>QXEO01000436.1:1200000-1902119 GCA_007115705.1 Dactylis glomerata | reverse complement strand
AGGTTCATTGGGGGAAACTAGCTCGACTACGTCGCCTCCTCCTGCGCATTCAGAAGATCTTGGTCTCGATAGGAAGAGGAAGCATGTCGAAGAGCTCCTTTCTTCGAGTACCTCTGCTCCAAAGAATGTGGCCGGGGAGGCCTCTGCTCTAGAAGATGAAGAAGAGCTTTTCGACCTCTTGGACTCGTGAGTCTTTGCTGACTTGTGTACTTATATACTTTTCTTTCTTTCGACTTATGCGAAGTGTTTACTCTTTTGTTCCTTTTGCAGTGATAACGAGAACCCGAAAAAGGATGCTGCCACAACTCCCATTGTCTATGCTCCTGCTATCGACGAGCCGCCCTCTCAGGAGGCAGATGTGGTACCTAAGTCGCCAGAGGCCGTTGTCAAAAAGGCTGCTTCTCGTGCTTCCAAACGCCTGAAGAAAGCATCAGCGGCGAGTACTTCCCTCGATGCTCATCGACCAACGAGCTCCGATGATGATGTAAGTACTACTTTTCTTCTTGTGGCTTACTCTTTTTTTGAACTATCCTTCTTATGTCTTACTTTTGACAGACTTTAATGAAAAAGTTCGTTTCTTTGGGCACTGAGTGTGTCGAGTTTTTGAAAGCTGCCCGGGCTTCTCAGGGTAAGCTTTTTGCTATGCTATGTCTTTTATTCATCTAATTTGCGCCTCTATGGCTATTTATCCAGCTTTCTTTCCCCTTTTTGTGCTGCAGATGCTTTGTTGGCAGCCAATGCTCGCATATCGTTCCTGGAAGCTGAACTCGAAGCTTCCAGAAAAGCTTGGGATGTTGCCGCCGCTGCCAAGACCGCTGTTGAGAAGTCTACTAAATCAACATTGGCTAAGGCGAAGAAAGCGGAGAAGGCACTTGCTGATGCTGATCAGGAGCGTGTTCAAAGGGAGCAGGCCATAACTAAATGCCTTAATCAAATTTTGGCTCTTGCTTCAGCATCATCTCCGTCCTGGCTGTCTTCAGCCTCGGGGGCTTTAGACGCAGCAGAAATAGGAATATCCTGAATAGGTCCTCCCTCTGGAAGAGGAGGATGAGAAACAATGGATTGATGATCCTGCAGAAAAATAAGTCGAAAAGCTATAATACTGATAAAATACAAGAAGGCAAATAAATGAGAAGGTGATGCATGAAAAAGCACATACCGCAGGCAAGGGATGCTCGAAGTCGAAGAAATCAGCGGCTAAGGCTGGGATTTCATGATCCTTCGTAAGAGTAATCAGAGCTCTCACTCGTTTGTCGAGATCCTTTTTATCTATGTCTTCTTAGACACTTGAGAAGAATCTTCCAAGCCAGAGTATGACCAAAGTTTGGAAATACGGTGCTGAAGAGGCTGGACTCGCCGTTGCAGAAAGAACGCCATAAGCTGAGTCCCTGACAGCGCACCTCCGCTACCACTCTTCAGAGCCTGGATGCGGGTTAGCAGTGGCTTGATATCTTCCATCTCAGCTTCCATGGGAGGCGAATCCCACGATGACAACTTCTTCAGATCTTTATTGGCATCAAAAGGGGCAATGCCGTATTGGTCAGAGGAAGAGTTTTTCTGGTCTTTGATGTAAAACCACTTCTTCTTCCAACCTTGCACTGAGGCAGCCATGGTAAATTCCAAATAATGAACCTCAGCGCGGACAGAAACAACAGCCCTGCCCAGCTCAGGTTTCTTCGACAAGGCAACACTAGGGTGGAGGCGGAAGAGAAATTTCCAGAGAATCCAATGGGGTTCGATCCCCAGAAAAGACTCACAAAGAGTGATAAAGCAAGCAATGTGTAAAATCAAGTTTGGCATGAGCTGGTGAAGCTGCACGCCGTAGACAAAGAGAAGTCCATGGAGAAATTCATGGGCATGAAAGGATAAGCCACACAAGAGAAAGGCGAGAAACATCACCCGATAACCGCTCGGGGGCCTGGGGATGCGCTCGGTGCTGGGGAAGATGACCGGATCCCCTTCGGCGATGAGGCCCTCCTTCTGGGCCTTGGTAAGATCGGTTTGCCCAAACTCGGAGGGCACCCAGCTGGTCGACGCATTGGCGGTCTTGCTCTTCCCCATATTGTTCTTGTGCGCAAGGGTATTTACGCGCATCTACAACAGCGGCGGCCAGGGGGCTATGAAGGAGCTCAGAAGCGCAAAGAGGATGCAGCAATGGTGGCGGCGGAGGAGCAATGAACTGGTAAATAGTAATAGCCCCACTATCCCCCTTATGAAGCGTCCTGGTGAAGGAATGTGGGCTGCGACGTGGCGCAAGAAGCGGAAGTGGTAGCCCACTAACGGGCAGGAAAAATTGTGAAATTACCGCGCTGCCCACGAGTAACGGTCAGCGTTAAGTCAAAATTACATACAGAGGGATTTTGTCAATGACATCATGAGCGATTGAGAAATGGGAAACAACAATATTGTTGTACAATATGACAGTTACGGATATTCGGCGAAGATTCAGCGAGACATTTAGCATTACGATATGCGTATTGGTGCTGATCAAGGAACCCGACGAAATCTGCTACGGGAGATGCAAAGGAGTAAGTGAAGAAAACTCATTTTTTGAGTCTCTACCCGAAAATATTCGACTATAGCCTCGGGGGCTACTACCATCGGGAGCGCTGGGCGCGCACCCGACGATATTATAAATAAAAAAGCTATTATCTGATGATTAAAGGAACGACAATTTATTTGAGCCTATACTCAAAAACACGCTTTTCGACTATAGCCTCGGGGGCTACTCCCATTGGGAGCACTGGCGCGCACCCGACGAAATTCTTACGTGCATAAAGGAAGCAGAGAAGGCGAAAGAAGACTTGGAAAGTGCAATTACTACCATCGGGAGGGAATATATATATATTAAATCAAGGTTGAACAACCCGAAGATTTTCAAAACTGAAACAGTCAAACAAGGCTGCAATGTATGATTCTCGAGTTGTGTCATCGCGACAAAATTCGAATGCCATGATTGAAACATATCATGAAGGTAAGACCCCAGGATCCGTCGTGTGTGGCCTGGTATACACACATGGATGTGCTCTGCTAGTAATTATCCGTATCTACGACGCGAAGAAAATCCTGGTGGACGCACTGGGTACCCTGAGAACCACTGGGACTCGTTCTTTGTAAGTCCTAAATGCGGCAAAGGAATGGGTTTGACTAGTTTCCCGGATTCAAGTCCAAGGGGATTGAATCTGAAGTAGGTGACAAGTATCTGCTCCGGCAGTTAACTGACCTCTTGATCCGTCAGAGTTGTCAGGCTTGTTCATCGAAACCCCTTGCGAGATAATATAATGATAGTTGTTCATTTTTTAGAACAGGAAGAGTAAGAAGTCGAAAGATTGATCAAGTCGAAGATTTGAAGACTTGAGATTCAACCCGAATCTGCAATTCTGGTAGAATCTCGGGGGCTACTGACAAGGGTATAGATAATAGAGCTCGTTAGTTGAGTACCCCTGAGGCCCGTTAAGCTAGGCCCAAGTGTAATCCTAGTCGAGATACGAGTTCATGTCGTATATCGATATTGTAATTTGTATCGGACCCCTCCCGTACCTTGAGACCTGGCCACCTATATATAGGGGCCAGGAGAGGACGGTGGGGGACAGATTGAGAGTAAGCCAAAGTTCACCCTACGTTTACTTTCGATACACGCCTTGTTTGACTGATTTTACCTTCGAGTTCATCCGACGCCCTATTCTCCTGATCCTAAGTCCTTCATATTGGACATTTGTTGAGTTAACCCTCATCAGCTGGGGAACTAAAAATATCATGCTTAACAAAACCAGCTTCCCCAAGCTTAGACTTTTCTATAGCATTAGCAATAACGGTGTTCAAAAAATTCATACAAATAACATTGCTATGCGAATAAAGCTCCAAAGGTTTTTCAAACACTTCATGTCCTAACTCAGGAAAAATACTATAAAACTCTTTGTTTTCCATTAAGCCTAACTACTAAAAATAAAAACAAGAAACAAAAAGATATAATTGCAGAATCTAAAGGAAATAACTTCGAGCACTCACCAGCAACTAAAAGACTTCGTAGATAGAGGATGTGAGTACCTTTTACCTTACCTCCCTGGCAACGGCGCCAGAAAAGAGCTTGATGTCTACGCACGCTTCTATCCTTGTAGACAGTGTTGGGCCTCCAAGTGCAGAGGTTTGTAGAACAGCAGCAAGTTTCCCTTAAGTGGATCACCCAAGGTTTATCGAACTCAGGGAGGAGGAGGTCAAAGCTATCCCTCTCGAACAACCCTGCAATTACGATACAAGAAGTCTCTTGTGTCCCCCAACACACCCAATACACTTGTCAGATGTATAGGTGCACTAGTTCGGCGAAGAGATAGTGAAATACAAGTAATATGGATGATTATAAGTAGTAAATGCAATCTGAAATAAATATTGCTGTGAGCAAACATGTAACAAAACTGAATGTAAATGGTGTTTCAATGCTTATAAACAAGGCCTAGGGATCATACTTTCACTAGTGGACACTCTCAACAAAGATAACATAATTGAACACATAAATACTAACTTCACTATGCCACTCTAAACTATTCTCCAATGGATAACGAACACTAATCATGCGTAGGGCTATGAAGCACTCCTCAAAGTTTGCACTTCCCCATACTAGATTGCCCCACACTGTCACCTTGAGCGCACTAGATGGTTCCAACAAACACCAGCAATTCACAGAGACATTAATCAAAGAGACACACACAATGCGCACACTGTCACCTTCACATCATGGTACAAGGTGTCTCCGGAGATTACAATAATAAAGCACGGGAGTAGCATAATATCTGAAGAATAGCATCTACCAATTCAACTAGATACAAAGCTCACGATCAGATATAGATCACATCATGGGAGAGAGAGATGAACCACATGCTACCAGTAGAGCCCTCAGCCCCGGAGGAGAACTACTCCCTCCTCATCATGGGAGACAGCAACATTGAAGAAGATGGCGGTGAAGTCGATGGAGACGGTGGTGGAGGCGACAGCGTCGATGGAGATAGCCCCGGGGGCAATTCCCCGTCCCGGTAGGGTGCCGGAAATGAGACTTCTATCCCCCGAAATTGGTCTTCAACGGTGGCAGCGCTGCGGAACTTTACTGGTAAAAACACCAATTTATTTAGGGTTTTTTGTTGGGAGGCTTTATATAGGCGGAGAGCCGGCGTCAGAGGGCGACAAGGGGGCCCACACCATAGGGTGGCGCGCCCCAGGGGTCACCTGTGCCGCCCTAGGGTGTGGCCGAACCCTGGCCCCCCCTCCGGCTCTCGTTCGGTCTTCGTCCTTCGTCCGGGAAAAATAGGAGTTTCGGCTTTTATTTCGTCCAATTCCGAGAATATTTCCTAGGTAGCTTTTCTGAAACACAAAAACAGCAGAAAACAGGGAACTGGCACTGTGGCATCTCGTCAATAGGTTAGTTTCGGAAAATGCATAAAAATGCCACGAAGTGTAACAAAACACAAAGCAAATGGTGCATAAACAAGCATGGAGCATCAAAAATTATAGATACGTTTGAGACGTATCGATGCCGCACACACAAGGTGCGCGAGGAGAGTGGCGTAGATGCGTCGAGGCAATCATCAAGAATGTTGATGCCCGAGACGATGCAATCGAGGATGATGTGCGGCAATAGTTTAGCCAGAAACATGTGTACATCGGGGATAAACACATATTGACGGTTTTGTCAGAACCAAGTACACAAAGAAGATGCCAATAACATGGTCGAGGCTATAATGTAGGAGGAATTCGATGTCGTAGAAGATTTAGTTGAAGCCTATGAGGACAAGATGTCAGTTAGAGCTTGCCAAACGATGTGTTAGGGACGAAGGCTAGTACCTAGCTTGCGAGAACAGATACCATCATGAACCATGCTCCAGTAGAGGAGGCCTCCTTGACGACTGTGAGGCACAAAGAGGAGAAGAGAGAGGCCCATGTGTAGTCCACTGGTGTCGATCTGAAAAATATTTAGGGACAGGATGATGACACTAGTGACAGAGTTGTGATGGACGAAGATGTAGAAGGCAGCAAAAAGAACGATAGCCTGGTGGAACATGTTATATTCATAGACAGTGCGGCAGGGGAACTCGAAGTAGGCAAGCAAGAACTCGGCAATGTGACAAAAACCATGCAAAATCATATCAATTTTCTAGTAAATCAGTACTTCGATTAATCGATAAATTATTTCGGTTAGTTGAAGACAGAATGCATGTTTAGCAACCAAAAAAAACGTGGTTTCTTTTGAAGGTAAACGGTAGGAGCTCTGCCTTTGCATTATAGAAGAGGGGAAATTGGTCCAGTTAATAAGGGGAACCGGACCCAAAAACTATACAAAACCTCACACTGCAGCTTATGGCACATCATCAGTGCCAGAAACAAGGGCACCTAGACCTAAGCTCACACGTCTCGCCATGTTTCTGACATAGACAAACTCCCCAAGCATCAACCAACTTGCCTCACAAAAGGTGCACCCATGTGCACCCTCCTAACATAGGTGCTCAAGCATTGGCCTGCACTAAGGCGCGCACCACCTCAACGACCTTCGGAGAATGCTGCTTCTTGTACATCTTTAGGATATGTTGCATCTTCTCATCTATCACCTCCTCGGAAGCTTTCCCTTTGCTCTTGACATTTGGTGCCTCCCCAAAAGCCTTTGCCCGCCTAAACTCAACGCGCTTGGAAGCAGGGATATCAGAGCCTTTATGCTTCAAATCCAAGCGACAGCTGCGATGCTCAAAGTGAGAAGGAGGGGCCTCCAATTCTTTAGGAGCTCCTCCATTGGGGAAGGCGCTGCCCTATCAAGAGGGTCCTGAACAGGAGCATCGCCATGAACCAAATCCCCCACAAAAATGCCATGCAAGCTCGGCACCGCCACCACCTCATCCAAAGCAATGGTCACAATAGGCTCGACCACCAACTCCAGTTGCTTGGGGCTGACCTGCACCAACGGGACGTCATGGAGGTCAAAAGGCCAGTCCTCAAAGCTAGCAATGGTATCCGCCGGCGGAGGCGGCCCAGACACAGCCAGCGCAAGCTGCGCCAAAGACGCCTGTGCGAGAGAGAGCTCCTCCATTGCTGCCATAGCCCTCTCCATCATGCTCACAAGCCGCTCAAGCAATCCCTGTATGGACTCCGTCGTGACACACACCGGCTTCATCAAGTCATCAAGCTGAGAAGAAACCATCTCCGGCAACGCAGATCACAGCATCGTTGCCTCCTCTGCGAAGGCAGACTTCAGCACCTCGTCAGGAGGAACCACCGGGCTGAAAGCCGCAACATCAACCAGGTCTTGAAGAGGCTTGAACAGCACTTCAAGACGAGCGGCGAACATGGCCTGCAACTCAGCGGTAAGCGCCTCCGCATGAGCTGCAAGGAGGGGCTGCAATATCTCCAAATCAGTCGGAGGCCCGTCGGGGACTGCCTCTGGCACACCCACATCAGCTGCAAGGCCACATGGTTGAGCAACCATCGAGGCCCAAGAGCGGCCATATCGAAGAGGCGGGGAGCGGTCGACAAGGCGGCGCGGACTGCCGCTAGACGGATCAGCGGCAGGCGGCCTGGAGCAGGCATGAGCCGGAGCTTGGCATGCCTTCTTGCGCTGCCAACAATTCCGCTCCCGGTGGCCAGAGCAGCGACAGGCAAGGCACCTGACACGGCCATGGCAGGCAGCCACCATATGCCCAGGGTCCAAGCAGCGGAAGCACCGTCCGTGCACCCTCTGCCTGAACGCCATAGCAGACTCGTCAAGCTGCGGACGACGACGGCCTCTCACCTGCTGCTAGTCCAGCTCCTCGCCCAAAGCCGCCGGAGCAGCGGAAGGCGGCCCGAGCACCTGTGGCGTGAAGCCGGGAGGTATCTCGGCAGGAGGAGGTGGCAACAGGAAAGGCGTGGTCGAGCCCTCCGGACGAGCTCCGGAAGCTGCCATGCCCACAATTGGGGGCTCCAAGACGCCAACAGCAGGAACTCCAGGCGCGGCCGGGGTCGGAGCAGCCGGGGTCGGAGCAGCCGGGGCTGGGGCTGGAGCAGTAGGGGCCGGGGGCGCCGGGGCTGGAGCAGCAGGGGCCGGGGGCGCCGGGGCCGGAGCAGTAGAGGCGAGCAGGCTCGGGCCAGGATTTGGATCGAGGCCACCATCCCCAGGCGGGCTGGAAGGGGGAGGGGCAGCGACGGCAGAGGAGGAAGCTGTGGGGGCCACGGCGTCCATGGGCGAGCCTAGGGTTGGCGGGAGCAGCCTAGGCGGCGGGGGCGGCCGCCGCCAGCAGGGTCGCGGGAGGAGCTAGGTGCTTCAGGATACCAGACGGGCCATTTCGCTGTGGAATACAAAAAAAAAACGTGGTTTCCACCTCTTAATTATGGTGGCATGCGTGCGTGAGACTAGTACATGCACGCAACTGAATCTCTAGAGTCAAGACGGATGGGTTTCTCTTCCTCTCTACATCTTGGTATTTTTGGGTTTCGGTTATTTGAGAGTTAAAATCGAATTTACCATGTAAAATTTGGTTTGTCGTATTAATACACTGAAATTAGTAGCGGTTAAGTCGGTTTCAATGCATTCGGTTTTAGTTTTGGTTAATTCAGTTTCAGTGTCCCGCTTCGGTTTTTTATGCCCACCCCTACTCGCAGCATCTGGTTTGAGGTCATGACAGGGCTTGGGCGCCCTGATCTTACCCCGGTCGCGGACGCCTCCCTGTTTGCATGGTGGATGGGGGTTGTCTAGGCTTGGCCGCCGAAGCTTGCGTCCAAGATCAAGTCGATCATCCTCATTGTGCTTTCACTCTGGGCTATCTAGATGGAGCAGAACAGTAGAGTCTTCAAGGCCAAGGCACATCCGTGCGCTAAGATCCTGGACAACATAGTGTTAGTCGCAGAATCGTGGAAAACAGTGGGTTTCCTTTGAGTACCCCTTCTCTTTTTGGCCTGTTTTTAGGTCGTGTTGTGGACTCGTGTTTCTTTTCTTCTTGCTCCTATCTATACCTAATATCTATATCTACTAGAAGGATCTTTGCGCGCTTTGCCGCGCCATTTTTATTTACCATCGTGAAGCTTTTTTAGTTGTTGGTATCTGAGAATGCATTTCACTTTTCCAGTGGGGTACCACTTTTTTTTTCTATCCTTTGCATTTTCATGTAAAAATGTGAAGTACAGTGGTACTTGCTCAATTAATTTAATAATGAATATTCTTATATGCTCAGACAAAAAAGTAAAGTAATCAATCAAATATAATGAACATTGTCCCCTATCTTATGCTTACAATTTTTTGGGGCAAGTAGAAACTATCACGTGGAATTGTATGGAGCAAACAAAATTAGGCAGTCAGCAACAATGATCTACTCTTTGACACGTGATATTATGCAAAAAATTACAAAGCAACTGAAATGAAAGAGTAATTCCTAAAGGTGAACATATGTACACAAATATTCTTTGCCAAGAAAAAACTGAAACGAAAACATGACTACCTATCATACTTGATGTGATATGCCCTTTTAAGGTAATACTGCTAGGTTAACAACACCTCTGAACATAAGATAACCACATACAGTGGCGGAGCTAGGGGACCAGCAGGTGCCATGAGCCCCCCTATGGCATGGCACAATAAGAGAAGTTTTATGCATATATATATAAGGCTAAATTAGGTATGACTCGGGGAGAATTATGATGTTTGGCCCCCTATAATCAAGGATTACCAGATCTTGAAAAGATCAAACCATCGAAGCACTTCCATTGCCCCGAATCTGCTTACTGTGGACATGCATAATCAGGCAGAACAACACGAAAGATATGTTGAGATGGTAAATGGAGAACATAGATTGCAAAAAAGGAAGAAATTGGTTACTAAAATTGTAGAATATATGTGTGATGCATCATTTCACATGAACAATGCAAGGTATTGGACAGTTAATTTCACTAATATCAAGTGTATCTTTTTTCTGCTTGCATTGGTGCAGTTTATTTACACTTCTTGTATATCCATGTCCATAACATTATCAGTGAGCAGAGTACTAAAATCCATAGATACAACTATGGCTACATACAGAGTAAAAGTATATATCCAAAATTCATATGTAAGGAATCATGGGAAGAAAATTAGAGAACTAACTATAATAACAAAGTTGATAGAAGCATAAATAGCTTATTCTCTATCCTAGCAGTACCTAAATAACTTTATAAGAGCAGCCAAAGAGTAAGCAAAACATGCACATAGTTGTACTTTAGATGCTAACAGGCTAACACAAATTGATTAGAATGACACACCAATTATATTTAGTTCACTTCCTATTGTACATCTGTAACCATGTGCCATCCCGTAATGCACAATCAAAGAAGATATCTTAGCACACCTGAACTGGTTCTTGTAGGTACATCTATCAATCTCAGACCAGCATGTTTTTGCTTTTTCAAATTACCTAGCTTAGTTAGAATTTTACATGTGAACCATGTGAAGCTTAAGCAAGCTTAACAGAGCTGAACTGATTCTTGTAGGCACACCTAATTTTTTAGAAACATTTTTTTTCCAAATTATATGGCACAAATATTTTTAATTTCAGGAACCAAATCCTTGGAATATGGTACCAGACGTATTTGTGCCATATATCAAAATCAGATAAAACCAACATCTGACGGCAGGCATAGGTATCTGCAGTACAATTTACAAAGTTGAATCTCAGAAGATAAAAAACGGAAGTTGGATAGAAAACCAGCAGTCAGTCTTGAGTCTTCCAATGTCAAATTGTCAATACATAATTAAGAAGATAATAAACAATACTGCTGTCACCTAACCAAGAGAATGATCCTTTCAACGATCATATCCATGTTTTCTCTCAATCGTCATGAGAACCTAGGATCATCACAGTCCAAAGACATTAACAGTCAGTGTAAAGCCATAGTAGAAATCACAAAAAAAAACTAACAATCATTACCATAGAAAAAATTGTAAAACGGCCACTTCCCATATATTGTCCAATCTTGCTCCTACAAATTACCATGCAACCCAAAAATCTGGACAATCCTCATAAGAGACAAATGCCGGCCAACATTGTCATACAACAACAATCTAGAACCGTTGTTCTTTCTACTACCCTCATTACTCTCCCTCAAATCCCTAAGAGTCAGAACCTATCCATCAAGGCATAAAAAAAACACAATACATTGTACAACAAAAGGGCATCAGTAGCAGGCAAGACCCTGCAAAAACCTCAGTTAGACAGATCATCTTCCCCCCTCTCTCCCTCTCTCCCATAGGACATAGATGTTCCATAGTTAGGCACTCTAGCTCCTCTGGTGAAAAAAAAGGACCTTCTCGACAAAAACTACAATGGCGATCCGTACGGCCTCAGAGCATAGTACAGCTGCATTGTCTTGAATGATGTTCTCAAAGACAGTGGGGACCAAACACTCGTAATGGTCTGCGCCAGCACCGCACCGTGCTGTAGATGAGCACGTCAAAGTTTTGGGATACCTACTGTAACAACTCAGAAATTTGTAATCCACTTCCTATTAATTAAAGTACCAAATTTTTGGACCAACTAAAACTTTTCATCTATTATTGCATGTATGCATGTATTTTCTATTATAGGTCTTTTATGATTTTATGTGTGTTATTATTTGTTGTGCAATAGTTGATTCATTCTAACTTAACCAACAGAAACATTAGAGAAGAAATAGCAGAGCCAAAGAAACCAGAAATAAAAGAAAGAAAGAAAGAAAAAGAGAAGAAAAGTTTGATCTAGAAATTATTATTGACTACCCTACTTTGAGCACTTAGAATAAGAAATCTGTAACCCAAGTCAAGGTGTGGTCAGTTAGTTGAGCTTGACCAGATCACATATTAGCTTGACCAAGAAGTTTCAAACCAAAACTCAAAGTGTAACCTAACTCAAACTTCTGCCAAACTTTGAATCTGATTCAGCAACCAAACCCTAATTTCAAATACAAATTTTTGCAAAACCTGATAATTCTTCAGAACAAAAATATCCCTGGAACCCTTGTCCAATATGTTGAAGAACCACAGTGGCCGTTTTCAAAATTTCGAATTCAAATTTCTTGCGGGCATTTGATCGAACACCTGGCAGGCAAAAATTCAGAAAATCGGAGCTACTGTGAGCATCACTGTTCTCGTTCGTCTCGACCCTGTAGCCATGCTCGTGGAGACCCCCGCGGTCGAGCCCAGCCCCCTCTGCCCCGACCCGAGCTGTGAGAAATGGAGGAGAAGAGGAAGAACGCGCCCAGGACCCCCCTCTCTTCTCCCTCTGCTCCCTGCACGTTGCCGTCCGCCGTGACCTCGCCAGAGCCGACCCACAGCACCCCGTCGCCGAGACCAAGCCCCGCCAGCACGCGTCCAAAGCCGCAGCGCCCGGCTTTGCTAGCGCACGTCGCCAGGACCCCTGCGCCGGCCACCTACTGGACGCCATCGCCCTCGGCCTCCCGTGCCTATAAACCCCCCCCCCCCCCCCGTCGACCCCAGAAGAAGCACACACTCACCGCTACCGATCCCCACTCTCCTCTCTTCCTCTCTCCCTCGGAGTCGTCCAATCTCTGGGAGCGTGCGCCGCCGCGTTCCTGGAGACTCCGACCGCCGTTGGAGCTGCTGCTGGTGCAAGGTGAAGGAGCGGAGCAG
Organism: Dactylis glomerata; assembly: GCA_007115705.1. Taxonomy (NCBI): domain Eukaryota; kingdom Viridiplantae; phylum Streptophyta; class Magnoliopsida; order Poales; family Poaceae; genus Dactylis; species Dactylis glomerata. The sequence goes on along the minus strand of QXEO01000436.1, from coordinate 1,889,515 downwards.
CCGCCGTCGATCTGCTACCCCGCCGTCCAGCTCTGCTTCCTCTCCGTCGAGCCCCCGCCGTCGAACACTCGTCACTCCACGCCGGTGAGCTCCCAGCCCTAGCCGAGGTAGACGACGCCTGTGAGCCGTTAGATCTTGATCCGTCGGTCGCGTACCGGTTCGGTGGAATTAGTGGCCTGACCAGTAGGCCCCACCTGTCAGCCCCATTTTAAACATTTCCCGCCCCGGGCGAAGCGGTATCGGGCCGGCCCGTTCGGGTTATTTCTGAACTCGGCCCAGTTCTGTGAGAATTCGGTCCGAATCGTTTTTATTTTATTTCCCGCCCATTTTGAATTAATTCAAATATGTTTCAGATATGATTTTCAAACATTAATTCCAAGAGTTTTAGAAATCCATTTTTAGCAAATAAATATGCGTTGGAAAGCTTAGGAAATTCTCTAACCTGTGAAACTGGTTAGAACCCATATTGAGTTAGGGATTTAAATAAATAAGAATACCTTGACCATAGCTTTCTTAATCATAGAAAAATTCTAGAAAATTGGTTAACCCTCCTAAAATTATGAAACTTGGTTTGTGAACTCACTAATTAACTCCCCTACTGTTTAGTTCAACCTTAATCAACTCAAACCTTGTTAGTGGTATCAATTAGACCCTAATCCCATCCTAGCTTGTAGCATAAAATAATAGATCCCTATTATACACTTTGATTAATTTTTTCCCTCAATACCAATTTACTTAATTAGCCAATCTCCACTTGAACTAGCCCTAATACCCTTAGTTTAATACCAAGGCTTAGAAAGTAAACAACATATGGCACATGGTAGAAAAATCTAACTTGCACAATTAATGAAAACTTGGAAGAAAACTTGCAACCCAATTCAAATATAAAACCAACATGAATGCTATTGTTGAAAACAAGTATGTGTGCTTGGTGTGTTGTTAGCATTGTGTAGTGATTGTGTGCTTTGTATTTATTCGTTATTAGACGCTAGTGTTGCTGAGGAGGATATTGAGGGGGAATATTATCAAGAAGAAGAAGACTACCCCCGGACACTTTGCCAACCAAGGCAAGCCATCTTTTGAATCATACTCCAAATGCCTAGTTTTACTATTGCATTCTACCTGTTTAAAGTAAATTGCATGATTGAGTTGCTAGAGTAGAATGATAGTTGTGTAGTGATATCTTGCTTAACAAGAGCATCAAGCTGAGTTTATCCAAGTTTTCCCTTAGTTTTAAACATCACTCAAGGTAGTTGCTTAGTCGCTAATAAAATTGAGGCCATCTCCAAGGGGAACCCTACTTGAAGTTGGTGACATGAACTTGAAAACTTGAATTGAAGATTTCTCCTACATGATGGTTTTATGAAAGAAAATAATCTTGACTAAGGACTATGGAATGTATTTCTAAAGGATAACGAGTGATGTACTATGTGAGCCAACCATACCGTACGACCACATTACCCCTAAATGGGAAGGGGCTTAGTCCGTAGCTTGTTTGCCCTAGTATGGGAGGCCTTGTATCATCCTTTATAGAAGTACACCGTGCGCGGGTACTTTCGAACCGAGTGGATATTCCATTCATGCAGCACTCTGCAGCGGGCAAAACTAGGAGTGCCAGAATGGACTCTTAGGGAAGGATCCTATACTAGAGTAGACAAGTGAAAGAGTTTGTTTGATTATCTGAAACTCGCATACTTTGTGTATGACGATCAGTGGATTTTCCCAGCAGATGTATCGAATCTTGTGGGTAAAGTGTACCCCTCTGCAGAGGTTTCAAAACTATTCGAATAGCCGTGTCCGCGGTCATGGACAGTTGGCAAGCTGTACTTGACTTTTGTCAAGAATATAAACAACTGATGGTGAACTTGGTGAATGACTTGACTTGACATTGATGTTAACACACTTGAAGTTCCTCTTTAAATTAAACTTAGAGAATTAAAAGCTTCTTCTCTACTAATGAACATTCTTGGGAAATAAAACTAGCTTTTGCAAATCAACTTAGTGCTTAGTCCACCATATCCAACTTGCATATCTACTTCATCATTTCCTTTATAAGATGGTTTGCGAGTGCATCCAATGTACTCATGGCTGTGTCCCTGGCTATCAACTTGGCCAGACTATGGGGAAGAGTATCCGGAGGAAGGTTATGAAGAAGAATATCAGAACTAAGATCGTCTCCTGAGTCGCCATTGCCTGTAGGGTGAAGGCATGGACCCGAAGACGTTATTTCCGCTGCTATATTGTGTTGTAATATGAACTTGGTCACTATGACCATTGTATTTGAACCATCGTATTGTAATGTCTATGGAACTGGTTACCAATTACGTTATGTGTATCACAACAATGATTCTGGGATTGTGGTGGAACGCATAACGGGCACTTCGAATTTGTGATAAATTCGCGGGTGTTACAAGTTGGTATCAGAGCCTAGGTTGACCATAGGAGACCTTAGTTAGAATGGGCGTTAAATGAAACCTTTATAAAAGCAAAGAGATAAGTAATGGTTTAAAATTGCTTAGTCTTTTCCTCTCTATTTACAAAGCTTTGTACATGCTTCAGTTTTTGCCTACTTAAAATTTTGCACACTTGAGTTGATCACTAACTTAATCTAATCTAAAATTTTGTAGATGGCCCCGGTATTCACTAAGCAGTACCAGTTGGGCCATGGTGGCAGCCTTTGTTTCGAGCGCGACCTCACCACCCTGACCTTGTTCCTGGATCGTCTGTATCCGGAGTTCAAGGGAGCCGTGCTCAATGAGCACCCGGATGGAGAGCTACGGTGGCTTATCAGGGCCAGTTGCCGTGGCAAGAAGGGAGATTTGAGTTCTCCAAGGATCAAGTTTGAGCTTGTGGAGAACACTTGGGCCGATGGTTTGGTCCAAGGTATGCAGGAGATGCACGCCCGTTTGTGCGGACTGCATGTGGAGGAGATCCAGGGGGAGCGCTTTAGGAACTTTGCTCGGCGTGATGCGGATGGGCGTCCTGCAAACATGCCAGGGCAAAATGAGCCGAGTAGCTATGTCGATCACATGGACTTCTTGCTGTACTCCACTCAGCAGGAGGCAGATCGTGCCCGTACCAAGGCCAACCTTGAGCACTTCGCACTTGTGGAGGCGAGAAGCACTATCAGGATCCTTGCTAGGGATCGCAAGAGTCTTCGCCGCCAGCGCGATGAGAGAGATCAGACCATTGAGGAGTTGAAGGCCAATGTGGCTGAGCTGACGGAGTACATTGAGAGTCTAGAGAGCCACCTTGGTGAGGAGGAAGGCATTGATCTCTGCAAGGAGGATAATGCCCTCATTAGTGATGAGGATGACTTCATGGAGGACCTTGATGATCAGGAGAATGATGAGGATGCTGGATTCATTGTGGATGATGAGGAGGAAGACCCCGAGGAGCCCGGTGTTTAGATTTGGAGATCCCCGTGTTATCTAGTTATGAGTTTACCTTAAGTCACTTCGTGTAGGTGTGAGTTGTATCCCCCTCTCTAGTAGACGAGTCGCAATGGTTTGATGTAAACCATTTGTAATGTGTGAACTCGTATGTATGATATGGTTGATGCTTGTTGAATGAAATTTGAATTTGGCCCTTAAGGCCTTAGTAAGACAAAAATTGCATCATCTATGTTACATTTAAACCTTAGCAATTAGTTTTTCCCTCTTGTCTTACACCCATTATCTTCAGATGCCGCGAGCACCCCCACCTCCGAACCCGGAAATGGCAGAACTGCTAAGGTTGATCATGGAAGACCGAGAAGCAGCCCGAGCTGAGCGCCAAGCTAACTTGGCCACTCTTCAACAGCTAACCCAGATGGCAATGAACCACAACAATGGCAATGGAAATGGCCATGGTGAAGGAGAGAACAATGGCAATGATGATCACCGATCCAAGCTAAAGAGTTTCCAAAATACCAACCCACCTATGTTCACTAAGTCTGAAGAACCATTAGATGCTGATGACTGGCTTCGCACCATGGATAACAATTTGGCAGTCGCCGGAGTCGGCGAAAATGAGAAGGTCTTGTACACCACCCACTATCTTGCTGGAGCCGCAAGAGCTTGGTGGGATAGCACTCGTGCGATGCAAGCCCAAGGGTATGTGATGCCTTGGGAGGAGTTCAAGAGCAAGTTCAGCAAAGCCCACGTTCCTTTGGGATTGATTAAAAGGATGAGAGATGAGTTCAGAAATCTGAAGCAAGGTTCCCTATCTGTGGTTGACTACCGTGACAAGTTTCTTACCTTGTCTAGGTATGCCCCAGATGACACCAACACCAATGAGAAGAAGCAAGAAAGGTTTCTGAATGGACTTCATGATGAGATGCAATGTGTCTTGGTCAGCATTCCCTTTGCAGACTTGGAGTCATTGGTTGACTCTGCCATTCAGATGGAAGGCAAACTCAAGCAAGCTGCAGAGAACCGTAAGCGTCGTATGATGTATCAAGGCAACTCAAGCAACTCTCAAAAGCCAAGGGGAAATCCACCTATGGGTTTCGCCCCTAGACCTATGAGGCCATCTGCACCTGCTCCACGTCCCAACTATCCCAACCGTCCGACCGGCAACAACTTCAACCGTGCACCTCCAAGAACTAGTGGCAACAATTTCAACCCCAATACCCCTAGGCCAAATGGTGCCCCTGTGCTGCCCAAGCCTGGTGACAAGTCTGGTGTTACCTGTTATGAGTGCGGAATCAAGGGCCATTACTCCAATGAGTGCCCGAAGAAGTTGAATGATGCATCCAAGACCACTGCTCCTGCTCAGCAACAGCGCCGTGTGGGAAATGGCAAGAACTATCCACCAAGGAACCCGCCTCACCCTCGAGGCCGTCTGAATCACATGAATGTTGAAGAAGCTCAGGAAGCAACCGACGTTGTGCTTGGTATGTTCCCTGTTAATTCAGTTCCTGCAAGAGTTCTGTTTGATTCTGGAGCTTCACACTCGTTTGTTACTAAGTTATTTGTTGATAAAAGTGGACTACAACCAACACCCATGAAACATGCCATGTTAGTACAAATACCTGGGTCAACAACAAGGGCTGAATGGAACTGTTTGGCAGTTCCCATAGAAATTCATGGAATAGCCTTCTTAGCCAATTTGATGGTGTTGGGAACTAAAGGTTTGGAAGTAGTTCTCGGTATGAATTGGATGTCTTCCCATCAAGGAGTGATAGATTGTGCCAAGAAGACCATCACCATGAAGAGTAGCACTGGAATTGTAGTAAAGCATGTGTCAGTTAAGCCACCCCAAATCACCAGATGTCATAAGAGTATCTCAGGGCCAACTATAGAGAAAGTTCCCATTGTCTGTGAATACCCGGATGTTTTTCCCGATGAGCTACCCGGAATGCCACTGGATCGGGATATTGAGTTTATCATTGAGCTTATTCCCGGAACGGGATCTATAGCCCAACGACCCTATCGTATGAACCCAGCTGAACTAGTGGAGTTAAAGAAGCAATTGGATGACCTTTTGAGTAAGGGATTGATTCAGCCAAGTTCATCTGCTTGGAGATCACCCGTCTTGTTTGTGGATAAAAGTGACGGTTCCAGCCGACTGTGCACTGATTACCGCAAGCTCAATGATGTTACCATCAAGAATAAGTATCCTCTCCCAAAGATTGATGATCTGTTTGACCAATTGACTGGAGCTCGAGTCTTCTCAAAGATAGACCTTAGAACTGGATACCATCAACTGAAGATCCGTACAACTGATATACCCAAAACAGCCTTCACGACCCGATACGGATTGTATGAGTATACCATAATGTCCTTCGGATTAACCAATGCCCCTGCCTATTTCATGAACCTCATGAATAAGGTTTTTATGGAGTTTCTGGATAAGTTTGTTGTTGTCTTCATTGATGACATTCTTATCTACTCCAAGTCCGAAGAAGAGCATGCAACCCATTTGAGATTAATCTTAGAGACTCTTAGAGAGCATCAGCTATACGCCAAGTTCAGTAAATGTGAGTTCTGGTTGAAGGAAGTTGGATTCTTAGGCCATGTATTATCAGCTGGAGGAATATCAGTAGACCCAAAGAAGATCATATCAGTCATGGAATGGGAAGCCCCTACCACTCAAACTGAAGTTAGAGGTTTTCTCGGATTAGCGGGATATTACCGTAAATTTGTTGAAGGGTTTTCAAGCATTGCCCGGCCAATGACCCAACTGTTGAAGAAGGACAAGAAGTTTGAATGGACCCTTAAGTGTGAAGAGAGTTTTCAAGAGCTCAAGAAGCGATTGGTGACCGCCCCCGTCCTAACCATGCCTGATATCACCAAGAACTTTGATGTATATTGCGACGCCTCCAAACTTGGACTTGGTTGCATGTTAATGCAGGAAGGCAAGGTCATAGCTTACCTCTCCCGGCAGCTTCGACCTCATGAAGAAAACTATCCAACCCATGATCTGGAGTTAGTAGCCGTAGTTCTAGCTTTGAAGACTTGGAGGCATTATCTTATGGGCAACCGTTGCGAGATCTACACTGACCACAAGAGTTTGAAGTATATTTTTACTCAGAATGAGCTAAACATGAGGCAAAGAAGATGGATAGAGTTGATCAAGGATTATGATCTGGAAATTCATTATCACCCGGGTAAGGCCAATGTAGTGGCCGATGCATTGAGTCGGAAGCCATGCTCGTTGAATATGATGATCAAAGAGGAGCAAACCATGTTGCACCAAGAGTTTGAAAGGTTTGGATTGGAACTAGTCAGTCGAGGATTCTTAGCCAACCTTGAGTTTCACCCCACCTTGAGGAGCCAAATCAAAGAAGCCCAGAAGGGAAATGAGAGTATTGACGGAATTAAGTGCAGAATTAGTTCCGGCAAGGTGCCAGGATTTGAAGAAGATGATCAAGGAGTTCTTTGGTATAAAGGACGTATCTGTGTGCCTGCCAACTCAGAATTGAAGGAAGTTATTATGAAGGAAGCCCATGAGACACCTTACTCCATTCATCCCGGTGGAACTAAGATGTACCATGATTTAAAGGAATAATTTTGGTGGCATGGCATGAAGCGTGAGATTGCATCGTTCATATCTAAGTGTGACATTTGTCAAAGAGTCAAGGCTGAACATCAACGTCCGGCTGGATTGCTGCAACCTTTGCAAGTTCCGGAATGGAAGTGGGAATCTGTTGGAATGGATTTCATCACTGGATTTCCAAGGTCTAGCCGTGGAAATGACTCTATCTGGGTCATTGTGGATAGACTGACCAAAGTGGCCCACTTTATTCCTGTCAAGACTACTTATACCTCAGGACAGCTGGCAGATCTTTATCTATCCATAATTGTTAGTTTGCATGGAGTCCCTAAAACCATAGTTTCCGATCGAGGAACCCAATTCACCTCAAGATTTTGGAGAAGTTTGCATCAAGCCTTGGGAACCAAATTAGCCTTTAGCACCGCTTACCACCCTCAGACTGATGGACAGACTGAAAGAGTAAATCAAATACTTGAAGATATGTTGAGAGCCTGTGTTCTAGCCTATGGAGCTAAGTGGGAAGATTGTCTGCCTTTCGCGGAGTTTTCCTACAACAACAGTTATCAAGCCAGTTTGCAAATGGCCCCATTTGAAGCTTTATATGGAAGAAAGTGTCGTACCCCTTTGAATTGATCAGAAACCGGAGACAGTCAGATATTTGGACCAGACATTCTGCAGGAGGCTGAAGAGAAGGTTCGCATGATTCATGATTACCTCAAGGTAGCCCAGTCGAGACAGAAAAGTTATGCCGACAAGAGACGTAGAGAACTGACCTTCAAGATTGGAGATTTTGTTTATCTTAGAGTATCACCTCTCAAGGGAATGCAGAGATTTCAAGTAAAAGGAAAGCTTGCACCAAGGTATATTGGACCCTTCAAGATACTAGGCCGCAAAGGAGAAGTGTCATATCAGTTGGAAATGCCCCCTGAATTGTCTAAAGTGCACGATGTCTTTCACGTGTCTTTACTTCGGAAATGTCTTGAAGTCCCGGAGAAGCCAGGAATCTTCAAGAATATTGATCACCATTCTGTGGACATCAACAAGGACTTGACCTATCGTGAAGTGCCTACCCGTATCCTCGAGGAAGCCTATCGAACCACTCGAACCCGAAGCATCAAGTTTCTGAAAATTCAGTGGAGTAATCACACCGAAGATGAAGCTACTTGGGAACGAGAAGATTACCTTCAGAAAGAGTTTCCCAATCTTTCCAGTTCTTAATTAGTGAATCTCGGGGATGAGATTCTTTTTAAGGGGGGAAGATTGTAACAACTCCGAAATTTGTAATCCACTTCCTATTAATTAAAGTACCAAATTTTTGGACCAACTAAAACTTTTTATCTATTATTGCATGTATGCATGTATTTTCTATTATAGGTCTTTATGATTGTAACAACTCCGTTCGAGACTCATCCATAGAGAAGTTTACTTCCTCCGGTGCCCCAAACAGGTTTTTATAATAATTAGTAATGTAAGATTTAAGGTTGTTTGGCCCCTCAATTGTACCTTCATCCTAAAGTAGAGAATAAATACGTTTCTTCCTGTGTCTACCATTGGCGATACTATGGAAGTATCTAGTATTCGAATCTCCTTCAAGAATAAACTGGCTCTTGAAGCGCTGGTACCATTTGAGTTCCTCCTCACGGAGTAGGCTCACTATCGCAACATTCAATAGACTCTTCACTTCAATCTTGTAACAACTCAGAAATTTGTAATCCACTTCCTATTAATTAAAGTACCAAATTTTTGGACCAACTAAAACTTTTTATCTATTATTGCATGTATGCATGTATTTTCTATTATAGGTCTTTTATGATTTCATGTGTGTTATTATTTGTTGTGCAATAGTTGATTCATTCTAACTTAACCAACAGAAACATTAGAGAAGAAATAGCAGAGCCAAAGAAACCAGAAATAAAAGAAAGAAAGAAAAAGAGAAGAAAAGTTTGATCTAGAAATTATTATTGACTACCCTACTTTGAGCACTTAGAATAAGAAATCTGTAACCCAAGTCAAGGTGTGGTCAGTTAGTTGAGCTTGACCAGATCACATATTAGCTTGACCAAGAAGTTTCAAACCAAAACTCAAAGTGTAACCTAACTCAAACTTCTGCCAAACTTTGAATCTGATTCAGCAACCAAACCCTAATTTCAAATACAAATTTTGGCAAAACCTGATAATTCTTCAGAACAAAAATATCCCTGGAACCCTTGTCCAATATGTTGAAGAACCACAGTGGCCGTTTTCAAAATTTCGAATTCAAATTTCTTGCGGGCATTTGATCGAACACCTGGCAGGCAAAAATTCAGAAAATCGGAGCTACTGTGAGCATCACTGTTCTCGTTCGTCTCGAGCCTGTAGCCATGCTCGTGGAGACCCCCGCGGTCGAGCCCAGCCCCCTCTGCCCCGACCCGAGCCGTGAGAAATGGAGGAGAAGAGGAAGAACGCGCCCAGGACCCCCTCTCTTCTCCCTCTGCTCCCTGCACGTTGCCGACCGCCGTGACCTCGCCAGAGCCGACCCACAACACCCCGTCGCCGAGACCAAGCCCCACCAGCACGCATCCAAAGCCGCAGCGCCCGGCTTTGCTCGCGCACGTCGCCAGGACCCCTGCGCCGGCCACCTACTGGACGCCATCGCCCTCGGCCTCCTGTGCCTATAACCCCCCCCCGTCGACCCCAGAAGAAGCACACACTCACCGCTACCGATCCCCACTCTCCTCACTTCCTCTCTCCCTCGGAGTCGTCCAATCTCTGGGAGCGTGCGCCGCCGCGTTCCTGGAGACTCCGGCCGCCGTTGGAGCTGCTGCTGGTGCGAGGTGAAGGAGCGGAGCAGCCGCCGTCGATCTGCTACCCCGCCGTCAAGCTCTGCTTCCTCTCCGTCGAGCCCCCGCCGTCGAACACTCGTCACTGCACGCCGGTGAGCTCCCAGCCCTAGCCGAGGTAGACGACGCCTGTGAGCCGTTAGATCTTGATCCGTCGGTCGCGTACCGGTTCGGTGGAATTAGTGGCCTGACCTGTAGGCCCCACCTGTCAGCCCTGTTTTAAACATTTCCCACCCCGGGCGAAGCGGTATCGGGCCGGCCCATTCGGGTTATTTCTGAACTTGGCCCAGTTCTGTGAGAATTCGGTCCGAATCGTTTTTATTTTATTTCCCGCCCGTTTTGAATTAATTCAAATATGTTTCAGATATGATTTTCAAACTTTAATTCCAAGAGTTTTAGAAATCCATTTTTAGAAAATAAATATGCGTTGGAAAGCTTAGGAAATTCTCTAACCTGTGAAGCTGGTTAGAACCCAAATTGAGTTAGGGATTTAAATAAATAAGAATACCTTGACCATAGCTTTCTTAATCATAGAAAAATTCTAGAAAATTGGTTAAGCCTCCTAAAATTATGAAACTTGGTTTATGAACTCACTAATTAACTCCCCTACTGTTTAGTTCAACCTTAATCAACTCAAACCTTGTTAGTGGTATCAATTAGACCCTAATCCCATCCTAGCTTGTAGCATACAATAATAGATCCCTATTATACACTTTGATTAATTTTTCCCCTCAATACCAATTTACTTAATTAGCCAATCTCCACTTGAACTAGCCCTAATACCCTTAGTTTAATACCAAGGCTTAGAAAGTAAACAACATATGTCACATGGTAGAAAAATCTAACTTGCACACTTAATGAAAACTTGGAAGAAAACTTGCAACCCAATTCAAATAAAAAACCAACATGAATGCTATTGTTGAAAACAAGTATGTGTGCTTGGTGTGTTGTTAGCATTATGTAGTGATTGTGTGCTTTGTATTTATTCGTTATTAGACACTAGTGTTGCTGAGGAGGATATTGAGGGGGAATATTATCAAGAAGAAGAAGACTACCCCGAACACTTTGCCAACCAAGGCAAGCCATCTTTTGAATCATACTCCAAATGCCTAGTTTTACTATTGCATTCTACCTGTTTAAAGTAAATTGCATGATTGAGTTGCTAGAGTAGAATGATAGTTGTGTAGTGATATCTTGCTTAACAAGAGCATCAAGCTGAGTTTATCCAAGTTTTCCCTTAGTTTTAAACATCACTCAAGGTAGTTGCTTAGTCGCTAATAAAATTGAGGCCATCTCCAAGGGGAACCCTACTTGAAGTTGGTGACATGAACTTGAAAACTTGAATTGAAGATTTCTCCTACATGATGGTTTTATGAAAGAAAATAATCTTGAGTAAGGACTATGGAATGTATTTCTAAAGGATAACGAGTGATGTACTATGTGAGCCAACCATACCGTACGACCACATTACCCCTAAATGGGAAGGGGCTTAGTCCGTAGCTTGTTTACCCTAGTATGGGAGGCCTTGTATCATCCTTTATAGAAGTACACCGTGCGCGGGTACTTTCGAACCGAGTGGATATTCCATTCATGCAGCACTCTGCAGCGGGCAAAACTAGGAGTGCCAGAATAGACTCTTAGGGAAGGATCCTATACTAGAGTAGACAAGTGAAAGAGTTTGTTTGATTATCTGAAACTCGCATACTTTATGTATGACGATCCGTGGATTTTCCCGGCAGATGTATCGAATCTTGTGGGTAAAGTGTACCCCTCTGCAGAGGTTTCAAAACTATTCGAATAGCCGCGTCCGCGGTCATGGACAGTTGGCAAGCTGTACTTGACTTTTGTCAAGAATATAAACAATCGATGGTGAACTTGGTGAATGACTTGACTTGACATTGATGTTAACACACTTGAAGTTCCTCTTTAAATTAAACTTAGAGAATTAAAAGCTTCTTCTCTACTAATGAACATTCTTGGGAAATAAAACTAGCTTTTGCAAATCAACTTAGTGCTTAGTCCACCATATCCAACTTGCATATCTACTTCATCATTTCCTTTATAAGATGGTTTGCGAGTGCATCCAATGTACTCATGGCTGTGTCCCTGGCTATCAACTTGGCCAGACTATGGGGAAGAGTATTCGGAGGAAGGTTATGAAGAAGAGTATCAGAACTAAGATCGTCTCCTAAGTCGCCATTGCCTGTAGGGTGAAGGCATGGACCCGAAGACGTTATTTCCGCTGCTATATTGTGTTGTAATATGAACTTGGTCACTATGACCATTGTATTTGAACCATCGTATTGTAATGTCTATGGAACTGGTTACCAATTACGTTATGTGTATCACAACAATGATTCTGGGATTGTGGTGGAACGCATAACGGGCACTTCGAATTTGTGATAAATTCGCGAGTGTTACAAATCTCTTGTGTAGATAGTGGACGAACCTCATCTAAGGCCTCTAAATCATCAATGATTGAGGAAAGCCTAGGCTTTTCTTCCTTAAATACTTATGTTACATGCTTTGTTCAACCACTAAGGTGACTATGTAAACCCATAGATTATTATTCTACCCTTGTATTGGGGAGTCAGCAGCAATAGGCCTGTCCCATACATCCTTAGACCATATCATGAAAACCTTCACGTTTTAACCATCTAAGCTCAAACTTGAACCGATGGTTACCTGACGGCTCATGTGTTCCAGTGGTCAAAAGAATTAGAGCATGAACAGAAAGCTCCTCAATACGCTCGAGGGCCCTAACAGATACCATAGGAAATTTAATTCCTAATTAGCGTTCATAAGAACCCTATCAAGCTTTTCATATGTGGGATCCGAAAGGTTATTAGCTCAGATAAATTGTCTTCCAATCATCGATACCTCTCGTAAATCTAAACTATCAATAACAACGTTAAATAGGAAAGACCAATGATCAAACAGGTATTTGCTTTTTTCATAGCGAAACCTTAGCAAATTAAAACCTTTCTTTGCGTTTCTCTTTTCGTCAATGACTCAATGAGGCCATGGCCGGTATGCCTGAAAACCGAACACCACCTCCCACCGGATCTCTCTCCTTCCATCTCGTCTCCTATCCTCAAACTCGTGATGGCCGGGCCAGCATGAAGATCTGACCGCCGGAGATCCCCATCCACCATACCTGAGGCATGGACACGGTATGCACTGCCACGGGCGTGCCCTCCTCGCCGTTGCGCGCGGCACCGGCGGCTTCCTCGTAGGCGGCGCATCCCTTGTGTTGGATTGGGCGAAGACGACTTCCTGCGTCCTGCGTCCTGCGTCCTGCGTCCTGCGTGTGTCGGAGACAGGAGGGAGCAAGAAAGTATTCTTTATACCGGCTGAGGGCGCCCTCGGCGTTTTTTTTTGGCTCGAGGTCGAGTTGGCTGGGCTGTTGTCATTTGGGGCCCGGCCTGCTCGCGTGAGAGAAGCGGCCAATGAAGACCCTATCTTAAATCTCCACCATTCCACCCTTATCAACCCCTCGCCCCCAACCCCTTTCGTTATCTTTCCCTCCCTCCCTCACTCTCACGCTCCTTTGCACTCTTCTGCTGCTACACCCTTCTGCTCCTGCACCTCCCTCTCTTATCCCAGTAAACCTCAGCACAGCTGCCTTTCTCCATACCTTAGCTTCTTGCTTGGGAAATTGAGCTTCCATTTGGCTGCTCCGGCAATAGATAATACTGTGGAGAGCAGCCGAGCACCAGCCCCATTGGTAAATTCTTGGATATCCTGCTCTTGTTTGGTTTCTTTGCATGCATGAATCCCCAACTCTGTGGCATTTTCATGGCAATTTGGTATGCACTACATGAGTTTGTTCAGCCATGTATGGCTGTATATGTAGTGTTGAGGATGGAGCAGCCAATTCTGCTTCTCTGTAAACTGTACCTTTGCCTACCTATTTTTAACTGAATGTCGTTCCAGTTGTCTGAATTCCCCAAACATTTTTGCCTCAAGCTATTAACTAGTTATGTTACCCGCGTCACAGAAAAAATTCTCATGTCCATTGTTACATTCATGGTTTCAATTTCAATCCCCTGCTGCTTGTGTACCAAGATTTGTCCTGAACTGTTTTTTTTCTTCAAAAGAATGGACCAAGTCCGTTGGTTCTCCTACACCTTATCCCTTCCTAGTTTTTTTTTTTTTGCGGGGATCCCTTCCTAGTTGCTCACAACATATCCACTTGTCGAAATTCTTTGGATTTCTTACAATCGATATATGGATGCGCATAACTGTCTCGTTTTGGCAGTTATCCACCAGAAGAAGAGAAAATTAGACTTGAATTCACCTTGTTGTGTTAGAGCAATCGTCAGTTGTTGCTTGCACTTCATTCGCACCGTCTTTTTTTCCTGGTCAATATATCTTGTGTCGTGGGGTGAGGTGAGCAGCTCTTTCTCTTTCACGGTCTAGGTAGTATGCCCATGTGAAGGACAGCTCCCTGTTTTGTCCTGACTGCAATTTTTCTGGCGCTGCTTGTGCAGCCACCATCGCTCTCTTCTACTATGTTCCTTCTAACGTGTGCCACATGTTCAGGAAACTTGTTCCAGTTGCACTTGTGAATCCTACTGAATGTGTTCCTTTTGATTGTATGTTGTCTAGGCGGGCATCTTTGTGCTGAGCTTGCTCGCCGTTTGGCGCGCTCATGGCGCCCAAGAGCAAGCGTGGCAAGGCCAAGGGTGAAAAGAAAAAGAAAGATGAGAAAGGTAGTTTTTCTTCTTCTTTGCACCAATTGATTAAATAGCTTGTCAAACTTTGAACTGATCATTTCCAAATTTCTTTGATGAATTACTGCTAGTCCTCCCTGTGGCCATTGACATCATCGTCAACCTGCCGGACCAGTCTGATGTTATTCTCAAGGTTTGGCTTCTCGCCGCTGCAGCTATTTCAATAAAATCTATCCACATTGTTAATCTTACGGTAATACTAATGTACCAACCACTTGGTGCAGGGGATTTCCACGGACAGGATCATCGATGTGAGGAGGCTGCTGTGCGTCAACACCGCCACGTGTGCAATCACAAACTACTCCCTCTCGCATGAGGTATAATTTATAACGTTTTGGTTTGTCTCTTCATTTTTTTTTTTGAAATGCGGTGGTATGCTTACAAATAGCGAAACTCCTTGTAACGATCGTGCAAAACAATGAGCCGGGAAATCATCTATCTATAAAATGGATTGTGCAAGCATAGAGATGTACATATCATTTTAACTGTATCATATTTTATTGTTTCATTTGTCGACAGACTCGTGATGGTCACTTGAAGGATGGTGCTGATATTGCGACATTGAAGCCATATACTCTCACCCTCCTAGAAGGTATGGTTATACTTACTATATACCCGCCACAAATTTGTTCATTTGCATAACTCTGTCTTAGATTTCACATAATTTGATCAGTCTATCAGATTATGTTCGGTCATGTTTAGAGATATACCCTACCTTACAAAATTCACAATGCTGCAGGGGAGTACGATGAGGATAGCGCGGTGGCGCACGTGCGGCGGCTGCTGGACATTGTTGCCTGCACTGCCTCCTTCGGCCTGCCGCCGCCGCCTCCTCCTCCTCCGTCCCCGAAGGATGCCGATGCTGCCAAGGAGCTCTCCAACTCCAGCTCTAAGCCTACCGCAGCCGGCTCCTCGGGCGGGCGCCGCACGGGCTCGCCTCCACCCCTGCCCAAGGATTCGCCTGTAAAGGATGCCGAGGCGGCGGCCAAAGAGGCCGCGGCTTCGGCGGAGCTGGAGGCGGAGATGAGCGGTGCGTGCCCCCGCCTCGGAGCCTTCTACGAGTTCTTCTCCCTCGCCAACCTCACACCGCCCCTCCACTGTAAGTATAAAGCCTCTCTGACAGCCCAGCCTCACCAAAAACCTGTTATTAATCTCTGTATTTCACCTACAAAAATTCAGAGTGTTCCTTTGCACGTTTCGTGATCACTGACACGAACAATACAATTATTTGCAACCAAAAAATATTAAAGCATGGTACTACACCCAACATCTGAAATGGAAATAATAGTGTCCCGAAAATCAAACTATATGACTGCCGTGGGCAAGATTTTCTCGCCCTCCTCACTTTATATTTGGTACCTCTGCTGTCACCTATTTGTCCATATATATCTTTGCTGACCAGTTCACCACAATTCGTCCTGGCAATAGTACTTCATGCACCTTAACGATTTCCTCATTATTTGTACTGAATGCTAAGCCTGAGATATCAGCTTGAACTTTGTAGAGCTGAACATATCTCTGTAGTGATGCAAATTCTTGCGTTGACTGAGATATTTTAACTCTTTAATTTAGTTATAAAGCGAGTAACTCAACCTCGACAAGAGGAGCAACCGTCTGATGATCATCTTTTTTACCTTGAGGTAAACATGCTTAATAGTTGTATCTTTGACAACACTTCTACACTACTCATCATAAATTAGATCACATCTGCCCTAATCGGAGAATCGCTTTCTGACTTGCAGGTGAAGCTTTGTAATGGGAAATTTGTTATTGTTGAAGCTCGGAGAAAGGGGTTCTTCAGTTTCGGGAAGCAGCGTGTTTTGTGCCACAATCTTGTCGACCTATTGAGGCATCTCAGCAGAGCATTTGATAATGTTCGTTAATCCCACGCCCTGGTTAATGGTTAATAACTCTTGTATAGGGTAGTTTGAAATTATTACTATATTGTTATCTTGTGTCCCGTATTGTATTTTACTTGCCATTCATTTTCCAACTTGATTCAATGAATTGATATAAAATTTAGTGATGTTAACAGTTAATAATAGCAGCTGGATGTTGGATCTATTTTTCTTACACATTTTAATATGTAGCATGTATGCTTTTGTGCAGTAGAAATTGATAAGATCAAATTGAGAGAAGGAAAAACAATTAGGATATAATTCGTAACTTCCCTCGGCTCTTAGAAATTTTGAATTGGCAAATTAAATTTTGGCGTCAATGCTTATACTGCTGAAAATAACTTTCTGTGTTGCTGTATTGTGTGCTGCCTAGGGGAGAAAAACTATTGGACTGAAATCATAATCTTACTACACACTAAAAATATGATAGTTGAGCATGACATTGCATAGTTGTTGTTTTAAAGAATGGGATTTGCCAAACATACAGTGGCTTGGTGCCAAATTCCCTTTCTGACCATTTGAAAAAAAATCTCTTTCTGTAAGCTACATATGGTTCCAAATTACAAACATGTCTATTTCTGTAAGCAACTGTACATTCTGATCCTCCATATTCGTATTTCTTTTCTATGAATTTAATCCTTTTAATCTATTTTTATATGAATTAGGCATACGAGGATCTTATGAAGGCATTTTTGGAACGAAACAAGGTTTGTGGTTACCCCTTTTTGGATATTTTATTGTACATGTCTTTTCGACGGAACCTTTTCACAAGACTCTGACTTTGTATTCGGATTATGGTGCGCTGGGGGGATAATGACTGGTCTGAAAAGGAGTCGAACAAAGTTCAATGCACTTTAAGTAGCAAACAACAATTTGGTTGTGTTCTAGGAAGCCTTTACTTCTACAGTTATGCTGATTCATATTCAGTTTCTTTCATTTGGTGCTCCTCTAGTATATATCAGTTAAATATACAATTTTCCTTGCAGCTCACAATTAATCATGTTTTTTGTGATTCACGTGCTCCATGCTCCATAACATCCTTGTCAGCCATTTTCCCTATCTAATGCTACGTAATGATCTAATTATAACTGCTTGTGTATTGCAGTTTGGAAATTTTCCTTATGGTTATCGTGCAAATACATGGCTTGTTCCTCCAATTGCTGCTCAGTCACCATCAACATTTCCTCCCCTTCCTGCCGAGGATGAAACTTGGGGAGGCAATGGAGGTGGTTGGGGAAGGGATGGCAAAAGTGACATGTTACCATGGGCAGATGAGTTTCTGTATCTCACATCCATGCCTTGCAAAACCACAGAGGAGAGGGAAATTCGTGACAGGAGAGCATTCCTACTGCACAGCCTATTCGTAGATGTTGCCATCTTTAGAGCTATTGCAGCCATCCGTCATGTAATGGAGAGTACAGATGTCTCAACATCAACCAAGATAGATGACGTTTTGCATTCTGAGACGGTGGGAAATTTTAGCATCACTGTCACAAGAGATTCTTCAGATGCAAGCTGCAAGTTGGACACTAAGATAGATGGAAGCCGAGCCACAGGAATGGACTTTAAGCATCTTGCAGAGAGGAACCTCCTGAAAGGAATAACTGCAGATGAAAATACTGCTGCACATGTATGAGTTCAAAATTAAGGTGATCTTTCTCATATTCAGGTAAAACGTGTGGTTTTCCCTAATTTTGTATCTAATTTGCAGGATGTTGACAGTTTGGGCATAGTGAACCTTAGATATTGCGGGTATGTTGCTGTAGCGAAGGTTAACAATATCGAGAAAACAATTGTGAATTCTTCTAGTATTATGCCTGCTGATATCACGGATCAACCTGAAGGGGGTGCCCATGCATTGAACATTAACAGGTCGGTAGCACTGCTTTCTGTTGTTCTTCTAGTTTTCCTTAAAGTTTCTGCTGCTTATCCCTTTTTCTGGTTATTATATTTTTTAGTTTGAGAATGCTCTTAAATGAAGCCAGTGCAACTGGAGAAAAAAAGATACATACACAAAGTCATAGGCAGGAAGAACTAACTACATCACAAACTTTTGCTGAGAGCTTGTTGAAGGAAAGTCTTCGAAAGCTTGAGGAAGAGGAGACTGATAAACAATCATTTATGAGATGGGAACTTGGTGCCTGTTGGGTTCAGCACTTGCAAGATCAGAAAAATTCTGATAAGGAGAAAAAGCAAGGTGGTGAGAAGGAAAAGAAGAAAATGGTGGACAAAGCAGTGAAAGAAACCAAGATTGAAGGACTTGGGAAGCCTCTCAAAGCTCTTAAGCACTCTAAAAATGTTGTTGATACTACTGAAAAGGGATCCTCATTAGGGAACAAAAGTTTGTCTGATGGAACAAGCTCTGAGGAAAGTCAGAAAGCCAAGCCATCATCTGTTGAGTTTCCTCAAGGAGACTGCATTGCCTCCAAGAATGAAAGCCTGCTGAAGGATGTACTACCGGATTCTGCCTTTACAAGGCTGAAAGATTCAGAAACAGGGCTCCATCAGAAGGTAGAATTGCATTAATTTTCATAGCAAGTGCTGGTTTCACAGTCTGCTGTTTGTTGGCTTGCATATCCTATCTTATACCCTTCTCATTTCACATTTGTTTTAAGAAAATTAAAGTCATATTTAAATAGATTTCCTTCACATTGCGATTATAAATAATTTGGAATCATATACGATTCATAGATAACTGGCAGCATTCAAGGATTATGAGTCACGCGACTTGTCTACCTGTCGCAACTTTGATGTCGACAACCTGGAGCGACTCGACTAGTTGAGGTTGTCGGTCGACAAGTTGACTAGTCGTTGACTATTCACGACAAGTCTATGATTTTGAGTCGATCGACAAGTTAGTTGCCTGGGAACAAAAGGCCCCCACGTGAGTGAAAACCCTAACCCCCCACAGATCGTTATTTCCCCCACCCAGCCGCCTCTCTCCTGGCCACCCTCCCCTTGCGCCGTCTCTCACCTGGCCGCCGCCAGGTCGCCGCCGGCGCCGGCACCTCCCTCACCTTGTTGAACGCTGTTGGGATCCTCTCCTCCTCACCCTGATCTCTCTCCTTCACGGCAGTGCTCCACTGGACACAATTGTCACAGTACCAGGTTCCTCTTGACTCCCCAATGCCATCAAAATATATTGTCAACTTGTTAATATACTACTATCAGTAGACTAGTTGCTTAGTATTTTTTTAGTAGTTAAAGCTCTAGTACGTATCGACTAGTCTAGTACTAGTCGAGACTAGTCACGACTAGTCTCCTTGTCGCCACCCCAGCGACAAGTTGCGACTCGTCGACTCGTAATCCTTGGCAGCATTGCATTGCATGTGATATTTTGTTTGCTGATAAGAGGGATATCAAGGTATGCTGTGGAGGGGTTGGCAAAACGTGTTCTTACCTAAGTCACAACCTCAAAATTATGAATCGAACCAAAAGTCCGAACTAATGGAAAGGGCTAGTACAGTTCACTTATACACTTCAACACTCCCACTCACATGTGACGGAGAAGACAAGTCAACACGTGTAGAGACTGAGAGGTAGACACAAGAGGCCTTGTACGTGGTTTGGACTCAGAGGTATGTTTCAAGAGGCATATACATGGACACCGAGGGGTAACAACAATTTTAGAATGAATTGCGAAAGCCAGGACTTGAACTCGATACCTTGGCTCTGATACCATGGCAAGCTTTATGCTCTAGCCAATGCAACCAAAAGACCGATCTGATGGAAGAGACTAGGCAATACATTTATACTTCAACACTCCTCCCGTGTGTGGCTCCCTCAGGCCTAAACGTGGACCAAAAGTGGGCTGCAATATTTTTATTTTATATTGCACCAGCCGGGTCTTGAACTCAAGACCTCTTGGCTCTGATACCATGTCAAGCTTCATGCACTAAGCAACGCAACCAAAAGTCCAAACTGATGAAAAGTGCTAGTACAATTCACTTATACACTTCAACAGTTACTGCCTATGGTCAGGTGCTTTTACATCTGTCACACCAGTTTTAAACAACATCAAATGTGCCATGCTTTCAAAAAATTTGATTTTTGTCAGATCTACTTCTGAATTCTGCAAAATAATAAATAAGTTGTATCAGACATAATAGTTATTGTTTAGCAAGATTGCTTACCAAACGGTTATTCTTAGATGCTAATCGTGCATAAAGTTTATAGACTAATCTCTTGTTATCACAGTCACCACCTGAGTTGATTGAGATGGCTCTGAAGTACTATGATGAAGTCGCCCTTCCTAAGCTGGTATGCATCATCATACGAAAGATGAATAAGTTCCCACATATGCTTATCTTTTTTAGTCGAGAGGCATCACAACTAACCACAATTATTTAGGTTGCCGATTTTGGTTCTTTGGAACTTTCACCTGTTGATGGTAGGACCTTGACAGATTTTATGCATACCAGGGGCCTACAGATGCGCTCCCTAGGACGAGTTGTAAGTTTGCAATAATGTTTTCATTTGAGAATGATGAATGTCATTTCTTTTGGAGTGCCTGATATTTGCTAATCTGAGAATGACCTATGTAGGTCAAACTTTCAGAGAAGCTTTCACACGTACAGTCCCTGTGTGTGCATGAAATGATAGTGAGAGCATTTAAGCATATTGTCCGATCTGTGATTGCTGCTATTTCTGACATGCGACAATTAGCATTAACAATCGCTGCAGTGCTGAACTTACTTCTTGGGGTCCCTGAATATGAATTATCTGGAAGTTCACCTGCTATGCATCCCATAGTGTGGAGATGGCTTGTTGCTTTCTTAAAAAAACGATACCAGTTTGAGCTCACAGAGCAACATTATGATGATGTGAGGAAATACGCTATACTGAGAGGACTGTGCCATAAGGTAAAAGTCTTTTAATCTTTCTGAAATTTCTCACACTTAGTTCATATTACTGAGATTAACGTTTACTTTTAGGTGGGCATTGAATTGGCACCCCGAGATTTTGTCATGGATTCTGCTTTCCCATTTTACAAACAGGACATAATTAGCCTGGTGCCTGTACATAAGGTAAAAGTCTACATCCTGGGTCAATTTTTCTCAATATACAGAATCACATTGTGCTGCCATGGCTTGATACTCACATATGACTATCACGCTCTTGAGAATTTATTAGATATAATAGAGTAGCACATAAACACAACTGATTTGTTTTAAAAAATGCAGCAAGTTGCGTGCTCATCTGCAGATGGAAGGCAACTCCTAGAATCCTCTAAAACGGCCCTTGACAAGGGTAAACTTGAAGATGCTGTTAATTACGGGACCAAGGTATCTTGTAAAATCTCATGCATTTCTTTTTTTGCAACTCTTTAGACATCATATCTTGGGAACTCATCATTATTTTTATCTATGAATGCAGGCTCTTGCCAAGCTTATAATGGTGTGTGGTCCCTATCATCGAATGACAGCTGGAGCTTATAGCCTTCTAGCTGTTGTTTTGTACCACACTGGTGATTTCAATCAGGTACATGTTTATTCCGTTGAACTGCCGATAATAACTGCTAAGCATATTTTTAAGAATGTGGGAGTGATGTCGCATTTTAGTGAGGATTACTGAACGTGACACGATAGAACACTTGCATGCTAATGCACTATGATTATGTGGATATGGTTGTATAAGACTGAAATCATAGAATCCTCCACTAAGCTTGATTTTAGTTAAACCGTGAGCCAAGGAAACTCAAGTAGTTATTGCTCTGGATTACACAAACTGTAACACCGAAGGAATATGCAGGGAAATCATATAGTGCAAATTCTGATAAAACTGAGGTTCCCTGTTGCACTCATATACTAAAACCCGGCAGACTTATGTAATCCTATCCAATCCAGCACACATAGTTGCTTAACACACCAATGTCTAAGGATTTGCGATGTTCGCTAGATGAGAAGGCAAAATAGCTATATTGTCTCCAAATAGTTTTACTACATACAGTTCAAAGAAATATAATCATGTGTTTTAAATCACAAAATAAGAATCTTGTTCATCTTTTTCTGCATGTGTAGTGAAACTATCGGTCTTTTAGCAATCGTCCATGCAAATGACATAAAACATTAAAGTTTGATAATTTTCTGCACTCCTACTCCCATTCACATTTCATATATCACCATTAATCTTCTTATTCATGATGCCAATGTAATTAAAAATGATAATTGATAGTTAAACAGCCCCAACGTGATATTCATGTATCATATTGTTTCATGTCAAATTCCCCCATGGCTCCTTTGTCAAACATTTTTTATGTATGCCATATAAACAGACAGCCTGTTAACAATGAAAGAAAATGTCGATAATCATATTGAATAGGTGAAACTTTATCTTGGCCTTTTACTCATTATTTTGAGACACTGAAGCCAGCTTAACCGAGGCTTTGAAATTGCTGTGTTTGTAGATACAACTATGGTGCCTCATCAAGTCCTTGATAGTTATTTCAAACTCATGATTTACTTTTGTGTCCTAACTTGTAAGAATCTATAGACACAATATAATATGTGCCTAAAAATATACAGGCTACTATATATCAGCAAAAGGCCCTAGACATCAATGAGAGGGAACTTGGGCTTGATCACCCTGATACAATGAAGAGTTATGGAGACCTTGCTGTTTTCTACTATCGTCTACAACATACAGAACTGGCTCTGAAGTAAGTTCAGTTTATGGAAGTCTTTTTATTTCGTGCAAAAAATTTACCATTTCACAAGGGCCTACATGGCATTCCAGGTGTAAGTTGAAGAAAAGTTGTATATATATCTAAAAGAGTAGGAGACCTAAGATGCACTTATGGTATTCTATATGTCATGTAGATGAACTTTTGCCAAATGAAATGAATGAAGTAATTGCTGCCAAGAATATTTTACTATCTTTTCAGGCTGTAACTGTTCTTGTTAGCAAACTTGTCATGTCAAATGTGCATTTTGGTTCTCTCTCTCTGCCGTATTTCTTGGATTAGAAAAATATCTTGTCTATATGATAATAATGCTAAGGGTGAGTAGGACTAGCTGCTTAGTCTTCTTCCAATTACTTTGTACTTTGGTTTTGTGTCTGAGGTGCGATCTCTCAGTTTTCACTCAATTAATGTTAATTATAACAAATAGAAATGATATCCCTAGACCCTACTCCCCCCCCCGTCCCGGTGTATAAGTCGTGCGTGTGTCCCTAGGTCGTTATTTTGACCAACATAATACAAGTCATATACTACAAAATATATATCACTGGAAACTTCAAACGTTGTACTTTCTAATGGTATAATTTTTATGTTCTAAAATTTAGATTATATTTGTCAAAATAACGACCTAGGGATACGTGCAGGACTTATACACTGGGACGGACAGAGTAGCATGTATACCTTCAACATATAACCATCAAATGTAATACTGGCGGATGTTACGAACTCATTAATGCTAAGTGAATCCTTAGGTGGTGATATGTTCCACAGATACTTTAGCTAATCCACAAGCATATGTAGTATTTTTATATTCTTGGGCAAGATTACAGAGGATAAAAATGGTGTCGTATTTGCTTCTAGCCTCAAAATCTCAAAATTGGAACTCCTGTTGAGTCCCGTCATGTAAATCTCTACGTAATTCCTCTTAAGCTCACATGTCCTTTCAAAGTAAATGTTGAGTTTAGTCCCACATGTAAAGCAACTTATAAGGCTGAGGGTGTCCCCTCCTATCAGGCTAGTCTTTTGGGGGTGAGGGCCCAAAACCTATTGTAAGTTGGGTTGGTCTCGGTTGAGCTTGGTTGGTGGGCCCAACAACTGTTACAATTGGTATCAGAGCCAGGTGCCCGGATGCAAATCTTGTATGTACTCACGGTGGTTGGTCATAGTTAGTGTGTTGGAAACGCTGTGTCAAGCGGGCCCATGGTGACCGATGTGTGAGGGGGAGATTCGTATCGGTTGTGGGAGGAGATGTGAAGCGACTTAAAAGGCTGAGGGTGTCCCCTCCTTTCTTTTTTTTGGGGGGAGAAGGCCCAACACCTGTTGCAGTGAAGAACTGTTTTTTTACTTGTGTATGAACTTGTCTTGAAGGTTGTTTCATTGATATCAAAGCTATTGTACCTGTTACTGTATAGTGTACAGTTTTGATGATTGAAATTCATTGCTGCAGTGTCTACAGAAATTATTAACCTTTCGTGCAAATTAGGTATGTCAAGCGTGCGTTGTATCTTCTACATCTTACATGCGGGCCATCTCATCCGAACACAGCTGCGACATATATTAATGTAGCTATGATGGAGGAAGGCTTGGGCAATGTGCATGTAGCTCTTAGGTACTTGCACAAAGCTCTAAAATGCAACCAGAGGTTACTTGGGCCTGATCATATCCAGGTAATAATCTTTCTCTGCAATTTGTTAAAGGCCATGCTTTTATTTTTTGAGGGCACGTAATATGATGCTACTCCCTCTTTCCCCCAAATACATGGCGTAGAAATTGAGTCAAAATGTCAATTCTTTCTAAGTTGGACCAAATATATATACAAAAATACAAAGATCTAAAATACCATCAGTATCCATATATCCACAACAAGATATATGTTTTTATAATATATTTATGCAACATTGTAGTTGTTAATATATATTTGGTCAAACTTAGAAAACATTGACTTCTTTACTAAGTATATGTCAAGTATTTGGGGACGGAGAGAGTAATTGTTAAATGTGGACGCTATTTCTTTTAGTGTCTCTTATAAAATCTCCCTTATCGACTAAAAAGCACACTAGAAATTTTTAATTGATACCTAATGACTTAAGAAGCTTAGGTGAAAGATTTTTTTCCTCACAAAAAATACCAGAAATTTAATTGCCCGTGCTCCTTGAGGGGTGATTTTTTCCTTGCCTCCACAATTCTAGGTGTGAATTTGGAAGCTCGTTCCTGTGTGTGCACCACACTGTATGCCATGCTTACTGGCATGTGTATCCATGGTTCTCATCTCAAAAATAAAAATGTAAGATCACAATGAGCAACATTCAGTTTGGTACATGCGAAAAATACCATTCAATGGAGAGCTGATATGATTTTTGGGTGAAAAGTCGATTATTCTGTTTGCTAGATCACACTAAAGAAAATTTAGATAAATTCTGTTGGCCAATGCTTTTGTCTCACTTGTTCTGGAAGCCAATATATGTTTAATTGCAGCTTTTATAAAAACTAGGCAAACACCCAAATATCTAATGCGGTTCAGAAAAAATGGGATATCATAATCGATGTTAAAGAAAACAATGAGACATCAAAACTAAATGGATCCTAAGTGGGCTTGCAGGTGTTTATTTTATTACTTATTGACTACCCGTACATTCCAGATCTAGGAAGAAGAAAATTCTACATTTTCTATGATTAACTATTACTTTCAACTGACATATTCTTTTATTGTATGTAGACTGCTGCGAGCTACCATGCTATCGCCATTGCTCTATCATTGATGGAAGCTTATTCCTTGAGTGTTCAACATGAGCAGACAACCTTGCAAATCCTTCGTGCAAAGCTTGGACCAGATGATCTTCGGACTCAGGTCTACTTCTATGGAACAATATAGTTGAAATGCTGAAAACCTACTCCCTCTTTTTCCATCAAAATACTTGTGTAATTCTAATTGTACATTTGAGAGCAACTCAATGTCCAAAAGGCATCTTGTTACAGATGGACCTTGATTCTTTCCCAGCTTCAATTGTTTTTTAGCTATATGAACAGAACCATTCCCTTTTCAATTAATTCCTAGAACATCCTTAATATTGTTGTCTTTTGCATGCAGGATGCTGCGGCGTGGCTTGAATACTTTGAATCCAAAGTAATTGAGCAACAAGAAGCTGCTCGCAATGGAACTCGAAAACCTGATGCATCAATTGCTAGTAAAGGACACCTAAGGTTCAATTTAGTTCTGCCAATGAAAGCACAATTTATTCCTTAGAGAAACTTCTGTCTGTGTTGTGCTGACTGCATTTATTTGCACTTGCAGTGTATCTGATCTTCTTGATTACATCAATCCCAACGAAGAAAGCAAAGGAAGAGATTCTGAATCAGGCAAGAGGAGGTACTCAAGCATAAAGGTTAGTTACGTAATTTTTACTTTGCCTAAGTTGAAGATAATCAGTATGCACTCGTTAAGGAACTAACTTGGACGGAGAGATATCAAACTGCGAGATGGTTAACAAAGTGTAGTAGTATCAATGAATAATTAACCTCATAGTTCAACTGGTCAGTTTCTCAAAGAGAAAGTGAGTCTTAGAATTGTTCTATAGAAAGTTAATTCTTGTTAACTTTGCTGACCGGCAGCGGAACAGTATCTCTCTGTTTGTATAGTGATAAATTGATAACATGCAATTATATTCTATGGGTTCTTGATTTTTTTTTGTTTTTTTATATATAATTTTGTGGAGAAATGTGTTTTTAACCCCATACTGTATTTAGCACTCCTCAAATGGGCAACCAATTTGTTGTTGTTGTGGATCGAGCCTGTAATGGTGGCTCTCATCTATTCTGTAGTGTTAAAATTTGATTTCTGTCCCTGGGGAGCTCTTATCACGGTTGCAGCTCACTGAATGTCCATGGTTAATACGACCCTATCCAGTCAAGTACCTTACATCACGACTACATATGTTTGATAGTAGATAATCTTGTCAGGTAATTTTGAGGATTACTGCATATATACAGTTGCAGCTCTACCAATTTTGACAGTGATCGAACTGCACAATCCCGACCATCCCTGTATAGCTGAAACTCAATGCAACTGGTTTTCTTCTTTCACAAGGCTACAAGTTAGACAGTATTTTCTTTTACAAATCTAAGGCATTCATGTTATCACTGGGATAACTGGACATTTAGTTTATTTAGCATTACTGTACATGCCACTTTGAATTTATTCATTGTATGCTTTTTTCTGTCAGGTTTTATCACTTTCGAGTGAGAATTCAAATGTAGCAAGTCCTGATATATCTCCAAGAGATTTTACTATTGCAATTATAGATGAGGAAAAGAAAATTAAAGAGCCTTTGCAAGATGATAGTCTTAAGATCATGGATATTCCTGAAACTGAGGTTAAAGAGAGTCCCTTATCCATGGAGGTTTCACCACCTTCTGAACAGCTGGTAGAGAGAGCTGAGGTGAACATCAGTTCACCTAAGGAGGTTTTTGAAGATGAAATACTAGAACAGGATGATGGTTGGCTTCCTGTTCAAAGACCTAAATCAGCTGCAGTTTTAGGTAAACAGATAAAGCATTACCGTCCCGCCACAAGGAAGGTGTATGACTCTGAGAATCATACCCCAGTAGATGCTTCCCAATATAAGCCAAGGAATTCCTATTCAAATAACCGTTATTACTTCTTAAAAAAGAGAACTGTCGTACCTGCAGCATACACAGATCCTCAACAGCATATGAAAGTCCAGACATCAACTGCCAGGTTTGGTCGTAAGATATACAAGGCTATGACCTACCGGATTAAGCCAGTGACTTCTTCCACAGAAGTGCAAGATACTTCTAAGACCACAGAGCAGATGAGCAGTAAAGAAGAATCCCAAATAGCTTATTCACATGTACACAATCATTCAGTAGATATGAAAGCAAGTGAACCACATGGAGCTTTGGTTGCAAGTTCTGGAAACCCGCCATCATACAAAGATGTTGCATTGGCACGTCCAGGTACAATAGCCAAGACTCAAATGCAAAAACCTAGAGATGATGTACTGCAACCATCACTTGGGCAAATTATTGCACAAGAAATGAAGGATTCCTTGGTAGATGCAGTTCAAGTGGACCAGAAATCTGAGTCTTTAAATACAAATAATTCCAAAGAGAGAACCAGTGTGCCAGAAGAAATGCAGCATTCGGAACAAAGAAAAGATTCACAGAGGGAACATGAGATTGACAATACTAGGAAAGACGACTTACCAGATAAATTAACACCAAACATTGAGAAATCTTCTGGCAGTGGCTCTGCAGATAGCAAAACAGACATTACCTTATTCGGTAACAAAGGTCAAGAACCAATAAGTGGTGGCAATTGTAGTGCAGGCACTGAGTTCTCAGATTCAACTGTACCCACAAAAGCTGAAAAGACTGCGAAGTCTGGCATACAATTTCCTGAAGATCTATCAACTAGTATTGAACCTATTACAGTTTCAGCCCATACGGCGAGTGTGCCGGAAGGCCTTGGAAGTGTTGAAAGTGAGAAGTCAAAGCCTGACTTGCTGCTAAGTAGCATTGATATGAGAGAGATGTCTAATAAGAAACTATCTGCTGCTGCACCTCCATTCAATCCGTCTCCTCCAGCTATCCTTAGCCCACTTGCTGCAAGTGTTGGTCTCCCACCACCAGGTACCATTCCTGGTGTTGGGCCCTGGCCTATGAATGTCTCCATGCATCCTGGACATTCAAATATGGTGCCAAACGGTCCTCCGCTGTGCACATCCCCACATCATTTGTACCCTCCTGCTCCTAGATCTCCTAATCTTTTGCATCCTGTGCCATTTCTTTATCCACCATATAGTCAATCACAGATGGTTCCAAGCAGCACATTTCCCATGAACACTACTATATTTCGCCCTAACCATTATGGATGGCAACCTTATATGAGCCCAGCTGCATCTGAATTTGTGCCAGGACCAGCATGGTCAAACAGTCATCCAGTTGCTTACACCCCGAGCCCACATGTTCCTGAGACTACTTCTCAGTCTTTAGCAGATACACATGTTCTATCTGATGCAGCTGTTGTAAGTGTAGGACCTTCAGTGGACAGCAATATGGCTGCAGTAAAGGAGGAAATGGAGGTCCCTGTGGTGGTAGGCAGTGGTAATTTGATCAGCAACAAAATTTTGGGAGATGAACATGATAAAGAGTTACAGGATGCTGTTAAAACTGAACTTAATCCTGACATGCCAGGAGACAGCACACCTGATATTGGTGGAACGAAGCTGGGAAGCAACATGAAGAATGAAGATGAAGGCAGTTTTAGGATACTTTTAAAGCGTAAAAGCAGGCGAAAGCAAACTCTCAGGATCCCGATAAGTTTGCTTAACAAGACATATAGCTCTCGTTCTTTCAAGCTTGACTACAACAGAGTAGTCCGAGAGAATGACATCTTCAGGCCATCGAGTGTCTCTTTGGCTTAAGTAGTTTCTTCTGGCAACTGAGGATTATCCATCAAAAAGTCTAATTTTGACCTATGACATTATTGCCCGAAAGAGAATTGCGATGGATCTCCATATGAAAGATACTGAAATGTGATACTTTTTTTTTTGTCTTGAGCATTTGGAAGGCAGCGACAATGCTCCTTCAGTGTTCCAGGTAATTATTTTCTACATATATTGCAAGAACTTTTTGCATCCCAATTATGATTTTTATTCATCTAATAAGCCAGGTGCTTTATTTTCTAGAACTGAAATTCATCAATCCGAGCTACTCTGAAAGGATAAAGGCGTTTTTTGTTTCAAATAAGGTATGGTTCCCTTCTCAATAATCATTTTGGTCTTGTCTGTACCCCGTATATAGATAAGTTTTTGGTTTAGTTGTTGGCAATGATTACATATTCCTAAAGCATGTATAAACATATTAGTGTTCTTTGAATCACCTTTTTAACCTGCATGACATATATGAGGGGGTTAGTTAGTCACTACACCAGTAAAATAATCGAGAGGAGAAGACTTACCTTGTTTTCGCAATTCAGCCTATTTGTATATGTTGAAGTGTAAAGATTTCATGTTACATATTTCATCTGATTTAAGAGTAACATATTATAGATTGTTTTCTTGCTATTTCTTTGCAGTCTCCTCGCTACTTTATCTTATAATGATGTCTTCACACATGTAGCTAACTGTTATCTGTTCGCATTGCACACAGGTGTCGACAATTCTGTGTAGAGTGCAGAAGGTATGCAGAGAGTTTTGTGAGATCCAGAACTAATAGAAGATGGAAGTGTTAGCAAAAATACATGGCAGACTGATATTTTTCTTAAATTTCTATAGACTGAGATGAATATTCTCTCCGAACTTTCGGGCTAAATTTTGGGCGTAAGGAACTTAGCTTCTAGAGATTTAGAAATTTGTTTGCACCCTGCAACCTGTAATAATCTCTCGCGTTTTTTTGTGTGAGAAAATAATGTTGTTCTTTTGATGAGAATAGTAATAATCCCCTGCGAAGCTTTCTGTGTTCTGATGTGTATTCTCTCCAAAGCTAGGCACCGACATTATGCTTTTTTTTGGAAATAGGGAGTGTAGCCCCGGTCTCTCCATCAAGTGATACACACATCTATTTTTATAGCAAGGTTTAGAATATTCAAAGTATTATAATCATGGGTCGGCAAAGGTTGAGACATGTATCAATCACCGATAATATAAAGCTATACATTTTAAAGTCTATTTAATTTGACGTCATTCAGTAGCATGGAAATAGAAATATGTGCGACCGCCGCTAGCCGGTTGCAAATAATTCTGCTGATCCGCCGGGAGAAGGTAGGACCATAGTTAAATCTAGTGTACAGCTAGCCAAATAACCTGCAAAAAATCGTACCCTTTTGTGTTTGTCAAAAATAATTTTATTTCTGCACGTCCAAATTGACAAACATAAGGCAGAAATACCAATACACATTCTGACATTAGATTTCTTATCAACTCCATTTAACCAATTATCAAACATATTAGTAATATTTGTTAGAGGTGGCATATTATATGGAAAGTAGATTATACGCCAAATAATCCTCACAAAGGGGGCAGAAATGAGTGTTCTATTTTAAACATAAGGCACAGCAGTGCCTGACTTTAAATTAATAAAGCCATCCGGCTAGGTGATAACAACGTTTAAGCTGCCTCTGGCAGCAATACAACGCGGGTAAAGTTTGGAGATAGCCACGCCGGCTTCACGAAAAGACTTAGCTAATACAAATTAATGTTTTGATACTCAGCGCGCAGGTTGGATGGTAACAGCAAAGTCTAGACAGCAAAAGCTTGCGCAGGAGCAGGGGGCGCGTCGTAGGTGTTGGAGAATAAATTCTTACCATCACCTCTAGCTCCTCCATCAGCAGAAGGTCTCTAGCAATTGTGAATTTGTTTCGTGTGGTCCAAAGCGCTCAACTTTGAGCCGTAAAATAAGTCCATAGTACGCGCTTGCTTTTTGGGTTGAATGGTTCCAAGATGGCAGACCACTCCTGCCTAGATCGTGGGTTTCAGTTCACACTGAACATCGACCGCACTCCACTCTAAAAAACTTGGCAATACCACATTGAAACAGGATGTGATGCAGCGTTTTCTGGTCTACCACACGGCGCACAATTACCATCTGATGGGCCCCCTCTTGTGTGAATCTGATCATTCGAAGGGAGGCATCCTCTCTACATCTGCCAGGTGAAGATTTTGTTTTTGAGGGGTAGCTTGGGTTTCCAGATAAGATTCGTAACTGGAAGAGTAAGGGTAGGATCATTGCAGAGCGCCAGGTATAGAGATCTTGTAGAGAACTTTCCAGAAGATTCAAGCCTCCAGGAAACTCGATCCGGCATCTTCGAAAGCTGCAGCTCTTGTAGCTTATCCAAGAGGTCCTGCCATTGGAGCAAGTCACCATGCTGAAAGTTTCTCCTGAACTGGATGTTACATCCTTCGTCTGAGTAAGCTTGATTTATGGGCAAGTCTGGGTTTGCACATTTCTCAAAAAGATTTGGGAACTTTGTGCCAGCGAGGAGTCCCCAAGCGAGACATCCTTCCAGAAGCTCACAAAGAAGTTTTTCCCTGGGTAGAACTTGGCTACCAGTTTGAACGCCTGTTTGATTTTGTGTAAGATATGACAGAAAGGAGACCATGTCGCCGGCGTTGTAGTGAAGAGCTCCGCCACTCTATATTTTGCTCTGAGTAGTCTGACCCACAGCAGGTCATTGTTTTCATCTAATAACAGGCGCCAGATCCATGTTACCATTAGGGCCGTGTTCATTTTTCTACTGTTCATTACCCCCAGGCCGCCCTAGTCCTTATGTTTACAAATTTCTTCCCATTTCACCAAATGATATTTCTTTTTAGTACCATGACCTTCCTAAAAGAATTTGCTTTGATGCTTCTCAAAACCAGCATGGACACCGACATGGATACATCCACGGAGATTATGGCCCAAAATAGGAGCCGGACTATTGTATATTCGAATAACGAAACTATTATATAACCGCCATAGTCCATGAGTTTGTATCGACCCTGACCAGGACCCTGAGACCTAGCCACCTATAAAAGGGGCCAGGAGGGGCCGACCGAAGGACATCAAGATTTTAGCTTGTAACCCTAGCTTCCGTCTCAATAATATTGCAAGTTTTGCCTTGTTTGTCTGACCCTTACCTTCGAGTTCAACCGACGCCCTCTTCCCCCGATCCTAAGTCCTTCATCTAGGACATTTGCCGAGATTAACCCTCGTCAATTGGCACCGACCGTGGGGAACTTGGGCGTTGGATTCATGGATTCGACGGCTTTTTCGCCTTCATCATGGAGCAACTCGACGGTTGACAAAACCCTAGTTCTGATCTTTGGAAACCTTGACCGGGAGATTGATTTGATGATCGGAAGCTTCAACTATCGCATCGGGTCTCTGGGAACTCTTTGCCTTTCAGATCCGATCTCTTCGGGTCTATCGGCAAACAAAACCGCAGCAGCGGCAACTTTGGAAACTTTCGTCGGCTCCTCCAGTGATACGTTGCAAACGTATCTATAATTTTTGATGCTCCATGCTTGTTTTACACCAATTGCTTTATGTTTTGTTTACACTTCGTGGCATTTTTATGCATTTTCTGAAACTAACCTATTAACAAGATGCCACAGTGCCAGTTCCTGTTTTCTGCTGTTTTTGTATTTCAGAAAAGTTACATAGGAAATATTCTCGGAATTGGACGAAACAAAAGCCAAACCTCCTATTTTCCCGACACGGAGACGGAGTCCAAAGCAGAGACGGAGGAGGGCCAGGGGCTGGCCACACCATAGGGTGGCGCGGGTCACCCCCTGGACGCGCCACCAAGTGGTGTGGGCCCCCAGGCATCCTCTGACATTGCCCTTCCGCCTATAAATTGCCTCCGATGTGAAAACCCTAAAGGAATCGGCATCCATCCACGAAAAGTTCCACAGCGCCGCCGCCATCGAAAACCAATTTTGGGGGACATAAGTCTCTGTTCCGGCACCCTGCCGGGACGGGGAATTGCCCCCGGAGCCATCTCCATCGACTCCACCGCCATCTTCATCGCCGTTGCTGACTACCATGATGAGGAGGGAGTAGTTCTCCCCCGAGGCTCAGGGCTCTACCGGTAGCTATGTGGTTCATCTCTCTCTCCCATGGTGTGATCTTTATGTGATCACGAGCTTTGTATCTAGTTGAATTAGTAGATGTTACTCTTCATCTATTATGCTACTCAAGTGGTTTTATTCTTGTAATGCGGAGACACCTTGTCCCATGATGTGAAGGTGACAGTGTGCGCATTATGTCTCTTAGGGTAAATTTTACACTAATACTTATCATGAGTTATGATTTGAGTTGGATGTCTCTATGAATTGTTGGTGTTTGTCTAGAACCGTCTAGTGCACTCAAGGTGACAGTGTGGGGTAATCTAGATTGAGGAATGCGAACTTTAAGGAGTGCTTTGTAGCCCTACACATGATTAGTGTTTGTTATCCAACCAGAGAGTAGTTCAGTGTAGCATAGTGAAGAATGATATTTGTGTGTTCAGTTATGTTTTCATTGTTGAGAGTGTCCACTAGTGAAAGTATGATCCCTAGGCCTTGTTTCTAAGCATTGAAACACCATTTACAGCCAGTTCTGCTATATGTTTGCTCGCAGCAATTTTTATTTCAGATTGCAATTACCACTATTAATCATCCATATTACTTGTGTTTCACTATCTCTTTGCCGAACTAGTGCACCTATACATCTGACAAGTGTATTGGGTGTGTTGGGGACACAAGAGACTTCTTGTATCTTAATTGCAGGGTTGCTTGAGAGGGATACCTTTGACCTCTTCCTCCTTGAGTTCGATAAACCTTGGGTGATCCACTTAAGGGAAACTTGCTGCTGTTCTACAAACCTCTGCACTTGGAGGCCCAACACTATCTACAAGAATAGAAGCGTGCGTAGACATCATCCAGCGAGGCAAACTCGCCGGTCAGCATCAGGTTTGCGGAAAGCAAGAAGAGTATCGTTGATCCACTCGACGAAATCATGGAAAACTTTGACTTCAAGGAATCATCGGATCAATCGCTTCTAGACATCGGATCAGAGGAAAACTCCAACATCATCAGCAATTACTCAGAAGAGGACTCCACTGCTCGTTATGGTGGTGCCTCCTAAAGTTTCGAGGGTGAGTGGGTGTCAGGCCTAGAACTCTATGATGATGAGCCGACAATCTTTTTCTCAGAACCCAATCACAATAACAGCAATCACCACCAGGTGTATGCAATACTCAAAGAAACATCAGAAGAACTTGACGCTAACAACAACCCTGTCATCAACCCGCGAAACCCCAGGAGAGGTGCTAAGCATGTGGGAGAAGGAGAAATCGAAGCAACCGTCATTGCCAGGGAGAAAGTTCGACTGACAGCGACACAATGGGAAACAATCAAGATAGCCTTCAACCACGGCGGGGTCATACCTCTAGATGCACCTAGGGAAGTACTGATGGGATACCAGTACACCCTACATCGTCAAGGAAGACGTCTGTTGCAGGAGCGAGAATATATTCGAGCATGGCGTGAGTCAGCTAGTGCAGCAAGTAGGGCACTCACAGAGGAGCGTAGCAACACATCCTACACCAACAGCGGAAGGCACCACATGCATGGTTCTCGTGTGGACAACTTGG
The DNA here is from genome assembly GCA_007115705.1 of Dactylis glomerata. Lineage (NCBI taxonomy): Eukaryota > Viridiplantae > Streptophyta > Magnoliopsida > Poales > Poaceae > Dactylis > Dactylis glomerata. The sequence continues at coordinate 1,854,269 of QXEO01000436.1, read as the reverse complement.
ACCACGGGGAGAGGCAAAATTTGGCGTGGAACCTCGAGTCATCTTTCTTATCAGTCGATGAGCAAGGAAACATCGTGCCAAAAATGCCAGAAGCAGCACATGTCAGAGCACAAGCTTATCTACTAACCACGCAGCCAACACCTGGAGATCCACGTGAAGGTATGCATCGGGCCGCTCTTAAGGGCCTCGGGTTAGTTGGAAACAGATTACAATGCAGGGAAGAAGCCCCGTGACAAAACAGGTCACCACACAATTGCAACAGCTCTTGGCGTGATGGAGGAACTCGAAGATCCAGGTCTCCATATGAGGAAGCTTCACCGCACCATCGCAACATCCCTCGTCACAATGGTGGAACCCGGAGATCCAGATCTCCATATGACGAAGAATTACCATGGCGCCCACAGTCCTCGACACGACGGTGGAGGTCGAAGATCAAGATCACCGTGACGGTTTTATGATAATTCACGCGAAGGAGACGTGAGAAACACAATCACGCAAGCATGGGTCAACAGGTCCCGTTGCGAGTGGGATGAGTACAATTATGAGGACGAGGAAACTGAGATGGGGGATGTCTGCATTACCCACAGGGTTCGCAGAACGCAAGTACCCAAGGGATTCAAGTTAACCCATGACCAGTAGAAGTATGATGGATCGCAAGAACCCGAGTCATGGCTATCAGATTATCTTCAGGCCGTGAAAATACTCGAGGGCTCCAAGGCAACAACAATGCAAAGTTTGCAACTGCACCTCATTGGCGCGACGAGATCGTGGCTAAGCAAGCTTCCTGTGGGTACCATCGGAAGCTGGAGGAGTTGACGAAGCAGTTTATCAACAACTTCAGGTCCACCTATAAGAGACCAACATCAATCGAGAAAATAAAAGCTTGCATGCAAAAGCATAATGAGTCACTCTGCTCCTACATCCGATGTAGGAGTGTCATAAAAAATTAATCCGAAGATGTCTCCGACCAGCGGGCGATCGATGCTTTTGTTACTGGGTGCTGCCGTCCAGAATTCATTGAAGATATGGGGTGCATAAAGCCAAAGAGAGTGTCAGAACTCATGGATATAGCCAACAAATTTGCAGATGGCGAGGACACCTACAATAACAAACGAACACGCTAACCCAAAGATGACCGCTCCAATCACTACAACAGCCAAAAGCGTAGACCTCACAACTATGATGGATACAACTCACACAATCAAGTAGCCACAGGTTACAGGAGCATCAACAACAATTAGGGAGATGAGCGTCAAAGTGGCGGCTATCATAACGATAACAGGGACGAATCAGGCCCCAACAAGCAGTACAAGGGAAGGACATCAAGGGAGTACAATCAGTCACCTGTCAATATCTTAAACGGCCCTTGCAACATGCATTACACCTTCATCGATGGGAAAAGAGTCTCCAATCATCTGATGAAAGACTGTCGCACCTTTATCAGATTACAGGAAGCCGTTGGTTCCAAACAGGCTGATGCACAAAACCAAGGGTACACAGGACCCCAGGGTCAGTAGTATATAACGCACCACTGCCTCCTCCGTTGCCAACCAATGGAGCCACGCCAGCCCAAGGATAGCATAACCTGAGTAATCAGAATGATGGAGGATACATCCCGTCCAAAGGGCACATCATTGCAATGCTTTAACCTGTGCCAAAGTCAAAGAAAGAACATAAGAGTATACCTCGACAAGTAAACCTGGAAATAACTTCGCTTCCTCCAATCATAGAGTACCTCAACTGGTCCGATCAGCCAATGGAGTTCAGTTAGGGAAGACCACCCGCCAAAAGTAGCTCAGCCAGGACATGCGCCCATGGTTCTCAAGGCCCAAACTGGAGGATATGATGTAAGCAGAGTATTCATGGATGCAGGGAGTGGCATAAACCTAATATATGCACGCACTTTGTGGGCAATGAACATTTCACCCGAGTTCCTGCAGCCCACAGATTGCTCTTTTCATGGAATTGTCCCTAGGAGTGCCAGCTACCCCTTGGGGAGAATCGAGCTCGATGTTTGCTTTGGCAACCGGCACAACTTCAGGCGAGAAAAGTTGGAATTTAAAGTCATGGATTGGCCATCACAATATCACGCGATCCTCGAACGACTCGTGTTTTCACATTTTATGGAAATTCCTCACTAAACCTACCTCGTGTTGAAAATTCCAGGACCAAACGGAATCATCAGAGTCAAAGGAAGCTTCGAACTCTCAGATACCTGCGACAAGCAGTTCCATAAAATGGCTCAAACCTTAATGATGACAGCCAAATATGCAAGGCTTAAGGGCAACACAGATCACAACGTGCTACCAGATGTAGGTCGATCCCTGCCAGATCAGGCTTTCGACTCTATGCGCGATGCAAAGAAAGTTTGGGTTCACAAAACTGACCCAAAGAAAACTACTTCTATCGCATCCGACCTTACATCCAAATAGGAAAGAGCGCTTGTCAAGTTCCTCCATGAGCGTTTGGAAATCTTCGCCTAGTGTCCAGCTGACATGCCAGGAGTTCCCAGGGAACTTGTCGAGCACGCACTAAATGTGGACCTGAAAGCAAGGCCGGTCAAGCAAACTCTGTGGTGTTTTGACGAACCAAAGCGTAAAGCTATAGCAGCTGAACTCCATTGTCTCGAAGACGCTGGATTCATTAAAGATATAAAAAATTCGACATGGGTTACCAATACAGTATTGGTCCCCAAGAAAAACATAGATGTGCTTCGCGTCTGTGTCGATTACACTGCTCTCAACAAACATTGTCCTAAGGATCCCTTCCCGCTCCCACGTATTGATCAAATCACCTACTCTACGGCGGACTGCGCAAGGCTTTCCTTCTTGGACGCTTACTCTGGTTACAACCAGATAAAACTCAAGGAAGAAGACAAAGAAAAAAAATGCATTCATCACCCCTTATGGAGTTTAATGTTATCAAGTCATGCCCTTTGGCCTGAAAAATGCGGGTGCCACTTACCAGCGTATGATGCAGAACTGCCTCGGGCAATAAATCGGACGCAACGTCTAAGTCTACATCGATGATGTGGTCATTACCACACAAAGCGTGTCAACGCTAATCGATGACCTATGTGAAACCTTAGACAACCTCGACAAATATCATCTGAAACTCAACCCTGCAAAGTGCTCCTTTGGTGTCTGTGTAGGGAAACTCCTTGGATTCTTGGTATTGGCAAGAGGAATTGAAGCCAACCCCGAGAAGATTCAGGACATACTGACAATGGACAAACCAATAAAACAACATGAGATCCAGTAGCTGGCGGGGCAAGTCGCGGCCCTGAGTCAATTTGTGGCTAGGCTCGGTGAGAAGACACTTCCGTTTTATGCACTCATGAAGAAATCTGACAAAAAATTTGAGTGGATAGAAGAAGCTGTTCAAGCCTTCGCCCACCTCAAGAAAGTGTTCTCCACACCATCGATGTTGGTCACACCCAATGAAAAAGAACCTCTACTACTATATATCGCCGTCACCCATCAAGTGGTAAGCATGGTGCTGGTAGTTGAAAGAAGCAAGGAAGGAAAGGCTCATGGTGTCCACAGGCCATTTTATTTTTTCAGAGAGGTACTTTCACCCTCCAAGTAGCACTACCCGCATTATCAGAAGCTCGCATATAGCGTATTCACGATAGCACAAAAATTACGCCACAACTTTTTGGCTCACCCGATTGTAGTACTCAACGAGGCTCCTCTGTCCAACATCCTAAACAATCCTAAAGCAATAGGGCGTATCTCTTTTTGGGGAATCAAGCTTTCCCCCTAGACATCACTTACGAAAAAAGAAAAGCCGTCAAGTCTCAAATTTTGTCAGATTTCATGGCTGAGTGGCTCGAGCTGCAAAACATGGGTCCTTCAGATTTATTGTCGGGGATATGTCCCCGGGTACCCTAAAGGACACCTTCTACAGGTCTAAGATATTACGTATATGTCAGATTACAAGAAAGGAGTTAAATAAAAGCAGGTAAACTGTATTTTGGGCCGACATACCTCAATGTCGACCTGCAACTTTCTCATCAGTTCGGATACACTTGTTCCAGGTCTGCATGTAGCAGGCAAAGCTGGCTTGGTTCGGTTCCATCCTGGCCCAACTCCTTCTGTCCCGGCCTGGCCTGGCAGCTCCTTGTCCCGACCGGCCTCATGCGCCCTGGCATGGGCCAGGCCGGCATTGCTCCTTTTATAGTCGGCCGCGACTTGGAGAAAAAGGCAGGTCAAACTTACCTAGCATGCATCGCCTGGAGACCTCTGGCCGCTGCCCTCGATCGTCCTTGCTTGGCGCGAGCGGCCAGATCGAGCTGCTCCTCGATTGAGCAAACGCTCGGCCTGCCCAGGCACGAGCAACCGACCCAGCGAGTGGGCCCCCTGGCGCGCGCGAGCGCGGCATGCTGGCGCGCGAGCTCAGCAGCCGGCTCGCCTTGGAAAGCAGGCCTAGGGGCAGTAGCGAGTGAGCGGCGCGCGGTGCGCTGGCTAGCGCGGCCCAGGTGAGCTTGGCACTGCTGGCCAGCCGGCCGGACCATGCGCTCCGGCCTCTCCTTTTTTTTCTCTTTTGCCTTTTCCTTTTTGTAGTTTGTCTATATGGGCTACAAAATTAGTCCATTAGAAAAACTTTTCACGGACTACATTTAGCCCTTATTTATTTCTAGTAAATAAATATATGTATTAATATTTATCAATTCAATTAATTAATAAATCATTAATCCTCTTCCCGGAACAATTCTGTAACTCTCCAAAACAATTTCCATAAATCCCGAAAGTACCCTAGCGTCGATGAGCGTTAAGTGTGTGACCCTACGGGTTCGAGAATGTGCAGACATGATCACCATCAATAATCAATAGCGGGATCTGTAAATCCATATTGACTCCCACATATTCAACGAGATCATTATCGGTGAACCACGATGTCAGGATTCAATTAATCCCGTATACGAATTCCTTTATCCCACGATATTTTACTTGCCTGAGAATCGATCGTCGGCATCGTCATACCTAGTTTAATCTTGTTCACAGCAAGTACTCTTTACTCATTCCGCAATCCAATATCACCCTATGATTAAACTCATTAATCACATGTTTGCAAATGGTGTATGATATTGATTACCGAGTGGGCCCGGAGTATATCTCACCGACATGGGAGGGACAAATCCCAATCTCGACCCATGCAACCCAACAAGTACTTTCCGATTACCTGAGAGACACCTTTATGATCACCCTCTCATAGCGTGACGTTTGATGACCTCAAAGCTCTCTTCCGGTACTAGGGAGTGGCATTATCTCATGGTCTAAGGAATAGGATATTGACATAGGAAAAACTACGCAATTGTGAACACAATGACATGATCTAATTGTTGTGCTTAATTTGGGTCTGTCTATCATATCATTCTCCTAATGACATGACCTCATTATTAATCAACAACTCATGTCTATGGTTAGGAAAACTTAACCATCATTAATCAACGAGCTAATCTAGTAGAGGCATACTAGGGACACGGTGTTGTTCATAAACCACACAAGTATTAATGTTTCCACTTAATACAATTATAGCATGGAGTATAAACATTATCATGAATAAGAAATATGATAATAACAATATTATTATTGCCTCTAGGGCATATTTCCTTCAGTCTCCCACTTGTACTAGAGTCAATAATCTAGTCAATACTTGCACCTTTAACACCTATGGCATTCCAGCGTTATTCATATGCGTTGCACATGGTAAACCTTATCTACGGGTCTGACACTTTCAGGTCCGTGTGTATTTGCATATTTTTTGCGTCAGCACGCATTACTCATCTTGTATGAAATGGCATCGTATAAACTTGGTCTTTTGGTGAGACCTTTGTTTCTTTATCGAGACTATGTTGTCACTATTGTCATACAATAGAACTATATAGTACTAGCACACTTAGAACTACACTTAGTTCTTTTGCTGCTTCTAGAGCAGTTATATACTGAGCCTTCGTTGTAGTACCCGTCACAATGTTTAACTTTGAAACTCATCAAAATCACCGTGGAACTTTTTTCCATCTTATTGTGCCACCTTCTAACACAAAACAAATAGCCTAAAATTGAGATACAATTTTATCTTTATATGTGACAAAGCCAATGTAACTCATTGCAATGAAGCATTTGTCACTTCTGCATACACAACATATTCTTAGTTGTTCGAAAGTACATAAGAATATTCTTACAATTATCCAACGATAATCATATGAATGCTCGTAACCTTTTAGAGCATCAGACATATCTGGATCTACATATCTTGGTATACAAGATTGATAAAATCATTCTTGCAGTTTCACTCATCAAGTGTCAAAACAGTTGATCTTGCTTCAATCTCTTCCATGCAACAAGAATCGTTCTTATTGTTTTCATATTGAACAACTTCAATATTTCATCTATGTACTATGGCAAAACTATATTAAAGCCTCAATATATCTACATAGACATTGATGCTCAATATTTAGGTTGTACCTAAGACTTTCATCAAAATCTAATTTTAATAAAACTTAACATTATCAAGAAAAACACATAATTTCCAATGACCAATATGTCGTCTACATAAAGCATTAGAAATATGTCTCAGCGCTCCCACTTACTTTCTTGTAATACAAGCATCTTCAAATATCTTGATGAAATTAACACTTTAACATTTTCATCATTGAAGATTCCAACTTCGCTATGCTTACTTCTACCTTTGAAGTTTGCATACATATCTAGCAACCTTTGAATCAACAAAACCCATTGGGTCATGTCAGGTACACGTCCTTGGTGTGCATTCCGGTAGAGGAACGTTGTTTCATTTATTCAACAATCATATCTTAATACGTAATTGTTGCTAGAGTAATCCATATGACGAAGTCAGGGTCCATCATCGCTTCTTTATATATTGTCGGTTACTATTATCTGATAATATCTCGTCCTCAAATCTTACTATTTGATTATGACCAACTTGGTTAAATAGGAACTTTGATGTCCGGTACTACAACATATTTCAGGTGCGGGAGCCATGAATGCAGTTGCCGCATCCAGAACATTTTCCGGTGCTGCGCTACTTTGATCATCTTGCTTGGGTTCAATAACCTCATTAAGTTCTATTTTCCTCCCACTTAAAGCTTTCGCGAGAAAACTCCTTCATAAGAAATTCACTTCTTAGTGACAATCACTATGTGTTTGGGTTCATAGTAGAAGGAATACCCATCGACATTCTTTGGGATAACCTACAAAGACTTACTAATCTGATTTTGGTTGTAAACATTTTACATATGCATTGCATACCAAAATTTAAGAAAAGACAACTATAACTTGTATGGTGTCATTTCAGCAGATTATGATGGCACTCTATTCAGTGAAAAGTGGTAGTCTTTAAAGCATAATCCACAAATTATATTGGCAGTTTTATTTCATCATTGATCTAACCATGTCAAACAAGGTTTGATTACATCTACTAGATACTCCATACTCCTATGGCGTTTCTCAAGATGCAAGTTTGTGGAACAATTTCCTCAACTCTTAGATGTTTGCTGAACTTCTAACTCAAATATTCTTCTTTATGATCCAATCATAAAAACTTGAATTTTCTTGTTACAACAATTTCCACTTCATAAATTGAACAATTTCAATCATTTCATACTTCTATCTCATCAAGTAGATATACCATACATCTACTTGAGTCATTGATGAAATAGAAAATATACCACGATCGACTTCACACTATGGACTACATACATCAACATGTATGATCTCTATTTAGTTAGTCGCTTGTTCTGTCCATGGCCCATGAACGGAGTTTAATCATCTTTAGGAAAAAGTCTCACAAGCGTCAATCAATTCAAAATCAAATGACTCGAAAATCCATCAATATAGAATTTCTTTCATGTTTTGTTTCCAATATGACTTAAACAGCGATGTCATATATAAGTGAAATTTGTTTTGTCTTGTGATGTTTTAGCATCAGTGTTATAAATGTCTATTTCACTAATAAGATAATAATAATCTATCCATTGATTATGGAAGACGGTAATAATTTGAACAACCATTGTTCTCATAACACCAGAACAAGATAACAATTATTATGTTCATAACAAATCTTGAAGGCTAGTTTTGATGCCAATTAAAAGCACAATAACAAATTTATTTGTTTCTCGATGTGCATTGTCACCACATTCTTTTGCTAGTTATTTAGGCCATTGTAGTTCCTGCATTGTGATGCTTTGTATGACATTTCATACCAACAATCTAGTATCGAATACCCAAGAATTATATTGTTAACAAGCAAAGAATACATCTATATCATTTATATACCTGAGCTGGACAATTCCAGTCTTTTCCTTTTCTACCAAATATTTTGCAGATCCTATTTAGCATTTCCTCTCTATTTAGAAGAATCTATCGACATCAATAGTGACGCCAATCATTTGACATATAGTCCAAAGGATGTTGGTCAAATACTAGTGGCCTTGGATTTTGCACTTTTGAGGTGGATCGCCATCATCATATAATTGGCGTTCTTCTAGATTGCATTCATTAGCATTCTTTTGGTATAGCAAAACAATTTAGCCGATAACTTTTCATCCATCCTATCATGACAACTTTCGTGATGAAACTACTATAGCTCATAAGGACAAAAGCAAGTACAATATTAGTTTCCCAAACTTTTGGGTGATCGGGACGCCTAGCGTCTTCAATCTTTGCATATATTCATACAATATGAGCATATGTTCTTTACTAAATTATACTTGATCATTTTGCAAACAATCAAAGTTTTAGATATCAAATATCTTTTAACTCTTGTTTGTTTCTGAAACAATTCTTTTAGCTCGATGATCACTAAGATTCTCAAACAATTTTGAAGATCAATTTTTCATGGAGGCAAACATGATCTTAGATGCTAAACTTGAATTGTTGCTCTTAGATTAATACAACTTATTAAATGCATGGAGCAAGAGAGGTTTGCTAAAATTGCAATAGGACTTAATCTTTGATCTTGATACCTTTAACTAAATGGCACTAGTCTGAAATGTGATTATTCAGAATTCTATAGTTCTTTTAACTCAATTAACACTAAGTGTTGCTAGAAAATGATTGCAAAAGACTATAATGACTTATGCAAATACACTAAGATTTATTTCATGATAATTAGTTCAAGTTAATCAAATTAGTAATGAACTCCCACTAAATTCAACATCCCTCAAAGTTATTTAGTGAAGCATGATCCAAATTCACTACACAAAGACCGATCATTACGTGAGATGATGTAGTTTTAATGGTGAACATCAATATGTTGATCATATCATCCATATGACTCATGCTTGACCTTTCGGTCCGTGTGTTCCTAGGCCATGTTTATACATGCTAGGCTCGTCAAGTTTAACCCACGTATTTTCGCATGTATAAATCTAGCTTACACCCGTTGTATGTGAACGTAGAGTTTATAGCACCCGATCATCACGTGATGCTTCAAAACGACGATCTTTCGCAATGGCGCATACGAGGGGAGAACACATTTTATCTTGAAATTAAGTGTGAGGGATCATCTTATAATGCTACCGTCGCGATCAAAGCAAAATAAGATTCATAAAGGATAAACATCACATGCATATACAATATGTGACATGGTATGGCCAATCTTCGCACATTGATCTCCATCTCGTGCGCACCGGCATGATCTCCATCACTCCACCATGATTGTCTCCACCACAAATAGCAACTACGACTATTGCTAACTATTTAGCGATAAAGTAAAGCTATTACATAGCGTATAAGAAGTTGACATGCAGGTCATACAAAATTATAAAGACAACCATATGGCTCCTGCCAGTTGTGAACTCATCGACATGCAAGTCGTGAAAAGAAAAAGCTTTATGCAAAAAAGTGGTACAAGAAGGAGCTTGTGTAGACTGCGGCCTAGGCTTTTGCATGTCGTGCTTGATGTCTTTTTGATAGTATGCTTAGTGGTTTTGCTGTATCATGACTTGTCTCAAATAACTGAGATTGCTTAATGAGCCTTTGAAAAAATCATGCGTTGTTTTAATTATTTGGAAGCATTATTTTGGTTTTCTCCTTGATGCTTTATTTGGGTTGACTTGGCGCATGCTCACACATGTTAGACTCATACAAAGTCGCCATTGCCTCTATGATCATTTAGTTTTTGACTTTTGATGCCATCTTATGCTTCTTTTAATGTTGCTTTGTCGCTTTGCATGATTATGGCCGTTATTGCTCTCTTAGTTGGTCGCTCCTAGTCTTTTGCTAGCCCTCATTTTGTACTGAGTATGATCTCTACTCGTGCATCCAACTCCTAAAAACCAAGTTGTTCCAAAGTGTCCACCATACATACCTATTAGCAATTTGCTATTCCAAAGTAAATTTGACTTGCTTTTATCTATCCTTCAAATTAAACTCTTTTTGGTGTTATGCGAAAATTGGTCAGTAAAGCTCTCACGAACCAGATGGCACACTTTACTTTTCTCGTTTTAAAATTTTGACATTGTGGTCTCTTATGTTGAGTTGTTATGCTTGCAAGTTGTAAGTTGGGAATTAGCCCAGCCATGCCGTCATGGGGCAAGCTTTCAACATTGCACTATCTTTCATTTGAGTTGATATCATGATCTTTTGTTTATGGATACTCGCGATGTGAAATAAGTTGGGAATCTTGCGGGATCATGGAGTTTTTATATGTGTTAGGGAAATGCCTGGGCCGCTAATCTAAGCCATGCATAATTCATGGTGGAAATTTACAGCATGCCCATAGTGAACATTCGACGATGCATCTCGCAATAAAAAGCTATACCAATGGTAAATAAAAGAGATGCCGAGGTGTTCATTGTCTGTTTGTTGTGTCATTTTGATGTGGGCTTGTTCCATGTCATCGGGCACGGAGGTACCCCGTTGGCGGTTCTCGATGATACACATATATTTACAATGACAATAGCTTGCTTGGGACTCTAAGTCGAGTAGCATGAGGTTTGGGTATTCGTATTGATGGGACACGAGGTTTTCAACTTATGATTTGTCAAGCATATGCAGCATAAGTGTTCTCGCATTAACTTTAACCATTCAAGATGCTTATGATGGGGGCAATGAGAGCTCAAAGCCGGTAAGTACCATAATTTTTGAAGGTTTATAAAACTTGCAATCACTGCTTCCCTCCGCGAAGGGCCTTTCTTTTACTTTTATGTTGAGTCACCACCTTCTATCTTTATGCACCATTAAGAGAGCATAGTTGTCATTCTGAGTATTGTAACAACTCAGAAATTGTAATCCAACTCTTATTAAATAAAGTACCAAATTTTGGACCCAGATAAAACTGTTTATCTATTATTTCATACATACATGTGTTTTCTATTATAAGTCTTTTATGATTTCATGTGTGTTATTTTTGGTTGTGCATTGGTTAGTTAATTCTAAGTGAACCAACAGAAGCATTTGAGAAGAATTATAGGAACCAAAGAAACAAGAAATAAAAATGTTAAAGAAAAAGAGAAGAATAAGATGATCTAGGAAATCTGTTTGACTACCCTACTTTGAGCCCTTGGATTAAGAAATCTACAACTCACCTCAGTGTTTGGCCAGCTAGTTGGGCTTCACCAAGTCACATATAAACTCAACCAAGAAGTTGCTACTCAAAATTCAAATCAGAACATCACTCAAACATCAATCAAACTTTGAATCTGAAACAGAGACTATAACAAAATTTGAAATAGGATTTCTGCAAAAATCATCCTTTCTTCAGAACAAAAATACCACTGGTTACCTTGGCCAATATGTTGATCACCCAAAGTGGAAAATTTCAAAAATTTGAATTTAAACTTCTTGCGAGCATTTCGTCGAACACCCTGCAGATGAAAATCGAGCAAATCCGAGCTACTATGAGCTTCACTGTTCAGGTTCGCTCCCCGCCTGTAGCCATGCTCCTTGGCATCTCCGCGGTCGAACCCAGCGCCCCCTGCCCCGACCCGAGCCGTGAGAAGAGGAGGGAAGGAGAGAAATGCGCCCAGGGCCCCCTCCCAGACCTTCTTCTTCCTGCATGATGCCGACCGCCCTGGATGCGCCAGAGCCGACCCACAGCCTCCCGCAGCCGAGGCGACACCCTCCCAGCACACCCCCGAGGCCGCCGTGCCCGGAGCGACCTTCGAACGCCGCCAGGGCCCCCGAGCCGGCGAGCTTCTGGACGCCCGCACCCTCGTCGCTCCGCCCTATAAATACCCCCGCCGATCAAACGGAGAGACTCGCCCCGTCCCCAGCTACCACCCAGACATACTCGTTTCGCCCCGCTTGCCCTAGCTCGCCGTCGCCAGCCCCGCCGGCGAGGTACTAGACGCGGAGAGCGCCGTCGCGTCCGACTTCCTGGGAGCAAGCCGCCGCTGGGAATCGGCGGAGGAGCATCGCCGCAGCCGATCCCGCATGTCGCCGTCGAGTCCTGCTTCCTCTCCGTCACGCCCTCGCCGTCGAACAGTCATCTCTGCAATGCAGGTGAGCCCCTCCGCCGCCAACGAGCACGATGACTGGGAGCCGTTGGATTTAGATCGCACGGTAGCGTACCGATTCGGAAGCGTTAAGTGACCTGACCAGTGGGACCCCCCTGTCAGGTCCCGTTTTTATTTCTTTTCCGCCGGAGCGAAGCGGTATGGGCCGGCCCATTCGGGTTCTGTTCAGAATAGGCCCAGCTCGTTAGAAAACGGTCCGTTTCCTTTTTATTTATTTTCCCGCCTTTTCGAATTAATTCAAAACTGTTTCAGATATGATTTTCAAATTTAAATTCCAAGAGTTTTATAAATCCTTTTCTAGCAAATAAATATGCGTTGGAAAGCTTGTAAAATACTCTACACTGTAGGATTGATTAGAATTCAATTTGAATTAGGAATAAAATGAGATATGAATAGTGTGACCATGGCTTTATTAACCCTAGAATATTTCTAGAAAATTGTTTAAGCCTCCTAAAATCATGAAATTTAAATTGTGAACTCACCAATGACCTTCCTTACTGATTAGTCAACTTTAATCAACTCCAACCTTGTTAGTGTTATCAATTAGACCCTAACCCAACTCTAGTTAGTAACATAAAATGATAGATCCCTATCCCACACTTAGAATTAATTTGCCCTCTTTACCAATTCACTTAGTTAATCCCTCCCCACTTGAACTAGTCTTAGTACCCCTAAACCCATACCAATGCTTAGAAGGTGAACAACATATGACACTTAGTGGAGAATCTAACTTGCACACTTGAAGAAAACCTAGAAGAAAAACTTACAATCCAACACCACAAAATGCAACATGAATGCTTTTGTTAGCAAGTAAAGATGTGTGCTTGGTGTGTTGTTAGCATTGTGTAGTGATTGTGTGCTTTGTGTTTATTCGTTATTAGACGCTAGTGTTGCCGAGGAGGATATTGGAGGGGATTATTATCAAGAAGAAGAAGAATACCCCGGACACTTTGCCAACCAAGGCAAGCCATCTTTTGATTCATACTCCCAATGCCTAGTTTTAATATTGCATTCTACTTGTTTTAAGTAAATTGCATGATTGAATTGCTAGAGTAGAATGATAGAAGTGTAGTGATGTCTTGTTTAGCAAGAGCATCAAGCTGAGTTTATCCAACTCTATTTAGTAGTCATCACTCCATGTAGTTGCTTAGTCGCTAATAATATTGAGGTCATCTATAAGGGGAACCCTATTTGAAAAGTGGTGACCTGAACTTGAAACTTGAATTGGAGATTGCTCCTACATGATGGCTTTACGAAAGAAATTAATCTTGACTAAGAACTATGAAATGTATTTCCCAATGACAACGGGTGATGTACTATGTGAGCCAACCATACCGTACAACCACATTACCCCTATATGGGAAGGGGCTTAGTCCGTAGCTTGCTTACCTTAGTATGGGAGGCCTTGTAACAAACCTTTATGGGAGGACACCGTGCGCGGTTACTTCTGAACCAGGTGGATTCCACTAACCCGGCATCCCGGGATGGCCAGAACTAGAGGCGCCGGAGCGGGGATTCCGTATCCCGGGCTCTAGGGAAGGATCTTATACTAGGGTGAGCAAGTGAAAGAGTTTGTTTGATTATCTGAACCCCGCATACTTGTGTATGACGATCCGTGGATTTCTCCCGGCAGATGTATCGAATCTTGTGGGTAAAGTGTACCCCTCTGCAGAGGTTTTCAAACTATTCGAATAGCCGAGTCCGCGGTTATGGACAGTTGGCAAGCTCTACTTGACTTTTGTCAAAAATAAAAATAACAAGGGTGAGATTGGTGAAGGATCTGAATTGAATTGACTTGACTTGAACTTGACGTTGACACCCTTGAAGTTCCTCTTTAGATTGAACTTAGAGAACTAAACTTCTTTTCTACCAATGAACATTCTTGGGAAATAAAATTAGCTTTTGCAAAGAAACTTAGTGCTTAGTCCACTATGCCAAACTTGCATACCTACTTCATCATTTCAATTATAAGATGGTTTGCGAGTGCATCCAATGTACTCATGGCTGTGTCCCTGGCTATCAACTTGGCCAGACTATGGGGAAGAGTATCAGGAGGAAGGGTATGAAGAAGAGTACCCGAACTAAGCTCGTCTCCATGAGTCGCCATTGCCTGTAGGGTGAAGGCATGGACCCGAAGACTTATTTCCGCTGCTATATTATTGTAATATGAACTTGGTCTCTATGACCATTGTATTTGAACCTTCGTATTGTAATGTCTATGGAACTGGTTACCAACTACGTTATGTATATCGCAACAATGGTTATGGGATTGCGGTGGAATGCATAACGGGCACTTCGAATTTGTTATCAAATTTGAGGTCGTCACAAGTTGGTATCAGAGCCTAGGCTGACCATAGGAGACCTTAGTTAGAATGGGCGTTAAATGAAAACTTGATAAAAGCAAAGATATAAGTAATGGTTGCAAAATTGCTTAGTCTTTTCCTCTCTATTTACAAAGCTTTATACATGATTCAGTTTTTGGTTTACTTAAAATTTTGCACACTTGAGTTGATCACTAACTTAATCTAATCTAAAATTTTGTAGATGGCCCCGGTATTTGTTGAGCACTACCAGTTGGGCCATGGTGGCAGCCTTTGTTTCGAGCGCGACCTCACCACCCTGACCTTGTTCCTGGATCGTTTGTATCCGGAGTTCAAGGGAGCCGTGCTCAATGAGCACCCAGATGGAGAGCTACGGTGGCTTATCCGAGCCAGTTGCCGTGGCAAGAAGGGGAATTTGGGTTCTCCAAGGATCAAGTTCGAGCTTGTGGAGAACACTTGGGCCGATGGTTTGGTCCGAGCGATGCAGGAGATGCACGCCCGCTTGTGCGGACTGCATGTTGAGGAGGTTCAGGGAGAGCACTTTAGGAACTTTGCTCGGCGTGATGCGGACGGGCGTCCCGCAAACATGCCCGGGCAGAATGAGCCGAGTACCTACATCGATCACATGGACTTCTTGCTGTACTCCACTCAGCAGGAGGCCGATCGTGCCCGTACCAAGGCCAACCTTGAGCACTTCGCACTGGTGGAGGCGAGGAGCACTATCAGGATACTTGCGAAGGAGCGCAAGAGCCTTCGTTGCCAGCGCGATGAGAAGGATCAGGACATTGAGGAGTTGAAGGCCAATGTGGCTGAGCTGACTGAGTACATTGAGAGTCTTGAGGATCACCTTGGTGACGAGGAAGGCATTGATCTCCGCAAGGAGTATAATGCCCTCATTAGTGATGAGGATGACTTCATGGAGGACCTTGATGATCCGGAAGATGGTGGGCACAATGGATTCATTGTGAGTGATGAGGAGGAAGACCCTGAGGAGCCCGCTGTTTAGATCAGAGATCCACGTGTTATCTAGTTATGAGTTCACCTTGAGTCACTTCGTGTAGGTGTGAGTTGTATCCCCCTCTCTAGTAGACGAGTCGCAATGGTTTGATGTAAACCATTTGTAATGTGTGAACTCGTATGTATGATATGTTTGATGAGTGTTGAATGAAATATGAATTTGGCTCTTAAGGCCTTAGTAAGACAAAATTGCATCATCCATGTTACCTTTAAATCTTAGCAAATTAGCTTTTCCCTCTTGTCTTACACACATTATCTTCAGATGCCGCGAGCACCCCCACCCCCGAACCCGGAAATGGCCGAACTACTAAGGTTGATCATGGAAGACCGGGAAGCAGCCCGAGCTGAGCGCCAAGCTAACTTGGCCACTCTTCAGCAGATAACCCAGATGGCAATGAACCACAACAATGGCAATGGCAATGGCCATGGTGAAGGAGAGAACAATGGCAATGGTGATCACCGATCCAAGTTAAGGAATTTCCAAAACACCAATCCACCTATATTCACTAAGTCTGAAGAACCCTTAGATGCCGATGACTGGCTTCGCACTATGGAGAACAATTTGGCAGTTGCCGAAGTTGGTGAAAATGAGAAGGTTCTGTACACCACCCACTACCTTGCGGGAGCCGCAAGAGCTTGGTGGGATAGCACCCGTGCAATGCAAGCCCCAGGGTATGTGATGCCTTGGGAGGAGTTCAAGAGCAAGTTTAGCAAGGCCCATGTTCCTTTGGGATTGGTTAAAAGGATGAGAGATGAGTTCAGAAATCTAAAGCAAGGTTCCCTATCTGTGGTGGATTACCGTGACAAGTTCCTGACCTTGTCAAGGTATGCCCCAGATGACACCAACACCACTGAGAAGAAGCAAGAAAGGTTTCTGGATGGGCTTCACGATGAGATGCAATGTGTCCTGGTCAGCATCCACTTTGCCGACTTGGAGTCACTGGTTGACTCTGCCATTCAGATGGAAGGCAAACTCAAGCAAGCTGCAGAGAACCGCAAGCGCCGTATGATGTATCAAGGCAACTCGAGCAACTCGCAGAAGCCAAGGGGAAATGCACCTATGGGTTTCGTCCCAAGACCTATGAGGCCGTCTGCACCTATTCCACGTCCCAACTATCCCAACCGTCCGCCCGGCAACAACTTCAGCCGTGCACCTCCAAGACCTAGTGGCAACAACTTCAACACCAATACTCCAAGGCCAAATGGCGCCCCGGTGTTACCCAAGCCTGGTGACAAGTCTGGTGTTACCTGTTATGAGTGCGGACAAAAAGGGCACTACTCCAATGAGTGCCCCAAGAAGCTGAATGATGCATCCAAGGCCACTGTTCCTGTTCAGCAACAGCGCCATGTGGGAAATGGCAAGAACTATCCACCAAGGAACCAGCCTCACTCTCGAGGCCATCTGAATCACATGAACGTTGAAGAAGCTCAGGAAGCAACCGACGTTGTGCTTGGTATGTTCCCTGTTAACTCAGTTCTTGCAAGAGTTCTGTTTGATTCCGGAGCTTCACACTCATTTGTTACCCAATTATTCGTTGATAAAAGTGGACTTCAACCCACACCCTTGAAAGATGTCATGTCTGTGCAAATTCCCGGGTCAATAACCAAAGCCAGTTGTACCTGCCTGGCAGTGCCCATCGAAATCCATGGGATCTCATTCTTAGCCAGTTTGATTGTGTTAGGAACCAAAGGATTGGAAGTGGTCCTAGGTATGGATTGGATGTCTCAACACCAAGGGATTATAGATTGTGCCAAAAATACCATCACCATGAGGAGTAGCCATGGAGTTTTAGTAAAGCATGTGTCAGTCAAACCCATCCAAATCCCCAGATGTCATAAGAGTATCTCAGGGCCAACCATAAAGGAAGTCCCCATCGTCTGTGAATACCCGGATGTTTTTCCCGATGAGCTACCCGGAATGCCACCGGATCGGGATATTGAGTTTATCATTGAGCTTATCCCCGGAACTGGATCTATAGCCCAACGACCCTATCGTATGAATCCAGCTGAACTAGTGGAGTTGAAGAAGCAATTGGATGACCTTTTGAGTAAGGGATTGATTCAGCCAAGTTCTTCTGCTTGGAGATCACCCGTTCTGTTTGTGGATAAAAGTGACGGTTCTAGCCGACTGTGCACTGATTACCGCAAGCTCAACGATGTGACCATCAAGAACAAGTATCCTCTCCCAAAGATTGAAGATTTGTTTGACCAATTGACTGGAGCTAGAGTCTTCTCAAAGATAGACCTTAGAACTGGATACCACCAACTGAAGATCCGTACAACGGATATCCCCAAAACAGCCTTCACTACCCGATACGGATTGTATGAGTACACCGTAATGTCATTTGGATTAACCAATGCCCCTGCTTATTTCATGAACCTCATGAATAAGGTTTTTATGGAGTTCTTGGATAAGTTTGTTGTTGTCTTCATTGATGACATTCTTATCTACTCCAAATCCGAAGAAGAGCATGCAACCCATTTGAGATTAATCTTAGAAACCTTAAGAGAGCATCAGCTGTATGCCAAGTTCAGCAAATGTGAGTTCTGGTTGAAGGAAGTTGGATTCTTAGGCCATGTATTATCAGCGGGAGGAATATCCGTGGACCCCAGGAAGATCAAATCAGTCATGGAATGAGAAGCTCCTACCACTCAAACCGAAGTTAGATGCTTTCTAGGATTAGCCGGATATTACCGCAAATTTGTTGAAGGGTTTTCAAGCATTGCCCGGCCAATGACCCAACTGTTGAAGAAAGACAAGAAGTTTGAATGGACCCCTAAGTGTGAAGAGAGTTTTCAAGAGCTCAAGAAGCGATTAGTGACCGCCCCCGTCCTAACCATGCCCGATATCACCAAAAACTTTGATGTCTATTGCGATGCTTCCAAACTTGGACTTGGTTGTGTATTGATGCAAGAAGGCAAGGTCATAGCTTACCTCTCTCGGCAGCTTCGACCTCATGAAGAAAATTATCCAACCCATGATCTAGAGTTAGCAGCCGTGGTTCTAGCTTTGAAGACCTGGAGGCACTATCTGATGGGCAACCGTTGCGAGATCTACACTGACCACAAGAGTTTGAAATATATTTTCACCCAGAAGGAGTTGAACATGAGGCAAAGAAGATGGATAGAGTTGATTAAGGATTATGATCTGGAAATTCACTACCACCCCGGTAAGGCCAATGTAGTGGCCGATGCATTGAGTAGAAAGCCGTGCTCGTTGAATATGGCGATCAAAGAGGAGCAACCCATGTTACACCAAGAGTTTGAAAGGTTTGGATTGGAACTAGTCAGTCGAGGATTCCTAGCCCACCTTGAGTTTCAACCCACCTTGATGAGCCAAATCAAAGAAGCCCAGAAGGGAAATGAGAGTATTGACGGAATCAAGCGCAGAATTAGTTCCGGCAAGGTGCCAGGATTTGAAGAAGATGATCAAGGAGTTCTTTGGTATAAAGGATGTATTTGTGTGCCTGCTGATTCAGAATTAAAGGAAATGATTATGAAGGAAGCCCATGAGACACCTTACTCCATCCACCCCGGTGGAACTAAGATGTATCAAGATTTGAAGGAACAATTTTGGTGGCATGGAATGAAGCGTGAGATTGCATCGTTTATATCCAAGTGTGACATCTGCCAAAGAGTCAAGGCTGAACATCAACGTCCTGCTGGACTGCTGCAGCCTTTGCAAGTTCCGGAATGGAAGTGGGAATCTGTTGGAATGGATTTCATCACTGGATTTCCAAGGTCTAGCCGTGGCAATGACTCTATTTGGGTCATTGTGGATAGACTGACCAAAGTTGCCCCCTTTATTCCTGTCAAGACCACTTATCGCTCGGGACAGCTAGCAGATCTGTATCTATCCAGAATTGTTAGTCTGCATGGAGTCCCTAAAACCATAGTTTCCAATCGAGGAACCCAATTCACCTCAAGATTTTGGAGAAGCTTACATCAAGCTTTGGGAACCAAGTTAGCCTTCAGCACCGCTTACCACCCTCAGACTGATGGACCGACTGAAAGAGTGAATCAAATACTTGAAGATATGTTGAGAGCCTGTGTCCTAGCCTATGGAACTAAGTGGGAAGATTGTCTGCCTTTCGCGGAGTTTTCCTACAACAACAGTTATCAAGCCAGTTTGCAAATGGCCCCATTTGAAGCTTTGTATGGAAGAAAGTGTCGTACCCCTTTGAATTGGTCAGAAACCGGAGACAGTCAGATATTTGGACCTGACATTCTGCAAGAAGCCGAGGAGAAAGTTTGCATGATTCGTGATTATCTCAAGGCAGCCCAGTCAAGACAGAAGAGTTATGCCGACAAGAGACGTAGAGAACTGACCTTCCAGATTGGAGATTTTGTTTATCTCAGAGTATCACCTCTCAAGGGAATGCAAAGATTCCAAGTAAAAGGAAAGCTTGCACCAAGATATATTGGACCCTTCAAGATACTAGACCATAAAGGAGAAGTGTCTTATCAGTTGGAAATGCCCCCTGAATTGTCTGAAGTACACGATGTCTTTCACGTGTCTTTACTTTGGAAATGTCTTGAAGTTCCGGAGAAGCCCGAAATCTTCAAGAATATTGATCACCGTTCTGTGGACATCAACAAGGATTTGACCTATCGTGAAGTGCCTATTCGTATCCTCGAGGAAGCATATAGAACCACTCGAACCCGAAGCATCAATTTTCTGAAAGTTCAGTGGAGTAACCACACCGAAGATGAAGCTACTTGGGAACGAGAAGATTACCTACAGAAAGAGTTTCCCAATCTTTTCAGTTCTTAATTAGTGAATCTCGGGGACGAGATTCTTTTTAAGGGGGGGAGATTGTAACAACTCAGAAATTGTAATCCAACTCTTATTAAATAAAGTACCAAATTTTGGACCCAGATAAAACTGTTTATCTATTATTTCATACATACATGTGTTTTCTATTATAAGTCTTTTATGATTTCATGTGTGTTATTTTTGGTTGTGCATTGGTTAGTTAATTCTAAGTGAACCAACAGAAGCATTTGAGAAGAATTATAGGAACCAAAGAAACCAGAAATAAAAATGTTAAAGAAAAAGAGAAGAATAAGATGATCTAGGAAATCCGTTTGACTACCCTACTTTGAGCCCTTGGATTAAGAAATCTACAACTCACCTCAGTGTTTGGCCAGCTAGTTGAGCTTCACCAAGTCACATATAAACTCAACCAAGAAGTTGCTACTCAAAATTCAAATCAGAACATCACTCAAACATCAATCAAACTTTGAATCTGAAACAGAGACTATAACAAAATTTGAAATAGGATTTCTGCAAAACTCATCCTTTCTTCAGAACAAAAATACCACCGGTTACCTTGGCCAATATGTTGATCACCCAAAGTGGAAAATTTCAAAAATTCGAATTTAAACATCTTGCGAGCATTTCGTCGAACACCCTGCAGATGAAAATCGAGCAAATCCGAGCTACTGTGAGCTTCACTGTTCTGGTTCGCTCCCCGCCTGTAGCCATGCTCCTTGGCATCTCCGCGGTCGAACCCAGCGCCCCCTGCCCCGACCCGAGCCGTGAGAAGAGGAGGGAAGGAGAGAAATGCGCCCAGGGCCCCCTCCTAGACCTTCTTCTTCCTGCACGATGCCGACCGCCCTGGATGCGCCAGAGCCGACCCACAGCCTCCCGCAGCCGAGGCGACACCCTCCCAGCACACCCCCGAGGCCGCCGTGCCCGGAGCGACCTTCGAACGCCGCCAGGGCCCCCGAGCCGGCGAGCTTCTGGACGCCCGCACCCTCGTCGCTCCGCCCTATAAATACCCCCGCCGATCAAACGGAGAGACTCGCCCCGTCCCCAGCTACCTCCCAGACATACTCGTTTTGCCCCGCTTGCCCTAGCTCGCCGTCGCCAGCCCCGCCGGCGAGGTACTGGACGCGGAGAGCGCCGTCGCGTCTGACTTCCTGGGAGCAAGCCGCCGCTGGGAATCGGCGGAGGAGCATCGCCGCAGCCGATCCCGCACGTCGCCGTCGAGTCCTGCTTCCTCTCCGTCACGCCCTCGCCATCGAACAGTCGTCTCTGCAACGCAGGTGAGCCCCTCCGTCGCCAACGAGCACGATGACTGGGAGCCATTGGATTTAGATCGCACGGTAGCGTACCGATTCGGAAGCGTTAAGTGACCTGACCAGTGGGACCCCCCTGTCAGGTCCCATTTTTATTTCTTTTCCGCCGGAGCGAAGCGGTATGGGCCGGCCCATTCGGGTTCTGTTCAGAATAGGCCCAGCTCGTTAGAAAACGGTCCGTTTCCTTTTTATTTATTTTCCCGCCTTTTCGAATTAATTCAAAACTGTTTCAGATATGATTTTCAAATTTAAATTCCAAGAGTTTTATAAATCCTTTTCTAGCAAATAAATATGCGTTGGAAAGCTTGTAAAATACTCTACACTGTAGGATTGATTAGAATTCAATTTGAATTAGGAATAAAATGAGATATGAATAGTGTGACCATGGCTTTATTAACCCTAGAATATTTCTAGAAAATTGTTTAAGCCTCCTAAAATCATGAAATTTAAATTGTGAACTCACCAATGACCTTCCTTACTGATTAGTCAACTTTAATCAACTCCAACCTTGTTAGTGTTATCAATTAGACCCTAACCCAACTCTAGTTAGTAACATAAAATGATAGATCCCTATCCCACACTTAGAATTAATTTGCCCTCTTTACCAATTCACTTAGTTAATCCCTCCCCACTTGAACTAGTCTTAGTACCCCTAAACCCATACCAATGCTTAGAAGGTGAACAACATATGACACTTAGTGGAGAATCTAACTTGCACACTTGAAGAAAACCTAGAAGAAAAACTTACAATCCAACACCACAAAATGCAACATGAATGCTTTTGTTAGCAAACAAAGATGTGTGCTTGGTGTGTTGTTAGCATTGTGTAGTGATTGTGTGCTTTGTGTTTATTCGTTATTAGAAGCTAGTGTTGCCGAGGAGGATATTAGAGGGGATTATTATCAAGAAGAAGAAGAATACCCCGGACACTTTGCCAACCAAGGCAAGCCATCTTTTGATTCATACTCCCAATGCCTAGTTTTAATATTGCATTCTACTTGTTTTAAGTAAATTGCATGATTGAATTGCTAGAGTAGAATGATAGAAGTGTAGTGATGTCTTGTTTAGCAAGAGCATCAAGCTGAGTTTATCCAACTCTATTTAGTAGTCATCACTCCATGTAGTTGCTTAGTCGCTAATAATATTGAGGTCATCTATAAGGGGAACCCTATTTGAAAAGTGGTGACCTGAACTTGAAACTTGAATTGGAGATTGCTCCTACATGATGGCTTTACGAAAGAAATTAATCTTGACTAAGAACTATGAAATGTATTTCCCAATGACAACGGGTGATGTACTATGTGAGCCAACCATACCGTACAACCACATTACCCCTATATGGGAAGGGGCTTAGTCCATAGCTTGCTTACCTTAGTATGGGAGGCCTTGTAACAAACCTTTATGGGAGGACACCGTGCGCGGTTACTTCTGAACCAGGTGGATTCCACTAACCCGGCATCCCGGGATGGCCAGAACTAGAGGCGCCGGAGCGGGGATTCCGTATCCCGGGCTCTTGGGAAGGATCCTATACTAGGGTGAGCAAGTGAAAGAGTTTGTTTGATTATCTGAACCCCGCATACTTGTGTATGACGATCTGTGGATTTCTCCCGGCAGATGTATCGAATCTTGTGGGTAAAGTGTACCCCTCTGCAGAGGTTTTCAAACTATTCGAATAGCCGAGTCCGCGATTATGGACAGTTGGCAAGCTCTACTTGACTTTTGTCAAAAATAAAAATAACAAGGGTGAGATTGGTGAAGGATCTGAATTGAATTGACTTGACTTGAACTTGACGTTGACACCCTTGAAGTTCCTCTTTAGATTGAACTTAGAGAACTAAACTTCTTTTCTACCAATGAACATTCTTGGGAAATAAAATTAGCTTTTGCAAAGAAACTTAGTGCTTAGTCCACTATGCCAAACTTGCATACCTACTTCATCATTTCAATTATAAGATGGTTTGCGAGTGCATCCAATGTACT
Organism: Dactylis glomerata; assembly: GCA_007115705.1. Taxonomy (NCBI): domain Eukaryota; kingdom Viridiplantae; phylum Streptophyta; class Magnoliopsida; order Poales; family Poaceae; genus Dactylis; species Dactylis glomerata. The sequence goes on along the minus strand of QXEO01000436.1, from coordinate 1,830,383 downwards.
CATGGCTGTGTCCCTGGCTATCAACTTGGCCAGACTATGGGGAAGAGTATCAGGAGGAAGGGTATGAAGAAGAGTACCCGAACTAAGCTCGTCTCCATGAGTCGCCATTGCCTGTAGGGTGAAGGCATGGACCCGAAGACTTATTTCCGCTGCTATATTATTGTAATATGAACTTGGTCTCTATGACCATTGTATTTGAACCTTCGTATTGTAATGTCTATGGAACTGGTTACCAACTACGTTATGTATATCGCAACAATGGTTCTGGGATTGCGGTGGAATGCATAACGGGCACTTCGAATTTGTTATCAAATTTGAGGTCGTCACAAGTTGGTATCAGAGCCTAGGCTGACCATAGGAGACCTTAGTTAGAATGGGCGTTAAATGAAAACTTGATAAAAGCAAAGATATAAGTAATGGTTGCAAAATTGCTTAGTACTTGTGGAGTTCTCGGATTGATTCGCCACAAGTGGATTATTAGTCATAGATGCAGTTGGATGGCGGTCTATGTATCTTGTTGTAATGCCCAAAGTAAATCTCATAGTGATCCTCTCATCATATGCACGTTGTCTTTATTCTATAAATTGCCCAACTGTAATTTGTTTACCCAGCATGTGCTATTTTATCTTATGGATAGACACCACTAGTGAACTGTGGACCCCGGTCCTATTTCCTTTATATTGCTATCACCTGTTTACTTTACTCGCACTGTTTACTTTACTCGCATATTACTATTGCTTTCCACTCGATACGCTCATACCCTTTGTTTCAAGCAAACCGGTGAGATTGACAACCTCATCGTAAGTTGGGAACAAAGTATTTGGTTGTGTTGTGTGCAGGTTCCACGTTGCCGCTCGCAAAGCAAAGCTTGGACGAGGCGCCCTATAAATTGTCCGAAGCTATCGCGAAGCTAGCGGGCATCACCTTCGGTCGTATTTTGTCCTCCTACTGGATTGATAACCTTGGTTTCTTACCGAGGGAAAAACTTGCTGCTATATTCATCACACCTTGCTCTTGGGGTTTCCAATTGGCCGGTCATTTACTTCATTAATTACACGCCAGCAAGTTCTCTGGCACTATTCATCACCGCGCCATCACTCTTCCCGAAACAATTCCACAACTCTCTGAAACAATTTCCATAAATCCCAAAACTACCCTAGCATCGATGAGCGTTAAGTGTGTGACCCTACGGGTTCAAGAATGCGCAGACATGATCACCATCAATCAATAGCGGGATCTGGAAATCCATATTGACTCCCACATATTCAACTAGATCATTATGGGTGATCAGGATTCAATTAATCCCGTATACGAATTCCTTTGTCTCACAATATTTTACTTGCCCGAGATTCGATCATCGGCATCGTCATGCCTAGTTCAATGTCGTTCATAGCAAGTATTCTTTACTTGTTCTGCAATCCAATATTGCCCTGTGATTAAACTCATTAATCACGTGTTTGCAAACGGTGTATGATATTGATTACCGTGTGGGACCGAAGTATATCTCTCCGACATGGGAGGGACAAATCCCAATCTCGACACATGCAAACCAAACTTTCCGATTACCTGAGAGACACCTTTATGATCACCCTCTCATAGTGTGACATTTGATGACCTCAAAGCTCTCTTCAGATACTAGGGAGTGGCATTATCTCATGGTCTAAGGAATAAGATACTGACATAGGAAAAGCTACACGATTGTGAACACAATGACACGATCTAATTGTTGTGCTTAATTTGAGTCTGTCCATCATATCATTCTTCTAATGACATGACCTCATTATTAATTGACAACTCATGTCTATGGTCAGGGCCGGTCCTGATACTTTGAGGGCCCGGGGCGAAACTCGAACACAAGGCCCCTTGATATGGCTACACTAATTATGAGTACATTGGCGAAACTCGAACACGATGCCCCTTAATATGGTTATGATAATTATCAGTAAACATTTGTATGAACACTTAAAGTGCATCCAAAACCAATATGATATCAACAAATGTATACACCTATTTATCAAGGATAATCACAACAAATAATAAACATAGGTACATGTGGAAATACACTTGAATCGCTGAAAGAAGTATCGTATTTAGGATGTAATGTAATGCCCCACCTTTGATTTAAGGTGGAACACCTGTGTTATGTGCTATTCCCTGGATCTCTGATAGCACCACAGTACAAAATATAGTGATCATTGCAATAGTGTCAAATATTACATCGTAGATCCAGTTACATAAGTCTCAAACCTTACAGAAACACAGCGGAAAACAAAGTGGCAATGAGCCTCCATCTTCATCATGTGCCACAGGCAGACATGTTGGAATGTAGTCTCGAGATCCTATTAACTCACTCCTCATCTGAATATCCTGCACATTTGAATATGCAGCCCCATGAATGGGGGTCAGTACAATGATGTACGGGCAAATGACACATATTTGGTGGCTATTGTGGAAGAACTAGCTACATGATATTTGGCTGGTGGATCTCATAAGCTGCTTTGCATAAACCAATTTTATCCTAAAATCCTTTTCAAAACATTTCTTTCAAAATTTTAGTTTATAAGGGTCAAGACAACCCCCATACATTACATACTGGCCGGTATGTAGTTCTGGGTGAAACTCAACAAAGTTGGAACATCAGAAACCACCACCCCTCAGAGTGTATGGCCCTGAGCTCCTGCCAAAGGGTTTCTAGTCAAGTTTTAAAAGCATTCAGAAACGGTGATGAGATTCTTCCGTACATTCCATGTCTAGAGACTCAAGTTGTCCATAACCGGGGACACGGCTAATTGATTAGTTTGACACCCTGCAGGGGTTGTGCACTTTCACCTTAAGACTCATTTTACGCCCATACATAAAATGAGACAAGACCTTTCAGAAGGAGAGAGCAACCATACTGGCAAGATCAGTTCCTATCCTATAATTCTGCTACTAGCCCATATCTTGCACACAAGTTGAACCCTCACATCTTAATCAGTCAAGACAGAGCCCATATTGTCATAAGGCTGCACTGGAAGTATTCTAAGCATGGAAGACATGGTAACCTCTTTATTCCTGAGTGGCATTCCACAAGTGTACTCCTGGGGTTCACCCCATCCTCTAAGAGGCATGAGGCCCCAGAAGACACTCAACTTCGCCTCCATCAACAAACCAATCCACCCAGGTGTTTCATTTTAGTTGAAGTTCTAAATTTGTTCACAAAACACTTTTAACAAGTGATCCTAGCATGGCATCAATATTTTTCAAAGTATTTAGCATCCTATCAGGTGGGGTTCAGGGATAGCTACTCACTACTGGGATCTAGCATCTTATAAAACATTTGAATATTCCACCTATCATGCATACTACTGGAAAATACTAATACAGTAGTAAAAGTAGGTAGAAGATATGTGTGTCACTTGCCTTTTGAAGCTTAAACCCTTTCTCTTCTCTCAACAAAACGTATGGATCTCCAAACTAATCTATAATATAGAGATATACAAAGTAAACACACCACTCCAAAAGCAACAAATCAAGCAAGACAAGCAAATGAAAAGAATTGGTTTAACATTTTAAATTTCTTATGATTTCTGTGATGAGAGAGATATAGCTTGAAGCTTGGCTTACAAGATATGGATTGAGAGTTTGGATGGCAAGTTCAATAATTGGAAAGGAATGATCCTCCAAGATTACACTATAATGATAAAAATCTTGTGATTGTCATAAGCATGGATATAGTTTAAAGATGACTCATGTGAATAGATTCTCGAGAGTATAGAATAGTTCAACACAACACTACTGAATAAAGTGTGATAACACTTACTCAAAATAGTACATGTTACACATAGGCTTGGGTATGAATAGGTATGAGAGTTATTTTAGAGTGATGGTGGCTTCTTGACCACAATATTTTCTTGTGTTAAAGTCTCAAGATTGGACCATGTCAATGTTTAAATTCCTCATTGAAGAATTTAAACTAGATTTGGTTTATAGTTTCAAGAATGGTATCTGATTTAAATGGTTAGGATAGGTGTGACATGGTGTGAAGTGTTCTACCACAAATAGCAAGGAAAACCTAATTGGGTTCTACCATACAATACTCAATTTACTCAAATGTAATTTGAATATTGTGACCTAGTCCACAAGAATAGATGGCATGATATTGGGTGATGATCAAGATGAACCATGATAGGGATAGATAGGTATGATTATATGATTCACTTTTGTAAAAGGAATTATATTGAAAAGAATTATAAGAATTAATTCTATGACGAAAATACTCAAATTTTCATAATTGTATTTGAATATTTGCAAGATGTTTCAAATATTTTGGACAGTGATGCTATTGGATAGAGAACAGTAACACAAAGCTACTGCAAGTGGTTTCACTCCAAAATAGTTTTTAGAATTCAAATGATGGTCAAAATAGTGATTTGGTTAAATTTGAGGGTAGCAAGTGTGTGCATGTTTCAAGTTTGAAAACTTTTGGTTCCAGAGTGTTATACATGTTCTAAGGAATCTATAGACTACAAATTTGTAGAAAATGGATGTTCAGAACAAAAGTTATGAATTAAATGGTGTTTATAAGTCATTTTTGCCATTTAAAATTCACTTCAAAACTTTGTATAGAAACCATGTGATTTCTCTGCTCAATTGGATTCTACACATTTCATGGATTCCAGGGATATAAAATTTGTAAAATTTGGACCAGTGGATTATTTTACATTGATTTTACAAGATTCAGCAAAACAACAATTTGAAAAATTGAATTTAAATTCAATTTTGACCGGGTTTGACTGGGGGGCCGTCTGGACTGGCTACGTGGCACGAAGCCATTGGCCAATACCATTTCGGTATTGAGACTCTAATCTGCACCGTGGGATCCTGATCGGATGGACAGAGAGGGAAGGGAGAAGATGGGCTCACCGGCGGGAAACAGTTTCCGGCGAGGCGATCCTGATGGTCGTCGACGGCGAACCTCCGGAAGTCTGCGATGGCGAGAATGTTGCGGACGAGATGCAGAAGAGAGTGATGGGCTCGAAAGTTTGATCGACTATGTTGTTTGCTTCCCGTGGCGAGGCCGAGGAGCAGCTGGAGAGTGGCGAGGGCGTCGGCGCTTCGGGCTTCCGTCTGCGGTGAGGTTCTGCGGTGCTAAATCCCGGACGACGACGTCAGAGGGTGCGCAAGGGAGAGGGAAACAGAGGGAGGCCAAGGAGAGGAGGCGGGGTTCCTCTACCAGGCTGGAACCGACGAGGATCGACGGTGGTTTCTGCGGACTCCGGCGATAAATTCGAACGATCTGGCGGCGCAATCGAGCGTGAGAGATTGGGGGAAATGGAGAGGAGGGGCAGGGGAAGATGGGGAAATATGCGGTTGCCGTTGCGGTCTCTGGAGGGAGTAGGGTCGAGCGGGGGAGTGGCGCGGGGAGCGGTTCCATTAACCAGAGAAGAAAGAACGGTTGGAGGAGAAGATTATGACATGTGGGGCCGGCCTGTAAGTGAGAGGAGGGGGAAAAATAGAGGTACCGGTTTGGGTTCTCAAGTTGGGCCGCAGTGGTTGGGCTGGACTGGGCTACTCGGTCCGTCTGTCCTTTCTCCTTTTTTTTCCTTCTGTCTTTTTATTCTTTTCTGAAATCTTAATTCTTTTGTAACTTTTGCATGACAATTTCAAATTCAGTCAAACCAAATTCAAAAAATTTCTAAAATTCAAATAAACATTACAAAACAGTAAGAAACATTTTTTTCTTAATAAACAAAACTCTCAATAGAACCTTGTGAATTTAACAAAAGGTGCTTTACTTGCATAAAGCAACTTAGGATTATAGTTTTTAAAATAATTTCTTTTAATTTCAGAGAATAAATTATAATAAAATAACCTTTGAACCTTATTTTAAAATACACTTTTGGAAATGCAAAACTTTACTTGGTATTAAACCCTTTTATTAATGATTCTCTTGCAAGGAATGCTTGCATAAGATTTGAATAAAAGAAAAATAGTATTTTCGGACTTCTATTTACTCAAAGAGTTCTTCAAGGAGTAATAGAAATTTTGAAATATTTTTTTGTAATAGAGTCTTAATTAAAATCAAAAAGTTTTAAATCCCTGTGATTTTTCAATCAAGACAAATAAAATAATTTTTTTATTCCAAAATTTGATAAAAACTTGGGATGTTACAGACTACCACCCTTAAAAGAAATCTCGTCCCCGAGATTTGAAGAGGCTAGAAGGGTAGAAGGGTTTGGGGTACCTGGGTGGCTACCACCCTTAAAAGAGACTTTTGTAGGTAGTCTAGGTCCTTGGATTCAAGTAAGCACACCTGGGATTTGACTTGGCACTGGATCATCTTTTGAATCTATAGAGGGATTCTAACTTTATTCCAATAGGTGGGTGTCTATTCACAAACTTGGGTTTTCCAATATTGCTCAAGGAGGCTTGAGTATAACTTTGCTCCATTGTAGAACTCCTATCCAACAATGTAGTTTGTTGAACTACTTTGGACACTGAAGGGTCACTCTTTGGGTCAATCAGAGGACCAAGTTAAGATGATCTCATATCTTCATTTCATCCTCTTTGTTGACATCCTTGGCAATCTTCCATCTTATGATGCATTCCTTTGTAAAAACTCTTGGTTCAAACGAAGCTCTCAAGGTTGGTAAGACTTCTTCCGTAGCAAGTCTTCTTCAACGGTAAGCTTGTGGTTCATTCTCACCGCAGTCCTACGTTTTGGCCACACTGGCTCACTATAAAGGGTGTAACATCTTATCCTCCTATGGTTAAGGTTTAACAACGTCGTCTCACTTGTAGGTATGTCTCTCTAGGTTCGCAAAGCCAACATTATGAGAGAAAATAACAAGAGTAGTAGGGATGGTGATCAATCCATCCTGCACCCAAATCATTACTTCATACATGGTTTGTAAACCTCATATTCTAACTCTGGGTCAACCTTACTTGCTTTGACAAAATTTTCTTGAAATGAAAACCTGTGTTCCAAATCTAAATTTGTAAAACAAATCTATCGTTCCTTAGCTAGGGTTTTGCGTAAACTCTGTCATATGGCATTAACTCTTAGCTTGCAGATCCTTCGTTTTGCCATATCATGTTGTATGCTTCTTCTCCTTGAAGACTGGACATCTTAGATGGAGCCAATAATGTTGCTGTCTTCACAGAAAATTGTCTAGAAAACACTTGTTTGGGATTGGGATGAAGTTGAGAATAGATAGAAGGGAGCTAAAGAAAAATTCCTACCCAAAACACAGCAGATCAAGGCAATTCATTTTATAAACAACACCTAACAAACATTCATCACATCTAGCAAACTATGTCAAACACTAATAATCTAGTATGGTCATACCCCAATTTGGTATGATCATTAGATTATCACAACATCGTTGGTTCTATAAACTAGAATCATTGGTGGTCATGCCTATTACTTGCTTGTGTTCTTCAAGTTTCTCCTCTACTTCCTTGATTCATATTCTGGAGTTGTGCAACCTACATTTGAGTCTTTCTCCAAGTTCTTCGTTTGGCCTTCAATGTAGTTCTTCATGTTGAGTCGAGGAAAATATATGGAGTATCAGTCTCACACTTCTGGCACATTGTGATCTTCTATCCTTTGTTGATGATTTCAGGTTAGGGTCATCTATAGCAAAAGGAAACATTTGAAGAGGAAGTAGGAGAGAATACAAGGCGTTCAAAATGCAAACCTTTTTTTATGTAAACAGAAACAAGATGAGATAGATTTTTTTTAATCCTAGGGTCTTCTTGTTTCTAACTCCAAACCTAGGGTCTCGATCCTACATGCAACACTATGCTCTGATACCATTTTGTAATGCCCCACCTTTGATTTAAGGTGGAACACCTGTGTTAAGTGCTATTCCATGGATCTCTGATAGCACCACAGTACAAAATATAGTGATCATTGCAATAGTGTCAAATATTACATCGCAGATCCAGTTACATAAGTCTCAAACCTTACAGATACATAGCGGAAAACAAAGTGGCAATGAGCCTCCATCTTCATCACGTGCCACAGGCAGACATGTTGGAATGTAGTCTCGAGATCCTATTAACTCACTCCTCATCTGAATATCCTGCACATTTGAATATGCAGCCCCATGAATGGGGGTCAGTACAATGATGTACTGGCAAATGACACATATTTGGTGGCTGTTGTGGAAGAACTAGCTACATGATATTTGGCTGGTGGATCTCATAAGCTGCTTTGCATAAAGCCAATTTTATCCTAAAATCCTTTTCAAAACATTTCTTTCAAAATTTTAGTTTATAAGGGCCAAGACAACCCCCATACATTACATACTGACCGGTATGTAGTTCTGGGCGAAACTCAACAAAGTTGGAACATCAGAAACCACCACCCCTCGGAGTGTATGGCCCTGAGCTCCTGCCAAAGGGTTTCTAGTCAAGTTTTAAAAGCATTCAGAAACGGTGATGAGATTCTTCCGTACATTCCATGTCTAGAGACTCAAGTTGTCCATAACCGGGGACACGGCTAATTGATTAGTTTGACACCCTGCAGGGGTTGTGCACTTTCACCTTAAGACTCATTTTACGCCCATACATAAAATGAGACAAGACCTTTCAGAAGGAGAGAGCAACCATACTGGCAAGATCAGTTCCTATCCTATAATTCTGCTACTAGCCCATATCTTGCACACAAGTTGAACCCTCACATCTTAATCAGTCAAGACAGAGCCCATATTGTCATAAGGCTGCACTGGAAGTATTCTAAGCATGGAAGACATGGTAACCTCTTTATTCCTGAGTGGCATTCCACAAGTGTACTCCTGGGGTTCACCCCATCCTCTAAGAGGCATGAGGCCCCAGAAGACACTCAACTTCGCCTCCATCAACAAACCAATCCACCCAGGTGTTTCATTTTAGTTGAAGTTCTAAATTTGTTCACAAAACACTTTTAACAAGTGATCCTAGCATGGCATCAATATTTTTCAAAGTATTTAGCATCCTATCAGGTGGGGTTCAGGGATAGCTACTCACTACTGGGATCTAGCATCTTATAAAACATTTGAATATTCCACCTATCATGCATACTACTGGAAAATACTAATACAGTAGTAAAAGTAGGTAGAAGATATGTGTGTCACTTGCCTTTTGAAGCTTAAACCCTTTCTCTTCTCTCAATAAAACGTATGGATCTCCAAACTAATCTATAATATAGAGATATACAAAGTAAACACACCACTCCAAAAGCAACAAATCAAGCAAGACAAGCAAATGAAAAGAATTGGTTTAACATTTTAAATTTCTTATGATTTCTGTGATGAGAGAGATATAGCTTGAAGCTTGGCTTACAAGATATGGATTGAGAGTTTGGATGGCAAGTTCAATAATTGGAAAGGAATGATCCTCCAAGATTACACTATAATGATAAAAATCTTGTGATTGTCATAAGCATGGATATAGTTTAAAGATGACTCATGTGAATAGATTCTCGAGAGTATAGAATAGTTCAACACAACACTACTGAATAAAGTGTGATAACACTTACTCAAAATAGTACATGTTACACATAGGCTTGGGTATGAATAGGTATGAGAGTTATTTTAGAGTGATGGTGGCTTCTTGACCACAATATTTTCTTGTGTTAAAGTCTCAAGATTGGACCATGTCAATGTTTAAATTCCTCATTGAAGAATTTAAACTAGATTTGGTTTATAGTTTCAAGAATGGTATCTGATTTAAATGGTTAGGATAGGTGTGACATGGTGTGAAGTGTTCTACCACAAATAGCAAGGAAAACCTAATTGGGTTCTACCATACAATACTCAATTTACTCAAATGTAATTTGAATATTGTGACCTGGTCCACAAGAATAGATGGCATGATATTGGGTGATGATCAAGATGAACCATGATAGGGATAGATAGGTATGATTATATGATTCACTTTTGTAAAAGGAATTATATTGAAAAGAATTATAAGAATTAATTCTATGACGAAAATACTCAAATTTTCATAATTGTATTTGAATATTTGCAAGATGTTTCAAATATTTTGGACAGTGATGCTATTGGATAGAGAACAGTAACACAAAGCTACTGCAAGTGGTTTCACTCCAAAATAGTTTTTAGAATTCAAATGATGGTCAAAATAGTGATTTGGTTAAATTTGAGGGTAGCAAGTGTGTGCATGTTTCAAGTTTGAATTTTTTTGGTTCTAGAGTGTTATACATGTTCTAAGGAATCCATAGACTACAAATTTGTAGAAAATGGATGTTCAGAACAAAATTTATGAATTAAATGGTGTTTATAAGTCATTTTTGCCATTTAAAATTCACTTCAAAACTTTGTACATAAACCATGTGATTTCTCTGCTCAAGTGGATTCTACACATTTCATGGATTCCAGGGATATAAAATTTGTAAAATTTGGACCAGTGGATTATTTTACATTGATTTTACAAGATTCAGCAAAATAGCAATTTGAAAAATTGAATTTAAATTCAATTTTGACCGGGTTTGACTGGGGGCCGTCTGGACTGGCTACGTGGCACGAAGCCATTGGCCGATACCGTTTCGGTATTGAGACTCTAATCTGCACCGTGGGATCCTGATCGGATGGACAGAGAGGGAAGGGAGAAGATGGGCTCACCGGCGGGAAATAGTTTCCGGCGAGGCGGTCCTGATGGTCGTCGACGGCGAACCTCCGGAGGTCTGCGACGGCGAGAATGTTGCGGACGAGATGCAGAAGAGAGTGACAGGCTTGAAAGTTTGATCGACTATGTTGTTTGCTTCCCATGGCGAGGCCGAGGAGCGGCTGGAGAGTGGCGAGGGCGTCGGCGCTTCGGGCTTCCGTCTGCGGCGAGGTCCTGCGGTGCTAAATCCCGGACGACGACATCAGAGGGTGCGCAAGGGAGAGGGAAACAGAGGGAGGCCAAGGAGAGGAGGCGGGGTTCCTCTACCAGGCTGGAACCGACGAGGATCGATGGTGGTTTCTGCGGACTCCGACGATAAATTCGAACGATCTGGCGGCGCAATCGAGCGTGAGAGATTGGGGGAAATGGAGAGGAGGGGCAGGGAAGATGGGGAAATATGCGGTTGCCGTTGAGGTCTCTGGAGGGAGTAGGGGCGAGCGGGGGAGTGGCGCGGGGAGCGGTTCCATTAACCAGAGAAGAAAGAACGGTTGGAGGAGAAGATTATGACATGTGGGGCCGGCCCGTAAGTGAGAGGAGGGAAAAAATAGAGGTACCGGTTCGGGTTCTCAAGTTGGGCCGCAGTGGTTGGGCTGGACTGGGCTACTCGGTCCGTCTGTCCTTTATCTTTTTTTTCCTTCTGTCTTTTTATTCTTTTCTGAAATCTTAATTCTTTTGTAACTTTTGCATGACAATTTCAAATTCAGTCAAACCAAATTCTAAAAATTTCTAAAATTCAAATAAACATTACAAAACAGTAAGAAACATGTTTTTCTTAATAAACAAAACTCTCAATAGAACCTTATGAATTTAACAAAAGATGCTTTACTTGCATAAAGCAACTTAGGATTATAGTTTTTAAAATAATTTCTTTTAATTTCAGAGAATAAATTGTAATAAAATAACCTTTGAACCTTATTTTAAAATACACTTTTGGAAATGCAAAACTTTATTTGGTATTAAACCCTTTTATTAATGATTCTCTTGCAAGGAATGCTTGCATAAGATTTGAATAAAAGAAAAATAGTATTTTGGGACTTCTATTTACTCAGAGAGTTCTTCAAGGAGTAATAGAAATTTTGAAATAGTTTTTTTTGTAAGAGAGTCTTTAATTAAACTCAAAAAGTTTTAAATCCCTGTGATTTTTCAATCAACACAAATAAAATAAATTTTTTTATTCCAAAATTTGATAAAAACTTGGGATGTTACATGTAAAGACATTAGGTCCAAAAACAAAAATACCTTATATTATGTTGAATTGTAGTGTCGTATTGGATTTAACTCACCTAATAAATCCTTTGATGTGCACGAGCTAGCAGTAGCTGCACAAACGCCACATTGCAGTCATATATCCGCAAATGCACATCCACCTAGCAACTCAGAGAGGCGATCTGGTTCTTCCACAAAACAAAATGAGGTCGACGAAGCGATCTAGGTTATTAACACAAAACAAAACGAGGTCGACGATTATAGTGCATGACTCTCTCATCCTCCGCTTCACAAACTGTAATCGCCCACGAAGAAACAACATCAATTAAATGGAGAAAAAATGATATGGTTTTACCGGGCGGGCAAGGGATAGCTTGGGATCTCGCGGGGAAACGCACTCTGTAAAATGGCAGACCAACATGAATCTGGCGATCGTATCTGAAGTGATCCATGGGAAAAAACAAGGCGCCGCCGCGCAAGACCATCTTAGACTCGGAGTTGAATAGTCGAGGCCCCCTTGGATCTTTTTTCCTTCGGTGGTTTCCCGAGATCTGGTGATAGCGGGGTATTCAGTTTGCGGTCACCAAGTTGTTTGGCACTGGCTCACATGTGCCTTTCTTCACTGCAATTACTCAGCGGTACCGCAAGTTCATGTGGTCAATTACTGAGAGGGTCATTTCTAGGTCAAATTCGAATAGCCCAAATAATACCGGTTGAAATCGTTTGAACACAAATATCTCCATTACGGTGACGACTCGGCGCTCCACTTGGCAGGATACCCCGTTATTGCTTTGCCACCGTGGCTGCCAAGTGGCGTACCTCGTCCACGTAACCTTTCTCTTCTCCCCCCATTGTTCTTCAAGCTCCTGCTCCCGCTCGCCTACCGAGATCTTAGAGTACCACAGCGCTGCTGGCGCCGCGCAGGGGACATGGCCTCGAGGTTGAAAGCGGGTTCTCCTCGCTGCGGATCTGGCAAGATCGGGATCGGGAACTAGAAAGATCTGGAGGAGGCTGTTCTCGTGCTGAAGAAGTTGAGGCGGAAGCCAGTGATCATGCAGAGGTTTTTTTATTTTGAATAGGGGACTGTGAGGCAAAAGCCCCACAGCAATTTATTAAAAGCAAAAGAGTGTCCACATCACTGTACAAAGAAGAAGGAGGAAACACTTACCTAATCACCTATCTAAGAACCAGAGAGAGGGGATATACAAAAAGAAGAAAGCAGAACCACCAAGAATATTACCCAAAGACTAAGGTAATCCTTTAATCCAATCAACTAGACTGTCTCTATGCTTGGCCTTTATTCTATATTGGAGAAGAGATATGTCATGAATGAACTTCGATCTCCACTACGCAAAAGTGGGCTTCTCTTGGCGAATTTTTTTGCCATTCCTTATTAACCAGATGTTCCAACACGCTGTGATTAGAACTTCCATGAAAAATGGCTTATTAAAGCTACACCTCGCAGCAGCAACTAAATCATGTACATTGTCACCCGAAATCCAGTCAACTTGAAGGTAGGACCAAATCCTTCTGCTAAAATTACAGTCAAAAAAGAGATGAACTCTGTCCTCATAAGACCTTGCTGCACACAGTTCACAGTGAGTATCATCCGTCACATGCCAGCGACGTCTCTGCAACAGATCTCGAGTGTTAAGACGATCTCGCAGCACCAGCCAAGCAAAAACCTTTGTCCTCATTATACAACAAGACTTCCAAATCCACTTATAAACACCAGGAACTTGAATGTGTTTGTGAATGTAAGCATAAAACTGAGTTGGGGTGTATTTACTTCCCCAAGAATAGCTCCAAACATCCATCTGATCAGACAAGGGGTTAGCTTGCATGAGAGCTTGTAACTCATTAAATTCCCCAAAAGCTTGGTAGGACAAAGGCAGATAGAACAAATCCATCATATCTTCCATTAGATATGCTTGTCGAGTTGAAAGATCTTGATCTAACACATAAGAGAATAGTCTTGGAAATCTTTCCTTGAGGGGGGTCACTGAGTCATTTAAACTCCATTTATCAGACCAGAATAAAAAGGTGTCCCCTCTTCCAAGCTTGACAGAAGAAATACCCCGAAAATTGTCAACCTGTTTCATTACATCCCTCCACCAGAAACTTCCACATAAGTCCTCGGCATGAGGCACCTTGTCAGAGTAGTGAGCATGCCAAATAAGGCTAACCCAAGGAAGATCCATCTTATTATAAAATTTGTCAAGGAACTTGATAAGAAGTGCTACATTTTGTTTCTGAAAATTCACCACACCTAAACCCCATTTGCCTTGGGTAAACACACAAGATCCCATGCAGCCAAGGACTGCTTTGGCTCATCGAATTTGTCTCTCCATAAGCACTGTCTGATGATTCTGCTTCGTGAGGCCAGGGGGTAATTGCAGAGTACACAAGAAGTGAAGGGGCATTGAAGCCAGAGCAGAACAAATGAGCTGCAACCTAGCACCCTGAGGCAGAAAGCTTGAACTAGCCGAGAGTTTCCTTTCTAGTCTGCACACTAGAGGAGATAATTCTGCAATCGTCGGCCTAGTAGTACCCAATGGAAGACCAAGATAAGTAAAAGGCATCTGACCAACCTGACAGCCAAAGTCATCAGCAAGCACTTGCAACAAATCATCAGAGACATTTATGGGCAACATTTGAGATTTATGGAAATTAATTTTTAATCCAGTCGATTTAGAGAATTTAACTAGAGTCTCTTTAAGCACCACAATTTGGGCTGAATCAGCTGGGACAATGAGAAGTGTGTCATCAGTGTATTGTATTATAGGAAAATCCAAGTCATTGGTTTCAATGGGCCTATGCAAAACCCCTTGCAGCACAAGATCATTGACAGCCGATTGGAGCAGATCTGACCCAAACAGATAGAATAAAGGTGAAATCTGATCACCTTGTCTCACACCACGCTTACACTCAAATTGTTTTCCAGGGATTCCATTCAGAAGAATTGCAGAAGTTCCCGTAGAAAGAATTTCCTTGGCCCACCCTAACCATTTATCATTGAACCCTTTGTGTTTCATCACTTGAATAATAGCCTCATGTTCAATAGTGTCGAAGGCTTTAGCAAAATCCAACTTTAGAATAATAATAGGCTTTTTAGATGCTTGACAAAGATATAAATATTCAAAAGACTAGGCTAAGCAATCTTGTATTGATCTATTGCG
The DNA here is from genome assembly GCA_007115705.1 of Dactylis glomerata. Taxonomy (NCBI): domain Eukaryota; kingdom Viridiplantae; phylum Streptophyta; class Magnoliopsida; order Poales; family Poaceae; genus Dactylis; species Dactylis glomerata. The sequence continues at coordinate 1,815,348 of QXEO01000436.1, read as the reverse complement.
AAGGAAGCCATATTGATTCTTGTGCAAACAAGATAAAATTTTCCCTTGAAGTCTATTTGTAGCCAGCTTAGTCAGGAACTTCATGCAAACATTGGTGAGTGAGATTTGGCAAAAATCATTTACTTGCACAGCCCCCACTTTTTTAGGGACCAAAGTAATGTATGAACCATTTATATTTTGCAGCTTCACAGTCCCACTATGGAAATCTTCAACTAGGCGGTAAAACTCCTTTTGAATAATGGGCCAGCACTTTTTCACAAACATCCCATTATAACCATCCGGCCCAGGGGCTCTGTCTACTGGCATAGACATAATCACCTCATCCATTTCTTTCTTAGTGAAAGGCACAGTCAAAGAATCCAACCCCTCCACTGGGTTGATTATTCTCCCTAAATCAAATTGCATATCAATTCCCTCAGAAGTTCCCATTCTATTTTTATAATCATTCCAAAGAAGAGCTGCCATCAAATCATGATCAGAAACATCATTTCCATCATTATCTTGCAACAAAGCAATTGCATTACGTCTGAACCTCTCAGTTGCCATCGCATGAAAGAATTTGGTATTGTCTTCACCCTGCTTAATCCATCTTATTGTGCAACGCTTGCGCCAGTAATTACATTCCGCAAGGAGAAGGTCCTCAAGGTGTAACTTAACAATTTTCCTAAAGTTGAACTCAGATCTATACAGAGGTCTTTTCTCTTCCAGAGTGTCCAAAAGGAATATCAGTTTATTACAATTTTGAATTAAACCTTTCAAACGAGCAAGACTTGTATGCCATTTTTTAAGCTCATATCTTAAGCTTTTCAACTTATCTGCCAGAATTGCTGAGCTATATCGTTTACTGGATTCATTAGACCAAGAATTTGACACACATTGTGTAAAGCCCGGAAGGTCAACCCAATAATTCTCAAACCAAAAGATTTTAGCTTTAGGAATATTTGTATCAATGCACACAACACATGGCACATGGTCTGATCCTGTCTCCGCCAAGGGTAAAACCATGGAGTTTGGAAAATCAACAATCCAATTATTGCTGGTAAAGAACCAGTCCAATTGCTCAAGAAGAGGGTTTTGCTGCATATTTGACCAAGTGTAAGCACGACCTTTGAGAGGCAATTCAAGTAGCCTAAGGTGGCCAATAATTTCATTGAACAAAAACATATCACTTATGTTACCCCCCTCTTTGTTTCTATTATCTTTAGACCTTATGAAGTTGAAGTCACCAATAAGCAACCAATTTTCCAAAGCTTGAATATTCAGCTTATAAAGCCACGCCACAAAATTATCATGCAGAAGCCCATGGCAAGGACCATACACAGACACTAGCGTCCAATTTGCATTATTGTGCACTGAGGTGAAATTAATAATAATACCAAAATGCTACACTTCGACTAGGACTCTCGAAAAGATGGAAGAGTTCCAAAGAATTATAATGCCACCAGATGCCCCAACCGAAGGAGAGAAAGCAAACTGATCGAATCTTTTAGGGCAAAATTTCCTAATAAGCTTCCAATCAAATGACTCACACTTTGTCTCCTGAAGGCAAATTATATCACACTCACTTTCATCGATTTTGGATCTCACAGCTCTCTGCCTATTTTCAGCATTTAAACCACGCACATTCCAACACAGTACACGCCATTTTCTACGAGTAATCTTCACCATTAAATTACCATAGGGTTTAACCAAATACTATCGAGTGCATAACACAACGACAACACCATCCACAGCTCACACACAAGTAAGTCTGACAAAATATGAAAAGATCCATAGTGCAAACCAAACACAGAAGTGAGCAGCACATATAAGGTGAAGCCCATAGACACGACTAAATCAAGGCCAATTATATAGTGTGGCCTTGACACCATTTCAGCAGCATCACTCCCCATTAATCTTCTCCTGAGGCTTGGCACCATCCAGATCAGCTTCAAGCTGCTCCCTTGTGAGCTTCTGACGAGGAATTCCCAAAGCTACTCCCACATTCTGCATAACTGAGATTGGTGTGGCAGGGACATTATCAGGATCACCCATCTGTTCAGCATTGTCATTAGCAGAATTTGCACTTGCAGAGTTCTCAGTGTCAGCTGGCACAATTAGCAGTTTGGCTCTAATCTTTTTCTTCTTTGCTTTAGGAGTAGAGTCCCTGATCAGGGGAGGCCTAAAACCATCAGATTTAAGACAGCTTCTCGTGAACCTACGTCCTTCTAGTTGGACAAGAGGAGTCACAGCCTTGCGAGTCCTCTTCTTTCTGACAGTAACTGGAGTTGCAGAGAAACTAGGCATGTCTTCAGTGATCAGGTGCTGACTCTCACTCTTGAACTGATGCGCCCTTGCCACCCGACGCCTTGGCACGACCATCTTCCTTATCTGCGCAATCTGATTTATAGAAATTTTCCAGGAAAAATCATCAGAGAACGCCTCCTACCAGGACCTTTTCACCCATCCAAATGAGATAGTGGACAGAGACAAAGGAACTTTCGAGGACAAAATATGAGGCATCATGTTAGAGAACAAATTAGTCCAAAGCATTTCAGGCGGCAGGATAGGGCCATAAACCGTCTAAACTATTCCAACTTGAAGCACCTGATCATGCGGAGGTTGTTCTCGTACTAGAGAAATGGAGGCTGTTCTCAGCCTTCCATCAATTCCAGCAGCTCTAAGAGAAATGGAGAAGTAACAGGTATGCAAAATCTGAATTCTCTCTGAATTTGAATATATACGATGAATACTCTCTGAATATACACATATAACGCTGGATTCTATTATGTTGCTCTTGCTCTCTGGTGAATTGCAGATTATCATGTTCCAGGATAGCATCATCCTCTTGCTCTACCATGTCCTGAACTTAGTTATGATCATCAACCTTTCTATCAACTGTAGCATTAGAAATGTGATTATCCGCGGCATCTTTTTTACCAAGTATCCTCATCTGCTTCTCCTTCTTGACAAGTAGACTGCTCTGCTTCCGGTTGTGTTTCTTGTCCTATTCTATGACTTGTATGAATATCTATTGGTGGTTGTGGTTCTTGAGTAGTTTCATGATTTCTGTGAAATATTACTGGACACCAATTCCTTGAACATTTCTCTCATTTCTTTGATGTGATCTAGTAGATATTATGTTGCCAAGTAGATGGTCAGTCTGACTGCTGGCTCATGTGCCCTTCCATGCTTGAGCAAATCACTTCTCAAACATTGCACAAAATTTGTGTGATCAGCATATAGGTTCAGTATTGTCAACTATCAGTCGATGTCAACTATGTGTGTATCATTAACTAATTTACTATTTTTTGATGCTGGAGTACTTAGATCATGTCAATTTAGCAAATCCACCAACTGAACATCAATGCTTTGCATGAAAACTAACACATAAAAATCAACAAAAATGGTGTATTTTCTGAATCTTGCAAATCCACCAACTGAACATCAATGCTTTGCACTTTCTGAATCTTGCAAGATCATGTCAATTTAGCAAATCCACCAACTGAACATCAATGCTTTGCACGAAAACTAACACATAAAAATCAACAAAAATGGTGCATTTTTTGAATCTTGCAAAGAACAGAGGGAACATGACAGCTTCCAGAGAAGGCTAGAGGGGGAATTAGCAGTACCTAGCTTTTAAGTAACAGCAAAATACAGATAATGATAACACAACAAAATATGTCAATTTAGCAAATCCAAACAACAGAAGATTATTCCATTGCTTGGTCATACAGATAAACATAACATAACAAAATATGTCTGTTACAAGCAGATAATCAATCACAAAGGTATTACACATCATCATACTAGTGTTCGTTAACTAAAGTTTAAAAGTAGAACACTTCAAGGTAACTAGTCTTCTGGCTATTCCCAACGATGAGTTGGGGGAGCCCCAGGCATTGTTGGGAAGATCCACATTGGCGCCTCCTACTCATTGTAATAAGTGGGTTGGTATATTAGTTGTGATCCTATTGCCGGAGCTCCTCCATTGATGTGTATACAGCTCCAATCTGGCACTGGCCTCTGGGTGTAGGGACGGGCTCGATGGTATGCAACAAACACACAGTCTTCTTGTAACAAGGACATGCCTTGTCCAGCAGATGGACCAGCTTTTGCAACATCATAACAGGGTTCTCGGTGGAAGATTGGGTTGTTGATTCCAAGAAATACTGAAAGTCCGTGCAGATGCTCCTGCCTGATCCACACTGGACCATCAACAGGATCTTCTACTTCCGGGCGAAGATTAAAGGGATGCCTTGCGAAAACGTGGCACCGTAGACTAGGATAAGTGCTCAACCGTATCCCATCTTCAAACTGTGTAGGAGCATTGTTGTGTCTATCACCATCTATCTGAATCCAAAGTAGATCAAAATTGCCATAATGGTAGGTATTGGATGCCAAGAACCAGGTAGTTTGTGAATTAACCACTACATGATCTGCAACTTCTTCAACGTCTTCATCCGGATTGGCAGGAAATGCATCTCCTTCAGCCGCATTGCTAGCAACTGCAGCGGCTTGAGCCGCATCGCCATCAACTGCAGCGGCTTGAGCCGCATCGCCAGCAACTGCAGCGCCTTCAGCCGCATCCCCTGCAACTGGATCCTCGATGTTCGGGGCAAGTATTAGACGCGGGCCTTCATCTGTGCCTGCATATGGAAGAAGATAAGCCACAATACAACAATGCAGTAAGCAGGTAGAACTACCTATAAATTCAGATAGGAAGAGGGCATAACTCACCCCAAGTATGTGGTTCCCAAACCAGAACATCTCCTCGTGGTTCTGTAACCGCGTACACGCGGAACAAATCTATCCGATCACCAAATCGATGAATTACACAGGCGTCGACATACCTGCAAGGCGCAAGGTGGTAATTTTTGAGGATGACCCATTCGTTGTCTTGGTGACTGTCTACATAGGCGATCAGTTTGTCAAAGATCACGATTGCTTCATAATGCCACTGATCACTACATTTTTCCTTGTAAGGGGTCTTGGTAATCTGTATCTTGAGAAGCTGTTACTCACACTGCTTGTATGAAAACATGCATGTTCGAAACTCGGGGAAAACTCCAATATGAGCCAGTAATGGGAGAGGCAGAGTCACTTCTCTGTACATGTGGCAGATCTTTAGGAGGCCGTTTATCATGACTAATGCCATCCAGTCACCGTGAATTCCTACCCAATGCCCTCTTCCATCGGAGTCATTGCGATGCACATGTGCTTTAAGGGTCTTCTTGTTTAACGGCATAAAGAGGGCGCCAATGCCCTGCAATTGAATTTGTTTGGAAACTTTGTAAAAATTAAGGTGTTCCACAGAAGGAAAAGTTTGCCTGAATAGATAGAAAACTATATAGGTAAACCATTACAAAAATAGCGGTCGTGGGCAGAGTAACAGTTATACAGCATTATTCGAATTTTTGGTATTTAAAAAGTCATTGCATGGTATTCGACAGAATGCTCACTAGATTGCAAGAACATTGTTTGGTAAAAAAATGCCAAAAAATGTTGTGCCTACTAGATGTTCGACAGAAGGATAACTATGCTTGAATATATCATAAACACATACAAGATGGAAAACTAAGTCCGTAAACCGCAACCCTAAAAGGCGTCATGGGCGGAGTAACTTAATTTTTCGGAATTATTGTATTTAAAAAGTCGATGCATGCAAGGTGTTCGACAGAGAGATCGGTGGATTGCAAGAACATAAACAGACAGGAGATCAATATATATATATATAACAGAATACTGAATCTAGTTACTCTTATTTGTGCATCGCGATCATATGGCCACGAGGATTCGTCGGTGTGGAGCAGGCCCGGTGCATCAATCGGTAGATTTGGGGTCCCTCGAATGGCACGACGCATGCCAACCATGCCGACAGCAAGGCGAGCAACGCTTAAGATGTCGACCCGCTCGACAATGTTCTCACCTGATGGGTAGTGGAGATTACCCCACCCCATGGATTCATGGTAACGATCAGCAATGGGCTCTTTTGGAAGCGGACGCTGACGCTTCCCCCCCAGGGGTTCGTCCCACCCAGACCCAGACATGACCTGTGCCGGCAAATGCGGGCGGCGGCGACGTGATGGAAACTAGAAGCGGTGATGAGATAGAATGGAAACGAGAGGGTGCTGTGGTCTTGTGGAGAAATGGGGAATGAGGCGATGAACTGCCTAGCGCATGGTAATAAGTGGAAGTTGGCGTTGGGAAGGGGCGGGGGGAGGGGGCGGCGGTTCACTGTACAAGGAGTGGAAATAATATTTTATCTCTGCCATGGGCCCTCATTGCAGTAGGCTTCCTGCCCGCCAGTGCAACACCGGACAAGGCACGCACACGTAGTTCAAAATTAGTTTGACGTCCATCTTTCTCCAACAAATTATGCCATGAAATTATGTATATACAGAATATGTGTATGCAAAATTAGTTTGACATCCATCTTTCTCCAACAAATTCTCAAACTTCTATTTATCTTCTTATATTTTTTAACGGGACTTTTTGCATACACATATTCTGTATATATTTTTCTATGTATTTAACGCCAATTTTTTTGAATACATAGAAGTTTGAGAATTTGAACTTTTAAAAATTCTGAAAGTGTATGGAGCATCGGTGCCTATTTGCACCAAATCCTGAAAGTGTTGGGAGTATATTATTTTACAAGGTGCACACGACGGGCGCGTGCGGATTCTCTGACTTGCCAAGCGTGACTTGAGAGTCATTGACAGGTGGGTCCCCCATGTGATGGGGCCCGTGTGTAGTGAGGGCAAGTCAGAGACAAGTTAGAGAGGGCAAGTCAGGGCCTCGCTCTGGACATCAACGACACTCATGCGGCATGTCTGGGCATCTCCAGCAGAGCGCGCACAGAGCGCGCTCTGGACATCAACGGAAGGCATGGCCGCGCTCTGGGAATCTCCGGCCCCTTATACAGATACACTTCAGTACATAGGAAAAACACACTTACTAAATTATATATAAGGATGGTCCTCGGACACTTACATATATAGGTGGAATGAATAGTACATGAATCTAGTATGGCATTATGAGGTTCTCCCTCAATGGTGCCCGGTTTGGAGGGGAAGGAAGCAGGCATCTTCTCATGAAACTAATTCTACAATACATGTCGTAGCATACATACGCATCCTTTGCTGCGTAGTGGGTCTGCTCCGGCTCAAGTTCCCAAAGATGCTAGGTGTCGTGCAGTTTCTTCTTGCGGAACTCCTCCTTGTAGTCTGCGTAGGTGTGGTCGATGATTAGAGACGCCATCTTGGCCTCGCCGGTCCGGGCTTGGTGGGTGCCCGACAAGTTGAAGTGATCTTGTAAGTCCACGTGGTTTGGTATGCGGGCGCTGATACGTCTCAAACGTATCTATAATTTTTGATGCTCCATACTTGTTTTTACACCATTTGCCTTGTGTTTCGTTACACTTCGTGGCATTTTTATGCGATTTCCAGAACTAACCTACTAACAAGATGCCACAGTGCCAGTTCCCTGTTTTCTGCTATTTTTGTGTTTCAGAAATGCTACACAGGAAATATTCTCGGAATTGGACGAAACAAGTTCCAGAACTCCTATTTTTCCTGGAAGAGGACCGAAGACCAAACGAGAGCCGGAGGGGGGCCAGAGGCTGCCCACACCATGAGGGGGCGCGGCCCAGGCCCTGGCCGCGCCCACCTATGGTGAGCCCCCCCTGGTCGCCTCCTGACGATGCCCCTTTGCCTATAAGAAGCCTCCCGACGGAAAACCCTAAAACAATCGGCAATTTTCTAGAAAGAGTTCCGCAGCTCCGCCGCCTCCGATGATGAATTTTGGGGGACAGAAGTCTCTGTTCTGGCACCCTGCCGGGACGGGGAAGTGCCCCCGGAGCCATCTCCATCGGTCTCCATCGCCGTCTCTACCGTCTCCATCGACCTTACCACCATCTCCATCAACCTTGTTGTCTCCTATGATGAGGAGGGAGTAGTTCTCCCCCGGGGCTGAGGGCTCTACCGGTAGCTATGTGGTTCACCTCTCTCTCCTATGATGTGATCTTTATGCGATCGTGAGATTTGTATCTAGTTGAATTGGTAGATGTTATTATTCAGATGTTATGCTACTCCTATGCTTTATTATTGTGCTCGCCGGAGATACCTTGTATCATGGTGTAAAGGTGACTAGTGTGTGCATCATGTGTATCTTTTTGGTTAATGTCTCTATGAATTGTTGGTGTTTGTTGGAACCATCTAGTGCGTTCACGGTGATAGTGTGGGACAATCTAGTTTGGGTACATACGGACTTTGAGGAGTGCTTCGTAGCCCTACGCATGATTAGTGTATGTTTTCCATTGGAGAATTGTTTTGAGTTGCATATTGATGATAGTATCTACTGGTTCAATTATGTTATATTTGTTGGGAGTGTGTCCACTAGTGAAAGTATGATCCCTAGGCCTTGTTTCCAAGCTTTGCACACCGTTTCCTTTCAGTTTTGTTACATGTTTGCTCGCAGCAATACTTATTTCAGATTACAGTTACTACTTATAATCATCACTACTACTTGTATTTTACTATCTCTTCGCCGAACTAGTGCACCTATACATCTGACAAGTGTATTGGGTCTGTTGGGGACACAAGAGACTTTCTGTATTGTAATTGCAGGGTTGTTTGAGAGGGATAGCTTTGACCTCCTCCTCCCTGAGTTCGATAAACCTTGGGTGATCCACTTAAGGGAAACTTGCTGCTGTTCTACAAACCTCTGCACTTGGAGGCCCAACACTGTCTACAAGAACATACGCGTGCGTAGATATCAAGCTCTTTTCTGGCGCCGTTGCCGGGGAGGTAAGGTAAAAGGTACTCACATTCTTTGGTTACTAAGTGTTTTAGTTGCTGGTGAGTGCTCGAAGTTATTTCCTTTAGATTCTGCAATTACATCTTTTTGTTTCTTGTTTTTGTTTTCACTAGTTAGGCTTAATGGAAAATAAAGAGTTCTTTAGTATTTTTCCTATGTTTGGTTATGGAGTGTTTGAAGAGAAAATTGAAAAACCTTTGGAGCTTATTTCGCATAGCAATGTTATTAGTACGAATGCTTTGAACACCATTATTGCTAATGCTATAGAAAAGTCTAAGCTTGGGGAAGCTGGTTTTGTTAAGCATGATATTTTTAGTTCCCCAGCTTTAGTGGAGAAGGTTTGCTCTGATGATATTTTATCTCCCATATGTGATGTTTCTAATGATGCTTATGCTCCTCATCCTTTTAAAATACCTATTAAAATTGTCGACCGTGCTATGAATAACTGCTATTTAGGAGATGGAACTGTCCATCCCGGTGATCATTTGCTCTTTATACATAAATTATGCGAGTTGTTCCAGTGTGCAGGTATTTCAATGAACCAAGTTAAGAGGAAGCTATTTTCTTTATCACTAAAGGACAGAGCTGCGGAATGGTATAAAGCACTGAAGGATGGTCGACCTGTTGAGTGGGAGGAAATTGTACCTCTCTTTTATTCTAAATTCTATCCTTCTAGTGAGGTTTATAAAGATAGGAATTACATTTATAATTTCCATCCGCATGAGGGAGAAAGCATTGCCCAAGCGTGGGGAAGATTGAAGTTACTAATGCACAAATGTCCTATTCATGATCTTCCCCGTAATATTGTTATTAATAATTTTTATTCAAGGCTTTCAGGATATTACAAGGACTATCTAGATGCATGTTTTGATGGGTCTTTCACAAGCAAGGATATTGACACCAAGTGGGATCAGCTTAAAACAATTCAAAACAATATTGAAGTTTGGGATAGCGACAAAGGTAAAGGATCAGGTATGAATTACGAGTTTGATTGCATTAAGTCTTTCGCTAAAACTGCTGATTTTCAAGAGCTTAGTGCTAAGTATGGTCTTGATCCTCAAATTATGATTGATTGCTTTAAAACCTTTGCTTCCCATATTAATATTCCTAAATGAAATGGGGACGTGTATCATGAACCTTTTAAGGACACTTGCATAGAAAATGATATTGTTGTTGATGATTGCAAGGAAGATTAGACCTTGTATCATGAACCTTTTAAGGACACTTGCATAGAACATGCTCGAACTTCTAAAAGTCCTATTTCTTATAAGCATGTTAATTTTTGTGGAGTACATAGACCTTGTGAACAGAGCCACAACAAGGAAGATTATTGTGTTCACCACGCAAATGAAGAAACCCGAATGTGGTCCAGGGCTCTAGATGAGCTTGGTAAAAAGGTTTGTAAGCTTTATCCTTTTCTTTGTAAACATTGCGATGACATAGGTCATTTTAGTTTCCAATGCTCAAGCCCTAATAATTACTCTTCTGGTACCGCAAGTTTGTATTGTGATGACAAGATTACTCTCAATCAGCATGATGAGCTTACTTTGTTTTTGGGGTGTGAAGAGATATCTAGAAAGATTTCTTTGGTTGATATGAATGATGCTGATATTAATAGCACCCTTCGTGGTTGCCGTCTCTATTGTGTTAAAGATTGCCTCGCAAATACTTACATACAAAACCTTATAAAACATGATGTTTTGCCAAGCTATGACAGGACTGATAGATGTTTTTATCTTATTAATAGAGAGGAGGAATCCTCCAAAGTTTCTTCTGTTGTTTCTGTCAGTAAACCAGATTATGTGTTGAAGATGCCTTTCCCTCCTAAAGGATATGTGGAGAAGATGCCTGACGAGGTTTATCCCCGGCAATGCCCATGTCAAAGGGCTTTCGATCTAGGAAGCGTATTGGGAACCTGGCGAACTCGACGGCGATCAGACGAAAGCAGAAGGACACGAGGATTTACCCAGGTTCAGCCCCCTCGAAAGGTAAAAGGCCTACGTCCTGCTTGTCTGACTTTTGTATTGAGGTGGTGGCGACGATGATGGTGTTACAATGGCGGCGCAGATTGGATCTGGCCAAAAGCAGAGAGCTCTAAGTTGTCGAGCGCTCCGGCGTGAGGTGGGTGGAAGTGATTCTAGGGTTTCGAAACCTCCCTCCCAGCCTTTTATAAGATAAGGCTAGGTCTCAGGAGTGTTTCTCAAGCCAAGTACAGATCGGATCAACCGAGACCTAATCTAGCTTGGACTCTTCGAAACTTCGCTTGTACACCAAGTAATACTCCCGGGCCGCATCGAAACACTGCCTTGACGGGCCTCGAAAGCCTCTCCTGAGACACCCCACCTGGACCAAGAACCAGGTAGGCGAATGTCGGGGGCCCATCTGTCATTCCTTCGTCAATGCCCTTCAAGTCTCTCCCTCCTAAAGGAGAGAGTAAGAAGAGTATGAAGAAGTAGAAGAAGAAGAGGAGTAAAAGGCAAGAGGACACGGTATCTTCCCCTAAGCATTATGATCCTAGTATAGATTATGATAATTCTGATTGGGATGATGTTCCTATGCCTGTTACCTATGTTAGTGATCATGATTGGGAAAAGCACTCTACTTTTGATATTGAAAATATTTTTGGTACCAATTCTAAGGTTAATAATTGTTGTACCATTAGTACTATCCATGTTCCTTCTTACGATGATATGTTTGATGAATATGCTTTGCAAAATAGCTGTTCTCTAGCTTGTGATGATACTAAACCTCTAGTTTATGATGGTTATGATGATGAGTATAATATTTTCAGTTCACCTACTATTGAGGAGAAAATTAGTTATGATTACAATATGCCTCCTGTTTTTGATGATTATGGTGATGAGAATAACTATTCTATTGAATCTACTCCTACTATTTTTCATGTGGGGAGCATTAATTCTTTTATGCATGTGGCTCATGATAGAGATCCTTTATGTGATAGTTATATTGTTAGTTCTATTCATGATGCTATTGAAAGTTATTATGAGAGAGGGAAACATGGTTTGATGGATCTCAACAATATTGAGTTTCCCCTCTCTATGTTGCAATTCTTGAAGTTGTACTTGTTTTGCCTTCCTATGCTTTTTGCTTTGCGCTTTCATGACTTGTCTCTTTACAAGACTATTTTTCATAGGAAGTTGTTTAGATTTAAATGTTTTTCATATTTGCTTTTTGATGCTCTCTCTTGCTTCAAGTTTCTTTATAGCGCCTTTGCCTTAATCTCTTTTATGGCGCCTACATGAGCATCTTTGCAAATTACTGCGCCTAGCTCAAAGGCGTTAAAGAAGAGCACTCTTGGGAGATAACCCATTGTTTTACTTTCAGTACTTTTTCTTTTATTTGAGTCTTGAAGTTATTACTACTGTAATAACCGCTCCTTATCCTTTTTATTTCGTTTTTGTGCCAAGAGAAGCCACTAATTTGAGTGAGGTAAGATTTGGGGATGTTGCTGTCCTGAAACAGTTTTCGGTGCTGCACCGTAAAAATTCGTGAAAATTGTTTGTATATCTTTTGGACCTGCTATTTCTTGTGCATATGCCCCAGGTTATATCCAAACTTTCATTAGTTGAACAATTTTTGATTTGAGCAACAGAAAACCCTCTAAAAATTCGACCTTTGTCAGCTGTTCTGTTTTGACAGATTTCTGCCAATATTTGTGTTTGCCGCTTTATCGCTTTCTTTTTGAGTTCTTTTGATCATGGAACTTTTGGGGAAGTTGCTACAGTAGTATATAATTTATATGTGGTGGTTTTGAGTTGAAACCTGAAGCAAAAAGGGGTTGATTCAATGTTATGCTTACACTAATGTTGCTAATAGATTTGTGGTTAGTTTTGTATGAAGGAAGTTTTCAAGTGTAGGGATTGGAGAATGATGAGATGAGTTGAAGAATGGACAAAAGCTCAAGCTTGGGGATGCCCATGTCACCCCAAGAAATATCCAAGAGGTACAAGCGTCAAAGCTTGGGGATTCCCCTGAGGCACCCCTTCTTCATCGGCAAAAATCAGGTCACCTTTCAACACACTATATTTTTATTGCTTCATGCATTATGCGTTTTTCTTGGAGCGTCAGTTGCTTTAGTTTTCAGTTTTGTTTAGTTTTGTTTGCTGCAATAAATGGTTGGACCCCAACAAATTTCTTTTGGAGAAGTTGCCTTGCTTTTCATTTGCCAAGAACACTCCGTTTTTTACTCTTATCATTTCAACGAGTGTTCTCTTTTTCTAGAACTGCGTTTAGCTTTCGTTTTTCGCCTTGATTTGTGTTCAGATATTGTTATATCTTTGCATCAAGGTGTATTTTGACCTCTGGTCCATATTGATTTTCATCAAAAGAGTTGTTTAAAAGTTCGAATGGTGTTGGAAAAGAGAAAAAGCTTTATGCAAAAAAGTGGTACAAGAAGGAGCTTGAGTAGACTGCGGCCTAGGCTTTTGCATGTCGTGCTTGATGTCTTTTTGATAGTATGCTTAGTGGTTTTGCTGTAGCATGACTTGTCTCAAATGACTGAGATTGCTTAATGAGCCTTTGAAAAAATCATGCGTTGTTTTTATTATTTGGAAGTATTTATTTGGTTTTCTCCTTTGATGCTTTATTTTGGTTGACTTGGCACATGCTTACACCATGTTGACTACAAAATAAGTCGCCTATAGCCTCTAGGATCATTTGGATTTTGACTTGTGATACCACTTTATGCTTCTTTCAATGATATTTTGTCGCTATGCATGATTATGGCCGTTATTGCTCTCTTAGTTGGTCGCTCCCAGTCTTTTGCTAGCCCTCATTTTGTACTGAGTATGAGCTCTACTCGTGCATCCAACTTTCAAAAACCAAGTTTGCCATTGTGTCCACCATAAATTCCTATGCATGGTATTTCAAAGTCATTCCAAGTAAATTTTCATGTGCTACCTTTCAAAACTTTCAAATACTTCTCATTTTGTGCCACTGTTTTTAGCTCATGGGGACGTAGTGGTCGGAATTGCTATCTTCCATATTAAATTGAGTACCCCTCGACTAGGCAGCTTCATCTGCTCATCATTAATTTTGCATGAGAGCTGGTCAGACCATTGCAATCTAATTCTAAAAAAAAGAAATAAAAAGGCACTCCTCCATGGTATGTGAATGTTGGTGGGCACCCGATGGAATCGGCTAGCCATGGTTTGAGAAAGGAAAAAAGGTGGGGAGGAGTGCCAAAGCTTAATAAAAGAGCACCAATGTGCCAAATTTTCGAAGAACTCGGAACCGCTCTCACTTGTTTATTATGGAAGATAGCAAGTCCCCATTGCCAGTCGTTGACATGAAACAACCACCTCTCAAAATAAATTTTTATCTCTGTTTTACAAATGAAAAGCTCTAGCACATGTTTAATCACTGCTTCCCTCCGCGAAGGGCCTTTCTTTTACTTTTATGTTGAGTCTCTATCTTCTATCTTTATGCACCGTCTAAGAGAGCATAGTTGTCATTCTGAGTATAATGTGCATAGTCCCAAAGTTTATTATTGATTGATTCATGATTATGGTTTTGCTTGTTCTTAAATTACTTGTATCTAGTCACCCTCTTAAACTTGAAGGTGTCCTATGCATTTATATTTTGCTACTCCATGAGGGACAAGCTGAAAACCATTTGCTATGTTTTCCATATGGTTGAAACACACACGTGACTTTCATTGTTTCATTTTCATGATCTTTCCTTTGTGTTTCTTTTCATGCTATAACATGGCTGCTAAGTTTCTATTATCAAGATTATGTCTTTTATGCCCATGTTTTAAGTTCTTTGATCTCAGCACTCAATGCTCTACCTCGTTGATCAAATTGTGATGGTGCATGTCACCTCAAAAATTATTATTTTGTTATCACTTACCTACTCGAGGACGAGCAGGAGTTAAGCTTGGGGATGCTGATACGTATCAAACGTATCTATAATTTTTGATGCTCCATGCTTGTTTTTACACCATTTGCCTTGTGTTTTGTTACACTTCATGGCGTTTTTATGCGATTTCCGGAACTAACCAACTAACAAGATGCCACAGTGCAAGTTCCCTGTTTTCTGCTGTTTTTGTGTTTCAGAAATGCTACACAGGAAATATTCTCGGAATTGGACGAAACAAGTTCCAGAACTCCTATTTTTCCCGGAAGAGGACCGAAGACCGAACGAGAGCCGGAGGGGGGCCAGAGGCTGCCCACACCATGAGGGGGCGTGACCCAGGCCCTGGCCGCGCCCACCTATGGTGAGGCCCCCCTGGTCGCCTCCTGATGACGCCCCTTCGCCTATAATAAGCCTCCCGACGGAAAACCCTAAAACAATCGGCAATTTTCCAGAAAGAGTTCCACAGCTCCGCCATCGCCACCGACGAATTTTAGGGGACAGAAGTCTCTGTTTCGGCACCCTGCCGGGATGGGGAAGTGCCCCCGGAGCCATCTCCATCGGTCTCCATCGCTGTCTCTGCCATCTCCATCGACCTCACCGCCATCTCCATCAACCTTGTTGTCTCCTATGATGAGGAGGGAGTAGTTCTCCCCCGGGGCTGAGGGCTCTACCGGTAGCTATGTGGTTCACCTCTCTCTCCCATGATGTGATCTTTATGTGATCGTGAGCTTTGTATCTAGTTGAATTGGTAGATGTTATTATTCAGATGTTATGCTACTCCTATGCTTTATTATTGTGCTCTCCGGAGATACCTTGTATCATGGTGTAAAGGTGACTAGTGTGTGCATCATGTGTATCTTTTTGGTTAATGTCTCTATGAATTGTTGGTGTTTGTTGGAACCATCTAGTGCGTTCACGGTGATAGTGTGGGACAATCTAGTTTGGGTACATACGGACTTTGAGGAGTGCTTCGTAGCCCTACGCATGATTAGTGTATGTTTTCCATTGGAGAATTGTTTTGAGTTGCATATTGATGATAGTATCTACTGGTTCAATTATGTTATATTTGTTGGGAGTGTGTCCACTAGTGAAAGTATGATCCCTAGGCCTTGTTTCCAAGCTTTGGACACCGTTTCCTTTCAGTTTTCTTACATGTTTGCTCGCAGCGATACTTATTTCAGATTACAGTTACTACTTATAATCATCACTACTACTTGTATTTCACTATCTCTTCGCCGAACTAGTGCACCTATACATCTGACAAGTGTATTGGGTGTGTTGGGGATACAAGAGACTTTCTGTATCGTAATTGCAGGGTTGTTTGAGAGGGATAGCTTTGACCTCCTCCTCCCTGAGTTCGATAAACCTTGGGTGATCCACTTAAGGGAAACTTGAAGCTGTTCTACAAACCTCTGCACTTGGAGGCCCAACACTGTCTACAAGAACAGACGCGTGTGTAGACATCAGACGCCCATGGCTTCAAGCTTGCTGGTGTCTTGGCGCTTGTCCACAGATGCGAAGGAAATGTCGGGGCGGTTGAGGAACTGTATGAGCTGAGGATAGTTCCTCCTTGCCACGGATACGTGCCATAGTAGGCAGTGATCGCGCATGCACAGTTGCAGGAGGGCGGCGCGGGCAGGCTTGGAGTTGGTGTACTCGAGGTCGAGGCCGACGATCGGCTGTTGGTCCCGCTCGCTGAGCCAACGCTCAAACATGGCGATGAACTTGGCCGCTTCTCTCGGGTTGGTTGTGTGCATCACCGTGAGGACGGTGTCACCATGAGCAGGGACCTTGTGGTAGTCGGTGAAGACATTGCCATAGATCTCCATGACGGCGGCGGCGCAAGGAGTGGGAGTAGAGGGGGTTATATCTGGAGAAGCGGAAGTTGGGGATCCAATTATTTTCCAGGCCGCGAGATCGTGGGATAAATAGTGCACGACGGGTCGCTGGCACGCCGCGTAAGTAAATGCAGTCTAGCGCTTTGAAAGTTGAACCCCCCACGCGAGCCCCCGTCGCTTCGTTTATGAGAGAGGAGGAAGTTGGGGATCCAATTGTTTTGCAGGCACGCCGTAGTAAATGCCAGTATAGCGCTTTGGAAATTGAACCAGTCACTTCATTTCGTTTCTGAGAGAGCGCTAGACCGACGTGTCACCACGGGCCCTGGTACTCCGGCCCACTTGTAAGTGAGAGGCTGCTATCGTGGGTAAGGATGTACGTACGTTTACCGTCAGGCAGCAATTAAAGAGTCTCGTTGTTGGGTCCCCTCGTTGTTTGACTACAGGCAGCAGAGCGACAGTCTGAAAAAGGAGATAGCGTGCAATGGGGGAATAAATCCGCTCTCGTCTGACACGCGGAAGGAATAGAGAACAAAATCTTACCACTGAAATGCTTCTCATCGAGGTCACCTGCTCCATGAGCCAAACGAGTGAGACAAACTAGTCTAGGTTTAGCATCCGAAGCGTGTGGGGACCCACTTGTCTGGGTAAGGTTTGGTCCGATGTGTGTCTGTGGCCCCACTTGTCAATAGTGTTTCGGGCCTTCGTGGGGCCACATGTCATAAGGGTTAGGATTCGTGGCCAGTGGAAAAACCCAAGCAACTGACGCGTGGTAGCAAGTTGTGCGTAGCAGCGGGATGAGAATTGACAGGGCAGCGACATTTAACAGGGCAAGTAAATTGATGAGACACGCCGCAGTCTGACAAGACGTGCTCAAGAGATCTCAGTAGCATCATCATCGCTCACTCTACTCTGGAGACTAGTTCAGTAGATGGAGGAGTTCCCTTCCATGGGTAAACAAATGAATAAATGAAGGAAATTGCACAAACCACCAACTATTGTTGTCATTGTTGCACAAACTACTCACTTTACTTATTGTTTGCACAAACCACCAACTATTCGTGTAATAGCTTGCAACTAGGTCTAAATCACAACTTAAGCGGATTAACAACACATCTAACGCTAGGGGCCCACTAGTCAGTGCTGATGTGGCATTGCATGTACACATGACATCATTTAGCGTGTCTCGATCTTTATGAAAAAATTGAAAATTTCACACATTTTGACTGAATCTCACAGAAATTAATGAAACTTTCAAATAGCTAGTCCAAACTATTTCAAATGTTTTTAGATTAGTTAGTTCATATTGCATCCAATTCCTGAATTTTTTCTAAGTTCAAAATTTCACCAACTTCTGCTAAATCTCACATAAATCGACAAAATTATCAAAACGCTAGCGCAAATTGCATCGAGCAAATAGCAGATAGCAAATAGTAAATAGTTCTAGCAAATAGTTTCGTGCTAATTGCATCGAGCAAATAGCAGATAGCAAATAGTTCTAGCAAATAGTTCTTAGCTACGGTAATCTCGTGATACCTCTACTGATGATCAGTTCGTCTCAACATCTAACTCCTCATCTAACTCAGCATCATTTGGCGATTCTTCGAACAATGGCTCCTCAATGGTTGCCTTGATCCTTTTCACCTTGTCAGTTTGGGCGTTCCATCCCGCTCTATTCAACATCCGTACAACATCATGTGCACGCGTTAGCACCCGCTGCAACTTCCTTTTTTTCTCCATTTCATCCATATTTTTCTTCAGCATTTCCAAATTGTCCTTCAGCTGACCAACTTCTTCCATCAGCACAGCCGTCTCAGCGCATAGAGCGGAATTCTTCTTCTCTAGCTCAGCTAGTTTAATTTTGTCCGCACTTCTTGCAGTATTGCTAGAATGGTACAATCCCCATAGTCGTGATAGTGCATTCTTTAATGTGTCTGGCCACTCTTGATCTACCCAAGAAACAAACCCACAGTTGTTCTCTTCCTATAGAAAAAGAAATGAAAAATGCTCATGCCATTACGTAACATAAGATAAGACTCAATGCAGCAAGTAATTCATACGCAAGTACACATGAAAGAAGTAAGTGCAGGAAGATAATACTAAGTGTGCAGCAATTTAGTCATGCGCGTAATCTTAAGAAGTTAGAAGTTTGAAGATAAAATCTCTAGGCTGAACAAGGCAATAGATCAACTTAAACAAGGCAATAGATCAACTTAAACAAGGCAATATTATCTCAAGCAAGTACACATGAAAGAAGTTAGAAGTTTGAAGATAAAATATCAAGCACGAAATCTTATCTAAACAAGGCAATAGATCTACTTAAACAAGGCAATATTACCTCCAACTGAACTAAACTTTGATGCTTTTCCACTGCTAACGTGCACATAGAAGGACTCACATTCTGCAGTGAGCACTTGTAGAATTTTCGCCCCGTATCAGTCCCCTCGAAGGCGACGCACTTGAGCGGCTCAAGTTTGTTGACTGATTGCTATGGTGGTGATGATGTAAATCACCGTCCAGTTGGGAACCCCAAGAGGAAGGTATGATGAGCACATCAGCAAGTTTTTCCCTCAGTAAGAAACCAAGGTTTATCGTATCCAGGAAAAAGGCAAACTCCAGAAGGTGATGCCCGCTAGCTTCGCGACAGCTCCAGACAATTTATAGGGCGCCTCGTCCAAGCTTTGCTTTGCGAGCGGCAACATGGAACCTGCACACAACACAACCAAATACTTTGTTCCCAACTTACGATGAGGTTGTCAATCTCACCGGTTTGCTTGAAACAAAGGGTATGAGCATATCGAGTGGAAAGTAATAGTAATATGCGAGTAAAGTAAACAGTGCGAGTAAAGTAAACAGGTGATAGCAATATAATGGAAATAGGACCGGGGTCCACAGTTCACTAGTGGTGTCTCTCCATAAGATAAAATAACACATGCTGGGTAAACAAATTACAGTTGGGCAATTGATAGAATAAAGACAACATGCATATGTCGAGAGGATCACTATGAGATTTACTCTGGGCATTACAACAAGATACATAGACCGCCATCCAACTGCATCTATGACTAATAATCCACTTGTGGCGAATCAATCCGAGAACTCCACAAGTATTAAGTTGCGAATAACAGAAAACTACATTAAGCAAAGTGTGTAATGTAAACAAAGCATATGCCCTTGAGCATATGAATGTTGTTTTCCCCCTAGTGGCAACATCACATCTACAACCTTAGAGGTTTCTGTCACTCCCCCAGATTAAATAGAGGCATGAACCCACTATCGAGCATAAATACCCCCTCTTGGAGTCACTAGCAACTACTCGGCCAAGATAGCTACTAACAATGGAGAGCATGCAAGATCATAAACAACATAGAGATAACATAAGATAATATTCAGCACATCAACTCAATCATAACACCAATATTCATCGGATCCCAACAAACACAACATGTAGAATTACATAACGGTGATCTCGATCATGTAAGGCAGTGATACGTCTCAAACGTATCTATAATTTTTGATGCTCCATGCTTGTTTTTACACCATTTGCCCAATGTTTTGTTACACTTCGTGGCCCTTTTATGCATTTTCCGGAACTAACCTATTAACAAGTCGCCACAGTGCCAGTTCCCTGTTTTCTGCTATTTTTGTGTTTCAGAAGTGATACACAGGAAATATTCCCGGAATTGGACGAAACAAGTTCCTGAGGTCTTATTTTGCCCGGAAGCTTCCAGAGATCTGAAGAGGCGAAGGAGAGGGGCCACAGGCCAGCCTCACACTAGGCCGGCGCGGCCCAGGCCCTGGCCGCGCCGCCTAGGTGTGAGGAGGCCTGGGGCCACCCCTGACGACGCCCCTTCGCCTATAAGTAGCCTCCCGAGGGAAATCCCTAGAGGAGTTGGCGAAATTTCCAGAACAGTTCCGCAGCGCCACCGCCGTCGAAGCCAATTTCGGGGGACAGAAGTCTCTGTTCCGGCACCCTGCCGGGATGGGAAAGTGCCCCCAGAGCCATCTCCACCGTCTCCATCGACCTCGCCGCCATCTTCATCAACCTTTCTGTCTCCTATGATGAGGAGGGAGTAGTTCACCCCCAGGGCTGAGGGCTCTACCGGTAGCTATGTGGTTCACCTCTCTCTCCCATGATGTGATCTTTATGTGATCATGAGCTTTGTATCATGTTGAATAAGTAGATGTTACTCTTCTTCATTATATGTACTCTAGTGTGTTATTAAAGTAATCTATTCCTCCTGCCATGGTGTAACGGTGACAGTGCGTGCATCATGGTGGTACTTGGTCTAGGCTACGATTGTGATCTCTTATGGATTATGAGAATAATTATCACTATGATAGTATTGAAGTGATCTATTCCTCCTTTCATGGTGTAATGATGACAGTGTGTGCACCGTGTTAGTACTTGGTATAAGTTGCAATAATATCTATCTTGAGTTGTGATTTGATTTGGATATCTCTATGAGTGGTGTTTGTCAAGTACTTGATGAACTTTGAGGAGTGCTTCGTAGCCCTACGCAATGATTAGTGTTATTCAATAGGAGAGTAATTCAGAGTACCATAGTGAAGAGAAGTTATCTATTGGTTCAATTATGTTATATTTGTTGGGAGTGTGTCCACTAGTGAAAGTATGATCCCTAGGCCTTGTTTCCATGCTTTGCACACTGTTTACTTGCTATTTTGTTACTTGTTTGCTTGCTGCCATTTTTATTCCAGATTGCATTTACTACTTATAATCATCTATACCACTTGTATTTCACTATCTCTTCGCCAAACTAGTGCACCTATACATCTGACAAGTGTATTGGGTGTGTTGGGGAAACAAGAGACTTTCTGTATCGTAATTGTAGGGTTGCTTGAGAGGGATAGCTTTGACCTCTTCCTCCCTGAGTTCGATAAACCTTGGGTGATCCACTTAAGGGAAACTTGCTGCTGCTCTACAAACCTATGCACTTGGAGGCCCAACACTGTCTACAAGAACAGACGCGTACGTAGACATCAAGCTATTTTCTGGCGCCGTTGCCGGGGAGGTAAGGTAAAAGGTACTCGCATCCTCCTTTGTGAGTGATCAGAGTTATTTCCTTTAGATTCTGCAATTACATCTTTTTGTTTCTTGTTTTTATTTTCACTAGTTAGGCTTAATGGAAAATAAAGAGTTCTTTAGTCTTTTTCCCGAGTTTAGATATGAAGTGTTTGAAGAGAAAATTGAAAAACCTTTGGAGCTTAATTTGCATGCTAATAGTGTTGTTAGTATGAATGCTTTGAACACCGTTATTGCTAATGCTATAGAAAAGTCTAAGCTTGGGAAAGCTGGTTTTGTTAAGCATGATATTTTTAGTTCCCCAGCTTTAGTGGAGAAAGTTTGCTCTGATGATATTTTATCTCCCCTATGTGATGTTCCTTCTTATGATGATATGTTTGAAGAATATGCTTTGCGAAATAGCTGTTCTCTAGCTTGTGATGATACTAAACCTCTAGTTTATGATGGTTATGATGATGAGTATAATATTTTCAGTCCACCTACTTTTGAGGATAAAATTAGTTATGATAACAATATGCCTCCTATTTTTGATGATTATGGTGATGAAAATAATTATTCCGTTGAAACTGCTCCTACTACTATTGATCATGTGGGGAGTATTAATTCTTTTATGCATGTGGCTCATGATAGAGATCCTTTATGTGATAGTTATGTTGTTAATTCTATTCATGATGCTACTAAAAGTTATTATGAGAGAGGGAAACATGGTTTGATGGATCTCAACAATATTGAGTTTCCCCTCTTTATGTTGCAATTCTTGAAGTTGTACTTGTTTTGCCTTCCTATGCTTTTTGCTTTGCGCTTTTATGACTTGTCTCTTTACAAGACTTATTTTCATAGGAAGTGGTTTAGATTTAAATGTCTTTCACATTTGCTTTTTGATGCTCTCTATTGCTTTAAGTTCCTATATGGCGCCTTTGCCTCAAGCTCTTATATGGCGCCCACATGAGCATCTTTGCAAATTACTTCGCCTAGCTCAAAGGCGTTAAAGAAAAGCACTCTTGGGAGATAACCCATTATTTTATTTTCAGTAATTTTTCTTTTATTTGAGTCTTGGAAGTTATTACTACTGTAATAACCGCTCCTTATCCTTTTTATTTCGTTTTTGTGCCAAGAGAAGCCTCTAATTTGAGTGAGGTAAGATTTGGGGATGTTGTTGTCCTAAAACTGTTTTCGGTGCTGCACCGTAAAAATTCGTGAAAATTCTCTGTATATCTTTTGGACCTGCAATTTCTTGTGCATATGCCCCAGGTTATATGAAAACTTTCATTAGTTGAACACTTTTTGATTTGAGCAACAGAAAACGCTCTAAAAATTCGACCTTTGTCAGCTGTTCTATTTTGACAGATTTCTGCCAATATTTGTGTTTGCCGCTTTATCGCTTTCTTTTTCAGTTCTTTTGATCATGGAACTTTTGGGGAAGTTGCTACAGTAGTATATGCTATATATGTGGTGGTTTTGTGTTGAAACCTGAAGCAAAAAGGGTTGATTCAATACTATGCTTACACTAATGTTGCTAATAGAATTGTGTTTAGTTTTGTATGAAGGAAGTTTTCAAGTGTAGGGATTGGAGAATGATGAAATGAGATGAAGAATGGAAAAAAGCTCAAGCTTGGGGATGCCCATGCACCCCAAGAAATATCCAAGAAGTACAAGCGTCAAAGCTTGGGGATGCCCCCGAGGCACCCCTTCTTCATCGGCAAAAATCAGGTCACCTTTCAAAACACTATATTTTTATTGCTTCATGCACTATGCGTTTTTCTTGGAGGATCAGTTGTTTTTGTTTTCATATTTCCTTTTGTTTTGGTTGCTTCAATAAATGGTTTGATCACATCATGTTGTTTTGGAGGGAGATGAACTCCGTTTTTCATTGCCAAGAACACTCCGTTTTCACTCTTATCGTTTCAACGAGTGTTCTCTTTTTCTAGAACTGCGTTTAGCTTGCATTTTTCGCCTTGATTTGTGTTCAAATCTTGTTATATCTTTGCATCAAGGTGTATTTTTGCCTCTGATCTATATTGGTTTTCATCAAAAGAGGTGTTTATAAAAGGTTTGAATGGTGTTGGAAAAGAGAAAAAAAAGCTTTATGCAAAAAGTGGTACAAGAAGGAGCTTGTGTAGACTGCGGCTTAGGCTTTTGCATGTCGTGCTTGATGTCTTTTTGATAGTATGCTTAGTGGTTTTGCTGTAGCATGACTTGTCTCAAATGACTGAGATTGCTTAATGAGCCTCTGAAAAAATCATGCGTTGTTTTTATTATATGGAAGCATTTATTTGGTTTTCTCCTTTGATGCTTTATTTGGGTTGACTTGGCACATGTTTACACCATGTTGACTACAAAATAAGTCGCCTATAGCCTCTATGATCATTTAGTTTTTGACTTTTGATGCCATCTTATGCTTCTTTCAATGATGTTTTGTCGCTATGCATGCTTATGGCAGTTATTGCTCTCGTAGTTGGTCGCTCCCAGTCTTTTGCTAGCCCTCATTTTGTACTGAGTATGAGCTCTACTCGTGCATCCAACTCCTAAAAACCAAGTTTGCCATTGTGTCCACTATAAATTCCTATGCATGGTATTTGCAAGCCATTCCAAGTAAATTTTCATGTGCTACCTTTCAAAAACCTTCAAAACACTTCTCGTTTTGTGACACTGTTTTCAGCTCATGGGGACGTAGTGGTCGGATTTGCTATCTTCCATATTGCTTATTCCAAAAAGAAAAGAAAGAGATAAAAGAAAGAAAAAAAGGCACTCCTCCATGGAATGTGAATGTTGGTGGGCACCCGATGGAATCGGTTAGCCATGGTTTTTGAAAGGAAAAAAGGTGGGGAGGGGTGCCAAGCTTTATAAAAGAGCACAAAAGTGTCAATCTCTCTCTCAAAAACTTGCTTCATTTTTGTATGGAAGATAGTAAGAACCCCATTGCCAGTCGTTGACAAAGACAACCACCTCTCAAAACCAATTTTTATCTCTCTGTTTTACAAATGAAAAGCTCTAGCACATATTTAATCACTGCTTCCCTCCGCGAAGGGCCTTTCTTTTACTTTTATGTTGAGTCACCACCTTCTATCTTTATGCACCATTAAGAGAGCATAGTTGTCATTCTTAGCATAATGTGCATTGTCCCAAAGTTTTCATTGATTGATTCATATTGTTGGTTTCACTTGTTCTCAAATTATTTGTATCTAGTCGCCCTCTTAAACTTGAAGGTGTCCTATGCATTTATGTTTTGCTCTCTATTAAGGACAAGCTGAAAACCATTTGTATGTTTTTCCATATGATTTGAACACATGTTTGACTTTCATTGTTTCATTATTCATGATCTTTTGTTTGTGTTTCTTTTCATGTTATAACATGGTTGCTAAGTTTCTATTATCAAGATTATGTCTTTCATGCCCATGTTTTAAGTTCTTATGATCCCAGCTCACAAATGCTTACATATATGATCAAGATTGTGTAGGTGCATGTCACCTCAAAAATTATTTCTTTTGTTATCACTTACCTACTCGAGGACGAGCAGGAGTTAAGCTTGGGGATGCTGATACGTCTCAAACGTATCTATAATTTTTGATGCTCCATGCTTGTTTTTACACCATTTGCCCAATGTTTCGTTACACTTCGTGGCACTTTTATGCATTTTTCAGAACTAACCTATTAACAAGTCGCCATAGTGTCAGTTCACTGTTTTCTGCTGTTTTTGTGTTTCAGAAGTGATACACAGGAAATATTCTCGGAATTGGACAAAACAAGTTCCTGAAGTCTTATTTTGCTCGGAAGCTTCCAGAGATCCGAAGAGGCGAAGGAGAGGGGCCACAGGCCAGCCTCACACTAGGCCGGCGCGGCCCAGGCCCTAGCCGCGCTGCCTAGGTGTGAGGAGGCCTGGGGCCACCCCTGACAACGCCCCTTCGCCTATAAGTAGCCTCCCGACGGAAAACCCTAGAGGAGTCGGCGAAATTTCCAGAACAGTTCCACAGCGCCGCCGCCGTCGAAGCCAATTTCGGGGGACAGAAGTCTCTGTTCCGGCACCCTGCCGGGATGGGGAAGTGCCCCCGGAGCCATCTCCACCGTCTCCACCGACCTCACTGCCATCTTCATCAACCTTGCTGTCTCCTATGATGAGGAGGGAGTAGTTCACCCCCGGGGCTTAGGGCTCTACCGGTAGCTATGTGGTTCACCTCTCTCTCCCATGATGTGATCTTTATGTGATCGTGAGCTTTGTATCATGTTGAATAAGTAGATGTTACTCTTCTTCATTATGTGTACTCTAGTGTGTTATTAAAGTAATCTATTCCTCCTGCCATGGTGTAACGGTGACAGTGCGTGCATCATGGTGGTACTTGGTCTAGGCTACGATTGTGATCTCTTATAGATTATGAGAATAATTATCACTATGATAGTATTGAAGTGATCTATTCCTCCTTTCATGGTGTAATGTTGACAGTGTGTGCACCGTGTTAGTACTTGGTCTAAGTTGCAATAATATCTATCTTGAGTTGTGATTTGATTTGGATATCTCTATGAGTGGTGTTTGTCAAGTACTTGATGAACTTTGAGGAGTGCTTCGTAGCCCTACGCAATGATTAGTGTTATTCAATAGGAGAGTAATTCAGAGTACCATAGTGAAGAGAAGTTATCTATTGGTTCAATTATGTTATATTTGTTGGGAGTGTGTCCACTAGTGAAAGTATGATCCCTAGGCCTTGTTTCCAAGCTTTGCACACCGTTTACTTGCTGTTTTGTTACTTGTTTGCTTGCTGCCATTTTTATTCCAGATTGCATTTACTACTTATAATCATCTATACCACTTGTATTTCACTATCTCTTCGCCGAACTAGTGCACCTATACATCTGACAAGTGTATTGGGTGTGTTGGGGACACAAGAGACTTTCTGTATCGTAATTGCAGGGTTGCTTGAGAGGGATAGCTTTGACCTCTTCCTCCCTGAGTTCGATAATCCTTGGGTGATCCACTTAAGGGAAACTTGCTGCTGCTCTACAAACCTCTGTACTTGGAGGCCCAACACTGTCTACAAGAACAAACGCGTGCGTAGACATCAGGTAGCTCACGAGATCTAAACATGAAGCACATGGTGGAGAAGACAACCATCTAGCTACTGCTATGGACCCATAGTCCAAGGTAGACTACTCACTCATCGCACCGGAGGCAAGCATGGCGATGAAGAAGACCTCCGGTGGCGATTCCCCTCTCCGGCAGGGTGCCAGGAAGAGCTTCTGGACCCTCCTGATCTCGGGTCGATGACGGCGGCAGACGGCGATATGTTTCTAGAAAAGTGATCGGGTATTTAGGTTTTTCCCATCGGGGGGTCTTTATAGGAGAAGGGGCGGCGCCAGAGGTGGACCAGGGGGCCCTCACCACAGGTGGGCGCGGGCCAGGGGTAGGCCGCGCCCCTGGTGGTGTGGCCGCCCTGTGGCCCTTCTCCGTCTCCTCTTCGGTTCTCTGGAAGCTTCGGTAAATTTCTGGATGTTCGGCATTTGTTTCGTCCAATTCCGAGAATATTTCCTGTGTAACTTTTCTGAAACACAAAAATAGCAGAAAATAGGGAACTGGCACTGTGGCATCTCGTTAATAGGTTAGTTCCGGAAAATGCATAAACATGCCACGAAGTGTAACAAAACACTAAGCAAATGGTGTAAAAACAAGCATGGAGCATCAAAAATTATGGATATGTTTGAGACGTATCATGGACGCGGCAAAGTTCTTCACAGCTCGACGCTAAACCACGAAATGTGGGGTCTTCGCAGGTTCGCGGGGCAAGATCCGCTTCCCTGGGGTCCTACACGTCCACGAATTCCAGAGAAAATCAACGTTAACTTACGTAAAGCGACCGAATCGGATAGAAAATGACCATTCAAAGATCCAAAACCAAACACATAGCTTGAGGTGGTGCAGCTTACCCCGAGGATCATGGCGACCAAGGCGGTGGCTCAAATGAATGTCGGCGAGGGCGGCAGGAGCTGACCAGGAAGAGGGGTAGATCTAGATCCTCCTCAGTGGGGGGTGGGGGCTGAGAAAGAGGGGAGAAGAGGACAGGGAAGGGAAGCGACTGCAGTCAATGAAACTTGTGCATTTTCCATTGTCTGAGTGGCTAAAAGGGGCATCCTGACAGCATCATGTGCATCTGTCACCAGCTAGGATGTGCACTGTTTGGCCTGCTACCATATAATAAATTATTTTTGCCCTAAATCCATTTTAATCCAATTTTGCACTGGGGCTACAAGAAATGCACACCAGAAAAATTTGGGAAAATACAGGGAGGTCCCCTGGGGGTGTGGGACCCTAGAACCAAAAGCAAACCATGGTTCCCACCCCACCTAGCAGACATCGATGGCACCGCGAGTTTGACCTAGATCTCAAAGGGGGGCCTAGGGAATTCAGAAAAAATCAAAAAAAAAATGGAAAAACAGTGCATGGAATCATGGTGAGTGATGCATCACCTAGGAAAAATACCAAACATGGCATCCCAATGGTTCACATGTGGACTCTTTCACAAAGAGGTGCTTCCAGGGAGGAGTTCTCTTGGTCTTCCTTGCCAGATGACCATGGTTTGTGCAAGTTCCACAGCAAACTTTGGAACCATGGTCCCATTTTTGGTGGATATGTGCATCTTTGCATTCCCAACCACTTTTGCAACTAGTGTTTTTCCAGTTTCCACATAAAAAAATGCATTTCCCATTTTTCAGGTGACCGGAGGGGTCCAAACAGGTGCTTTTTTGTGAAGGGGCCACCAAGGGCAGTGTGCAAAACATCACCACTCTAATTTTCATGGGTGGGGGACCTATCAGGGGTGCCACATCTAGGAGGTTAGGAATTATCTCGGCTTGCTGCCATATAATGAATTATTTTTGCCCTAAATCCATTTTAATCCAATTTTACACTGGGGCTACAAGAAATGCACACCAGAAAAATTGGAGAAAAATACAGGGAGGTCCCCTCGGGGTGTGGGACCCTAGAACCAAGACCAAACCATGGTTCCCACCCCACCTGGCAGACATCGATGGCACTGCGAGTTTGACCTAGATCTCGGAGGGGGGCCTAGGGAATTCAGAAAAAAATCAAAAAATGGAAAAACAGTGCATGGAGTCATGGTGATGCATCACCTAGTAAAGATACCAAACATGGCATCCCAAGGGTTCACATGTGGAATCTTTCACAAAGAGGTGCTTCCAGGCAGGAGTTCTCTTGGTCTTCCTTGCCAGATGACCATGGTTTGTGCAAGTTCCACAGCAAACTTTGGAACCATGGTCCCATTTTTGGTGGATATGTGCATCTTTGCATTCCCAACCACTTTTGCAACTAGTGTTTTTCCAGTTTCCACATAAAAAATGCATTTCCCATTTTTCAGGTGCCAGAGAGGTCGAAACAGGTGCTTTTTTGTGAAGGGGCCACCAAGGGCAGTGTGCAAAACATCACCACTCTAATTTTCATGGGTGTGGGACCTACCAGGGGTGCCACATCCAGGAAGTTAGGAATTATCTCGGCCTGCTACCATATAATGAATTATTTTTGACCTAAATAAATTTTAATCCAATTTTGCACTAGGGCTACAAGAAATGCACACCAGAAAAATTGGGGAAAAATACAGGGAGGTCCCCTGGGTGTGTGGGACCCTATAACCAAGACCAAACCATGGTTCCCACCCCACCTGGCAGACATCGATGGCACCGCAAGTTTGACCTATATCTCGGAGGGGGGCCTAGGGAATTCAGAAAAATCAAAAAAATGGAAAAACAGTGCATGGAGTCATGGTGAGTGATGCATCACCTAGGAAAAATACCAAAGATGGCATCCCAATGGTTCATAGGTGGACTCTTTCACAAAGAGGTGCTTCCAGACAGGAGTTCTCTTGGTCTTCCTTGCCAGATGACCATGGTTTGTGCAAGTTTCACAGCAAACTTTGGAACTATGGTCCCATTTTTGGTGGAGATGTGCATCTTTGCATTCCCAGCCACTTTTGCAACTAGTGTTTTTCCAGTTTCCACATAAAAATGCATTTCCCATTTTTTAGGTGCCCGGAGGGGTCGAAACAGGTGCTTTTTTGTGAAGGGGCCACCAAGGGCAGTGTGCAAAACATCACCACTCTAATTTTCATGGGTGGGGGACCTACCAGGGGTGCCACATCCAGGAGGTTAGGAATTATCTCGGCCTGCTGCCATATAATGAATTATTTTTGCCCTAAATCCATTTTAATCCAATTTTGCACTGGGGCTACAAGAAATGCACACCAGAAAAATTGGGAAAAAGTACAGGGAGGTCCCCTGGTGGTGTGGGACCCTAGAACCAAGACCAAACCATGGTTCCCACCTCACCTGGCAGACATCGATGGCACCGCGAGTTTGACCTAGATCTCAAAGGGGGTCCTCGGGAATTCAAAAAAAATCAAAAAAAAATGGGAAAACAGTGCATGGAGTCATGGTGACTGATGTATCACCTAGGAAAAATACCAAAGATGGCATCCCAATGGTTCATAGGTGGACTCTTTCACAAAGAGGTGCTTCCAGGCAGGAGTTCTCTTGGTCTTCCTTGCCAGATGACCATGGTTTGTGCAAGTTCCACAACAAACTTTGGAACCATGGTCCCATTTTTGGTGGAGATGTGCATCTTTGCATTCCCAACCACTTTTGCAACTAGTGTTTTTCCGGTTTCCACATAAAAAATGCATTTCCCATTTTTCAGGTGCCCAGAGGGGTCGAAACAGGCTGCTTTTTTTGTGAAGGGACCACCAAGGGCAGTGTGCAAAACATCACCACTCTAATTTTCATGGGTGGGGGACCTACCAGGGGTGCCACATCCAGGAGGTTAGGAATTATCTCGGCCTGCTGCCATATAATGAATTATTTTTGCCCTAAATCCATTTTAATCCAATTTTGCACTGGGGCTACAAGAAATGCACACCAGAAAAATTGGGGAAAAATATAGGGAGGTCCCCTGGGGGTGGGACCCTAGAACCAAGACCAAACCATGGTTCCCACCCCACCTGGCAGACATCGATGGCACCGCGAGTTTGACCTAGATCTCGAAGGGGGGCCTAGGGAATTTAGAAAAAATCAAAAAAATGGAAAAACAGTGCATGGAGTCATGGTGAGTGATACATCACCTAGGAAAAATACCAAACATGGCATTCCAATGGTTAGGTGGACTCTTTCACAAAGAGGTGCTTCCAAGCAGGAGTTCTCTTGGTCTTCCTTGCCAGATGACCATGGTTTGTGCAAGTTCCACAGCAAACTTTGGAACCATGGTCCCATTTTTGGTGGAGATGTGCATCTTTGCATTCCCAACCACTTTTGCAACTAGTGTTTTTCCAGTTTCCACATAAAAATGGATTTCCCATTTTTCAGGTGCTCAAAGGGGTCAAAATAGGTGCTTTTTTGTGAAGGGGCCACCAAGGGCAGTGTGCAAAACATCACCACTCTAATTTTCATGGGTGGGGGACCTACCAGGGGTGCCACATCCAGGAGGTTAGGAATTATCTCGGCCGGCTGCCATATAATGAATTATTTTTGCCCTAAATCCATTTTAATCCAATTTTGCACTAGGGCTACAAGAAATGCACACCAGAAAAATTGGGGAAAAATACAGGGAAGTCCCCTGGGGGTGTAGGACCCTAGAACCAAGACCAAACCATGGTTCCCACCCCACCTGGCAGACATCGATGGCACCGCAAGTTTGACCTAGATCTCGAAGGGGGGCCTAGCGAATTCAGAAAAATCAAAAAAAATGGAAAAACAGTGCATGGAATCATGGTGAGTGGTTCATCACCTAGGAAAAATACCAAACATGCCATCCCAAGGGTTCACATGTGGACTCTTTCACAAAGAGGTTCATGACATGGTTGCATGACATGGTTTCATAACAGTTCATAACATAATAAACACATAGTACTTCAGTGTTCAGTTCATTACATAATTTTATTGCAAAAGCATGCCACATCAAGGTTCAAGCCGGGCGCGTAGTTGCTCATTTTCCTTCTCAAGAGACGCCACGAGTTTGCAGCTTGCGAGGTATTTCATTTTGGAATCCACGAGCTCCCTGAGTGCTTTCTCGCTTTCAGCCAGCAGGTTCCTGCATGTGATCTCTAGGGTGACAGTACTGTTTGTTAGCTTCAAATTTTCCTCCAATAGATCTTTGATCCTGGCTGTATTCTTCTGTGCCGAGGCTCTGGCTTCCTTGTGCAGTTCCGACCACTTTAGATTCTCCTTTTCAAGCTGCTTGCGCTCACGAGCAAGGCACTTGGCAACTAAGAGGACTTTAGCCATATCCACTTCCTGGGTCAATTTTTTCTCCCTTTGTTTGGCTATCCGTTCATTAAGCCAGGACGCCATATCTGGGTTAAGCCCCACCTTCTTTTCCTATATAAAATAAAAACAGGGTTATTTCTACCAAGGACGCCAACTAAGTGGCAGTGGCGTCCTCGCAAAAACCCCATTACAGGTAAACCACTCTACACTCACCTAAGTCAGAATCTCAAGAACCCCAATGCATGTCAACACAATTAGAGAGTGCTTGCCTCGCTGAGCCGGGGAAATGTGGGCAACGGGTTCTGGATCGCCGCCGCCATTTTTTGGGAGAGAGGCACACCCTGCAAAACCATCTTGGCTCCGCCGGCTCTGGAACATTTTATTCCATGGTAATGAGTTATAGAGGAGGAAGAAGAAGAAGAATAAAAAGATGATGATGATGAAGAAGAAGAATTTGTCCCAGTACCCGGATGAGCCCTCGCCAGATTGAAGTTTTCCCTTCTCCATTAGGGAGAGCAAAGATTGCGCCTCTATGTGAGGGCTTTCTCTAATGGATGGAGCAAGTTCCTTCCGGCGGCGAGCTCTCTCCATTCTCTCCGCTTCCTGAGTCGTCAGGGGGCGGTTTCTCTTTGGAGGCATGGCTAGACAGAGCGGATGGCCGGTCAGGAGGAAGGAGAAGGAAGTAGGTGAATGAATAATATGGCAAGATAGTCAAACAGCCCAGCCCGTGGTCCAACCACTGCTCTCTGTCTTCTAGCCTTCTCATGCAAGCTATATCCACCATAAATGAAAAAATAGAGCCCCCGCCTGGCACGCGGGTGGATACGTGGTGCCGATTAACTAACGCTCACTGCCCCGTCCCATCGTGCCAGTGCCAGGGTCCTGGCTAGACCCTTCGATGAGAAGGAACCGGTCCGCATACATGAGAAGGCATGCCAGGACACGCCGGAAGATAAAATGCATTATATTTTATATATTAACTAAAAATGGAAGGGTCAAATCTTACGCAAGATAAATTGCATTGAACAGAAAATGCTAGCTAATATGCATGCCATTTGCATTTTCTTCATAGATTACAACTTAACCACTAGCTAAACCCAGCACATGATGTCGTCGGAGTCATCGGAGTCGACCTCCATTGGGGCCTTGTCCTTGCCCTCTGCTTCATCCTCCATCGTGGTTGCCTTGCCCTTCCCCCTGCCCTGGGGTTCCAATGACCTGGTCATGGCCGTCTTCATGTCTCGCGCAAACTTTGCGCCGGCGGATCTTGGCTGCTCAGAGTTGACGCCACCGTACTCATCGTCCAATCCAATATTGATGAACGGAACGGGTTGTGGAAGTACATACCGCCGCCGTGGCTGAGGCCTGGGGTGGCGTGTCTGAGGCCTGGGGTGGAGCTTCCGCGTTGTGCACGGGAGGTGTTGTAGCGGCCGTTGTGAGGCATCTGATCTACGGGGAGGGCTCGCTCGTGTGAAGAAAGGAGGCGGAGGCTAGTGATCATGGTGTCTGCCCAGAGGGAAACAGATCTTTTTGACAGGGTAGCTCTCCATGGAAGCACATGCCCCCAGCGACTGTGCATTGCTTCCACGCTTGTAAACATTACATTTTCTTTGTGTCCATGATGGCAATTTCATTGGTGGCATAGTTGTGTTGCACGATCCCACCTGTCATACTCAAACGGTCATATTCTGGGGGCCGCGCTGGTATAACTGTCGGATGCTAGAGCAGTGTCGTCACTCCGATTCTTCCCTTCTTCCCCTCTCCCCCTTGCACCTACGATTCTTTTCCGGCTAGCTCGCATCTGCTGTTCTAGTTCCCCACCAAGTTCCTCTGTTGTGCTCTCCCTTGGGTGCAAGGCAATGGTTCATAGCTACTGCAGTTCTTCGCGGGCGGAATCAGGGTCGGCTCGCCGACGCCCCCCTATCTCGTATCGGAGTAAGCCCTACGACTATTCACTGGACAAAATCTGTGACTGTGGAGTAAAGATGCCGAGATGGATTGCATGGACGGATGAAAATGCTGGGAGAAGATTCTACAACTGCGGCATCCGCGCGGTATTATTGTAAACTAATCAAGTTTGTTTGGCAGTTTAGTTATTTGAATTCTCACATCTTTCCTCTTCCTTTACTATGTTTTTGGCAGGAAGGCAAGGGCCGAGGCTGTGAGAAGTATGAGTGGATGGACGACCCGCTGCCAGTTTTCCAGAGAGAGCTTGTTCGTGATCTTCGTGATGCTGTATGGGAGAAGATGGAGGAGAACCGTGCGCTGCTTGATGAAAACAAGGAGCTTCTGGACCAACTTCAGAAGCTCGAGCAGAGTGGTGGTGTGCATGCTCAGTTGCAGAAGCAAGCAGCTGAAATAGAACAGATCAAGGTTAGGGCAGATGGTGGAAACAATCTGCTTTTCATATGGATATGTTCCATGGCATTTGCAGTTTATATTGGCATTATGATGTCTAGCACCTGAAAAGCAGAACTGTAAGGACCCAAATATTGTGTAATGTGAAATGTTATCCTGTGCCATTTATTCTGCCTTTTCTGACTGTCCCTCTGAACATTATCACTGAATAAGAACATATGCATAATGTCAAACAAGGCTTATTAAAAATGAGTACATAGTTTGCAAATTACAAATTCCATAACAAATATAGTTCTGACAGAATTTCGGGCAGGTCCAGGGCCCCTGTTTTACACTGCACACACACACACATGTTCCAGAAAAATAGTTTTCACAATTTTGCTGTATTATAGAGACGGAGCACTCAGAAAAAAGACTGAATTAGTCATACTCTGACCTAGCTGTCTTCTTCCTCTTTGGGGACAGTTTTCTCGCCTTCTTGTATGTTGGATCAGAAGGTTCTGGAATGTCCGGCCAATCTGAATCAGATCCCGTGTCATCATCACTCCAATCAACTTCCTTGTGAAGCACATAGACAGCATCAGCAGTCTTGCACCTTGTCTTGCGCTTCCTGACAAATGTTAGAAAGCAGGTAAGCCCCAGGTAAGCATAGATATTACCTAATTATAAATAAAGATCATACATGCAAATACTTCATACCTAGGCTTTGGTCCGTTCAAAGGACACCCCGCTGCTCTATGTCCAATACATTTGCATTGCTTACATCTGTTTTTGCCTTTCTTGCTACCACTAAAAGGCATACCCTGCTTCTCCATGAAATTCTTGAACCTACTCTTCTGAGGTCTTCCTTTGCCTCTTTTAACATTTGGCTGGCACAGCTTGAAAGGTAGTTGAACCACAGGCCACTGTGACTGGTCTGTGCAAGGAGGGACGGCACCAGCGTAGGTAGCTCGAAATTTAGCCAAAGAGAAGTACTCACTCACATATTGATCAAGGTGTGGCAGAGTTCTTTTGTGAACCAAGAAGATTAACGCGTGTGGGCATGGCTTCCTAGTATGCTGCCACTCTAAGCAGCTGCATTCTCTACTGTCAATCTTCACGACATGCCTTAGGCCATTCCGGCTTAAATCTCTCACCTCACAGCTGTGGTCGTTAGACTCTCCAACTCTAAGGTAACCAAGACCTCAACTTCTCTGGTTTATTTGCTGAATAACAGCGGGTAGAATGTGCCCTCTTAGTCTGTCCCCAATATCTCTTCTTACTTTTATCAGCCTCATCAACATACCTCGTATGGTGTCCATCAACATATGAACTGGAAGGTCTTTTGAGTCTTTGACCCAGTTATTTACGGTTTCAGCAAGGTTGTTGTTTATGTAATCACACTTTATTGCGGGATTAAAAGCACTCCTCATCCATAAAAGGTTGTGATGCATTTCCAAGTATACGGCAAAATCAGAGTTCTCAGCATGTATCTTGTCCATAAAAAATTTGTAGCTCTCAGGCTTGTAGGCCCTAGCAGCAGTCCACATGTAGCGATATACAGTGCCTGAGTAGTGCCTGTACAGGTTTAGCATCAAATGAGCATGGCATTCTCTTTGTTCAGCATGTGGAAATACTGTCCGAACTGCATTTGTCAATCCTTTGCATGCATCAGTGCTTATGGCCAGTGGTGAAACATCACCTATTGATCTATGCAGTTGCCTCATAAACCACTCCCAGTTCTCCTCTGATTCCGACTGAAACAGGCCGAATGCCACCGGGAACATCCAGTTGTGCCCATCTAGTGCTGTCGCTGATGCTAGACAACCATTCCATCTGCCAGTGAGGACAGTGGAGTCTATACTCAAATATGGCGTACAACCCTCCTTGAATCCTTGAATACAGGGCTCAAGGGCCATAAAAAACGGTTAAAATATATGTTTCCTTCCTCCTCTTTCGTGTCAATCTTGACAACACTACCTTGAGACCTAGATTGTATTTCAGCCTTGAAGCTGTACAACAGCCTGAAACTATTATCCCAGTCCCCGTATAGTGTTTTCAAAGCTCTCTCTTTACCTTTCCAAACTATGTGATACGGTAGCTCGATGTTGTAATCAGTCATAAGCTTTACCTGAATCGCCTTGGCAGTCTCATTTGGCGTTTTCTTAAGAATGGCCAAAGCATGCTTCTCAACCCATTCTTGAGTTGCACAAGAAGATCTTAGTTTGCAGCCTGTTGGACACCTGTGTGCAGGTCCCATCTTGTTCACCTGTATCAGAACATTCATTTTATACATTAGTTGCTTCATAATAATTCCTAAACTTGCTTCACATATGAAAACCCGAACCCGTCATTTAGAAATAGATATTTGTGTACGAGGAAAGCTTGTCAGTACCCTAACAGTTTCTCCACCAGGAAGTATCCTAACGGAGATCTTCCATGGACATTGATCCTTCACCCTCTCCCCATTGTAATAGTCTAATCTGCACCTCACCTTATACCGTTTCCTTGTGTTTCTAGTTCTGAAGATGTCAAACTCTCCGATGATACAATATTGCACAAATACTTTCCTGAATTCTACCATGTTGGCGAAGTATGTGCCGACCATAATTACAGGTACCACTGGATCATATGTTATCGCTAACTCGCTAGTGACCTCATCATCTACCGGGATGACAGCTTCCTCCATTAGTGATTCATCGATTACATCATCACCTGTTTCTTGTTCCACCACCTCTATTTCACTGTCCTCATCTTCCTCTATGTCCGAAATAGGAGGACCTTCATTGTCTTCCTCTACATCATCATCACTAGGTTCACTAGCGATGCCAAGTACATCACACATTGTTTTCTCTGCCATGGGTTCGTCAACGCCATCACCTCCCATGGGTTTGACATTGACATTCTGCCAATCTACTTGCTGTGCTAAGAAATTTTCTCCCACATTTGTCTGTACTAGTGATGGTGGTTCTACCCTTTGTTCCATAAAATCTTCTTCCAATTGGCATTCCCATTGACAAGTATCCTCGTTATCTGAGTCTGCTAACGTCCAGTCCTTTGTGGGGGGGGTGGTGTTTTTGTAGGGGGTGGACTCCTTGTTGGTGTTTCCGGTGGGGGTGGACTCCTTGTTGGTATACTTCTTGGGGGTGATCTTCTTTGTGTTTGACTTCTTGGGGGTGTTCTCGGTGGTCTTCTTTGTGGTTGACTTCTTGGGGGTGTTCTCCTCGGTGGTCTTCTTTGTGTTTGACTTCTTGGGGGTCTTATCCTCGGTGGTCTTCTTTGTGGTTGACTTCTTGGGGGTGGTTTCCTCGGTGGTCTTCTTTGTGGTAGACTTCTTTGGGGTGTTCTCCTCGGCGGTCTTCTTTGTGGTAGATATCTTGGGGGTCTTATCCTCGGTGGTCTTCTTTGTGGTAGACATCTTGGGGGTCTTATCCTCGGTGGTCTTCTTTGTGGTTGACTTATTGGGGGTGGTTTCCTCGGTGGTCTTCTTTGTGGTTGACTTATTGGGGGTGGTTTCCTCGGTGGTCTTCTTTGTGGTTGACTTATTGGGGGTGGTTTCCTCGGTGGTCTTCTTTGTGGTTAAGGGGATGTTCTCCTCGGTGGTCTTTTTTGTGATTGACTGGGTGTTCTCCTTGGTGGTCTTCTTTCTGGTTGACTTCTTGCGGGTGTTCTCCCCCTCGGTGGTCATCAACCACTCTGCCCTAGACTGCGCGGAGGCGTTCTTTCTGGGGGAGGTCCTCTTGCATAGGACCTTGCGGTTTCGCTTCAGACAATTTGTTAGAGTAACCTTTGCAGTATTCTTTGGACTTTCCTTTCGAGTACCAACCTTACTAGGGCTGATCCAATCCCTCATGGAACTAGGAATGTTCCCGTTACCTTCAGTTAAACCATCCCCCTCTGGATCAGCATGGGTGCTTACGCATGCGAGAAAATGTATATGGTTGCCTGTTCCATATTTTTCCAATGCCACATCTAAATTAGGTTGACTGTTAATGCCAATCTCAATGAAATCAGAGATCCTTCTATTATACCACATTTATTTTACTTTTTGGTGAGATCCCATCAGCACGTTCTCACTAAACTTTCCAATCAGTTCAGCTACTTGTATCCCCTTCTGGCGATCGACGTAGACATCAACATCGTGTGCTTTAACGAGAACATTTGAGCCATCATCCAGTTCTGTAGTGTAGTTTTCGAATGTGGCCACCATTTTCAAAAGAGGAGGAGGTTCAGCAGCAGCAGGTTTTTCAGCACCAGCAGTAGCAGGTTTTTCAACACCAGCAGGAGGTTCAGCAGCTGGATGATGTTTACTAGGAGCAGGTTTACCAATAGCAGCAGATTTACTGCTAGGATGTGTAGCAGCTTGAGCACCAGCAGCAAATTTTCTTTGATTACCAGCATGACGAACAATATCAGCAGGAGATTTCTTGGATGCCCGGGCAACAACACCATCTCGTGTTCCACTAATAATTTTAGCATGCAAAATGTGGCCAGGAGAGTCTGCAAACCTTTCCAATTGATCTTCAATCATTTGCATGTCCACAGGTGTAACAACCCCCCGCGGTGATACCCATTCGAATTTTGCAGTTTGTGCGGAGCCCATTAGAACAATTCCACGAACAAGTTTAACCATCCCAGATATAGACTTGAAGCTTCTTTCTGCAGTGAGCAAGGTTACCTTACAACCCTCCACAACTATGGATTGCCCATTGTCAAGCATAGCAAGGTACTGATGAATTTGTAGAGGGACGTTGTAATCTTTGTGAATCCTACTCGACACGAAGTTGGGGAAATAAGAAATGCTTGTCAGTGTTTGACTAACAAACATCTCTCGCTAAAATATATCTTGATTTCCTACATCCAGCTAGTAGATACCGATGAAGAAGGGTAAAATACATAAGAGAAGAGAAGCTCACCTCCTCCGGCTGCTCAGGGTGAGACATGATTCCTGAGTTGCGGGCCCTTCCATCCTCTGTGCTGCTCAGCTCATCTCCCGGCGATGGCGATCTATCTCCGAGCAACGGCTCGATCGATATTCGGCATCACCGCGGGCCGTCGGGCGTGGGCACGAGAGCTTTAAGCAGCGCTATCTGTCTGTGTTGCCACCGCCGCCGCCGTCCTAGGGTTCAGGCAAGGTTAAGGGCGGAGAGACGAACTAGATCTTGACCGTACACCGCTGCAGAGTGACCCCATTACATCGAATTGCCACGCAGATTGACACGCTGGAACTAACATGAAACGGAGAAATACTGACATCCGGAACGGCAATGGGCCCAAAACGGGAGAAGTCACGGCAATATTTGGTTTGCCCTCATTTTGTTCAGTATGGGCCCTCTGAGGAATTACCTACCCAACTTTTCAAATGTCGTCTATTACAAGCAACAAAGGTACCTGTGAGCCTTTGGCAAGGAACTCGGTGACCGCAAACAAAATCACCCCACTCAAGTCACCCCTTTTTGTTGATGCGTACGTGGCCACGTCTGGACCGTCTGTACTGGACCAAACGACGACAGCCCATCGATTCGAGTTCCAGAGTAGGAGCCACAGGACCGTTTGTACTGGATCAAACGACAGCCCACCGATTCGAGTTCCAGAGTAGCAGCCACAGGACACTCGTCCCAGGTGCGACCCATGCGGACGAAGAGGCACATCGGACGGCTAGGAACGAGCGAAACGGACAATCGGACGGTAAAAGTGTCTGATAGCGTGAGAATGCTACCTCTATTCCAAGTTATAATGTCTCTAACTAGACTATGATGGCGCGCGTTACTGCGCCCGTCTATTTTAACTATAAAATGGTAGTAGTTAGAAATGCATGGAGATAAAAATTGAAGAAGTTCAAATTGCATAGACTGGTATATATTGGTTAATAAAGGTGTGTGTTTTCACCATGTCCGTTTTGAGAGACAAATGTCTAACATGTTTGAGAATATGTGCATTCAATAAATTTCAATGGTTTGCATACACAGGCTAAATATGGTGGAGGTGGTGGGGAATATTTGTACAAAATCTACTTAAGACGGTGACAATGTATCAATGGACACTGTTTCAGTGAGCTTTCCTCAACAGCACTAATAAACCCAGATACAAAAATGAACTTCAATATTTCAGCAGAGGTTCACTATGTAGCATTGTTTAAACGTATGAAACATTTTAATTGCACAACGGTGGTTCTTCTCCCCATCTTATCAGCTGAATTTCCATACCTCTGCAACAAAATGTAGTAAAGCACATCATCATGGTTCAACTTAAGAATCTGCTTTGTTAACAAGCTCTCTTATTGTACTTATTGATGGTGACAAAGAAAGATGGCTATTGCTATTGCAACATCATGCCAATATTTTACATCTTCCATACGTGATAATGCACCAGTTTTATGCAAAGGCAGAAGCCAACAGAACTATTTAGGATTTTGTTCGAGTTACTCACACTCACATGATCTGTACACACCTCAACAATAATTTTCTTTAATTTTTGTCTCAAAGACCATCCATATATCTCTTCAGAGCTTCTTCCAGTTTATCAGCTGTCTTATACCTGTGTGTAACAAAAGAAAAAGTAGGATGCTATTAAAAAAATTGTCTCAAAGACCATCCATATATCTCTTCATAGCTTCTTCCGGTTTATCAGCTGTCTTGTACCTGTGTAACAAAAGAAAAAGTAGGATGCTATTAAAAAAATTGTCTCAAAGACCATCCATATATCTCTTCAGAGCTTCTTCCGGTTTATCAGCTGTCTTGTACCTGTGTAACAAAAGAAAAAGTAGGATGCTATTAAAAAGTTATAAAACTGAAAATAATGCAAGAGTGCAAAAATAGAATAAAATAGGAGATTTTTTTTTGAGAAAACGCAAAGGACCTTCGCGTTTCATTTCATTGGAGAGAGAGAGAGAGTTTAGTTACAATCCTCCTAGGAGGCGAGTACAACAGGTGCATAAAATAGAGTAAGTGTACATCCCAGGTCTGCGGTAAAAGTGTCCTAAGGCCTAGTGCCCCGGCTCTAGCCCATTGCATAGCCTCCTCCTTGATGAGTTGTAGGGTATTGCTGATGGAGGCCTGGGCGCCTTCAAAGACACAGGAGTTCCGCTGTTTCCATATCATCCACGACACGAGTAGGGCAGCAGTAGAGAGGCCCTTGTGCATTTGCTTGGGGATGTCCTGCTTGGCTTCGTGCCACCAGTCCAACAAGGAGGTGGTGGTGGCAGTGGGCG
Organism: Dactylis glomerata; assembly: GCA_007115705.1. Lineage (NCBI taxonomy): Eukaryota > Viridiplantae > Streptophyta > Magnoliopsida > Poales > Poaceae > Dactylis > Dactylis glomerata. The sequence continues at coordinate 1,773,989 of QXEO01000436.1, read as the reverse complement.
CAGAGCATGGGATCCTAAGCCACGCAATGGTCTCGTGCCAGATTTGGCGCGAGAAGGCGCACTCCACGAGCAGGTGTTGCATCGTTTCGGGGCCTTGGTCGCAAAGGTGGCAGGCAGTATGGGGAGGCAGGCCACGACGCGCCAAGCGTTCCGCTGTCCAGCATCTGTCCAGGTCGGCAAGCCAGTGAAAGAATCTGACGCGCGGCGGCGCCCAGCTTTTCCAGAGGAACTTCCATGAGCGGGAGGTCGTGGAGCCGTGGAAGGTGGCGAGGTAGCAAGATTTGGCGGAGTAGGTTCCATTCGTGGTCCACCGCCATTGCAACCTGTCAGGCTCATCAGTAAGCGGCGTGTGATCGATGGCACGCCAAAGCTGAATGTACTGCCCGATCTCATGGATGCCAAGCACTCCTTGAATGTCTCTGGCCCAGCGATGGGCTTGCAGACCTTGGGCCACCGTGGTCAGCTTCCGTCTTCGCTTGGGGATGCAGTCGTAGAGCAATGGTGCTATTTCCTTGACAGCTTTCCCCTCGATCCAACGGTCCTCCCAGAAGAGTGCGGTCGTGCCATTGCCCAGGAGCATTGTGGTCGAGGCGAAGAAGAGGCTCTTTTCCTCATTGGAGAACTGTAGGTCGAGTCCATGCCAGGCTCGGCTAGGGTCCGTGCGAGAGAACTAGAGCAGGCGCAATCGGAGGGCGATGCCGGTACGCTCTAGGTCCGGCACACCAAGGCCGCCGAGGGAGATGGGGCGGCAGACGCGTTGCCAGTTCACGTGGCAGTTGCCACCGTTGGCCTCGGCGCGGGCAGCCTCAGAGGAAGCCGTGCTCAATCCTGGCGAGAAGCTTGAGTGTTTTCTTCAGCGGCGCGTGGACGAGGAGCTGGTGAAGTGGGATGGTGCTGAGCACAGCTTTGACAAAGGCAAGGCGGCCGGCCTTGTTCACCAGGTGCGCCTTCCAGGTAGGCAAGCACGCGGCTAGTCTGTCCACCATGGGCTGGAGCTGGGCTGCAGTGAGGCGACGAGTGGACAGAGGGATGCCCAGGTACGTGATCGGGAGCTCGACGATGGGACAGGCAAGGTGTTGAGTGATCGTGGCAGCATCATCATCATCGCAATGGAGCAGCGAAGCGGAGCTTTTGCCGAAGTTAACTTGCAGGCCAGATGCAGAGCCGAAGAGCTGCAAGATCCCTTTTACAGCAGCAATGTCCTCACGTGATGGGTGGCAGAAAAGCACCACATCGTCGGCGTAGAGCGAGACGGCGGGGATCTGCCTGCGTGGGTGCAGCGGCTGTAGAATGCCCGTGCTCATGGCGTGCATGACCAGCTTGCCAAAGATGTCGACGGCGAGCACGAACAGCTGTGGGGACAGCGGGTCCCCTTGGCGTAGCCCTCGTTTATGCCAGATGGGCGGCCCCGGCTCGCCATTCAGCAGTACCCTTGTGTTGGCCGTGGAGAGGAGGATTGCAAGCCAGTTGAGGAATCGATCACCGAAACCATATTGGCGTAATGCCTCAAAAAGAAAGGGCCATGAGAGGGAGTCGAAGGCACGGGCTAGGTCAATCTTGAGCAGCACCCTAGGAGCACGGAGCTGGTGCAGGAGGCGCGCTGATTGCCTCACAAGGACAAAGTTGTCATGGAGGCTTCGCCCGGCGATGAAGGTGTTTTGGTTTTTGCTCACCAGCCGGTCCAGCTTGGGGGCGAGGCGCAGCGACAGCATCTTGGCGAAAAGCTTGGCGACGAGGTGAATCAGGCTTATGGGCCTGTAATCTCCGAGGGAACATGCATCAGCTCGCTTGGGGAGCAGGGTCAGCAGTGCTTGATTGAGGCGGGCAAAGCCATGGCCGCGCAGGTCATAGAGGCACTGGAAGACATCGACAAGGTCTTGCTTGATGATGTTCCAGCAAGCACGGAGGAATTCGGCAGTGAAACCGTCGGGCCCTGGAGCTTTACGCCTCGGCAGTCGCTTGATCATGTTCCAGATTTCCTCGGCCGTGAATGGCTCGTCGAGGTCAGCGAGTGCGGCATCCTGCTCAATGAACAGCGGGAGGTCCAAGGTGACATCGCGGTCGACGTTAGTGCCCAGCAGGGTGTCGTAGTGGTGAAATGCAGCAGCAGCCATGTCAGCATGGTCAGTGAGCGCGCGGCCATTGTCGAGGAGGCTGTAGATCCTGTTCTTCTGACGCCGGTAGGTGCACTGGCGGTGGTAGAAGGAGGTGTTAGCATCGCCGTCCTTGAGGAAGGCGATGCGCGCGCGCTGATGGGCTATCGTCCGGTCGAGAGAAGCGAGGCCTAGATAGGAGACTTTGAGCTGCTTGCGAAGCCAATGCTCATGTGGCGAGAGCTGTCGATCCTCTTGAGCCTTGTCGAACCAGAGAACCAGTTCACGGGAGATTGCCATCTTGTCCCAAACGCTACCAACAGAGCGTGCACTCCAGCTTGAGAGCATGCGTGCTGTCGCTTGCAGCCGTAGCACAAAGCGGCGAAACGGGTCAGCGTCTTGCGTCGAGTGCCAGGCAGCGCTCACCGTCTCGTGGAAGCCATCAAGTCAAAGCTAGAACTCCTCGAACTGGAAGCGCCGGTGTGCCGGAGGCAGTGGCGTGCAGTCAAGAAGGAGTGGGCAGTGGTCCGAGACGACCGAGGCGATGCAGCGAAGGTGGCACTCGCCGTGCGCTTCCTCCCAGTCAGATGTGCAGAGGAACCTGTCGAGGAGCACCATAGTGGGAGGGTTCTGCTTGTTCGACCACGTGAAACGGCGCCCGTTGAGGTAAATCTCTTTGAGCGCGAGGTCGTTGATCAATCTGCGGAAGCGACCCATCATGCGTCGGTTGAGGTTCGAGTTGCTCTTATCTTCCTCGCGGTAGATGAGGTTGAAGTCACCGCAAAGTAGCCATGGACCAGGACACTCGACGCGTACATCGCGGAGTTCCTGGAGGAAGGCTATCTTGTCGTTGTTGTCTTGAGGACCGTAGACAACGGTGAGCCACCAAGGGGTCCCGGAGCTTGTAGAGACCTTGGCCGAGATGGTGTGGGCGGTGAACTCCGGGTCCGTGACCATGACAGCCCGGCTTTTCCATGCCAGCAGGATGCCACCTCGAGTGCCAATGGCGGGGAGATAAACGTAATCATCAAACTCGGAGCCCAAGGTCTCTAGAACAGTGGACGAGTAGATAATCTATAGCTTAGTTTCCTGAAGGCATAGAATGGTAGCGTCCATGGTGTCGATCACCGATTTTACAGCAGTGCGGTGGTTTGGCGCGTTTAGGCCGCGCACGTTCCAGTCAGCAATTCGGAGGTCGTGATCCATAAAGAAGGATTCGACGGTGACAGCGGTGCTTCACGGCTAGACCGCGCCGGTCCTGCCAGAAGCCACCTCGACCAGCGGTGGCATGTCCAGAACTGATGGCAACTCCTTGTCGACGAGTGCGGCAATGGCGGCGAGCACGGTCATCGGAATAGGAGCGGCGAAGATGCCCTCGTAGAGCTTCATGTCAGCAGCGGAGATTGTTTGGTTGACTCCGATAATGCCCAGGTGGCGTAGGATCTGCACTTGCGCACGGCGCTCTGCGGTTGGAGGTGCAGCAGTGCCCACGGCGGCGCGTGCTGAGCGGCCGCGACGCGGGGAGAAGTTAAGTGCTGCGCGACGAGGGCGTTTCCTGGGGGTGGGGATGATGGCATCGATCTGCTTTGTCGCTGCGGAGAGGAAGTCGCCGAGCGTCCACGCCGTTGGCCGGGGCCGCGGTCGAGTAACAGATCGTCGCATGGTGACTGGCGGCGAGGCAAAGCGACTCGGAGCCGGACGGGAGTAGCTAGGAGCCTGGGGGGTGTTGCAGAGCGGCCCATTGGCTGGGGTGCAGCAGGGGTTCTGGACCGGCATCACTGGTGATTGGGCCTCGTTGGGCATGTCGGCCGTGGCTAGGGATGTGCCAACGTCTGTCCCCACAGCGGAGGAATCTGAAATTTCCTCGGTGGACTCAGCGGCTGCTGCCTCGGATCCCAAGGTGTGGGCCAGGTTCGCAGAAGCCTCCAAAAGCACGCCAGGGCTGGGGACAGGTCTCTCACTTTGTCCCGACAGCAGATCGGCAACTAGCGTCGAGATTGGTTCGCCAAGCTGCGAGTCTGGCACCTCACTTGTCGAGGAGGGCTCGGGATCAGCACGCGCGTCCCTAGAGGAAGGAGGCGACGCATAGTTTGAGCAGGCAGTGGGCCCAGGAACAGGCGAGGCAGGGTACGCGTCCAGTACGAGTTCGCCAGTTGTGCCTTGGACTTGGTCGGCCTTGTCGAGTACGGGGGTGGAGTCCGTTGGGTCCGAAGCTTTTGCAGGCGTGGAGGCTTTGCGTCGGCTTTTCCTGCCGCGCCGCTTTCCTCTTTTGGAGTAACAACGGGATCTACGGGACCCATTGGAAAAGGGCCAGGGGTCCATCACTCTCGCCGGAAGCGGCGGTACGGCGGGCGGCGCCGCCGCGGCAGCGATGGCAGAGCACCAGAACGTGCCAACCGTCACGCCATCGGAGCGCCCAGGGCGGGAGGAGGCCCAGCCAACGGAGTCCATGGCCATGCCGTCAGCGCGGCCCTCAGGGGCGAGTTCCGTGCGCCGGCGCTTGCGGCCGCCACGCCGGCCCTGGCCGCGACCGTTGCGGTTGCGCCTACGAGCGCTGGGATTACCGTCTGCGCCGCCGTGGCCACTTGGGTCATCGTAGGCTGGACTGGCGTTGATGAGCTCCGAGCGGGTGGCGTGGATGCTGATGTTGTAGAGCAGAGGCCGGATATTGGCAGCGTCTCTGGGGCGGCGCCCGGGGATGACCTCGACGATCTCGAGCACGGCGCAGCGGCGGATCGTCGCGGGATCATGGGTGCACGCCGTGAGCCGGAAGGTGGCGAGGTCGGCACGTGAGCTAGTCCCTGGATGGAGGTGCTCGACCCAGCAGCCAGAGCCGAGGAGGTGCTCCGCCGTCGAAACATGCCACGCGTGGGCCCCTCGGAGCTCAAGCTCGACGCGGTGCTCGAACCTGCCGGCGTTGGCATGGGCGAGCTTGCACCACGGGCGCAGAGAGAGGACGAAGGTCGGCCGGCGGATGAAGTGGTCACCATTGACGTGGTCCTTGAGCTGCTTAGTGGCGAAGATGATGAGGAAGTCCTCCGGGTGGTGGAGATGCACTGAAAAGTCACCTTCTTTGAGTTGGAACAGGGCGTAGAGTGCATCGGCGACGTTTTCCACGGACACGGCGGGCCTGGTGCCGGTGATGGTGGCCACCATGGCGCGTTCGAGGACTACCTCGGCCTGCTTCATCTCCACAGAGTGGGAGATGATGACGCGCACCGGAGTGTCACCGTCAGCCTGGGGAGCAGAGGGCAGCGTCGAGGTGCGTGCGAGCTCCGAGCGCGGCTCCACCCTTGGGGGCGCCGTGCGGGAGGGCTCCGGGCGCTGCTCCGCCCTTGGTGGCGCGGCGCGGGAGGACTCCGGGCGCTGCTCCGCCCTTGGTGGCGCGGCGCGGGAGGGCTCCGGGCGCGGTTCCGCCCTTGGTGGCGCGGCGCGAAGAGGCCCCGCATTTGGCGCGCCGACGGCAGCTGGGGAGCGGGAACCACGGCCGTGCGTCAAGCAGTGCCGCGACTCGTGGCCGAGGACGTAGCAGAGCCTGCAGCGAACATCGTTCGTGCAGTCGCGGACGAGGTGCTCCGGGCTGAGGCAGCGGAAGCAGAGCCCTTCCTCCGCTTCGGGGGTGATGGTGCGGCGGCGGGGAGGGCTGGGGGCGGCGGTGACGGCCGAGGGGCGATGCTGACGGTGGCGGCGGGGTGGCTGCTGGTAGCCGTTGGCGTCAACCCGGTGGACCTCGGAGCGGGGGCCGAGGCGGTCGTGGGCAGGGACTCGAGCGGCAGCAGCCGGGGCCGGGGAGGGTGGCTGCGGCGCCGGCGAGGGGCTGAGAGAAACCGAGGGGCTCGCACCCCTAGAGTGCGAACGCGCGCTCGAGGTCTCTCCATCAGAATCCTGCCGGCGGCAATCGCCGGAGCTGCAACCGGAGACGTAGGACGCCATGGGGAGGGAGGGAGGGGGAGGGAGGGAGGTGGGCTACCGGGCGGGGAACGCCGGCGACGGGGCTGGGGGTGGGCTAGTATTCATCTGATCATTTTGCATTTCTATGCACGTGAATTTGGGTTGTGTTATGAACAGCAATACTAACAAACATACCAGCTCCAGCATCTGTGTTATTTCTATCCCAGAAATACCAGCACCATACTTTGGGAGAGCAACCTTAGTTTTTCACTGGTACTAATTTTTTGAAGTCAATTCACTGGTACTAATTGTCCCGCTATTATCGATGTTGAGCTATTTTGCATTTCAATGTAATCAGCTCATGATTAAAGTCGCCATTATCAGATCCGTTGTTATTTCAGCATCTCACAGGCCACAGGGGATGTAACCTCAAAAGTTCAAAAGGCTTTTACCTAGAATTACCAGAAGTAAAACTTTCACGCAATGGAAGTAGTTTTTTTTATCAGTCACCCAGAAGCTCATGATATTCATCCTAGCACTCAATCGTGCACTTTTAAGAAAATAAACTTCAGAAACTAATATGAAATACACCTGATTACATTTTATTTTCAGATTAATCAGTATTCTTGACAAAAAAAAATCAGAAAAAGGTCTCTGGAAATTGCAGTCCAAATTGCAGTAAAACTATATGGACTCCTCCAAGACGAAAACTCTGGATCTGACATTAAAAGATAACCGCATATTCTCAAACAATCTTACTGACCATAGAAAACAGCATATCTTTATTGTCCCTCCTGACCCCTATAAAATCTAGTTGAAGTCCGGTCGCGTCGGAGACAACTTTATCTTATTTTGAGGCTTTGTCATCCGGTTTCTCCAAAATTCTGTTAGGATCGGCTGGCTCATCCTCATCATCCGAAAAGAAAACAGAGACAAAACAGATTTGTGCACATATGAAAAATGGATTGCGTAGATTTGACACCATGAGAAACAATTTGGAACATTAGATATATTTAATCGCACAAGGAATAAGGAAAAATTCATACTGCACTACGTGAGGGAAAATGAAATAAAGCAAACAAACCAGCTACAGAGAGGCATGGATACCGCTGTTTCTGAGATTAGGTGTGGCGGCTTCAACCAGGCGACATCGATCTTACACGGGAAAATCGGCAAGGCGTCCACGATGGTGAACTCCTGGCGGATCTGGCGCCTTGCCTTTCTTCTTGCGGAACTCGGCAGACCAGAGATCAAGGCGTCCACAACGTCTCGCGAGAGGGATACCAAGGACGGATGCACGCGAGTAGATAGGAGGAGGGCGCGAGCGTGGCATTGATCGGCGTCGCTGTGAAGGATTAGCGATCGGGCACAAGGGAGAGTCACCTCACCGCCGTCGGGCTACGACGGAGAGAAAGAGTGGGGAGGGCATCGAGCGACCCCTCGAGCGAGAAGAGGTGCTCGACCTATCTGGGCAGGCGGCCGAATCAAGACCGTCCATCTAAGATCGAACGGGAAGTCTCCCATTTGATAACCAGAGTAGCAGGCCTAGGGACATTCGGCCCAGAAGCAGTCTACGCGGGAGCAGCGGTGCATCGGACGGCCAAAACGGCAAGATCGCAGAATCTGATGGCTAAAATCGTTGATGGCCTGAGAGAGCTTCTTTTTGTCCCAGTTATAATGTCCCTAATACTAGTTCCGATAAAAATTATGTTTTTTTTAGGTACCGATAAAAAATATGTTAATACTATGCAGCTCCATATATTGGCACAAAGACCCACTCGAAACCATTGTTTTTACAACACATATGTAACTAATTAATACAATATCTCCAGTGTTAACATTTTTAACATGGAGAGTTTCGGTACTGATGCCGAAAACAAGGCCTCCTGAACGCCCATGTGGTGATAGAAAAAACCAGGCAAAATCTTTACCAGCAGCAAGATGCCTTAAAAAGACATTGCACAGTTTGACCTTCCTGTTTCCGGTAAAGCCAAAAAAAAATCTAAGCGATGAAGTTCATGGATGCATTTTTCATTCATCAACACATGAGTTGTTTCCACTCATACCTTTAAGTGGATCTCATCTGATATTAGTTTAAATCTTTTTTTTGTTTCAGATCTAGGTCGATATGGTATGTCCAATTTAGATGGATGGTTGATAAATAGGCTAGGTCCAAGAACATATGTGATTTCCACTAACACCGGAAAAAACATAACAGTTAGATACAAAGTGTTAAGGAGTATTAGTATTGGTCTAGGTCTCTAGGAGTTCGTATTTGTCTAGAGCTATTATTCTTGTACTCCAAGTCAGATGTACTATATATTGTGGCCTTTGGTCCCTAGATAATACAAGTTGCTATTTATCTAACATGGTATCAGAGCCCGGTTAGGGTTTCCGCACGCTCGCAACTTCCGTGCTATCGATTTTTTTTCTTCGTTTTCGTCGCCACGAGCGATTGATCTTGTTACCGATGGATCTTCTTCCGCTACCTTTTCCGGCACTGATCTGCTGTGTCGGCGTCGTTTGTGTTGTCGTTGTGGTGCTCTTCTCCACCGCGTGCCCCTCCTCCTCCTTCCCTGACGCCAGGCTCCTGCCCTGGCCGCATCGCTTGTCTGCCTATTGGATGTCTTCGGCCTGCCCCTGCTTCCCAGATCGAAGAGGTCGGGCTGGTACTGCCCCTGTCGGCTCTTCGACGAGTCCATATCTCCGCGTCCGCCCGCCGGATCACGGTCGTCCTCTGGATCACGGCCGTCCTCCAGATCGCGCGTGTTAATGTGCTGCTGGTATTCTGCGTGTGTCTTGATCACTTGCAGCTTCTAGGTGCACACGTGCTGTTGCTTTGCTTCTGCGGCGTTGTCCAACAAGCTGATGTGTTCGTGCTGGCTCCCCTTCAGCTCTATTCTAAAGATCTTCGCCGGTAAAAAAATAAGTGTGTCTCGTGTCGTTGTTTTGGTACTGTCTTCTATTTATACTTCTTGGTGATTTTTGACGGTGTCCGTTACAACTTTATCATATCGTGTGTCTTCTACTTCCGCTGTGTCCACCAAGTCCGATATTTTTTTGTGTCTCCTATGTCATGCGAGTCCACTATATCTTCATTGTCAACTTGTTTCTTCGGCCCTGGTCCTTTATGAATTTCTGATGCTTGTTTTGCATTGTCGATCTACGCCCATTATCCTTGTCGTCTAGCTTATTTTGCCGACGATTTTTCTTGGGCTATGATTTTTCTGCGCAATGCTTGATTCTCTTGACGTGCCATCTTTTGACAACTCATCTTCTCCTTATGGGTGTGTGTCTTTCTCTGATGCGTCGTCTGTTGCATTGTCATTGATCTACGCACTTTCTTTTGCCAGTGAGCTTCTATTGCTGTGGGCTTTTGTGCTATGATCTTTTGTGACATGCTGTTCTTCTTCTGGCCGTCTTCCGGCCTGTGTCGATCTCTTCTTCGATCGATTGTGGCTTGACTCTACAGGTTTTGAAGACTCTTCATGCTATGACGACACTCAAGATGCAGATTTTAGATTATCATTTTTTTTGTAGTTTTGTCTTTCTTCAAATGCAATGCTATTGCATACGCTTTGCATTTGAGGGGGGGGGGGGTGTTAAGGAGTATTAGTATTGGTCTAGGTCTCTAGGAGTCCGTATTTGTCTAGAGCTATTATTCTTGTACTCTAAGTCAGATGTACTATATATTGTGGCCTTTGGCCCCCAGATAATACAAGTTGCTATTTGTCTAACACAAAGCACATACAGATGACAAGAACCTATTGGTCATTGTCTTTGTCCTAATTTTTTGTACAAGCCTAGATAGCCTCCTATGCCTAAAACAGAACAAAACTCACAGAAATGCACATTTGATCTAGGGTGTTTATGCTCCCTTTATCCAAAAAAAAATTATTGTAAAATCTGAACAAAAAATTCATGCGTACATCTCGATATTTTATGTGCGCACGACAAAGTTTTGTGGTAAATCAATATTTTTAGTGCTCTGTATAAAAAGACAAAAACATATCACGTGTAAACCTTAATTTTAGTATCGAATTTTGTCTTTTTACCTAGCCTACATAAAATGTCGGTTTTTTGTGAAACTACTTGGTTCAAGTATAGGTTGTGAAGATGTTCATGCAACATATTTTTTGAATTTTTTTGATGGTTCAGAAAATGTTTAAACTACATTTAAAATAAAGGGTGCATATGCACCCAGAGCCAAAACGTCGCGTCACTCACGTATGACAAGAGACAAAAGTCAGCTGAGGACATGTCCCTATTTTTGTAGGCCTGATGAAGGTCTTATTTCCAACCAGTGGCGTTTCCATAATTCCATTGACATGGTGTCACTGCTCAGGCTGCTGGACACCAAACTCATGAAACAACAAATGCAAACAGCCCACAACGAAAGGAAACGAGGTACCCCGCCAGTGAACAAGTAATCGGATGTGAAATCTGTAGAGATTGAATGTAAATTGGTACGAAAAAAATTTCTAGGAGAACGAAAGAAAACAAGGTACCGCCACTGAGCAAGTAATCGGATGCGAAATCAGTAGAGATTGAATGATTGAACGTAAATTGGTGTGAAGAAACATTTTAAAGAGAAGTGGGGGGGTGCTGCGAGAATCAAACTCACGAGTCACGACCTCTCACACCCGAAGAGAGAATCATACCACTAGACCAAAGACACATTGATGTCATTTGTCGTAAAACATTATTGAGAGTGATCAAGCCCGTTTTGCACAAGATTCTGTCGCAACCATCCGCTCTGCCATTCAAGCTATTGCGTACCCTCGAAGTACACTAACACTGTAACACATCGCCTCCATCGCCAGTTTCCGCCTCCATCAAGCTCGTCGTCGTCAGGCCCCCCATCGTCACCATCCTCGCCACTTCCGGTCGTCCCTGCCTCGACTCCGACCGCCGGATACCGGCGCTCCTTCGCCGACGTTGTGGGCATGTCGGGTCCGCCGCAGCGTCCGCCCCCCGCGGGCGCGTTCGCCGCGGGACACGTTCGGCCTCTGCTTCGTCAACCGGCTCCGGTGCTGCAGGGCGCGGGGGGAGGTCTCCCCCGCCTGGTGGTGCGGCGGGGGTTCCCCCATCCTTTGGCTCCGTTGGTGAGGCGCCGCTGCAGCCGCCTTCTCGTCAGCTGGGACCGCCGGCGTACATGCCACCGCAGCACATGCCCTATGTGCAGTACCCGACGTTCCAGCAGTTCCCGGCAATGCCGTACCAGCCATATGTTCAGCAGGGGCATCAGTTCATGTCTGTTCCTTCTCCGCAAGCTCAGCCGTTGCCTGTCCAGCCTGCGCAGCTGGGAGTAGCCTCCGCAGTGCGCCCCAAGAGGAAGAAAAAGAAGCAGACGCAGGCTCTTCCGCAGGGTCCTCCACCTCTCCAGCCGGTGCAGCCAGTGTTGGCGCCTTCTTTGACTGCCCAGGTTTCCCAGCCTCTTCCGATGGTTCCGATGGCGGCACCTTCTGCTCAGGTCACGGTTCCCCCTATGGCACCCGGAAATTCTGCCGGTCTTATTCAGAGTAATCTTGTAGTTGTTGAGCAGGTTAAGACTCCCAAGCCTGGCAAATGCTGGAAATGTTCTGTTGACACTCATGCAACAAAGGACTGCTCGGCTCAGCACTACTGTCTTGTTTCTAATAACGATGCTCACCCTACTATAAGGTGTCCTACGTTGAGATTGCCTAGGCCTTCAGCTTTTGTCACTGGTAATGGGACTGAGGAAACTATCTTCATTCAGATGCCTGATAGTGTGTTCAAGGGGCACCTGGCTCCTAAGTGCGACCCAATCGCTAAAGTTACTATCTCTGGAGCTGTTGTTCCTTCTACTGCGATTGAGGTAGCGATGGCAAGAATTTGCCCTCTTAATTCTCAGTGGAAGTGGGAGGCTATTTTTCATAATAGAAATTCGTTCTTGGTTAATTTTCCTTCATTCCAAGACTTGGAGCGAGTGAACGGTATTCAGATGGGTGTGCCTGACTTTGACGCCCAGTTCAAGATTAGTAAGTGTGAGTTCAAAGATATTCTGCCTAAGTTTGATTTGCCTTAGTTTTGGGTGCATGTGGAGGGCGTACCGCATACGCTTAGACATTTGCATGGTCTTTGGGCGCTTGGTTCTCTTATGGGCACTACTGTTGATGTTGATCTGTCCACTCTTTATAGTCAAAACGTGGTTTGGATTTTAGTGGCTATGATGAATCCTGATACCCTGAACAAGCATCAAGATGACAAAGGGTATTATGTTGATGTCACTGATACTCTCAAGTTGAAGGGATACGATTTTCGGTTCCGTAAGCAGAAAGCTGACTTCAAGCCGGATACCATGTATTCCCCTTTTTCCTGGAGGCGTAAAGATGCTGACCTCGATGATCATGATATGACTAAATCCAAGGGAAAGGGTCCACAAATTCTGTCGCATGGTGCTTCAAGTTCTCAGGCAACGAGTATGGATGTTGATGGCTCTGGAGCTGTTCCGGTTGCTGCAGGTTCGCGTACAGGCATCCAGCATCACTCTTTTTTTGCAGGACTTGTGCAAGCTCTTAGCAAGCCGGCAGCTGCCCCTGCTAGAGGAAGATCCAACATGCTGGGCCGAACCTGCCCAAGCGCTGGTCCGGTGAGGAGGCCTGGGGACGCTACTGGGCTGCACTCGGGTGGGCCGCCTGTGGTGTCTCCTGCTGATTTCCGCCCGCGTGGGATGGCCGGGCTGCTGCTGGTGGGGCCGGGCATGGTCACCGGGCCGGAGCCGCTAGAGGCCGTCCTGCCAGTCCACTAGGCAGGGGACGGACCGCCGCTTGCTGATCGTGATGGTGCTAACCTCTCGGGGGTCCTCGACTCCCCTGTTGTTGCTATGCCATCGACCGGGATTGGAGGGGGTTCTTCATCACCATCTCCCCCTCTGATTCCAGTGATCATGGAGGTCTCACCGCTGGTTTCTACGCTGGGTGGCCACGGGTCTACTCCACCGTCTTCTCCGACTGGTTCCGCTTTGAAAGCGGAATTTGTCTCGCCGTCGAGGAGGAGCGGGAGATTTGGAGTTACCGCGGATGGTGCATCCGTGACAGATGAGGATTCCATGCAGCGGGCTATGCGTAGGAAGGCGGAGATCAACCTCGACTACTCAGGTATAATTTCACCTTCGAAATCCAAGTCTTTTGTTTCTTTTTCAACACCAATGATTTCTTCTAAGCTTGCTAATGTAGGAGTCAATATTGGTAGAAATGATAAGGAAATTTCATTTTCTTCCAATGGCTTGAGACGGATGGAAGTTGACCGTCTAACGGTTATTCCAAAATACTCGGCATTTTCTTGCACCACCTATGATGACGACGAGGAAGCGATTGCCACATCAGATGGTCAGCTTCTCTCTCAGTTAATCGGGGAGGTGTTGGACGTGATCATGGATGAGGGTAAGCTAAGTTCATTATATGAACTGAAGGCTTCAGGCCGGAAATCTGGGTCATGTTCTTCCAGGAAGGGTAAATTGCCTAAGAAACGGGCAAAAGTTTCACCCACCTCTATAGTTTCTCGATGAATGGATTGTTGTCAAATAGCAGAGGTCTTGGTGACTGATACGTCTCAAACGTATCTATAATTTTTGATGCTCCATGCTTGTTTTTACACCATTTGCTTTGTATTTTGTTACACTTCATGGCGTTTTTATGCATTTTCCGGAACTAACCTATTAACAAGATGCCATAGTGCCAGTTCTCTATTTTCTGCTATTTTTGTGTTTCAGAAAAGTTACATAGGAAATATTCTCAGAATTGGAAGAAACAAAAGCCAAACCTTCTATTTTTACCGAAGCTTCACGAAGACCAAAGATGAGACGGTGGGGGGCCGGAGGCTGGCCACACCACAGGGGGGCGCGGCCCAGCCCCTGGTCGCGCCCACCCATGGTGAGCCCACCTGGTCCACCTCCTGACGACGCCCCTTCGCCTATAAAGACCCCTCGTCGGGAAAAACCTAAAGGACGGATCGCTTTTCCCAGAAACATAGTGCAAGCCGCCGCCGTAATGGAATCGAGATCGGGAGGATCTAGGAGCTCTTCCCGGCACCCTGCCGGAGAGGGGAATCCCTGCCGGAGGCCTTCTGCACCACCATGGTTGCCTCTGGAGTGATGTGTGAGTAGTCTACCTTGGACTACGGGTCCATAGCAGTAGCTAGATGGTTGTCTTCTCCACCATGTGCTTCATGTTTAGATCTTGTGAGCTGCCCTACAAGATCATCTTTATGTAATCATACATGTTGTGTTTGTTGGGATCCGATGAGTATTAGTACTATGTCAAGTTGATGTGTTGAATATTATCTTATGTTATCTCTATGTTGTTTATGATCTTGCATGCTTTCCATTGCTAGTAGCTATGTTGGCCGAGTAGATGCTAGTAACTCCAAGAGGGAGTATTTATGCTCGATAGTTGGCTTCATGCCTCTGTTTAATCTGGGGGAGTAACAGTTGCCTCTAAGGTTGTAGATGTGTTGTTGCCACTAGGGAGAAAACAACATTCTTGTGTCTAAGGACATTTGCTTTGTTTACATTACGCACTTTGCTTAATGTGATTATCTGTTGTTCGCAACTTAATACTCAAGGGGTGTTCGGATGATATCCCTGCGAGTGGATTTTTAGTCATAGATGCAGTTGGATTACGGTCTATGTATTTTGTCGTAATGCCCAGAGTAAGCCTCATAGTGATCCTCGTGATGTATGTACGTTATCTTTACTCTATCAATTGCCCAACTGTAATTTGTTTACCCAGCATGCTTTATTTATCTTATGGAGAGACACCACTAGTGAACTGTGGACCCCGGTCTAATTTCCTTTACATTGTTACACCGTTTTACTTTACTCACACTATTTATTTTACTTGCATTACTATTATCCTTTTACCACTCGCTACGCTCATTCCTTTGTTTACAACAAACCGGTGAGATTGACAACCTCATCGTAAGTTGGGGACAAAGTATTTATTTGTGTTGTGTGCAGGTTTCGCGTTGCTGCTAGGTGAAGACACACCAACAAGTTGTCTGGCACCGTTGGAGTGTCACTAAGATAGCAAGCATCACCTTCTTAAGTTTGGCTTTCTCCTACTGGATTGATTACCTTGGTTTCATAACTGAGGGAAGACTTGCTGTTGTGCTCATCATACCTTCTCTTGGGGTTCCCAACTGTTCGGTTATTTACATCATCAACACCGCACCATCAAGCAAGTTTTCTGGCGCCATTGCCGGGGAGAGAGAAGACTTCTGCAAGGGGAGTCTCGCACACACAATCTTTTGCTTTGTTTATTGTTTTGCTTTACTTTATTTTTGCTTGCATCTTTTTATCAAAAACACAAAAAAATTAGTTTCCTTTATAGTTGCTTTTATTTACTTGCTTTTAGTCTTGTTAGAATGGGTACTCCTGAAAACACCAAGTTGTGTGACTTTACTAGCACCAAAAACAATGATTTTATCTGCACTCCTATTGCGCCACCTGCTCCTGAGGCAAATTTTTATGAGATCAAACCTGCTTTGATAAACCTTGTTATAAAAGAGCAATTTTTTGGTGCCAGTTCTGATGATGTTGCAGCTCATCTCAACAATTTTTGTTGAGCTATGTGAGATGCAAAAGTATAAGGATGTAGATGTCAATATTATTAAGCTTAAGTTGTTCCCTTTCTCTTTAAGAGGAAGAGCTAAGGATTGGTTGCTATCTTTGCCTAGAAATAGTATTGATTCTTGGGATAAGTGTAAGGATGCTTTTATTGGAAAATACTATCCTCCTGCTAAGATTATAGCTTTACGTAGTGATATCATGAAGTTTAGACAGTTTGATAATAAACATGTTGCTCAAGCTTGGGAAAGAATAAAATCTATGATAAAGAATTGCCCTACTCATGGACTGACTACTTGGATGATTGTCCAAACTTTTTATGCAGGACTGAATTTTTCTTCAAGGAATCTATTGGATTCAGCTGCTGGAGGCACTTTTATGTCCCTTACCTTGGGCGCTGCAACAAAGCTTCTTGATAACATGATGGTAAATTATTCTGAGTGGCACACTGAGAGAGCTCCACAAGGTAAGAAGGTAAATTCTGTTGAGAAAACCTCTTCCTTGAGTGATAAGATTGATGCTATTATGCTTATGCTTTCTAATGATAGAGCTCATGTTTATCCTAATAACGTTCCTTTGGCCTCTTTGGTTGCTCAAGAAGAGCATGTTGATGTAAACTTCATTAGAAATAATAATTTCAACAACAATGCTTATAGGAGCAATTTTGATAGCAACAATTATAGGCTCTATCCTTCTACCAATGGTAATGGTTATGGTAACTCTTATGGTAATTCCTCCAACAACACTAGGGGCGCGCCCTCTGAGCTTGAAGTCATGCTCAAGGACTTCATCGGTAAGCAAACTGCTTTTAACAAGTCTGTTGAGGAAAAGTTAGGTAAAATTAATATTCTTGCTTCTAAGGTTGATAGCCTTGCTCTTGATGTTGAACTTCTGAAACTAAAAGTGTTGCCTAATGATGTGAAGGAAAATAATACTTTTTCTGCTACTAATGCTATTCAAGTTAAGATTGATGAAAATGTTAGGATGTTAGCAGAATTGCATGCCAGGTGGGAAAGAGAAGATGAGATGGCTAGAAAGATGAAGGTATGTACTATTACTACCTCTAATGATGTTGTTCCAAATGCTAGCAATCCTCTTACTTTGATTGGTGTAGAGAAAACTCCTACTCCTTGTGTTAAAAGGCCCAAAACTGCAAAAACTTTTTCTCAAAAGAGTGCTGAAATTTTTTGGAGTATAGGAGATGAAAGCTCTATCTCTTTTAATGATTTTGATGTTGATGGCTGCAATATATCTGAAGTTATTTTGTTTTTACAAAAGCTTGCTTTGAGTCCTAATGCTAGTTCCTTAAATATTGCTTTTACAAATCATATTACAAATGCTCTCATGAAAATTAGGGATGAAAAGTTGAAGCAAAAAGCTTCTATTCCCAAGAAGTTAGAAGATGGTTGGGAACCCATCATTGATATGCATGTTAATGGTTTTGATTGCCATGCTTTCTGTGATCTAGGTGCTAGTATTTTTGTTATGCCTAGAAAGATTTATGATATGATTGGTTTACCACCGCTTGAAAAATGTTATTTTGATGTTCCTATTGCTGATGTTGCTAAGAAGAAACCTTTGGGAAGGATTAATGATGTTCTTATTATGGTTAACAATAACCTTATTCCCGTTGATTTTCTGGTTATGGATGTTGAATGCAATGCTTCATGTCCTATTATTTTGGGAAGACCTTTTCTTCGAAATGTTGGTGCCATCATTGATATGAAGGAAGGCACCATCAAATATCAATTCCCATTTAAGAAAGGTATGGAACACTTCCCTAGAAGAAGGAAGAAATTACTTTTTGACTCTATTCTTAGAGCAAATTATGAGCTTGATGCTTCATCACTTGATATTACTTGAATTGCACTTTCTGCGCCTAGCTCAAAGGCGTTAAAAAAAGCACTCTTGGGAGATAACCTAATATTTTATTTTCTTCTTTTTCTTTTATTTGAGTCTTGGAAGTTATTACTACTGTAATAACTGCTCCTTATCCTTTTTATTTCGTTGGTATGCCAAGAGAAACCTCTAATTTGAGTGAGGTAAGATTTGGGGAAGTTGCTGTCCTGAAACAGATTTCGGTGCTGCACCGTAAAGATTTGTGAAAATTCTCAGAATATCTTTTTGACCTGTGATTTCTTGTGCATATGCCCCATGTTATATCCAAACTTTCATTAGTTTTACACTTTTTGATTTAAGCAACAGAAGGTCCTCGAAAAAATCGACCTTTGACAGCTGTTCTGTTTTGACAAATTTCTGCCACTATTCGTGTTTGCCTCTCGATCGCTTTCTTTTTTAGTTCTTTTGATCATGAAACTTTTGGGGAAGTTGCTACAGTAGTATATGCTTTATATGTGGTGGTTTTGAGTTGAAATCTGAACCAAAAAGGGTTGATTCATTATTATATTTACGCTAACGTTGCTAATAGAATTGTGTTGAGTTTTGTATGAAGGAAGTTTTCAAGTGTAGGGATTGGAGAATGATGAGATGAGATGAAGAATGGACAAAAGCTCAAGCTTGGGGATGCCCACGCACCCTAAGTAATATCCAAGAGGTACAAGCGTCAAAGCTTTGGGATGCCCCCGAGGCACCCCTTCTTCATCGGCAAAAATCAAGTCACCTTTCAAAACACTATATTTTTATTGCTTCATGCACTATGCATTTTTCTTGGAGCGTCTTTACTTTTTCTTTTAGTTTCTTTTGTTTTGTTTGCTGTAATAAATGGTTGGACCCCAACAAATTTCTTTTGGAGGAGATTTACTCGCTTTTCATTTGCCAAGAACACTTCGTTTTTCACTCTTATCGTTCAACGAGTGTTCTCTTTTTCTGCTACTGTGTTTAGCTTTTGTTTTTCGCCTTGATTTTTGTTCAGATCTTGTTTTATCTTTATATCAAGGTGTATTTTTACCTCTGGTCTATATTGGTATTCATCAAAACAGTTGTTACAAAAAGGTTTGAATGGTGTTGGAAAAGAGAAAAAGTTTCATGCAAAAAGTGGTACAAAAAGGAGCTTGTTTAGACTTTTTCATGCCATGCTTGATGTCGTTTTGATAGTATGCTTAGTGATTTTTGCTGTAGCATGACTTGTCTCAAATGACTGAGATTGCTTAATGAGCATTTGAAAAAAATCATGCATTGTTTTTATTATTTGGAAGCATTAATTTGGTTTTCTCCTTCATGCTTTATTTGGGTTGACTTGGCGCATGCTTACACATGTTTGACTCATACAAAGTCACCATAAGCCTCTATGATCATTTAGTTTTTGACTTTTGATGCCATTTTATGCTTCTCTTAATGTTGCTTTGTCGCTTTGCATGATTATGGCCATTTTTGCTCTCTTAGTTGGTCGCTCCCAGTCTTTTGCTAGCCCTAATTTTATACTGAGTATGAGCTCTACTCGTGCATCCAACTCCCAAAATCCAAGTTATGCCAATGTGTCCACCATACATACCTATTAGCAATTTGCAATTCCAAAGTACATTTGACTTGGTTTTATCTATCCTTCAAATTAAACTCTTTTGGTATTATATGAAAATTTGTCAGTAAAGCTCTCACGAACCTGATGGCGCACTTTACTTTTCTTGTTTTTAATAATTTTGACATTGTGGCTCTTTTATGTTGATGTTTGATGTCTACGCACGCGTCTGTTCTTGTAGACAGTGTTGGGCCTCCAAGTGTAGAGGTTTGTAGAGCAGCAGCAAGTTTCCCTTAAGTGGATCACCCAAGGTTTATCGAACTCAGGGAGGAAGAGGTCAAAGCTATCCCTCTCAAGCAACCCTGCAATTATGATACAGAAAGTCTTTTGTGTCCCCAACACACCCAATACACTTGTCAGATGTATAGGTGCACTAGTTCGGCGAAGAGATGGTGAAATACAAGTCGTATGGATGATTATAAGTAGTAAATGCGATCTGGAATAAAAATGGCAGCAAGCAAACAAGTAACAAAACAGCAAGTAAACGGTGTGCTAAGCTTGGAAACAAGGCCTAGGGATCATACTTTCACTAGTGGACACACTCCCAACAAATATAATAAAATTGAACAAATAAATAACTTTTCTTCACTATGATACTCTGAATTACTCTCCTATTGAATAACACTAATCATTGCGTAGTGGTTACAGAAGCACCCCTTAAAGTTCATCAAGTACTTGACAAACACCACTCATAGAGATATCCAAATCAAATCACAACTCAAGATAAATATTATTGCAACTTAGACCAAGTACTAACACGGTGCACACACTGTCAACATTACACCATGAAAGGAGGAATAGATCACTTCAATACTATCATAGTGATAATTATTCTCATAATCCATAAGAGATCACAATCGTAGCCTAGACCAAGTACCACCATGATGCACGCACTATCACCGTTACACCATGGCAGGAGGAATAGATTACTTTAATAACACACTAGAGTACACATAATGAAGAAGAGTAACGTCTACTTATTCAACATGATACAAAGCTCACGATCACATAAAGATCACATCATGGGAGAGAGAGGTGAACCACATAGCTACCGGTAGAGCCCTCAGCCCCGGGGGAGAACTACTCCCTCCTCATCATAGGAGATAGCAAGGTTGATGGAGATGGCGGTGAGGTCGATGGAGACGGTGATGGAGACCGATGGAGATGTCTCCGGGGGCACTTCCCCGTCCCGGCAGGGTGCCGGAATAGAGACTTCTGTCCCCCGAAATTCATCGGCGGCGGCGGCGGAGCTACGGAACTCTTTCTGGAAAATTGCCGACTCCCTTAGGGTTTTCCGTCCCGAGGCTTTATATAGGCGAAGGGGCATCGTCAGGGGGCTGCCAGGGGCTCCTCACACATAGGGGGCGTGGCCAGGGGCTGGGCCGCGCCGCCCTGGTGTGAGGCTGGCCCCTGGCCCCCCTCTGGCTCTCTTTCGGTCCTCGTCCTTCGTCCGGGAAAAATAGGAGTTCTGGAACTTGTTTCGTCCAATTCCGAGAATATTTCCTGTGTAGCTTTTCTGAAACACAAAAACAGCAGAAAACAGGGAACTGGCACTGTGGCATCTTGTCAATAGGTTAGTTCCAAAAATCGCATAAAAACGCCACGAAGTGTAATGAAACACAAGGCAAATGGTGTAAAAATAAGCATGGAGCATCAAAAATTATAGATACGTTTGAGACGTATCAGCATCCCCAAGCTTAACTCCTGCTCGTCCTCGAGTAGGTAAGTGATAACAAAAGAAATAATTTTTGAGGTGACATGCACCTACACAATCTTGATCAAATATGAAAGCATTGAGTGCTGGGATCAAAAGAACTTAAAACATGGGCATGAAAGACATAATCTTGATAGAAGAAACTTAGCAACCATGTTATAAACATGAAAATGAACACAAACAAAAGATCATGAAAATGAAACAATGAAAGTCAAACATGTGTTCAAATCATAAGGAAAAACATACAAATGGTTTTCAGCTTGTCCTTAATAGAGAGCAAAACATAAATGCATAGGACACCTTCAAGTTTAAGAGGGCGACTAGATACAAATAATTTGAGAACAAGTGAAACCAACAATATGAATCAATCAATGAAAACTTTGGGACAATGCACATTATACTAAGAATGACAACTATGCTCTCTTAACGGTGCATAAAGATAGAAGGTGGTGACTCAACATAAAAGTAAAAGAAAGGCCCTTCGCGGAGGGAAGCAGTGATTAAATATGTGCTAGAGCTTTTCATTTGTAAAACAGAGAGATAAAAATTGGTTTTGAGAGGTGGTTGTCTTTGTCAACGACTGGCAATGGGGTTCTTACTATCTTCCATACAAAAATGAAGCAAGTTTTTGAGAGAGAGATTGGCACTTTTGTGCTCTTTTATAAAGCTTGGCACTCCTCCCCACCTTTTTTTCCTTTCACAAACCATGGCTAACCGATTCCATCGGGTGCCCACCAACATTCACATTCCATGGAGGAGTGCCTTTTTTCCTTTTCTTTTTTTCTTTTTTTTCTTTTTGGAATAAGCAATATGGAAGATAGCAAATCCGACCACTACGTCCCCATGAGCTGAAAACAGTGTCACAAAATGAGAAGTGTTTTGAAGGTTTTTTGAAAGGTAGCACATGAAAATTTACTTGAAATGGCTTACAAATACCATGCATAGGAATTTATAGTGGACACAATGGCAAACTTGGTTTTTGGGAGTTGGATGCACGAGTAGAGCTCATACTCAGTACAAAATGAGGGCTAGCAAAAGACTGGGAGCGACCAACTAAGAGAGCAATAACGGACATAATCATGCAAAGCGACAAAGCAACATTAAAAGAAGCATAAGATGGCATCAAAAGTCAAAAACTAAATGATCATAGAGGCTATAGGCGACTTATTTTTGTAGTCAACATGATGTAAGCATGTGCCAAGTCAACCCAAATAAAGCATCAAAGGAGAAAACCAAATAAATGCTTCCATATAATAAAAACAACGCATGATTTTTTCAAAGGCTCATTAAGCAATCTCAGTCATTTGAGACAAGTCATGCTACAGCAAAACCACTAAGCATACTATCAAAATGACATCAAGCACGACATACAAAAGCCTAAGCCACAGTCTAAACAAGCTCCTTTTTGTACCACTTTTTTGCATAAAGCTTTTTCTCTTTTCCAACACCATTCAAACCTTTTTGAGGAAACTCTTTTGATAAAAACCAACATAGACTAGAGGTCCAAATACACCTTGATGCAAAGATAAAACAAGATCTGAACAAAAATCAAGGCGAAAAATGAAAGCTAAACACAGTAGCAGAAAAAGAGAACACTCGTTAAACAATAAGAGTGAAAACTAGAGTGTTCTTGGCAATGAAAAACGGAGTTCATCTCCTCCAAAAGAAACGTGATGTGATCCAAATATTTATTGCAGTAAACAAAGCAAAAGAAAACTGAAAACAAAAATAACTGACGCTCCAAGAAAAACGCATAGTGCATGAAGCAATAAAAATATAATGTCTTGAAAGGTGACCTGATTTTTGCCGATGAAGAAGGGGTGCCTCGGGGGCATCCCCAAGCTTTGACGCTTGTACTTCTTGGATATTTCTTGGGGTGACATCCCCAAGCTTGAGCTTTTGTCCATTCTTCATCTCATTGATACGTCTCAAACGTATCTATAATTTTTTATGCTCCATGCTTGTTTTTACACCATTTGCCTTGTGTTTCGTTACACTTCGTGGCACTTTTATGCGATTTCCGTAACTAACCTATTGACAAGATGCCACAGTGCTAGTTCCCTGTTTTCTGCTGTTTTTGTGTTTCAGAAAAGCTACACAGGAAATATTCTCGGAATTGGACGAAACAAGTTCCAGAAGTCTTATTTTTCCCGGAAGCTTCCCGAAGACCGAAAGAGAGCCGGAGGGGGGCCAGAGGCCGCCATCACACATAGGTGGCGCGGTCCAGGCCCTGGCCGCGCCACCCTGGTGTGAGGAGCCCCTGGCTGCCCCCTGACGACGCCCCTTCGCCTATAAGAAGCCTCGGGACGGAAAACCCTAGGGGAGTCGACGATTTTTCCAGAACAGTTCCGCAGCTCCGCCGCCGTCGAAGACAAATTTTGGGGGACAGAAGTCTCTGTTCCGGCACCCTTCCGGGACGGGGAAGTGCCCCCGGAGCCACCTCCATCGGTCTCCATCGCCGTCTCCGCCGTCTCCATCGACCTCACCGCCATCTCCATCAACCTTGTTGTCTCCTATGATGAGGAGGGAGTAGTTCAAACCCGGGGCTGAGGGCTCTACCGGTAGCTATGTGGTTCACCTCTCTCTCCCATGATGTGATCTTTATGTGATCATGAGCTTTGTATCATGTTGAACAAGTAGATGCTATTATTCAGATATTATGTGTACTCTAGTGATGTTATTAAAGTAATCTATTCCTCCTGCCATGGTGTAACGGTGATAGTGCGTGCATCATGGTGGTACTTGGTCTAGGCTACGATTGTGATCTCTTATGGATTATGAGAATAATTATCACTATGATAGTATTGAAGTGATCTATTCCTCCTTTCATGGTGTAATGTTGACAGTGTGTGCACCGTGTTAGTACTTGGTCTAAGTTGCAATAATATCTATCTTGAGTTGTGCTTTGATTTGGATATCTCTATGAGTGGTGTTTGTCAAGTACTTGATTAACTTTAAGGAGTGCTTTGTAGCCCTACGCAATGATTAGTGTTGTTCAATAGGAGAGTAATTCAGAGTACCATAGTGAAGAGAAGTTGTTTATTTGTTCAATTATGTTATATTTGTTGGGAGTGTGTCCACTAGTGAAAGTATGATCCCTAGGCCTTGTTTCCAAGCTTAGCACACCGTTTACTTGCTATTTTGTTACTTGTTTGCTTGCTGCCATTTTTATTCCAGATTGCATTTACTACTTATAATCATCTACACCACTTGTATTTCACTATCTCTTCGCCGAACTAGTGCACCTATACATCTGACAAGTGTATTGGGTGTGTTGGGGGCACAAGAGACTTTCTGTATCGTAATTGCAGAGTTGCTTGAGAGGGATATCTTTGACCTCTTCCTCCCTGAGTTCGATAAACCTTGGGTGATCCACTTAAGGGAAACTTGTTGCTGCTCTACAAACCTCTGCACTTGGAGGCCCAACACTGTCTACAAGAACAGACGTGTGCGTAGACATCAAGCTCTTTTCTGGCGCCGTTGCCGGGGAGGTAAGGTAAAAAGTACTCGCATCCTCCTGTGTGAGTGCTCGAAGTTATTTCCTTTAGATTCTGCAATTATATCTTTTTGTTTCTTGTTTTTATTTTCACTAGTTAGGCTTAATGGAAAATAAAGAGTTCTTTAGTCTTTTTCCTGAGTTTAGATATGAAGTGTTTGAAGAGAAAATTGAAAAACCTTTGGAGCTTAATTTGCATACTAATAGTGTTGTTAGTACGAATGCTGTGAACACCATTATAGCTAATGCTATAGAAAAGTCTAAGCTTGGGGAAGCTGGTTTTGTTAAGCATGATATTTTTAGTTCCCCAGCTTTAGTGGAGAAAGTTTGTTCTGATAATATTTTATCTCCCATATGTGATGTTCCTTCTTATGATGATATGTTTGAAGAATATGCTTTGCAAAATAGCTGTTCTTTAGCTTGTGATGATACTAAACCTCTAGTTTATGATGGCTATGATGATGAGTATAATATTTTCAGTTCACCTACTATTGAGGATAAAATTAGTTATGATTACAATATGCCTCCTATTTATGATGATTATGGTGATGAGAATAATTATTCTATTGAATTTGCTCCTACTACTATTGTTCCTGTGGTGAGTATTAATTCTTTTATGCATGTGGCTCATGATAAGGATGTTTTATGTGATAGTTATATTGTTAGTTCTATCCATGATGCTACTGAAAGTTATTATGAGAGAGGGAAACATGGTTTGATGGATCTCAACAATATTGAGTTTCCCCTTTTTATGTTGCAATTCTTGAAGTTGTACTTGTTTTGCCTTCCTATGCTTTTTGCTTTGCGCTTTCATGACTTGTCTCTTTACAAGACTATTTTTCATAGGAAGTGGTTTAGATTTAAATGTGTTCCATATTTGCTTTTTGATGCTCTCTATTGCATTAAGTTCCTATATGGCGCCTTTGCCTCAAGCTCTTATATGGCGCCCACATGAGCATCTTTGCAAATTACTGTGCCTAGCTCAAATGCGTTAAAGAAAAGCACTCTTGGGAAATAACCCAATGTTTATTTTCAGTACTTTTTCTTTTATTTGAGTCTTGGAAGTCATTACTACTGTAATGACCGCTCCTTATCTTTTTTATTTCGTTTTTGTGCCAAGAGAAGCCTCTAATTCGAGTGAGGTAAGATTTGGGGATGTTGCTATCCTGAAACTGTTTTCGGTGCTGTACCGTAAAAATTCGTGAAAATTCTCTGTATATCTTTTAGACCTGCGATTTCTTGTGCATATGCCCCAGGTTATATCCAAACTTTCGTTAGTTGAACATTTTTTGATTTGAGCAACAGAAAACCCCTCAGAAATTCGACCTTTGTCAGCTGTTCTGTTTTGACAGATTTCTGCCGATATTTGTGTTTGCCGCTTTATCGCTTTATGTTGAGTTCTTTTGATCATGGAACTTTTGGGGAAGTTGCTACAGTAGTATATACTTTATACGTGGTGCTTTTGAGTTGAAACCTGAAGCAAAAAGATTTGATTCTATGTTATGCTTATACTAATGTTGCTAATAGATTTGTGTTTAGTTTTGTATGAAGGAAGTTTTCAAGTGTAGGGATTGGAGAATGATGAGATGAGTTGAAGAATGGACAAAATCTCAAGCTTGGGGATGCCCATGCATCACCCCAAGAAATATCCAAGAAGTACAAGCGTCAAAGCATGGGGATGCCCCCGAGGCACCCCTTCTTCATCGGCAAAAATCAGGTCACCTTTCAAAACACTATATTTTTATTGCTTCATGCACTAAGTGTTTTTCTTGGAGTGTCAGTTATTTTAGTTTTCTTAGTTAGTTTAGTTTTGTTTGCTGCAATAAATGGTTAGATCACATCATGTTTCTTTTGGAGGAGATGAACTCGCTTTTCATTTGTCAAGAACACTCTAGTTTTCACTCTTATCGTTCAATGAGTGTTCTCTTTTTTTGCTACTATGTTTTGGTTTTCGTTTTCGCCTTGATTTTTGTTCAGATCTTGTTTTATCTTTTCATCAAGGTGTATTTTTGCCTCTGATCTTTATTGGTTTTCATCAAAAGAGGTGTCTTAAAAATTTTCAAATGGTGTTGGAAAAGAGAAAAAGCTTTATGCAAAAAAGTGGTACAAAAAGGAGCTTGTGTAGACTGCGGCATAGGCTTTTGCATGTCGTGCTTGATGTCTTTTTGATAGTATGCTTAGTGGTTTTGCTATAGCATGACTTGTCTCAAATAACTGAGATTGCTTAATGAGCCTTTGAAAAAATCATGCGTTGTTTTTATCGTTTGGAAGCATTATTTTGGTTTTCTCCTTGATGCTTTATTTGGGTTGACTTGGCGCATGCTCACACATGTTAGACTCTTACAAAGTCACCAATAGCCTCTATGATCATTTAGTTTTTGACTTTTGATGCCATCTTATGCTTCTTTTAATGTTGCTTTGTCGCTTTGCATGATTATGGCCATTATTGCTCTCTCTTAGTTGGTCGCTCCCAGTCTTTTGCTAGCCCTCGCCTTGTACTGAGTATGAGCTCTACTCGTGCATCCAACTCCTAAAAACCAAGTTTGCCATTGTGTCCACTATAAATTCCTATGCATGGTATTTGTAAGCCATTCCAAGTAAATTTTCATGTGCTACCTTTCAAAAAACCTTCAAAATACTTCTCATTTTGTGACACTGTTTTCAGCTCATGGGGACGTAGTGGTCGGATTTGCTATCTTCCATATTGTCTTATTCCAAAAAGAAAAAGAAAAAAGAGAAAAAGAAAAGAAAAAAGGCACTCCTCCATGGAATGTGAATGTTGGTGGGCACCCGATGGAATCGGTTAGCCATGGTTTGTGAAAGGAAAAAAGGTGGGGAGGAGTGCCAAGCTTTATAAAAGAGCACAAAAGTGCCAATCTCTCTCTCAAAAACTTGCTTCATTTTTATATGGAAGATAGTAAGAACCCCACTTCCAGTCGTTGACAAAGACAACCACCTCTCAAAACCAATTTTTATCTCTCTGCTTTACAAATGAAAAGCTCTAGCACATGTTTAATCACTGCTTCCCTCTGCAAAGGGCCTTTCTTTTACTTTTATGTTGAGTCACCACCTTCTATCTTTATGCCCCATTAAGAGAGCATAGTTGTCATTCTGAGTATAATGTGCATTGTCCCAAAGTTTATCATTGATTGATTCATGACTATGGTTTCACTTGTTCTTAAATTACTTGTATCTAGTCACCCTCTTAAACTTGAAGGTGTCCTATGCATTTATGTTTTGCTCTCTTTGAAGGACAAGCTGAAAACTATTTGTATGTTTTTCCGTATGATTTGAACACACATTTGACTTTCATTGTTTCATTTTCATGATCTTCTGTTTGTGTTCATTTGCATGTTTACAACATGGTTGCTAAGTTCTTATTGTCAAGATTATGTCTTTCATGCCCATGTTTTAAGTTCTTATGATCCCAGCTCACAATGCTTACATATATGATCAAGATTGTGTAGGTGCATGTCACCTCAAAAATTATTCTTTTGTTATCACTTACCTACTCGAGGACGAGCAGGAGTTAAGCTTGGGGATGCTGATACGTCTCAAACGTATCTATAATTTTTGATGCTCCATGCTTGTTTTTACACCATTTGCCTTGTGTTTCGTTACACTTCGTGGCACTTTTATGCGATTTCCGGAACTAACCTATTGACAAGATGCCACAATGTCAGTTCCCTGTTTTCTGCTGTTTTCATGTTTCAGAAAAGCTACACAGGAAATATTCTCGGAATTGGACGAAACAAGTTCTAGAAGTCTTATTTTTCCCGGAAGCTTCCCGAAGACCGAAAGAGAGCTGGAGGGGGGCCAGAGGCCGCCATCACAAATAGGTGGCGCGGCCCAGGCCCTGGCCGCGCCACCCTGGTGTGAGGAGCCCCTGGCTGCCCCCTGACGACGCCCCTTCGCCTATAAGAAGCCTCGGGACGGAAAACCCTAGGGGAGTCGATGATTTTTCCAGAACAGTTCCGCAGCTCTGCCGCCGTCGAAGACAAATTTCGGGGGACAGAAGTCTCTGTTCCGGCACCCTACCGGGACGGGGAAGTGCCCCCGGAGCCACCTCCATCGGTCTCCATCACCGTCTCCGCCGTCTCCATCGACCTCACCGCCATCTCCATCAACCTTGCTGTCTCTTATGATGAGGAGAGAGTAGTTCAAACCCGGGGCTGAGGGCTCTACCGGTAGCTATGTGGTTCACCTCTCTCTCCCATGATGTGATCTTTATGTGATCATGAGCTTTGTATCATGTTGAACAAGTAGATGTTATTATTTAGATATTATGTGTACTCTAGTGATGTTATTAAAGTAATCTATTCCTCCTGCCATGGTGTAACGGTGACAGTGCGTGCATCATGGTGGTACTTGGTCTAGGCTACGATTGTGATCTCTTATGGATTATGAGAATAATTATCACTATGATAGTATTGAAGTGATCTATTCCTCCTTTCATGGTGTAATGTTGACAGTATGTGCACCGTGTTAGTACTTGGTCTAAGTTGCAATAATATCTATCTTGAGTTGTGCTTTGATTTGGATATCTCTATGAGTGGTGTTTGTCAAGTACTTGATGAACTTTAAGGAGTGCTTCGTAGCCCTACGCAATGATTAGTGTTGTTCAATAGGAGAGTAATTCAGAGTACCATAGTGAAGAGAAGTTGTTTATTTGTTCAATTATGTTATATTTGTTGGGAGTGTGTCCACTAGTGAAAGTATGATCCCTAGGCCTTGTTTCCAAGCTTTGCACACCGTTTACTTGTTGTTTTGTTACTTGTTTGCTTGCTGCCATTTTTATTCCAGATTGTATTTACTACTTATAATCATCTATACCACTTGTATTTCACTATCTCTTCGCCGAACTAGTGCACCTATACATCTGACAACTGTATTGGGTGTGTTGGGGACACAAGAGACTTTCTGTATCGTAATTGCAGGGTTGCTTGAGAGGGATAGCTTTGACCTCTTCCTCCCTGAGTTCGATAAACCTTGGGTGATCCACTTAAGGGAAACTTGCTGCTGCTCTACAAACCTCTGTACTTGGAGGCCCAACACTGTCTACAAGAACAGACGTGTGCGTAGACATCACTCATCTCATCATTCTCCAATCCCTACACTTGAAAACTTCCTTCATACAAAACTAAACACAATTCTATTAGCAACATTAGTGTAAGCATAATAATGAATCAACCCTTTTGGTTCTGGTTTCAACCTAAAACCACCACATATTAAGTATATACTACAGTAGCAACTTCCCCAAAAGTTCCGTGACCAAAAGAACTCAAAAAGAAAGCGATAAAGCGGCAAACACAAACATTGGCAAAAATCTGTCAAAACAGAACAGTTAAAAAAAGTCGAATTTTTAAGGTGTTTTCTGTTACTCAAATCAAAAAGTGTTCAACTAATGAAAGTTTGGATATAACCTGGGGCATATGCACAAGAAATCGCAGGTCCAAAAGATATACAGAGAATTTTCACGAATTTTTACGGTGCAGCACCGAAAACTGTTTCATGACAGCAACTTCCCCAAATCTTACCTCACTCAAATTAGAGGCTTCTCTTGGCACAACAACAAAATAAAAAGGATAAGGAGCGGTTATTACTGTAGTAATAACTTCCAAGACTCAAATAAAAGAAAAAGTACTGAAAGTAAAAACATTGGGTTATCTCCCAAGAGTGCTTTGCTTTAACGCCTTTGAGTTAGGCGCAGTAATTTGCAAAGATGCTCATGTGGGCGCCATATAGGAACTTAAAGCAATAGAGAGCATCAAAAAGCAAATGTGAAAGACATTTAAATCTGAACCACTTCCTATGAAAAATAATCTTGTAAAGAGACAAGTCATGAAAGCGCAAAGCAAAAAGCATAGGAAGGCAAAATAAGTACAACTTCAAGAATTGCAACATAAAGAGGGGAAACTCAATATTGTTGAGATCCATCAAACCATGTTTCCCTCTCTCATAATAACTTTCAGTATCATCATGAATAGAATTAACAATATAACTATCACATAAAGCTTCCCTATCATGAGCCACATGCATAAAAGAATTAATACTCCCCACATGAACAATCGGAGTAGGAGCAGATTCAACAGAATAATTATTCTCATCACCATAATCATCAAAAACAGGAGGCATATTGTAATCATAACTATTTTTCTCCTCAAAAGTAGGTAAACGGAAAACATTATACTCATCATCATAGCCATCATAAACTAGAGGTTTAGTATCATCACAAGCTAAAGAACAGCTATTTCTCAAAGCATATTCATCAAACATATCATCATAAGAAGGAACATGGATAGTACTAATGGTACAACAATTATTAACCTTAGAATCGGTACCAAAAAGATTTTCAATATCAAAAGTAGAGTGCTTTTCCCAGTCATGATCACTAACATAGGTAACAGGCATAGGAACATCATCCCAATCAGAATTATCATAATCTATAGCAGGATCATAACGCTTAGGGGAAGATACCGTGTCCTCTCGCCTTTTACTCCTCTTCTTCTTCTTCTTCTTCTTCTTCATACTCTTCTTACTTTCTCCTTTAGGAGGGAGAGACTTGAAGGGCATCTTCTCCACATATTCTTTAGGAGGGAAAGGCATCTTCTCCACATAATCTGGTTTACTGACAGAAACAACAGAAGAAACTTTGGAGGATTCCTCCTCTCTATTAATAAGATAAAAACATCTATCAGTCCTGTCATAGCTTGGCAAAATATCAAGTTTTATAAGATTTTGTATGTAAGTATTTGCAAGGCAATCTTTAGCACAATAGAGACAACAACCACGAAGGGTGCTATTAATATCAACATCATTTATATCTATCAAAGCAATCTTTCTAGATATCTCTTCACACGCCAAGAACAAAGTGAGCTCATCATGCTGATTGAGAGTAATCTTGTCATCACAATACAAACTTAAGGTACTAGAAGAGTAACTATTAGGGCTTGAGCATTGGAAATTAAAATGACCTATGTCATCGCAATGTTTACAAAGAAAAGAATAAAGCTCACAAACCTTTTTACCGATCTCGCCTATATCCTTGTACCACATTCGGGTTTCTTCATTTGCATGGTGGACACAATAATCATCCTTGTTGTAACTCTGTTCACAAGGTCTATGTACTCCACAAAAATTAATATGCTTATAAGAAATAGGACTTTTAGAAGTTTGAGCATGTTTATTGCAATCATCAATAACAATATCACTTTCTATGCAAGTGTCCTTAAAAGGTTCATGATACACGTCCCCATTTCCTTTAGGAACATTCATATGGGAAGCAAAGGCTTTAAAGCAATCAACCATAATTTGAGGATCAAGACCATATTTAGCACTAAGCTCTTGAAAATTAGCAGTTTCAGCGAAAGACTTAATGCAATCAAACTCGTAATTCATACCTGATCCTTTACCTTTGTCGCTATCCCAACCTTCAATAATGTTTTGAATTGTTTCAAGCAGATCCCACTTGGTGTCAACATCCTTGCTTGTGAAAGACCCATCAAAGCATGCATCTAGATAGTCCTTGTAATATCCTGAAAGCCTTGCATAAAAATTATTAATAACAATATTACGGGGAAGATCATGAACAGGACATTTATACATTAGTAACTTCAATCTTCCCCAAGCTTGGGCAATGCTTTCTTCATCATGAGGCCAAAAATTGTATATCTGATTACGATCTTTATGAATTTCACTTGGAGGATAAAACTTGGAATAAAAGAGAGGTACAATTTCCTCGCATGCAATAGATGGACCATCTTTAAGTAGCTGATACCACTCCTCAGCTCTACCCTTCAGTGAATAAGAGAATAGCTCCCTCTTAACTTGGCTTGATGAAATACCTGCACACTTGAACAACTCGCATAATTCTTGTATAAAGAGTAAATGATCCCCCGGAGGGACTGTCCCATCTCCTGAATAGCGGTTATTCATAACACGTTCAACAATTTTCATAGGTATTTTAACAGGATGAGGAGCACAAGCATCATTAGAAACATCACATATGGGAGATAAAATATCATCAGAGCAAACTTTCTCCACTAAAGCTGGGGAACTAAAAATATCATGCTTAACAAAACCAGCTTCCCCAAGCTTAGACTTTTCCATAGCATTAGCAATAACGGGATTCAAAGCATTCGTACTAATAACATTGCTATGCGAAATAAGCTCCAAAAGTTTTTCAATTTTCTCTTCAAATCTAAACTCAGAAAAAAGACTAAAGAACTCTTTATTTTCCATTAAGCCTAACTAGTGAAAATAAAAATAAGAAACAAAAAGATATAATTGCAGAATCTAAAGGAAATAACTCCGAGCACTCACACAGGAGGATGCGAGTACCTTTTACCTTACCTCCCCGGCAACGGCGACAGAAAAGAGCTTGATGTCTACGCACGCGTCTGTTCTTGTAGACAGTGTTGGGCCTCCAAGTGCAGAGGTTTGTAGAGCAGCAGCAAGTTTCCCTTAAGTGGATCACCCAAGGTTTATCGAACTTAGGGAGGAAGAGGTCAAAGCTATCCCTCTCAAGCAACCCTGCAATTACGATACAGAAAGTCTCTTGTGTCCCCAACACACCCAATACACTTGTCAGATGTATAGGTGCACTAGTTCGGTGAAGAGATGGTGAAATACAAGTGGTATGGATGATTATAAGTAGTAAATGCGATCTGGAATAAAAATGGCAGCAAGCAAACAAGTAACAAAACAGCAAGTAAATGGTGTGCTAAGCTTGGAAACAAGGCCTAGGGGTCATACTTTCACTAGTGGACACACTCCCAACAAATATAACAAAATTGAACAAATAAATAACTTCTCTTCACTATGGTACTCTGAATTACTCTCCTATTGAATAACACTAATCATTGAGTAGTGGCTACAGAAGCACCCCTTAAAGTTCATCAAGTACTTGACAAACACCACTCATAGAGATATCCAAATCAAATCACAACTCAAGATAAATATTATTGCAACTTAGACCAAGTACTAACACGGTGCACACACTGTCAATATTACACCATGAAAGGAGGAATAGATCACTTCAATACTATCATAGTGATAATTATTCTCATAATCCATAAGAGATCACAATCGTAGCCTAGACCAAGTACCACCATGATGCACGCACTATCACCGTTACACCATGGCAGGAGGAATAGATTACTTTAATAACACACTAGAGTACACATAATGAAGAAGAGTAACATCTACTTATTCAACATGCACTAGTAGGAAAACCCTTATAGGTGGATGCAATTCTGTGGCGCACTAGCCAGCAGTGCGCCACAGAAATTATTTCTGTGGCGCACCAGGCCAGGTGCGCCACAAAAATACAACATTTCTGTGGCGCACCAGGAGACCATGCGCCACAGAAATTGTGTGGGGCCCACTCCCTGCCAGCCCCAATCATTGATTCCACTAATTCTGTGGCGCACTGGACCTAATGCGCCACAGAATTAGGACATTCTGTGGCGCATCAGGTCCAGTGCGCCACAGAATTAGGACATTCTGTGGCGCACCAGGGCCAGTGCGCCACATAATTAGTGTAATTCTGTGGAGCACTTGACCTGATGCGCCATAGAATTAGCTCGTCCCACACCTTTAAAGTGCCAACCTCCCACACCTCCCACACTCCCAAGCCATTCATCTTCCTCTCCTCCATCTAGATCTAGCTCTAGCTCCCTTCCCTCTCATCCCATTTTGGCCATAGTTTTCACTTTCTTTGGTACTTATTGTACTTACTTTGGTTGATACATAATTGGCGGTGAGGAGAAGCCTCTCCATACTCTCTCCTCCTCTCCAACTCATCGATCGCGGTCTCGTCTCGGTATCGAATCTACAAGGTGAGTATTTGGAGGGGACATGCATGCGCATGTCGATCTTGTGTATGGATGATTGTTGCACGTGAAGCGCTTGTGTGTGTGTGCCGGTGTGGTGCATGGATGTTTGTCGAGACGTTGATTCATTTCTGTTTCGGCAAATTTTTGCACTACCCATACGTCCTACCTTTAGGAGAGGTCATGCCGATTTTTTCCGCTCTATGTATACCTTTAGGAGAGGTCCATGCATGTGTGTGCATGTGTTGCGGTTCTAATTTTCTGCTCTATGTATACCATTTGCAGAGAACCATGGTCCTCTCGATGAGTTCCGCTCGAATTAGTAGATACAAGAAAGACGCGAAGGAGGACATGATTCGGAACAATAGGCGCCAGATAAGATGTCCGTGTTGATCATGCAAACTCGAGCGCTGGATCAACCCTGATTCCGGACAACTGGAGGAGCACCTGCTGAGGCGCGGTTTCATGCAGGACAACCAGGCGCGGCCGGCCCCAACAAATGGTGCGCATGAAGACCATGGTGGCGAGCGAGATGACGAAGCACCACATGTCGGCAGAGAATATCATCATGAAGAAGAAGTCGGCGGAGAAGATCATCATGAAGTAGAAGTTGCCGGCGGAGAAGACCATGATGACGAAGAAGATTCTGGCGCGACTCCGCTAATTTCGGCCTTGCGGGACTCTCATGTTCAAGATCTGCTCCTCCAGGAGACGAGCAACGACAGAGCTGCAGCCAGAGAGAGAGCCAAGCTGGCGCAAATGGAGAAAGACGGGATGACTCCGATATTTCCTGGGTGCCGTCCGCAGGATACGTGCTTGCATGTAACGCTTGATTGTCTGCAGATGAAGACGCAGAACAAATGGACCGATTCCAGCTTCAGCAAGAACATGAAATTCTGGCACGATCGTCTCCCAGAGGGGAACACATTGCCAAGTAGTATCGAGGAGGCCAAGAAAGTTGTGTGCCCTCTTGACCTACCGCACGAAAGATACCACGCCTGCATCAATGACTGCGTGATTTATCAGGGGGAGTACAAGGACATGACCACATGTCCGGTGTGCGGCCACGGACGGTACAAGGTTGGGAACAAGAAGGTACCTCGAAAAGTGGTATGGTACTTTCCTATCACTCCCCGTCTGCAGCGGTATTTCGTGGATCCTAAGGAAGCAAAGCTCATGCAATGGCACGCGGAAAGGGAGAAGCCCGAAGAAGATCCGGAGATGGGCTATATGCTGACACACCCTTCAGACGCTGGCCAGTGGGAAGCATTGGGCATCTCCTTCCCTAGGTTCGGGGGCGACGGAAGGAACATCAGGCTGGGTATGAGCACCGATGGACTCAATCCGTTCGGCAACCAGAGTAGCACGCATAGCACCTGGCCTGTGTTTGTATGGCCTTACAACCTACCCCCGTGGCTGTGCACCAAGCAAAGGTACATACACCTGAGTATTCTCATTCAGGGGCCGAAACAACCAGGTGTCGACATGCATTTGTATCTCGGGCTGCTGAAAGAGGAGTTAGACACGTTGTGGAAGACGCCACCCCGTACGTGGGACGCCTACAGTAGAACTTATTTCGATATGAGAGCCGCATTGATCACGACGGTCACGGACTATCCTGGTTGCGCATACGTATCTGCCCAGGTCAGCCACGGATTCTGCGGCTGTGTGAAGTGCATGGACGAGACCCCGCATCTACAGCTACCAAGGGATCCCGGGTCCTCGAAAACCGTGTACCCAGGTGCTCGAAGGTGGCTTCACTTGGATCACCCATGGAGAAAACGCGGTGATCTGTTCAATGGTAAAGATGAGCCCGATGGACCCCCGCGACAGAGGAGCGGTGCAGAAATCGACGATCTTCTAAAAAATTGGAAGGAGTGCCCAGCGTCGGGAAAGAAGCGACCGAAGCCAGAGCCGCTGCTCGGTGTATGGAAAGCGAGGTCTATTTTCCACGACTCGGAGTACTGGAAGGTCCTCCACACGCCCCACAGCCTCGATGTCATGCACATTACAAAGAATGTTACCGAGAGTCTGCTTGGCACTCTTTGCAACTCGGAAAAGTCCAAGGATGGGCCGAAAGCAAGATACGATCTGAAACATTTTGGCATCAGAAAAGCTCTTCAAGCCCCCGATACTGATGACAACGACGACGATGATGATGATGATCAGACGGAAGGGACTCAACGTCTCCGCAAAAGGGCTAAGAAGAACGCGGTGGTGCTTCCCGCTGCCTGCTTCACAATGAGTCCGGAGGAGCTCGAGCAGTTTTTCAGGTGCCTCCTACGAGTGAAACTTCCTCACGGTTACTCGGGGAATATAAGCAGATATCTAGACGTAGCGAAGAAGAGGTTCACCGGGATGAAGTCTCACGACTGTCACATGCTCATGACGCAGATACTTCCCGTTGCGATCCGAGGGATAATGGACGAGCACGTCCGTGATACGCTGTTTGGCCTTTGCAACTTCTTTGACGTTATCACCAGGAAGTCGATCGGCGTGAGGCAGCTCAAGATGCTACAGGATGAGATCGTGGTGATACTATGTGAGCTCGAGATTTACTTCCCGCCCGCATTCTGTGATATATGCGTCCATCTCCTTCTCCATGTCATTGATGACATCAGGCAGCTCGGCCCGACGTTCCTCCACAACATGATGCCTTTCGAAAGGCAGAACTGTGTCATGAAAGGCTACGTTCGCAACAGGGCCCGTCCAGACGCAAGCATGGCCAAGGGGTTACTAACCTACGAGTGCATCTCCTTCTGCCAGAATTATCTAAGCACCGAGGACGACCAGGATCATGTTGGTCTGCCCACCAGGACGCACCTCGGCAGGCTCGCTGGAGTCGGTCGCCGCGAGGGCTACTGCTCAGTCCATGTCGGCATTGTCAATCGACGCGACGACTTTGAAAGGGCTCACCGGGTCGCGCTACAACACTTAAAATTGGTCTAACCTTTTATGCAAGAGCACAAAAGCATAATCGAGCAGAATTACATCGATATGGGCTGGCCAAGGAAGATGGGAGACATAACCAAAGAGCACAACTCCAGCTTCACGCGTTGGTTTAAGCAAAGTCAACTGCTGCAAGCACAGAGCAGAAGGCCTTCTACCGAATATGAAAAACTCATATACACCTTATCACAGGGCCCCGGGCATAACCTGCTGTTATATATGCTTATGGGATGCTGTCAAGTGTGGATGAATAATATGAGTTGCCCGTTTCTCCCGAAGTGTTGATTCGCTTCCGTTTCGGTTGAGAAATGGGCACTCCTAGGTAGAAAAATTAGCAAAAGTCATGCCGAAATTTTGAATTTTTCGGTTGCATTATGTACTAACTATTTGCCTCTTTTTAATGAAGTGCAAATAAACATGTCGGGCACTTCTAACCCTAAGAGCCAGGAGGAAGTCGCCAGAGAGGCCAACAAGGAATGGTGGGAGGAATGCGATGAGGGAGAGGGTCGGGGGGGCGCCGCCGACCGCGGCGATGAGGAAGATAGCTGGGGGGCCGCCTCCGAGAGCGGCGATGAGGAAGAGGGCCGGGACGACGCCGCCGAGACTGGTGAAGAGACCACCGACCGCACGGAAGGTGATAGCGGCGGCAACCCTGAGGAGGCCAAGAAGAAGAGGAAGGCGAAGAGGCCAAGGGCGGATCGGAGGCCGCAAGTGCTAGCCAACATCACCGATCCTTTCACGTTGGTCTCCAAAAGTGGCCTACCCTTGGAGCCTTCTAAGGTTGCCAAAGGGTACGCGATGCAACTAGGGTGCATCGTCCGTGAAACCGTGCCGCTCAACACTCAAGACCTCAGAAGCGAGGCCAACATGGCTTTGGCCGCAACCCTCCTCCAGAAGCTTCACCAACGATACACGTTCCCAGAGCCGTTCAATAAAAAGGTGGACTCTTTAGCTCTCACGAAGATGAGCACCGCCTTGAGCAGCTGGAAAACCCAGCTGAAGGACAAGATCAAGTAAGGTAAAAGCTGGGAGCAGATAAGTCGCAAAGACCCGTCGCTCTCTAGAGAAGACTTTGAAGCATTCAAGTCGGCCTTAGAGACTAACGAGGCTAAAAAATGGACCGCCTGGGGGAAGAAAATGCGGGAATTGAACCTAGGGGCTCACCGTTGCGGAAGCGGCGGTTACCGAGGAAAACAGCTCACTTGGGACAAGGAGGATGCCGAGATGATACGTCTGGGGAAAGAAAACCCCTGGCTAAAAATCGCAGATTTACAGACTAGGAACTATGTCCGGTCCCGCTACTACTTAGACTGGGAGACGGGGGAATTTGTTACAGATTACCCCGACGTGAAGAAGTTCGAGAAACTCCTGGTAAGGATAGTCTATATTATTATTGCGCTGATCTTATTAAGCAATGAAGCCAAATGGGTTAACCTTAAGTTCCTTTGTCTGAAGGATGATGAGTTGAAGGCTACTTCTATGGCTGGCCCGTCGTCCCAGGGGTCGACGGAACCGTGGGACACGCCTTTCAACAGGGCGACGAACGCATACAAGGAACGGGACCTGGACAAGCCACCGACGTCGGCTGGCCGTGTGTCCGGCTTTGGCACAAGTATGAAGGTATCCGAGTACTACGGATCGGATACCAAGACGAGAAAGGAGAGGAGGTCGACTAAGGATAAAGCCGAGGTTCAGGAGCCGAAGAAGAAGGTGGAGTCACTAGAGAAGATAGTGGACCCGACCGAGATGAGTAAGTTAGTGGACGAGAAGCTACAGGAGAAGCTCCGGCAGATCATCCCCCCCCCCCGGGTTGATGGAGGGGTTAGCTGCTTGGAATGCAGCAGGTCAACAGGGGCCAATATATGTGCCCAGCGTCAGCGGCAGTAACTCAAGTCACCAAGTGTCGCCGCTGGTGACCCCGACGCCGCCGCTCCACCTGGTCGCATCGACGCCCCCAACCGCGGAAGCTGATAGGGTGGTGGTGCTTGATAATGCACCCGAGAGTGAGCGGCCCGGCGCCGGCACCGACGCCCTTGTATCGACATTAGCAGAGATCAACGCCGTCAAGAAGGTAACTCATTAGTTAGTCCTCCGCGTCATCTTCTTTAACTATATGGTCCTTGGGAATTGCATCGGTTGGCTTATGACATGGCCGAAGAACCAGATTCGTCTGGGGGGGTCTTCCGAGTGTCAGGCGCAACATCGGCGCCACCTCCCCTATCATCCGGCCCAAGGTCGTCCGGCCCGGCGCCGGCCCCACCCTTAAGGAACCGGTGGTCGCCGCCGCCACTACCCTGAAGGAACCGGCGGTCGCCGCCGCCACCCGAAAGGAACCGACGGTCGCCGCCGCCACTACCCTGAAGGAACCGGCGGTCACCGCCGCCACCCGGAAGGAACCGGCGATCGCCGCTACCACCACACGCCACCAAAAGCTGTTGGGAAAGCTTCCGCAACGACCGTCGACCAAACGCAAGGTACGCCAAGCGGTGGCATCGCAACCGCCACCACCTAACTTCCAGGACATGGCGCCGCTTGATGGCAACGATGATGATGATGACATCGATGCCTACATCAACACTGGCGCCTGCAGCCAAGATATGTACATGCCTCATATGGATGAAGAAGCCTTTCGCACTCACGGCGATCAACTTGGTCATCCCACTACAGTCACGCAGCGCCTGACCTTCACGGGTCTTTCTCTGCAAGACACTCCTCCGGAGGCTGGCAATCCAGCTCAAGTCAAGCCGGCTACCATTTTCAGCCCTAACACGCTGTATAAGACGATCGTCGGGGAGCCACGCGAATCAACCCCAGCACCCCAAGCTCCACCATCAGCACCACCAGCACCCCAAGCAACCCAAGCACCCGTTGCACCACCATCATCACCACCAGCACCCCAAGCAACCCCACCATCAGCACCACCAGCACCCGAAGCACCCCCAGCAGGTCAGGTGAAGAAGCCAAGGAAGAGAGGAAATAAGAAGGGCGCATCTTCGAGCCAGACTCTTCCTAAGAAGATGCGGGCCGACAACATGGTACCACGGACACCGGGTGGCGTGTCCCGGCTTCATGAAGCTGGTAAACTGATACTGCCTGAGGACCTCGAACACCTCGCAAGTGGACCAATGATCAGTTTGCAGCAAAATATTCAATTTCTAGAGAGCCTCCTTCTTCAAGACAAGGATCCAAATTACCCGGTGTTCACGGTCAAGGTGCCAGCAGCAGACCCGAACTTCGTCCAAGCATACCCCGCGGATATCTTCTTCATAGCGTTCGAGGACGTCTTCAATCTATTTCACTAGAAACGGCTCGACTATAACTTGGTTCGCCTATACACGATCAATCTTCAGATGAAGATCAAGAGAGAGAGACCCCCCAATGTCGCGGTAGCGGATCCCTACTACATGCGCGATAGCCAGCTGGTGGATGGCTCAAGCACACGGACCGCGGCGGTGCGGTACCTCCAGAGCTTCATGCTCATGAACAAAGAGAAGAACACCATTCTTCTGCCTGTCTTTCCCGAGTAAGTACACATTCGCTCTCGGCCGTCGTAACTTATGCTTTCTTATATATTTCTTCCATTGCCGATCATTTCCAACATTCCATTTAAATTGCATGTGTTGAGCAGGGACACATACTGCACACTCGTCGTTCTTTGCCCGAAGTGCTCACTAGCCCAGTACTTCGACTCGTTGAGTACGACGACGAAGAAAGACTACAACAGAATAAGGAGTGTTCTCGATGAGGCTATCCTTTTCTACTCCAAAAATGGAGGCATCTTCCACGAGAAGGGGAAA
Source organism: Dactylis glomerata (assembly GCA_007115705.1). Classification (NCBI taxonomy): domain Eukaryota; kingdom Viridiplantae; phylum Streptophyta; class Magnoliopsida; order Poales; family Poaceae; genus Dactylis; species Dactylis glomerata. The sequence continues at coordinate 1,733,152 of QXEO01000436.1, read as the reverse complement.
TTTATCAGGCCGGACACTAAAGAGCAGGGGTTCAAGCACGTGATCAACTTCCCTTGCATCAAGCAGCCAGATGACAGCATGAAGGAGGCCTTCTATGTCCTCCATCACCTTAAAGGGTTTGTCGCGGATGCAAAGATGATGCGTCTACCACCTAGTAAGCGAGACCCCAAAAAAATGGCGGGGGGGATCAGCGATGCTGATCTTAGAGAAGACTTCCATCGCATCCAAGTAAAGCTATCGGAAATTATCATAGAAGATGTATGCAACAGATCGGGGCTCTTACACCAACTCAGAGGGTTGTGTAAGAGGGATATAGAAGAATGCCTACATAGGCAGGGTGATGGAAGGACGTGGACGACGAAGGACATGTACAAACCGTTCCCGGAGCCCATGAACAAGACGTCTCGTTGATCGAGAGGCCGGTGTGCCTATTGTGTTGTAAACTAAACTTGCTTAGTGTCGTTGTTGGACTTCAATTACTATTGTAGTCGATGTCGTTGAACTTGATTACTTATGTGATACCGATGCTATATGACTTTTAGGTTTATTATTATTTCCTTGCTTTAATTCTTGTGAATATGTATGCATGTGAACCCTCTAATTCTTTCCATTGTATTATATACTAATATGCCTTGTGTCCATAGAGATGACGTGGTACGTCGTGTTCGAGGGGCGGGTTCCAGGAGTCTATGAGGAGTGGACGGACTGCAAGGAACAGGTGCACAAGTTCAGCGGCAACTGCTACAAAGGCTACCCGACTCAACAAGAGGCGGTTGCCAAGTGGAGGAAGCACCAGTCGAACAAGAGCAAGATGAAGACCTTCATTGTGCTCTCGCTCTTGCTCACCATCGTCGGAGCGGTACTCTATTTCATCCTAGTGTAGGCGGCGGCCGGTGTCACTTCATTTGTATCTTGAGATGATGCACTTAATTTGCATGGATTATGAGTTGTATGGAGATATATATGTATGATGAGTTGTATATGCATGGAGCTATATGAAATCTGTTAATATTCTATATGAAATGAGTTGTATATGGAGATATATAATTGTGCTATATGAAATCTGTTGATATATCTGTATAATGCTATATTATATCTGTTAAAACCTGTATATCTACACCAGACAGAATAAGTTCTGTATAAAACCTGTAATATTTCTGTGGCGCACTAAAATGTAATTCAGTGGCGCACCTAATTCTGTGGCACACCAAGCCATAATGCGCCACAGAATGCCTTAATTCTGTGGCGCATTATGGCATGGTGCGCCACAGAATTCCTTATTTCTGTGGCGCATGTACTGGTGCGCCACAGAATGCTTATTTTTGTGGCGAAGATTCTGTGGAGCACCACCCATGCGCCACAGAATAGATATATTGGTGCGCCACAGAAGAGGTTTTCCCTACTAGTGATGATACAAAGCTCACGATCACATAAAGATCACATCATGGGAGAGAGAGGTGAACCACATAGCTACCGGTAGAGCCCTCAGCCCCGGGGGAGAACTACTCCCTCCTCATCATAGGAGACAGCAAGGTTAATGGAGATGGCGGTGAGGTCGATGGAGACGGCGAAGACGGCGATGGAGACCGATGGAGATGGCTCCGGGGGCACTTCCCCATCCCGGCAGGGTGCCGGAACAGAGACTTCTGTCCCCCGAAATTTGTCGTCGGCGGCGGCGGAGCTACGGAACTCTTTTTGGAAAATTGCTGACTCCCTTAGGATTTTCCGTCCCGAGGCTTTATATAGGCGAAGGGGCGTCGTCAGGGGGCTGCCAGGGGCTCCTCACACATAGGGGGCGCGGCCAGGGGCTGGGCCGCACCGCCCTGGTGTGAGGCTGGCCCCTGCCCCCCCCCGGCTCTCTTTCGGTCCTCGTCCTTCGTCTGGGAAAAATAGGAGTTCTAGAACTTGTTTCGTCCAATTCTGAGAATATTTCCTGTGTAGCTTTTCTACTAGGGAGAAAACAACATTCATATGCTCAAGGGCATATGCTTTGTTTACATTACACACTTTGCTTAATGCAATTATCTGTTGTTCGCAACTTAATACTCATAGGGTGTTCGGACGATATCCCCGTGAGTGGATTATTAGTCATAGATGCAGTTGGATGGCGGTCTATGTATTTTGTTGTAATGCCCAGAGTAAATCTCATAGTGATCTTCTTGACATATCACGTTTATCTTTATTCTATCAATTGCCCAACTGTAATTTGTTTACCCAGCATGTGTTATTTATCTTATGGAGAGACACCACTAGTGAACTGTGGACCCCGGTCCTATTTCCATCATATTGCTATCACCTGTTTACTTTACTTGCACTGTTTACTTTACTCGCATACTTCTACTGTTTTCCACTCGATACGCTCATACCCTTTGTTTCAAGCAAACCGGTGAGATTGACAACCTCATCGTAAGTTGGGAACAAAGTACTTGGTTGTGTGTGTGTGCAGGTTCCGCGTTGCAGCTACCAAGCAAAGCTTGGACGAGGCGCCATATATAAATTGTCCAAAGCTATCGCAAACTAGCAAGCATCACCTTCAGTCGTAATTGTCTGCTCTTCTCCTGATCGACATACCTTGGTTTCTTAATTGAGGGAAAATCTTGCTGCTATATTCATCACACCTTCCTCTTGGGGTTCCCAACTGGCCGGTTATTTACTTCATCATCCCGGTAGCATCAAGCTCTTTTCTGGCGCCGTTGCCGGGGAAGAGTGGAAGACCTCTGCAAGGGGAGTTTTTTGCACACACATCCTTTACTTTGTTATAGTTTTGCTTTACTTTATTTATTTTACCTGCATCGTTTTATATCAAAAACCCAAAAAAATTAGAATCCTTGGTAGTTGTTTTAGTTATCTGCTTTTAGTTTTGCTAAAATGAGTAATCCTGAAGTAGAAGTTCATAGTTTTAAGCAACAAGGACGAGAAAGTTTAAAAGATGCTTGGTACCGTATTAACAATGCCCATCGTAGGTGTACAAAAAAGCACTCTACCATGATCCTCCTTAGAAATTTTTATGTTGGTATATCTAGTTGGAATAGGTATGTTCTCGATACCCTTACAGGAGGTAATTTTCTGGGTACTCCCGCTGGAGAAGCATGCACTATAATTGAAAGTTTAGTGGGAATACCACCTATTCATGTTGCTAAAACCGAGCCCACCTTGGAGGAGGTGGTAGAAAATCTCAGCTCTTTAGAGAAAAGTTTGCCAAGTATCCTAAAAAATGCTAGCCGCGTTAGAGAATTAATAGAAAACATTGGTAAGAGAATTACCGTTTTAGAGGATAGCACTACTCTTGATAATCAAAACTTAAGGATTGGTAAACTAGAGGAGTCTATGGAAACTCTTAGCTTAATCTTCTCTTCTCTTAAATTTAAGAAAGAGAAAGTGTTTGTCGGAAAAGAGCAAAAATTTATGTATGTTCCCAAGGTTTCTGCGCTTAAACCTCAACATGTTCTTAAAATTGGTAAGACTCTTAGTTCCACTAAGGGTGACTTTCAGGTTGAATCATCTTCGGGAACCTCCAAAGAGCCTACTGAGGTAATTGATGCTTCATCACTTGATGTTACTTGATTCGCAATTTTCTGCGCCTAGCTCAAAGGCGTTAAAGAAAAGCACTCTTGGTAGATAACCCAATGTTTTATTTTCAGTACTTTTTCTTTTATTTAAGTCTTGGAAGTCATTACTACTGTAATGACCGCTCCTTATCCTTTTTATTTCGTTTTTGTGCCAAGAGAAGCCTCTAATTCGAGTGAGGTAAAGATTTGGGGATGTTGCTGTCCTGAAACTGTTTTCGGTGCTGCACCATAAAAATTCGTATAAATTCTCTGTATATCTTTTGTACCTGCGATTTCTTGTGCATATGACCCAGGTTTTATCCAAACTTTCGTTAGTTGAACACTTTTTGATTTGAGCAACAGAAAACCCCTCAAAAATTCGGCATTTGTCAGCTGTTCTGTTTTGACAGATTTCTGCCAATATTTGTTTTTGCCACTTTATCGCTTTCTTTTTTAGTTCTTTTGATCACGGAACTTTTGGGGAAGTTGCTACAGTAATATTTGTTATATATGTGGTGGTTTTGGGTTGAAACCTGAAGCAAAAAGAGGTTGATTATATGTTATGCTACACTAATGTTGCTAATAGATTTGTGTTTAGTTTTGTATGAATGAAGTTTTCAAGTGTAGGGATTGGAGAATGATGAGATGAGTTGAAGAATGGACAAAAGCTCAAGCTTGGGGATGCCCATGCATCACCCAAAGAAATATCCAAGAAGTACAAGCGTCAAAGCTTGGGGATGCCCCCGAGGCACCCCTTCTTCATCGGCAAAAATTAGGTCACCTTTCAAGACACACTATATTTTTATTGCTTCATGCACTATGTGTTTTTCTTGGAGCACCAGTTGTTTTAGTTTTCTTTGTTAGTTTAGTTTTGTTTGCTGCAATAAATGGTTGGACCCCAACAAATTTCCTTTGGAGGAGATGTACTCGTTTTCATTTGCAAAGAACACTTCGTTTTCACTCTTACAATTTCACCGAGTGTTCTTCTTTTTCTGCTACTGCTTTTGGTTTTCATTTTCGCCTTGATTTGCATTTAGATCTTCTTATATTTGTTCATCAAGGTGTATTTTTGCCTCTGATATTTATTGGTTTTCATCAAAAGAGGTGTCTTAAAAAATTTCAAATGGTGTTGGAAAAGAGAAAAAGCTTTATGCAAAATAGTGGTACAAGAAGGAGCTTGTGTAGACTGCGGCTTAGGCTTTTTCATGTCGTGCTTGATGTCTTTTTGATAGTATGCTTAGTGGTTTTGCTGTAGCATGACTTGTCTCAAATAACTGAGATTGCTTAATGAGCCTTTGAAAAAATCATGCGTTGTTTTAATTATTTGGAAGCATTATTTTGGTTTTCTCCTTGATGCTTTATTTGGGTTGACTTGGCACATGCTCACACATGTTAGACTCGTACAAAGTCGCCAATAGCCTTCATGATCATTTAGTTTTTGACTTTTGATGCCATCTTATACTTCTTTTAATGTCGCTTTGTCGCTTTGCATGATTATGGCCATTATTGCTCTCTTAGTTGGTCGCTCCCAGTCTTTTGCTAGCCCTCGGCTTGTACTGAGTATGAGCTCTACTCGTGCATCCAACTCCTAAAAACCAAGTCTTCCAAAGTGTCCACCATACATACCTACTAGCAATTTGCTATTCCAAGTAAATTTGACTTGCTTTTATCTTCTCTTCAAATTAAACTCTTACCAGTGTTATGCGAAATTCGGTCAGTAAAGCTCTCACGAACCGGAAGGCACACTTTACTTTTTCCTGTTCTTAAAAATTTGAAATTGTGGTCTCTTATGTTGAGTTGTTATGCTTGCAAGTTGTAAGTCGGATTCTAGCCCAGCCATGCAGTCATGGGCAAGCTTTCAACATTGCACTTCTTATTTGAGTTGATATCGTGATCTTTTGTTTATGGATGCCCGCGGTGTGAAATGAATTGGGAATCTTGTGGGGATCATGGAGTTTGTATATGTGTTAGAGAAACACCGGACCACTAATCTAAGCCATGCATAATTCATGGTAGAAATTTGCAGCATACCCATGGAGAACATTCGACGACGCATCTCACAATAAAAAGCTAAACAAATGGTAAATAAAAGAGATGTCGAGGTATTCATTGTCTGCTTGTCCTATCATTTTGATGTGGGCTTGTTCCATGTCATCGGGCACGGAGGTACCCCATTGGCGGTTCTCGATGATACGTGTATACTTACAATGACAAGAGCCTTGCTTGGGACTCTAAGTAAAGTAGCATGAAGTTTGGGTACTCGTATTCACGGGACACGAGGTTTTCAACTTATGATTTGTCAAGCATATGCATCATAATTGTTCTCGCATTAACTCTAACCATTCAAGATGCTTATGATGGGGGCAATGAGAGCTCAAAGCCGGTAAGTACCATAATTTTTGAAGGTTATAAAACTTGCAATCACTGCTTCCCTCTGCAAAGGGCCTTTCTTCTACCTTTTATGTTGAGTCACCACCTTCTATCTTTATGCACCATTAAGAGAGCATAGTTGTCATTCTTAGTATAATGTGCATTGTCCCAAAGTTTTCATTGATTGATTCATATTGTTGGTTTCACTTGTTCTTAAATTATTTGTATCTAGTCGCCCTCTTAAACTTGAAGGTGTCCTATGCATTTATGTTTTGCTCTCTTTGAAGGACAAGCTGAAAACCATTTGTATGTTTTTCCTTATGATTTGAACACATGTTTGACTTTCATTGTTTCATTTTCATGATCTTTTGTTTATGTTCATTTTCATGTTTATAACATGGTTGCTAAGTTCTTATTGTCAAGATTATATCTTCTTGCCCATGTTTTAAGTTCTTATGATCCCAGCTCACAAATGCTTACATATATGATCAAGATTGTGTAGGTGCATGTCACCTCAAAAATTATTCTTTTGTTATCACTTACCTACTCGAGGACGAGCAAGAGTTAAGCTTGGGGATGCTTGATACGTCTCCAACGTATCTATAATTTTTTATGCTCCATGCTTGTTTTTACACCATTTGCCTACTGTTTCGTTACACTTAGTGGCACTTTTATGCATTTTCCGGAACTAACCTATTAACAAGTTGCCACAGTGCCAGTTCCCTGTTTTCTGCTATTTTTGTGTTTCAGAAGTGATACACAGGAAATATTCTCGGAATTGGACGAAACAAGTTCCTGAAGTCTTATTTTGTCCGGGAGCTTCCAAAGGTCTGAAGGAGAGTAGGAGGGAAGCCACAGGGGCCCCACACGCCAGGCCGGCGCGGCCAGGGCCTGGCCCGCGCCGCCCTGGTGTGAGGCCACCTGGCTCCACCTCTGACATCGCCCCTTCGCCTATAAAGACCCCCCGACGGGAAAAACCTAAGTACCCGATCAATTTTCCAGAACACATCGCGATCCGCCGCCGCCGTCGACCCGAAGATCGGGAGGGTCCAGAAGCTCTTCCCGGCACCCTGCCGGAGAGGGGAATCGCCATCGGAGGTCTTCTTCATCGCCATGCTTGCCTCCGGAGCGATGAGTGAGTAGTCTACCTTGGACTATGGGTCCATAGCAGTAGCTAGATGGCTGTCTTCTCCACCATGTGCTTCATGTTTAGATCTCATGAGCTGCCCTACATGATTGAGATCACCGTTATGTAATTCTACATGTTTGGTTTGTTGGGATCCGATGAATATTGGTGTTATGATTGAGTTGCTATACTGAAATATATCTTTTGTTATCTCTATGTTGTTTATGATCTTGCATGCTCTCCGTTGTTAGTAGCTATCTTGGCCGAGTAGTTGCTAGTGACTCCAAGAGGGGGTATTTATGCGCGATAGTGGGTTCATGCCTCTATTTAATCTGGGGGAGTGACAGAAACCCTTAAGGTTGTAGATGTGCTATTGCTACTAGGGAGAAAACAACATTCATATGCTCAAGGGCATATGCTTTGTTTACATTACACACTTTGCTTAATGCAATTATCTGTTGTTCGCAACTTAATACTCATGGGGTGTTCGGACGATATCCCCGTGAGTGGATTATTAGTCATAGATGGAGTTGGATGGCGGTTTATGTATTTTGTTGTAATGCCCAGAGTAAATCTCATAGTGATCTTCTTGACATATCATGTTTATCTTTATTCTATCAATTGCCCAACTGTAATTTGTTTACCCAGCATGTGTTATTTATCTTATGGAGAGACACCACTAGTGAACTGTGGACCCCGGTCCTATTTCCATCATATTGCTATCACCTGTTTACTTTACTCGCACTGTTTACTTTACTCGCATACTTCTACTGTTTTCCACTCGATACGCTCATACCCTTTGTTTCAAGCAAACCGGTGAGATTGACAACCTCATCGTAAGTTGGGAATAAAGTACTTGGTTGTGTGTGTGCAGGTTCCGCGTTGCAGATAGCAAGCAAAGCTTGGATGAGGCGTCATATATAAATTGTCCGAAGCTGTCGCAAACTAGCAAGCATCACCTTCAGTCGTAATTGTCTGCTCTTCTCCTGATCGACATACCTTGGTTTCTTAATTGAGGGAAAATCTTGCTGCTATATTCATCACACCTTCCTCTTGGGGTTCCCAACTGGCCGGTTATTTACTTCATCATCCCGGTAGCATCACCCATAGTGGACATTCGACGACACATCTCAAAATAAAAAGCTATACCAATGGTAAATAAAAGAGATGCCGAGGTGTTCATTGTCTGTTTGTCCTGTCATTTTGATGTGGGCTTGTTCCATGTCATCGGGCACGGAGGTACCCTGTTGGCGGTTCTCGATGATACGTGTATACTTACAATGACAAGAGCTTGCTTGGGACTCTAAGTCGAATAGCATGAGGTTTGGGTATTCGTCCTTCACGGGACACGAGGTTTTCACCTTATAATTTGTCAAACATATGCTCATAAACGTTCTTGCATTTACTTTAACCATTAAAGATGCCTATGATGGGGGCAATGAGAGCTCAAAGCTAGTAAGTACCATAATTTTTGAAGGTTTATAAAACTTGCAATCACTGCTTCCCTCTGCGAAGGGTCTTTCTTTTACTTTTATGTTGAGTCACCACCTTCTACCTTTATGCACCGTCTAAGAGAGCATAGTTGTCATTCTGAGTTTAATGTGCATTGTCCCAAAGTTATCATTGATTGATTCATTATTTTGGTTTCACCTGTTCTTAAATTATTTGTATCTAGTCGTCCTCTTAAACTTGAAGGTGTCCTATGCATTTATGTTTTGCTATTCCATGAGGGACAAGCTGAAAACCATTTACTATGTTTTCCATATGATTCGAACCCACGTTTGACTTTCATTGTTTCATTATTCATGATCTTTCGTTTGTGTTTCTTTTCATGTTATAACATGGTTGCTAAGTTTCTTCTATCAAGATTATGTCTTTCATGCCCATGTTTTAAGTTCTTTGATCCCAGCACTCAATGCTTACATAGATGATCAAGATTGTGATGGTGCATGTTACCTCAAAAATTATTCTTTTGTTATCACTTACCTACTCGAGGACGAGCAGGAGTTAAGCTTGGGGATGCTTGATACGTCTCAAATGTATCTATAATTTTTGATGCTCCATGCTTGTTTTTACACCATTTGCTTTGTGTTTTGTTACCCTTCGTGGCGTTTTTATGCATTTTCCAGAACTAACCTATTAACAAGATGCCACAGTCCCAGTTCCCTATTTTATGCTGTTTTTGTGTTTCAGAAAAGTTACACAGGAAATATTCTCGGAATTGGACGAAACAAAAGTCGAACCTCCTATTTTTACTGAAGTTTCGTGGACCGAAGATGAGACGGAGGGGGGCCAGAGGTTGGCCACACCATAGGGGGGCGCGGCCCAGCCCCTGGCCGCGCCCACCCATGGTGAGCCCACCTGGTCCACCTCCTGACGACGCCCCTTCGCCTATAAAGACCCCTCATCGGGAAAAACTTAAAGGACGGATCACTTTTCCCAGAAACATACTGCAAGCCACCGCCGTCGTCGAATCGAGATCGGGAGGATCCAGGAGCTCTTCCTGGCACCCTGCCAGAGAGGGGAATCCCTTCCAGAGGCCTTCTACACCACCATGGTCGTCTCCGGAGTGATGTGTGAGTAGTCTACCTTGGACTACGGGTCCATAGAAGTAGCTAGATGGTTGTCTTCTCCACCATGTGCTTCATGTTTAGATCTTATGAGCTGCCCTACATGATCAAGATCATCTTTATGTAATCATACATGTTGTGTTTGTTGGGATCCGATGAGTATTGGTACTATGTCGAGTTGATGTGCTGAATATTATCTTATATTATCTCTATGTTGTTTATGATCTTGCATGCTTTCCGTTGCTAGTAGCTATCTTGGCCGAGTAGATGCTAGTAACTCCAAGAGGGAGTATTTATGCTCGATAGTTGGGTTCATGCCTCTATTTAATCTGGGGGAGTGACAGTTGCCTCTAAGGTTGTAGATGTGCTGTTGCCACTAGGGAGAAAATAACATTCTTGTGTCTAAGGACATTTGCTTTGTTTACATTACGCACTTTGCTTAATGCGATTATCTGTTGTTCACAACTTAATACTCAAGGCGTGTTCGGATGATATCCCCGCGAGTAGATTTTTAGTCATAGATGCAGTTGGATTACGATCTATGTATTTTGTCGTAATGCCCAGAGTAAGCCTCATAGTGATCCTCGTGATATATGTATGTTATCTTTACTCTATCAGTTACCCAACTGTAATTTGTTTACCCAGCATGCTTTATTTATCTTATGGAGAGACACCACTAGTGAACTGTGGACCCCGGTCCAATTTCCTTTACATTGTTACATCGTTTTACTTTACTTGCACTGTTTACTTTACTTGCATTACTATTATCCTTTTACCACTCGATACGCTCATTCCTTTGTTTACAGCAAACCGGTGAGATTGACAACCTCATCGTAAGTTGGGGACAAAGTATTTGTTTGTGTTGTGTGCAGGTTTCGCATTGCTGCTAGGTGAAGACACACCAACAAGTTGTCTGGCGCCGTTAGAGTGTCACTAAGCTAGCAAGCATCACCTTCTTAAGTTTGGCTTTCTCCTACTGGATTGATTACCTTGGTTTCATAACTGAGGGAAGACTTGCTGTTGTGCTCATCATACCTTCTCTTGGGGTTCCCAACTGGTCGGTTATTTACATCATCAACACCGCACCATCAGTGACTTGGCTAAACATCTGTTTTTTGCTGACTGTATTCGGGATCATAATTTAGATTTTCTTGCCATTTCAGAAATGGGTAGATGGGACTTCCCACAAAGCTTCCTTAACCGCCTTTCAGGTGGTGTTGACTTTGTGTGGCACTCCCGTCCACCTCGTGGACGTTCTGGTGGCATCTTGGTGGGCGTCAAGACCTCTACTATGGATGTGTTGGCTTGTTCGGAGGGTGATTTCCATGTGAAACTCCATATCTGCAACAAGTCTGACAATTTCATATGGAGTCTTGTGGCTGTCTATGGTGCGGCCCAAGAGGAGCTTAAGGCTGATTTTCTTTGCGAGATGGTTAACTTAGCAAAGGATAACCCACATCCAATTCTAATTGGAGGGGATTTCAATTTGCTTAGATTTCCTTTTGAGAAGAGCAAAGGCCGGTTTGACAATCATTGGCCTTTCTTATTCAATGTTGTCATTGATAGCTTGGATTTAAGAGAGGTCTCAATGATTGGCAGACAATTCACGTGGGCAAATAATCTTCCAGAGCCTACATACGAAAAACTTGATCGAGTACTGATGGACTCAGATTGGGAAGATAAGTACCCAATGGTCTCGGTACGAGCTCTTGAACGTATTGAATCTCTGTCGGATCATGCTCCTATTCTGTTGACTACTGGGTTGTTGAGACCACAATGTAATTGACGGTTCAAGTTTGAACTTGGATGGTTACATAGGGATGGTTTCTATGACATGGTTAAGACGGTATGGGAGCGTCCTACCATTGGTCAAACCCCAATTGCAAGGTGGAATAATAAAATACGAGTTATTCGTAAACACCTAGGCGGTTGGGCGAGACATACAACAGGTATTCTTAAAAAAGAAAAGTTAAGACTTTCAAGTATAATTGATAACCTCGAAGCGCTAGCAGAAGTTCGTCCTCTATTACCACAGGAGATTGAGCTTAAGAGCCAATCGAATGCACAAATAGCTCGACTTTTGCGAGAGGAGGAAATCAAATGGTATCAAAGGTCTAAAAGTCAATTCATTCTGGAAGGTGACGCGAATACAAGATACTTTCATAGTGTTGCCAATGGCAGACATCAGAAGAAACTTATTCACTCACTTGTCCAAGATGAAGGGACTATTGAAGGCCATGAAAATCTTAAGTCTTACATTATGAATTATTATAAAGGTTTGTTCGGATCTCCTGATGAAGGCAACTTCAGTATGGATGAGACACGTACAGACGACATTCCCCAAGTTTCCGTTGAGGAAAACGGCTTACTGACTACTCCTTATTCTGAGGATGAAGTTAAGAAAGTTGTTTTCCAAATGGAACACAACAAGGCACCAGGTCCGGATGGCTTTCCTGCAGAATTTTACCAAAATTTCTGGGAAGTTATAAAAGAGGACCTTCTCGAATTGTTCAGTTCTTTGCACGCTGGACAACTTGAGTTGTTTCGTCTGAATTTTGGTGAGATTATTTTACTACATAAGGTTAATGAAGCAGAAAGGATCCAACAATATCGGTCTATCTGTCTTCTTAATGTTAGTTTTAAAATATTCACTAAAGTAGCCACAATCATACTTAACACAGTGGCTGATCATGTAGTTCGTCCATCTCAGACCGCTTTCATGCAAGGTAGGAATATCCTAGACGGAGTTGCCATTTTGCATGAAACAGTTCACGAGTTACATGGTAAGACGTTGAATGGGGTGATTCTTAAAATTGATTTCGAGAAGGCCTACGATAAAGTTAAGTGGTCTTTCCTTCAGCAAACACTTAGGATGAAAGGCTTTTCTCCGGAGTGGCGATCACTCATCCATAGCTTTGTGTCTGGAGGTAGTGTGGCGATTAAAGTCAATGATGATATCGGCCACTACTTCCAGACTAAGAAAGGGCTTCGGCAAGGCGACCCATTATCACCCATATTATTTAATATAGTGGCTGATATGTTAGCTATTATGATTGAACATGCAAAATCTGATGGCCTGTTTGAGGGAGTGATTCCACATCTAGTTGATGGTGGTCTATCTATTCTTCAATATGCTGACGATACAATCCTTTTTATGGAACATGATCTTGAGAGCGCAAAAAATCTGAAACTGATACTTTCAGCTTTTGAGCACCTCTCGGGTCTAAAAATTAACTTCCATAAAAGTGAATTGTTCTATTTTGGCGAGGCTCAAGAACATGCCCAGTTATATGCCGAGCTTTTCGGATGTAATCAAGGTCAATTTCCAATTAGGTATTTGGGTATCCCAATTCATTTTCGGAGACTTACAAATGCTGAATGGAAGATTGTCGAGGAAAGACTACAGTTACGTTTAAGTAGTTGGAAAGGCAAACTATTATCCATTGGAGGGAGGTTGGTCCTCATAAATTCAGTCATGTCAAACATGGTGCTGCATATGTTATCCTTCTTCCTCTTGCCAAAAGGAGTATTGAATAGATTGGATTTCTTTCGATCAAGATTCTTTTGGCAGGGTGATAGTGAAAAGAAAAAGTATAGACTGGCTAAGTGGAGTGTTGTTTGTACTCCCAAAGACCAAGGGGGCTGGGTATTCAAGACCTTGAGGTCAAAAATACAGCCCTTCTTGGTAAATGGCTCTTCAGATTGCTTACTGAGGACGGGATTTGGCAAACAATACTTAGACGCAAATATGTTGGCTCTAAAGCGGTGTCACAGGTTCTCTGGAAACCTGGTGATTCTCACTTCTGGGCTGGACTAATGGCTACGAAGAAATTCTTCTTTGGCCATGGGTCATTTTCGATTAGGGATGGATCAGAGATTCGGTTTTGGGAGGATAAGTGGCTAGGTAATGCCTCCCTCCGAGAACAGTATCCGGCTGTGTACGCCATTGTGCGTCATAAGGGTGATACGCTCGCCCGAGTATTGGGGTCTAACCCCCCAAACGTGACGTTCATGAGGACTTTATTCGGCCCTAGACTTGTTAATTGGGAGGCATTGCTTTTGCGATTGGCTAATATCCAATTAACTTCCGGGGAAGATATATTCCGTTGGAACCTACTTGAGAATGGTAAATTCTCGGTAGCTTCCATGTACAATGTGTTGATTCTACCGGACGTGCCGATCTATGACAATAAGAAAATCTGGAAGATGAAAATACCTCTTAAAAACAAAATCTTTGCATGGTATTTACGTCGAGGGGTTATTCTTACTAAAGACAATCTTATTAAGCATAATTGGCATGGTAATAAAACATGTGTTTTTTGTTCACAAGATGAGACAATTAAACATTTGTTCTTCCATTGCAACTTTGCTCGTTCTATATGGTCAGTCATCCGGGCAGCTTTTGGCTTGTATACCCCTACTAGTATCACCAATATCTTTGGAAATTGGTTACACGGTATAGATTACAAGTATATGATTCTTCTAAGGGTGGGAGCGATAGCTTTGATTTGGTCGCTATGGCTATGTAGAAATGACAAAGTTTTTAATGATAAAAATTGCTCTCTCTTGCAGGTGATATATCGCTGTACTGGAACACTCCGCGTTTGGTCACAGCTTCACCGTCTAGAGGATCACGACCTCTTTACGGAGGTGTGTACAAGGCTAGAGGACACTGCGAGACATCTTTTTTCCCAGCATGGTTGGCAGCATAATCTTCGGATTAGTCCACCACACCCATAGGCGTCTTACACTTTCTCACTCTGATATGTAATTCGCCTTTTTTAAATTTCTGTTATGGATCAAACTTCGTTGTGGAGCGGCTGTGTGCATTCTTTATACAGAAGCCAGGTATAATACGGCTTAAACTTTTAAGTAATAAAAAGCCCACTATAAAAAAAACAGATTAGCGCACCAGCAGAGTTGATTGTTCCACAGGTAACTCTTGCCGGTTCTCTTTTGATCAACGCGGAGGATCTTATGCAATATCCCGTTTCCTTTAGCCGATTAGAAAGTGTACATACATTGTGTGCAGCAACTCGTTTTTGCTGTTGCACTCCTACTCGGTGACTATCACGATCAGGGCGTCGAGCAGGCTTTCTGAGTTGTGGCAGTGCGCATCCGCCATCACCACCCGTTGCTGGAACAGCGCCTTCCAGCAGGACGGGAGATCGCCTGCGTGGTCAATCGTTGCCGCTGTCACCAGTAGATTATGCGGACTAGCTAAATGCCCGCGCGTTGCCGCTAAATTTAAAGGATATGTTATCATATCTGGAACAGTCCTATTTAATTCGCAAATGCAATTACGTTTGAATTTTTTCTTACATGGTGTCAAATTTCCTCTTACACTTCTCTATCCCTTGTATTGCATTTTTCGAAACCAATTTATTTATTTTCTTTTTTCCAATTAACTCGATATTAATATTTGATGAATGGGTTGATGTCTAAGTTGCGTATCGACAATCCCCATTCATCTCTATTATCTGGTGACACACACATTGTCTGGTGTTTTCGGACCTATGATTTGCGGTCATATTCCATAAACTTTTCCTTGTTGGCAATTTGGCATCATAAATTTTAAGTTAAGCTTGGATTGCAACAAATTTGTATATTTCCTCACAGATAAGGTTACAAATGTTGAACCAAACTATTCACAGAGGGCACGTACTTGAGGTTCAATCTGAGCTATTTAGTTAGATAGCTTTTGGAATCAGTACATCGTGATCTTCTCGTTCTCTTCACTGGACGTGTGTCGCAAGATTGCTTCTGCATCTAATCACACCTGGTAGGCTGACGCTACAAATAAGAAAACAGGAGCTGCTATATGTGTTCTCCAACTATGAGGATTCAGCTAACAAGCAACCGTCAGTTTTGTCCCATACGACTGGCCAACCCAGCCCACCTCCTCAACATCCTCTACCTGCTGCTAGTTAGTCAGGTAAAGAAATCTATCAGGTGCGGGAGTTCAGACTAAATACCTTGCGAAAATTCAGAACCGGATGCCGTGCGTGAGTTTGCTGGTGGTGTTCCTCTTGGCGGAGGACGATGCAGCAGCCGGAGATCGGGTGACCAGCTCGGCGGAGGGCGTGAAGGACCATCATTGCTGGAATGCTGGCATAGTGGACTTCGGTTGGTTGTTTGTGCTGCCAGCGTGGCCGAGCTCCGCCAGCTGCGGGAGGACCTTTGAAATACTTCTGCACCGTACCACCGCCTCGGGGGACAGCGGTCGGCTCTTCTCCGGAAGGACATCGGCTAGTGGCAACTCCTTGGCGAGCTCCCAGGTGGCATCGTACACGCCGAGGAGATTCGCCGATCTGGGCAAGTGTGTGCAATTCCGGTGGCGACTTGACGGATTCGGTCGACTCTGTGCGTCTCGGTTCGTTTTCTTCAATGAGTAGGATGAGAATGGCGAAGAGGAGCTCCTGGACCCAGCGTCCTGGCCCGGGAAGGTCTGCAGCGATGGGGTTGGCCTTCCAGGCATCGCACGATTTCGAGCTTCCTCTGGCGAGAATCCCCGAGCCCACCACCTTCATGGACTACGGTCTCCGGCGTTGCCGCCTCGCCGGACCTGCCCTGGCTGCCTGTAGTCCGGCGCCGACCCCGCGCCCTCCGGCCTCCGCCTGCTGGACTCCAGCGGAGCATGCCCCTGCCCTGCCTGTACTTAACGCCGTTCAGAGCCGGCTGGCACCAGCAACATACAACATGGATGCATCTGGCCATATGGTCGATGCCTTCTTGCTTATCATCATCGATGATCTGCATCCCCAGCTTCTCGAAGTGCAAGTTATACTGGTGAGATCCCGTGGAGGTCTTGGGCGCGAGTGTGGCCTACCGTGGAGGCACGTGGGGCAATGTTCAAAGGAGATCCCGTGGAGGTCACAGCCGCGAGCGGGCCGGCCGTGGGGGCGCACGCGGCAGCAAGCCGTGGCGGCGCGCGGGGCGGCTCTACGGCTGGACGGGGAAGGCCACACCCGAGGGGAATCAACAAAGGACCGCGGGATAATTCATGGAATTTGAGGGGCTCAAATGCAAAATCGCACGATGCACGTACCAACGTACGTACGGTCGCATTGCAACCTTATTGATAGAGAAGAGATAGAGATATGACCACATTAACCACATAATTATAGTGTCTCGCCGCGGTCGCCGTATAGCCGTTTTTTCGCGGGCAGCGTATGCGGGCTCGTTGGACGCCGCTGCCACTTTCATCCTGACTCACTACACGCCGTTTCCATTCAAAGGCAGTATCGCGGATCGCTTCCAATAGCATGCCTCCTCCGTAGCAAGAGGTAAATTATTTTCACAAAGATCACAACATGGTGTCGGTACCTTTAAAAAAAAAAACTCAGCAAGTTATTTTTCGATTGTCAACCAGAGGCTCAAAACATCAGAACTGCATCATAACAACAATGAAGTGCCATGTGTCATCCTCATATTGACCAACAGAAATAGTGTTCGTAACACTACAAATGTCACAAACATGTTGCGGCCTTGTTCTCACTTGGCATACAATTATTCTTCGGAGAGAGGGAATGATTACCGTTGGCGTGCATGCATATTCCAGAAGCACGATGGCACATGAAAAAAACATCACCCTGACATAGCATGAGTTTGGAGATGGCGTCCACCCCAGATATTTGCATGTTGAGAAGCACCGAAGCATCAGCTGCCGAAACGCCGATGCGGCTCCTACAAATTGCACGTGAGACATACTACAAACAGATCGTCCAGCTTAGGTGTGGTGGTCATTTGGTTAAAAATATATTATCTCCAAAGTCAATAATGGAAGATCATTGTCCATAGAGCGAGTTCTCCAGAACCAAAAAGAAACGGCAGCTGATAAAATGATGTACAAAACCAGTTCCATAGACCCTTTTTGTAATGATTCTACAAAGAAAGCTATGAGTTACTAGCATTGGGCACTGGTGTTTTTCCTTTCTGATTGTTCTTTCATAGAGGAGATTTTTTCCATAATATTCCCCAATTATACAAACAGACACTTGAATAAGCTGTTACGGAGTACAGAAATTGACAGATCCATGGCTGGGTTAAAGTTTTTTTTTTTTTTTGACAGATGGCTGGGTTAAAGTAGCCTGTTAGGGTTAACACTGACACAAACCTCCAACAATGAACCAGATCGAAAATGGGTTCCAGCAAGAAAATTATGCACGAAGCAGAAAAGAACAACAGAAATATTCACTTCAAGTAGGCTTATAACAAGATCACAATTTTACCTGTTATAGGCTGAAAACAACTGCATCCAGATTGGTAATCCAATACCAGAGTGCTATCTTATTAACTTCATCTTTATCGGCCAATAATTTTGTCCAGAACGTTGAAATAGACCTTCAGTAACTCAAAAAATGTAGGAAGGACATACGTTACCTACCTGAGATTTCTTTTTCCTTCTATAAAAAGAAGATTGTAGGTTCCAACAGAGCTGCTAGAGCAGAGCAGAGATAAGCAGTTCAACATAATCCATTTTATAACATAATAATGATAATAAATAGCAAAAATGGACATAATGGTCTACCTCATGAATCTCAACTGTGAAAGACCTATCTACATGTTCAGTTAATGATCTGGACTCCTCGACCTTCCATACCCACGCCTGCCTGGGGAACGTGACCGGCTCCTCATTCTCCCTTGGCTCTTTGTCATATCACCACTCCTATATTTGTGTCTGTCTCTTTCAGAATCCCTACCATTTCTGTAGGAACTGCTCCTATACTGTGATCCTCTCTCTCTATGATCGTATGGTCTGTCTCTTTCACGGCTTCGTTCAACGTGAAGATCACGGTCATAGTCACGCTCCCCACATTTCTCTCTTTTGGTACCACCCTCCCTTCCCCCATTATCGTACTCTTTTTCCCTCGATTTCCTGCGCTCCTCTGATTTCTTCTCCCTTGCAAGCCTCTCTTTTTCTTTTGCCGCCTGGATAGCAGGAGCGTACCCTTAGTACTTAATAAATTAAAGTTATACCAATAATTCTGTAGCAATGACTTTACCTTGCATTCAGCCAGAAAATCTCTCACTAGACCGTAACCAATATGCTGTTTCCCAGTCAAATGGGACTGAGTCCTCTCAAGAACATCATCGGATACTAAAAATGAGCCACATATTTCACAAAGTTCCATCTTCTTCTCTTGGAGCATGAGCATTTTGTGATCTGCTTGGTTAGTTAAAGCTGCCTTCTCAGCATTTAGAAGGTCAACCTGCAATCCAGAAGAGGCCATCCAATTGATAATCAGCAAATAATCTTGAAACAAAGTAAAGAACTAAGATGGGTCTTGCACATCATTACCTTCCTCATAAGTGCCTCAGCTTCATCCACTTTACAAGCCTCACCAAGCACCTCAATCTGCTCCAACAGCTTTTTAATATTTTCTTCTAGCAGTGCCAGCCGCTCAGATGTTTTCCCAGGGATGGGAGGTGACACAACAGTATCTTGGGACAAGCGATCTCGGCCACGCCTTATTTTTCTATCCAAATCCGTTACCTGCAAAGTTTTTTTTTTAATATTCTGGTTATCAAACTTTGCAAGAGCAAGTGAAAACTCACCAATTTCTCACACTGTTGAGCAAGCTCCGTCTCAAACCTTCGCAAATAAGCATCATGCCTTGGAGAACTCTCAAAGCTGAAAGTACCAATAAAATCCAATTATTTCTTTATACAAATAGCTAATCGTACATATATGAAGCTGAATTATAGTTCAGAGCCATATTCTACAAATTAAACAGCTTTCCAAAGCAAGCACAATCAATAGTCATCTATGATCTAGGAAGATAGACAACATGGTTAATCCAGCTTAGACATTGAACCCTTCAAGGTCAAGGATGTTGGCAGTTGCATATCAGTTCTTCATTTACTCAAGAGTGAATATGTAATATTGCAGATTCTGCATTACACATGATCTCTTATCAATCCAAATAACTCTGTATTCGGACAAAGATACTAGGTGATACATCGCTGGACATATTACTCAAGAGTGAATATCAGTTCTTCAGTTACTCAAGAGTGAATATGTAAGGTTGCAGATTCTGTATTACATGATTTCTTATTAATCCAAGCGGATGCGTGTTTAACGGTGACCAACCCTCGACACGCCGGCTCAATGACAACATCCATGCCGAGGCTGCACTGTGGGCTAAAGCAGGGGCAGATGGCCTTCGTGTCATCTTGCCTACCGTGCACTAGTTTAGATTCTCTAGAACTTGTAATCTGCCCCTTCATAGGCAAGTAAGTATGTAACAAAAACTCCTTTCCCAAAAAATTTCCTATTAAAAATACCTCTGGAAACATTCAGACCAGGACATTAGGCGACATATAGCTGGACATATTACTATTCCCGCAAGTATGACCACAATTGTCAAGCTTAGTAGCGTTTGTGTTTGCAGAGATGTTGAAAATAACATGTCAAATCTAAATAAAGTAATAAAAAGTGATAATTATGGACTACTTTTGGGTGTTGTACTGAGTTACAGCCTCGCTGCAATATGTGGGGCGTATTTTGACTGTTCAAACTCATACTTTGACCAACAATTAATCAAATAATACTTGGGTTGTGTTCTATAATTTTGATACAATTGTGCTTTTGTTAAAAAGCATTGCACATTCATTTACAGTCAATATCAAAATTGACAGTCAAAATATGTGCTACCTTTTGCAACGGATGCAAGTACTTTTGAAATATAAAAGAACTTTTCAAAGTAAGCATTTATTTTTCATGAACTAGCAAAAACAACTACTCCCTCTGGCCGCTATTACTTGTTGCTAATATGGATGTATTTAGATACTAAAATATGTCTAGATACATCAATGTTAGCGACAAGTAATAGTGGTCGGATGGAGTAGGAGATTCCAATCATTTCATTTCGTTCATCAGGTAGCACTGTCGAACCTCCTGATTTTGACTTAATATGACGCCGTGACCAAATGATGCCCCATGTGCAATTCTAGATAAAGCCAAGTCATACTAAGACTTCTTTAAAACATCATAGACTGTACTACGAAATTCTGCATCCCATTGTAGAAAAAGAACCTAAATTCGATCCCTCGGTCCAAGATAAATCAGTGTGCCACCTAGAAAATTTCTCATACAAGAACTAGTCAACTTATGATATTTAGGTATGTTCAACTAGGTAGCCCATAATAATATGTACTCCCTCCGACCACTAATACCTGTCTTTGATACATCATGTTAGAGACAGGTATTGGTGGTCGGAGGGAGTATTTATCTTTTTTAGATAAAAGGCACTCAAGTGCCTAGCTTTGAATTAACAAATCCATCAACAGAGAAACGATACAAAGTGCTGAACCCAGCTTATAAAACGAACCACACACCCACACGAACTACCAAAGAAGCTACAACCGGAAGCGCGAACAGCAGGCTCGGCCATTACTAAGACTACACAGAGTCGGAGCAGAGCTGGACAGCAAAAGTGTCGGGCCGGAGCTCACCCAAGAGCGAGCCAACGAACACGCACGCCGTCGACAGAACCCCTCCGTCGCAGAAACACCACTGGAGGCCGACCACCACCGGGAACCGACCCACGCTGCCCACAGTCCAAAATGCAGCACCAAGGTAGCTCAACAAGGGAAGGGCACGAAGCAAGCCTTGCCGAAGATCGCCAAATGAAGGGTCACCTCCGCCACACAACCATCAGAGAGCCACGTGCTGTGGGCTCCAAGACGGTGTCTTCAAGAAGAGAGACACCAGTGCCGCCACCGCCCGATCCGAGGATCTTGGGTTTTCACCCGGAGGAAGCAGAGAAACGGAGATTAGCCTCACAGCTCTTTCAGGAAGGAAACGGCGTCCGCGGACATCGCCGCCGTGGCCCAGAGGGAAGGTTTCCCCTTGGCGAAATCAGACCGCCTTCTGCACCGCACAACACTATTCAACCCACTGAGTTTCTATATGCATAAAAATATTGCAGATGACACTGTCGTTTTTGCTAGAGAAAGATATCAAGATGACCCCAGACATCATAGCAAGAGTCGTCTACGGAAAACTAAAAAGAACTCTTAAAGGGAGTTCAAAAGAAGAAAAATCAATCTCTCTTCAGGGAAACTCGAACATTAAATTTCAATTCTAAAAATAAGCCCAATAGCTAGCACACAAGCAACTACCTATACCATTTTGGAATCATGGCCTAACCTCTAACAAAACAAAAGAAACACCCTTCACAGTTCCCACCAACCCAAATACTCCCTCCATTCGGTTTCAATCGACGCAAAAAATGTCGATGGACAGCAGCAACGTACACAACGTCCGCGTTGATTTAATCGGAACAGAGGGAGTACCATCTACGGGCTTGTTACCACTTACCAGATATGTCACCAAACTACGGGCTTGTTTGGTTCAAAGAAAAAGTGGAGGAGTAAGAAAATCACCTACAGTGGTACTATTCATCTGTTTAGTTCAAAGGAATTGAGCATAAAAATGCAGGAATTTTTTATGTGAGTTTAAAAGGAAAAACACAGGAATTTTACAATCCACTTGGACCTCCTTTTCAAATTCCTATGCACAAACAACGAGACTTGTGTATCCAGCGGCATAATAACATCGAAATAATATTTTCTCATGTTGTTTGACTTTGATTTGACCGTGTTTACTGGAAACCCTGTGTTTTTCCTATTCCTGTGAAGCAAACAACGAAGTTTACTGAATTCCTGTGTTTTTCAATTCTTTGTTTTGCATTGCATGTGCAGTCCCTATCATATTCCTGCGTTTTTTCCTATTCATTTGTTTTTAGAATCTTTCGAACCAAGCAGGCCCTACAGCAATTCAAGAAAATTCACAACACAGTCGACCTAACCTCTCCTTGAGCTTGGAATCATGGATCTTCAAGCAAGGCCCTGAGAGCAGCAAACGGAACACATCAGCAAAACAGACCACGAGATACAGAACAAGGCGAATTGGCCCAGATGAGGAATCGGGCAGAATGGAAATACCGAGGTTGCTCTTGGTGTTGACAAAGAGGTCGTGGGGGCAGAAGCGGACCATGAAGGGCCCACAGACATCGGGATCGTCCCACTTCACCTCCCTGTGCCCTTTCCTCTCCTCCTCCGTCAGGTTGCGGGCTGCAAACACCGGCGCCCGCGGCGCGATTAGGTTAGGATCCGAATTCGGGATGGGCTTTAGGGTAGGGAGACACGGAGAACTCGTCCGTACCTGTGCCCATGAGCTCGTCGAGGAGAGCTCGCTGCGCGTCCATGGCGGAGAGGGATGCTGTAGCGGGGAGAAACCCTAGACTGCTTCTTCTGGTTCTTTCCTTGGTCCGTTGGTCGGATTTGGATTGTGTGACCTGTAATAACGTGACGAGAGCTCATAACAGCTTTCCATTCCGTTTAGTATAAGAGCGCGTTTGGTAGGGCGCGATTGGCAGCCTCCAAGCAGTCTAAACAGGTCTCAGGATGCCGATATGCAAGAGCCGGCTGATTGGATGCCATATGGCAAGCTGCGTTATGGCTGGCACGGTGCGTAAAGCACCTCCGGTTCAGACCCGCTGAATACTCTTGAATCGGCCGTTTCCCCGGGGGCAGGCGCCAGCGGTGTAAAAAGTGGGAACAGCGTGCGCGCGGAAGACCACCTCAAGAGCGCGGGAGACAGCAAAATCGGCGGCAGCGTTTCGCGGGCTAGTAGTGTCACCTCTCCTCTTTTCGGTCACCTCCCAACACAACATCCCCCATACGAGTATCGACGGCGGCGGCGGCTACACAGATCTACTCCATCTCCGACCGAGGGAGACGCAGCGGAGGTCTACTCCATCTCCGGCCGAGGGAGGCGCAGCGGAGGTCTACTCCATCTCTGGCCGAGGGAGGCGCGGTGGAGGTCTTCTTCAACTCCGGGCTTGTCCTCCAAATCCGCGGCGGTGGTCTCAAATGCCACAGGTACATTACCATGCCCTCTGGCTCATTGTAGCGCTGTCGGTAGATTTAGTAGACCCTCATTGTAGATCTATTTCCTTAGGGTGGCTAGATGAGCCTGATCCACCAGGCAGCAGCACTAGTTGCTGTGATTCAGGCTTGGATCCTCCTCCTCCACAAAAGAGCAGTCATGCGCGCAGCGTATCCAGACGTGAGTTATGGTCCGATGCTTCAACGAGATTAAGAGAGGATTGCCAATCTGAACCGGATCTACAACAGGAATGATGTTGAGGTTGTTCAGATGCTTAGGACGAGAAGAGCCCCATTCTATGAACTAGTCAAGAGGTTTAGGGAGAGAGGACTGCTGTTAGATAGCATCCACATCTCTGTGGAAGAGCAAGTTGCTATATTTTTTCATGTTGTCGGCCATAACCAGAGGTTCAAAGTTATGCACAACACCTTTAGAAGATCCATAGAGACTCTATCTCGCTATTTCAACCAAGTCCTTTATGCAATTGTGGGGAGCTTAGGCAAGAGATGATCAAGCCTCCATCAGGTGACATTCCAAGCAAGATAAGATACAGCAAGAGATGGTACCCGTACTTCAAGGTGAGCTGGAATTTTCATTTGCACACTCATTTCGAACTCTGCAATGCACATAATCTTGACTCTATGTCTATTATTATCATGACAGGACTGCATTGGGGCAATTGATGATACTCATGTTACTGCTAGAGTTCTGAGATCCCAATCAGCAGCATACAGAGGCAGGAAACACTACACCAGCCAGAATGTACTAGTTGATGTGGATTTCGACCTCAAGTTCACTTATGTTCTTGCTGGTTGGGAAGGATCAGCCCATGATGCCAGCATTCTTAACGACAGCCTGAACAGGCCTGATGGCATTCATCTCCCTGAAGGTAA
The DNA here is from genome assembly GCA_007115705.1 of Dactylis glomerata. Lineage (NCBI taxonomy): Eukaryota > Viridiplantae > Streptophyta > Magnoliopsida > Poales > Poaceae > Dactylis > Dactylis glomerata. Next base: position 1,708,748 of record QXEO01000436.1, on the reverse strand, counting down.
GTTCTACCTTGGAGATGCAGGTTACGCTTGTCGGCCAGGAATCCTCCCCCCCCCCCCCCTTAGGAAAACTAGGTATTATCTGAATGAGTTCTCTTCAAGGAATAGACCACAAAATGCAGAGGACCTCTTCAACCTTAGGCACTCTAGCCTCAGGGTTACCATTGAGAGAGCTTTTGCTGCCTTGAAAAATAGGTTCAAAATCCTTGATCAGAAACCATTCCACACTTTCCTAACTCAAGTGAAGCTTTTTCTTGCTTGTTGCATCCTGCATAACTGGATCCTGGGCTGGGGCGAGGATGAGTATGTCCCAAATGAGGATGACGTTACTCCTGATGGTGATGACAGTGGACATGGTGTCGAGCAGGGCGACATTTAGGCTTGGAAGAACAAGAGGAACGCCTGGGCTCAAGCAATGTGGGCGCATAGAACTGATGTCTTCTACGGTTGACATTGAAGCAGGAATCAAGGTTTGCACCCTCCCCCTAGGCCGCCATTGTCGAACTGTTCCCCGGTATGTAATGTTGACTGTCATTTATATGTAGCTAGGGTTGGAATGCATGTCAAGCTGCTGACATACTAAACAAGTTGTGCTTAACTGAGTAACCGCTATTCCTACGTAGCTAGGGCCCGACTTATATGGCCGTAATTCAAGAACTGTAGTTGTCGTTGTGTGTTATGAGGTAGTGTCATGGTGGTGTGCTTTGTTAACCTCACCACCGTAGAGAAGAGGTGACCAGATAACCTGCACAACATGAACCAAACAGACGGCCCTGAATCCAGTTCAGACGATTCTGGCTCGCGCAGGGTACTAATCAAACTGGGTCTTTGGGCTCTCTAGATGCGATGTTGGCCACCAAACGAAACGTTCAAGTTATCTTTTGCCTCGCATGGTGCGACCCAGGCCCCCCAGCGCCTGCGTCCAGGGAGCCCAAAAAAGGCTACACGCTACCAATCGCGCCCTAGGTTGTCTCCACCGGCTCGTCCTCAATTTTCTTTTTAATGATAGCAGGAGACCTGCTATGTTTTATTCAATAGAAGGATTTTAATAGTATATGAAAAGGAGACCTAAGCAAATGGCCTCCATGTAAAAGAAGCAAAATCAAAAGACTCAACCAGTATCAAATGGTGTCCCGCCGTACTGGTCAACTAGGGAGATTTGTGCCCCATCCTGCTTCCACAACCTTGCCTCATCTCTTATGACTCTGATTAGACCTTGTACTGTTAGTTCTTTTTTGTCGAATATCCTTCTATTTTTTTCCTTCCACAATTCTTAATAAATAAGTTTTGTGACGGTCGATGTTGAGTTTTTGTTCTCAGGAACGGAAGGCTTCCTAATTCGCATGTACCATATGTTGATCGTGTTGTCATACCGCTCCCAGTGCACAAGATTGAGTGATGGTTCTTTGAAAGTTATGGCCAGCTAAGCCCAAACTTTCCTAGTAAAGGGGCATTCCGTGAACAGATGATGAGCTGTTACAAGATTCCCGCGACAAAGAGGACAAAAAAAAATCGTTTTCCCATCTATTATATACTAAAAGCATAATATGGGGTTATATTTTCGAGATATCACGTTAATCCACATAGACTAAAATAATTTGAGTCGTTGATCTTAATTATAATGATTGAGATTTAAAGCTTCAAAAGTTACGTAAAATAAATCGTGTACAACCTGTCATGTGTACACGTATGTCTCATTGGGCCAAAAAAAAAATCCAAAACCGATATTGTTACGTACTAGAAGCAAACTCCAAATCAAAAGTTGACTGGTAATAAAAAAAAACACAACGCTGATCATTGCGATTTGATTTTTGCTTATCACGTGTGTCCTCTTGTATGAGTACTCAGCCTACTCGGTGCAAAATGATTTGGCGGCAGTTTAGCGGAAAAATATAGTGCTTATAGTAAAACGTAGTCTCTAAACGTACGTAAACTAATGTGTACGTATATATACATATTATTATCTAATATATTTTTAAATAAAGTAATTTCATGGTCCATAGGTTTCGAAAATAGTATGAAGTCGTAAACTGATGCGTACGTAGGTATATATATACATATTATTACCTAATATTTTAAAATAAAGTAATTTCACGGTTCATAGGTTTTCAAAATTGTATAAAGTTAATTTCTAAAAGTACAATATTCTCGCAAAAATAAAAAATCCGCACTCTAATCATGTAGACCGTCTTCATTAGAAGACCAGAATCGATAAGTCTTCATAACCATACCTAAACTATACACAAGTCAATAAATATTCATAATTGTATCAAGATAATCACAATAATTTCTTGGCACACAAGATATAAATGAGACGCGCATGATTTCTCTTTATAATATTGCTTGATATTTTAGAAAGTAAGCTAGATAGGAGTTTTCCATTGAGTTGATGCAGATAGTCTATTGGAACAATCATTGTCAAATGAAAGAGAGAGGTTAAACTGTGAAAAAAGGACGAATCTTGGGTGTACATAATTAGGCAATTGTGTGAATACGAAAAACATGGTTACTATTATCAAAATAGAAATACCACGGAAACCACATTGTATGAGTACTCAGCCTACTCGGTGCAAAAATATATGGCGGCAGTTTGGCAGAAAAATATAGTGCTTATAGTAAAACGTAGTCTCTAAACATACGCAAACTGATGTGTACGTATATATACATATTATTATCTAATATATTTTTAAATAAAGTAATTTCATGGTCCACAGGTTTCGAAAATAATATGAAGTCGTAAACTGATGCGTACATAGGTATATATATACATATTATTACCTAATATTTTTAAAATAAAGTAATTTCACGGTTCATAGGTTTTCAAAATTGTATAAAGTTAATTTCTAAAAGTACAATATTCTCGCAAAAATGAAAAATCCGCACTCTAATCATGTAGGCCGTCTTCATTAGAAGACCAGAATCGATAAGTCTTCATAACCATACCTAAACTATACACAAGCCAATAAATATTCATAATTGTATCAAGATAATCACAATAATTTCTTGGCACACAAGATATAAATGAGACGCGCATGATTTCTCCTTATAATATTGCTTGATATTTTAGAAAGTAAGCTAGATAGGAGTTTTCCATTGAGTTGATGCAGATAGTCTATTGGAACAATCATTGTCAAATGAAAGAGAGAGGTTAAACTGTGAAAGAAGGACGAATCTTGGGTGTACATAATTAGGCAATTGTGTGAATACTTAAAACATTGTCACTATTATCAAAATAGAAATACCACGGAAACCATATTTCTGGATAGAAGAGGTCGATTGTTTGATTGACAGGGTTTGAATCTTTTAAAAAAAATTCACCAAACTAGAAATGAAAAGATATACGTTGGGTCCAAATTAAATGGAACATTCAATAACACTGAACAAACAATATGGGACAGATAGTGAAGTAAATTTAAATTTATCTCCAAATATAATAACACATACACCTGAGACATATGACCATTAGTTTGATATTTTTGAAATGACGCATTTGTGATATTGTTTTTATAATATCATTGGTAGTTGCAAAATCATACTATGTCATACCACACTTTTTCATAATACCTAATTACAAATAATTTCAGAGTCAATAGGCTAAGTAATTAAATAGTAAAGATGTCGCCCTCGCATTTGAGAGGGCCACCTTGCTAGTTGTCTTAACAGTAACTTGTCCGCTGTTAGCACACTGTCCAGTAACAAAGTCCAGATGAAGAACTTGCATTTGGCCGGCGCCCACCCCTTCCAAACTAAGCTTTTAAAATCAGTTTTCATTGCACCCATGAAATTCATCATATAAGCCAAGCTAGCAGAGTATTCTTCTCGCTTCCCAAATCGCCAAAAAATGTCATCACTTATGTCAGTTAGCTGAACTCTATCAATCAACTCAGCAAGCATAGTGAGTTGCGGCTCATGTTGCACATCAAGCTTGGCCTTGAGGTCTATGATCCACTTGTTGTCCACCAGCGCGTCCCGAACTGTGCGGTTTTTCCTTCCCGAGATTCTGAAGATGTCTGGTGCTATTTCAGCTGGTACCTGATTTGCTAGCCAACGATCCGACCAGAAGCGGACCGTTTTGTCGTCTCCAACGATGATTTTTGTGGCTGCGTTGAACAGCGCCCTATCATGCTTGTTGCAGGGAAGGTCAAGGTGCGTCCATGGCTTTTGCGGGAATTTCCAACGCTGCCATAACCACCTTAGGCGCAAAGCTCTGCCGAAGGATGTAATGCAGTGAACCCCTAGTCCTCCTAGTGCTCTAGGCATGCAAACATATTTCCATCCCACACTGCTTTTCTCGCCGCTCTACAAGAGCCCTCGCCCTCCCATAGCCATTCCCGTCGACGACGATCAAACTCTTTTTTGACCCAAGCGGGCATCTCATGTATAGTCAACAGTTACACAGCAAGAGAAGTGAGCACCGAATTAAGCAATTGCAGCCTTCCAGCCTTGCTCATCAATCTTGCTTTCCAAGTAGCCAAATATCTGTCCACTTTGTCCAATAAAAATTGCCACTCAGCCTTGGTCAGTTTTTTTATTGACAGCGGCATGCCTAAGTAATGGCAAGGGAACTCTGCAATTTGGATATTTATTGGATTTATAATTTCCATAAGTTGCCGATGTTGGCACCGGATTGGAATTGCCGACCTCTTATCAAAATTTGTTTGGAGGCCCGTAGCTGCACCAAAGGCCTGCAGGGCGGCAGCTGGGCTGATGAACAACACCACATCATCCGTGTACAGCGATGCCCTGAAAGTGCATTTCTTGCCGTGCATCTTAGATAAAATTCCAGCTTCGGTCGCAAGGTCTAGAAGCCTATGTAGCGGCTCCATCGCAAGGATGAAGAGAAAAGGCGAGAGGGAGTCGCCCTGCCGTAGGCCTCGTCGATGGACAATATGCCTTCCTGTAGCCCCATTGATGATGGGTCTCCACGTGGCTGAACAAAGAGGAGCACAATCCAGTCTCGCCAACGTGGCGGGAACCCTCTGACTCGCATCATGTCAAGAATATTTTTTAATAAAGAGAGCTTTATTACTTAATAGTTATTAAACTTACATCCGGCATCTGCATAACTAAGATGCACACAGCCCAAATTCATAACACATCTCAAAGTATAAAGGCAAAATTACATATCATTATGAGCAATTGTAAAATCGCCTAACTAGAAGCATCAATCCGTAAGCTATGCAGCCAGCCATGTTGGGAAAAAATATCCCTCGTCGTAGCTTTCAGTTGTGCACAGCCTCCATATAAAGGTCGCGATCCTGTAGACGCTGCAGAGACGACCACAAACAGAGTGTACCAATAGCCCCGTAGATAACCTGCAAAATGGAAGAGTTTTTATCATTAAACACTTTATATTTCTACATAGCCATAGCGACCAAATAAAGGCAATCGCTCCCACCCTAATATGCTTTTTAAACCTATTGTCAATTCCATTTTGCCAATTCCCAAATATATTGGTAATACTGCATGGTGGAAACAAGGTTGAAGCTACTTGGATGACGGACCATATAGATCTAGTAAAACGACATTGGAAGAACAAGTGTTTAATTGTTTTATCCTGATGACAAAAAACACACTTTTTACTTCCCCATGCCAATTCCGCTTTGCAAGATTATTTTTCGTTAAAACAACTCCTTTACGTAGGTATCATCCAAATACCTTTATCCGTAATGAAATCTTTAACTTCCAAAGCCTATCATTGCTAACTTTATCGATTGACATATTAAGTAAAATAAGAGCATTGTACATGATCATGTCAAGAATATAGGCCCAAGAGGTCGGTGTCAAATGCTTTCGCTATGTCTAGCTTCAGCAAAAAAAGTAGGAGTCTTTGTTTTATATGAAAATGCTTCGCAAGGCTCTGCACGTATAAGTAGTTATCTTGGATGTTCCATTTAGCAATGAAAGCACTCTGGCATGGCGAAACTAACTCGTCCAACATTGGCTGCAATCTTTTGGCGAGAATTTTAGAGACCAATTTTGTGAATGCATGAATCAGGCTGATAGGCCGGTTATTTCCGTAGTGCGTAGGCTGGTCGACTTTCGGCAGTAGTATGTAGTATGTAGAGCACGGTGTTCAGATTGCCGAAAGCATGCTCATCAAGCGAGGGGAACTCGCTTGACAGCAAGCATGAGGTCTTCTTTTATAACTTCCCATGAAGTACGGAAGAAGCCGACAGAGAAACTGTCAGGACCTGGTGCCCTATCCGTTGGCGTGTCAAACAGTGCGGCTTTTACCTCCTCCAAAGTAAAAGGTTTGGCAAGCTCAGATAAGTCCGGGACCGGCAGGTTGAGCTCATCCCAATTAAATTGGTTTGTAGAAGGCACATCAGTACCAACTAATGTCATGAAGAAGGAGTTCATGGCCTCTTCAAGCTCCGATGGTGATGTAGCCAGACCTTCCTCAGTTTGCAAGGACTGAATCCTGTTATTTTGCTTTCTATGCGCTGCCCCCAAGTGAAAAAACTTCATGTTCACGTCTCCCAGTTGTAGCCATTTGATTCTAGCCCTTTGCTTGATCTTGATGCGGTTGATGACCGCCAAACCATCGCCCTTGCCTTAAGCGATGATCGCCACTCTCTCTGCTACCGAAAGCGCCCTAGATTCTTGGGTCGTATCTAGCCTTAGCATAATTTCCTTGCCCATCAACAATTGTTTCTGTTAACCGCTTATCCGATATATAGGTTGGATTCGAGTAGGAAGTACAAGTTCATGGAGTTCTCGCCGGGAAATTGCTCCGACGAGTTGAGATCTATCGAGTCTACCCTATTACAAGCTGATCGGCAACCGCCGAATCCTGGCCAAAGAGTTCGACCTGCAGGTCACGGGATTATATCGATCAACTCGTGACCCAGTCGCTGGATCGGTATCTCGACGACGGCTTCCTGGGCCAGATGTTGGGACGGGCCTTGTCCTCTTGGGCTGTAGCAGGCGAGACAGTTTCAGTAGCTGGCGAGGCAGCTTCAGTCGTTGGCGATGCGTTGGCGTCGCTAACAATCCCTCCTCCTTGGAAACCAGCTTGTCCCCAAGCTGGCGCGCGTGGAAAGCGTTGACGCAGTTCTTCCAAGTCCTCCCAAATGGCGAGCGAATCCGGTTGGTCAGACCACTGAATGAGGCCTTGTGGTACCGCAACTGAACCTTTGCGACGGAAATGTCTCTGCAACACACGAATAGGAACAGCAAACTGATCATCGACAGTGGGTAAAGATGACTGTACCTGCTGCTGCGCACCCAGGGCTTTCTTCAGCTGAGAAACATGCAAGACTGGATGAATTCGACTGCCAGGAGGAAACTGCAGCCGGTAAGCCTGTGAACCCACCCGTTCCAACACTGCAAAAGGGCCATAAAACTTGAACAGGAGCTTGTGATGGGCACGAGGCGCCACAGAAGACTGTATGTACGGTTGTAGCTTCACATAGACCAAATCGCCCACTTGGAAGACACGTTCCACGCGCTTCTTATCAGCTTGATGCTTCATACGAGTCCGCACCCGCTCGAGATGTTGCTGTAGGACACGTAACATGAGAGCACGATCCTGGAGCCAAGACTGCAGATCAGGCAGTGGGCAAGTATCGACGGACGTGAGACCGAAATGGCGCGGAGAGTGACCATACACCACCTGGAACGGAGATTTACCGTCCAATGCTGAATGAGGACAAGTGTTGTACCAAAACTCTGCCAAAGACAGCCACTGTGCCCATTTAGTTGGACAGGCATGCGAGAAGCAGCGTAAGTAGGCCTCCAAGCACTGATTCACACGTTCAGTAGTGCCGTCTGTCTGAGGGTGGTAAGAGGAACTCATTCTCAGTTGTGTGCCTGTTGCAGCTGCTAATTCCTTCCAAAAACGGCTGGTAAAAATAGGGTCTCGGTCAGAAACAATGGACTCCGGCATGCCATGAAGCTTGTGTACATGATCCATATAAGCTGAAGCAACTGTGGCCGCTGTAAAAGGATGAGAGAGATCGATAAAATGGGCATAACGAGACAGCTTATCAACCACCACAAGAACACAATTAAACCGACCAGAGCGAGGGAGACCTTCCACAAAGTCCATAGTTACCATCTGCCAAAACTGATCAGGGACTGGTAAAGGAGCCAAGAGACCGGGATAACGAGAGCGCTCAGGTTTGGCTTGCTGACACACCGTACACTCCTTCACATACTGATGCACTTGCTGTTTCATGCCTGTCCAGCAAAAAAGACTTTTCAGACGACTGACTGTCACAGGCACACCCGAGTGCCCACCCACTGGACTGGAGTGAAAAGCACTGATGAGCTTAGACGTGAAGGCGGCATCAGGTGGCAACCAGAGACGTCCTTTGTAGCGAATCAACCCATCTTGCAAGGTGTATCCTTCCGCATCAGCAGGGGACATGGACAGCTTCAGCAACAGCTCCTTAGCAACAGCATGCTTGATGTACAAGGCCGAAATATCTGCTAACCAAGCCGGCTGGAGCTGTGAAATGGCCATCAAGGAAGCAGAAGGTTGAGGATGACGAGAAAGAGCATCCGCGACGTGATTGTCCACTCCTTTCTTGTATTTGATCTTGAATTGGAGTCCCAATAACTTGGTGAAAACCTTTTGCTGCCAAGTGGTGTGAAGACGCTGGTCTTCGATATGAGCCAGGCTACAATGGTCTGTGTGAATAATAAACTCCGCATGCTGAAGGTACGTGCGCCACTGTTCCACGGCCAGAAGGATTGCCATGTATTCCTTTTCGTAGGTTGACAACCCGCGCGATTTAGGGCCCAAACCCCTACTGACATACGCGAGAGGGTGCCCGTCTTGCAATAACACTGCCCCCACACCTGTATCAGACGCATCAGTTTCTATCTCGAAGCGCTTGGTAAAGTTGGGAAGGGCCAGAACCGGTGCAGTGACTAGAGCTTGTTTCAACACCTCAAAAGCTTGCTGAGTAGCAGACGACCAAACAAACGGGACCCCTTTCCTTAACAAGTGCGTGAGTGGCTGACTGATAACGCCATACTGACGCACAAATTTGCGATAGTAACCAGAAATTCCAAGGAAGCCACGCAATTCCTTTAAATTGGTGGGAACCGGCCACTTCTGAATGTCCACTATTTTGCTGGGATCAGTCGACACACCTTGTGCACTCACCACATATCCAAGGTAAGCAATGCTACGCTGCGCAAAAGAGCATTTGGACGGCTTAACCTTCCACTGATGAGTTGCAAGAAGTTGCAACACTTGCTGTAGGTGGATGAGATGCTCCTCAAAGGTCTTGTTGTAGACGAGGATATCGTCGAAGAATACGATGGCGCTTTTCCTCAACACCGGCGCCAGCGTTTCATTCATCACTGCCTGAAAGGTTGCAGGAGCGCCAGTCAACCCAAAAGCCATAACATTGAACTGATAATGTCCGCTATGCGTGTGAAAAGCTGTCTTGTACTCTTCTCCTGGAGCTAGGCGAATCTGGTGGTATCCCGCACGCAAATCCAGTTTGGAGAACCAGGAGGCACCTGCCAAATCATCCAACAACTCATCGATCACCGGTAGCGGATACTTGGATTTGAGAGTCAGTAAATTCAGATTGCGATAATCCACACAAAGGCGCCAGGTGAAATCCTTCTTACGTACCATGATGATAGGCGACGCAAACTCACTGGTACTCACTGAAATCTCCCCAGAGTCCAACATAGCCTGAATTTGACGCTCAATTTCTGATTTCAGTTCTGGAGAATAACGATAGGGGCGAATACGCACCGGACGAGCTCCGGCCAGCAATGGAATCTTGTGATCGCAGGCACGCCTCGGAGGCAAGGATGTCGGAGCTGCAAACACATCGGGAAAGGAATCCAACAATTCCTGTACTGGCAACGGCACGTCCGTGGCTTCCATTGATTGTTGCTGAACCAAGTGCAATTCAACCACTGTACACAGGAATTGGGAAGGCAAAGCCCCTTGCAAGAACACAGTTGCACCCCGATGGTCAAAGGAGAGCCACTTCTGTTCCCAATTGATATTCATAGTTCCTCTAGCAGATAACCAATCCATGCCTATAATGCCATCATAATGCTGAAGAGGCAGTATCTTGAAATCAGTAGCAAATTCATGCGAGTTAGCCGTCCATTTGCACTGAGGAATGATATGTGTGCATAACAAATGACCACCACCTGCAATGCGAACCCGTTGCTGTTTGGGCAGGGAAACCTTGTCAGGAAACAAGCTGGACAAGCGTTCACTGAGGAAAGAATGTGAACTGCCAGAATCTAGTAAAAACACCACAGACTGACCACAAATTTCTGCAGCTAAGCGGATAGCACCAGAATCAGTTCCAGAAGACTGAGTTTCAGCTGACAGCACCATCAAATCATCCTCACTATCCTCAGATTCCAGCGATTCAGCAGAACAGAAATCCAACATCTCTTGCACCACATGCAGTGATACCGTTGCACTGCATTTGTGATCTTTTGCCCATCGTTCTCCACACACAAAACACAAACCCTTGGCCTTGCGGTATGCCTTCAATGTTGCCAATTTATCAGGTTCAGTAACTGTTCTGCCAGTATCAGGAGATCGCAGGTCTTCAGTACGAGGTGACACTGATTTGGAGAAACGAGTAGAAGCTGAAGAATGTGGTCTCCTATAAGTGGTAAAGCCTTGTTCCAAATCATCTTCCGCCAGTTCCTCCTGCACAATAGCGATAGAATACGCAGTATCCAAATCCGAAGGCCTTTGTACAGCAACAAGCAAGCGAACATCAGGTTTAAGCCCATCTATGAACCGAGTGGTATAATGCAGTATGTCAGGGTTTGGTTCATAAGCTGTTAACTGATCCATCAGCGCAGAAAAAGCACTAATGTAAGCAGCAACACTAGTGGTTTGACGCAACCTATAAAGCTTCCTGACTAATGATTGATGCTGATTCTGCCCAAACCTATGCATAACAGCAACGCAAAACTCTTGCCATGAAGCACGCACAAACTTGTGTTGCACCGACGACATCCACTGAGCGGCATCGCCGACAAACTGCATAGCCGCAACCGCGATCCAGAGATCCGGGTCGATGTCAAACATGGCAAAGTAGTCCTCACTGCGGGCTTGCCAGAATTTCGGATTCTCGCCACTGAATTTAGGAAAATCCATGGCAGGAGGTTTGCCATGTGATGACGCGTGCGAACGCTTCTCTCATTGCAACAAGCTACCAAAGGAACTAGCGACAGCAGGAGCACTCGGTCCAGAAGAGGAATTCGCATGGATACCTCGAGCCGGAGGAGGGATGTAGGTCTGAGACCCTACAGGACCCGTCCCCCGTGTAGTCGAAGCAGCACGGTGCCCACCGGGGCCGATCTCCGTGTCCCCCCCCCCCCGTTCGCTTGCCGAGAAGCGCCGGGTCGTCGTCGTGGGAGGCGAGACCAAGGGCAGCACGCAGATCGGACTCGAGGCCGTCCGTGTACGCTTGCATGTTGCGCACCGCCGCGTTCATCTTCTGATCCACGGCCTTGTCGACCACCAGATCGAGCGATGCGGCGACCGCGTCCGCCACCGAAGACTTGACGATGTCGCCGAGCTCGGCCTTGAGCTTCTCGTGCGCACGATCCGTGACGACTGAGATCGACTCATAGATCGCCTTCCCCTCACTTGAGAGGTTCTCCATGAGTTCCAACCGGCGGCGCTCCGCCGCGGCCTTGAGGCGCGTGTCGTGGGGATGAGGAATCTCCAGCGTGAAGGGGGTGGGAGGAAAAAAACTGGCTCTGAGTACCAAATGTTAACCGCTTATCCGATATATAGGTTGGATTCGAGTAGGAAGTACAAGTTCATGGAGTTCTCGCCGGGAAATTGCTCCGACGAGTTGAGATCTATCGAGTCTACCCTATTACAAGCTGATCGGCAACCGCCGAATCCTGGCCAAAGAGTTCGACCTGCAGGTCACGGGATTATATCGATCAACTCGTGACCCAGTCGCTGGATCGGTATCTCGACGACGGCTTCCTGGGCCGGATGTTGGGCCGGGCCTTGTCCTCTTGGGCTGTAGCAGGCGAGACAGTTTCAGTAGCTGGCGAGGCAGCTTCAGTCGTTGGCGATGCGTTGGCGTCGCTAACAGTTTCTTAATATTCCCACGTAATTCTTTGCCCAACTCGACAAGTGTATGCCAAGTCTCCTAAGCTTGAGATCTAGGATGGCAAAAGGGTTTGTGAGGCTGCAAGGCATGTTCCAAGATTGAAGAACGACCTCGGAGTAACCGTGAAGTAGTGGCCAAAAACTTTCAAACCGGAACCTAGTAGGTGATCTGAATATTAGGTCTTGCACGAGCAGAAGTGGGCAGTGATCGGACATTGACGAAGCTTGTGGTAGGAGCTTGACCGCCGGAAAAGCATCATCCTATTCTACGTTGTAGAAGGCCCGGTCCAAATGAGACATAGTGGGATCCTGCTGCTCGTTACTCCATCTGTAGCGCCTACCAACAAGTTTGATCTCTGGAAGAAAATTCGCGTCAAGTGCAGCTTTGAAACGCCTCATCCAGGTTCTATTTACCCTTGGCTTGTTCTTGTCTTGGTCGTGCAAAATGAGATTGAAATCTCCAATTACCATCCATGGGCCTTGCACAACCCCATGGATAGAGGAAAACTCACTCAGGAACTGCGGCTTGCGCTCTTCGTCACTCGGCCCATAAACCATGGTCAGTGTCCAGCTAAGGTTGGATACTAGGTCATCGAAAGTTACTGTGATTGAGTGGTTTCGGGTAGTTACAGATTTAGCAATGAGAAGGTCATTTTTCCAAAATAGAAGCACACTGCCCCTCGTGCCGTCCGCAGGCAGTTCCGCAAACCCCTTGAAACGAGGCCCAGCTATGTCAAGTTTATCTGCGTCAGACAATGCCTGGAGTTTAGACTCCTGGATACAGATGATGGAACAGCCTGTAGTCGCCGCCAAGTCACGGACAACAGGACGCCATGATCGGTCATTTTGACCCCTTACGTTCCAGTTCAGCAGCTTAAGGCGTGGCGTCCTGGTACACTTGATCGACAGGATGGCAAACACGAGTGGAAACGTACAGACTGACATACAAACTTTGACACAATGAAGAGTCTTAACGGATCATCCAATCTGCCGGCTACTGGTAGTGGCAAGATTGCTGGCCCGCGAATCAACTACTGAGACAAACAAGGACGCACACACGATGCCACTGCCATGCCGTCTAATGGTAATCATTGAACCAGATCGACCCTTGACAACTACGCGCACTCAGTCCGAGCGCGGCACCTTGATACGTCTCAAACGTATCCATAATTTTTGATACTCCATGCTTGTTTTTACACCATTTGCTTAGTGTTTCATTACACTTCGTGGTATTTTTATGCATTTTCTGGAACTAACCTATTAACGAGATGCCACAGTGCTAGTTCTGTTTTCTGCTATTTTTGTGTTTCAGAAAAGTTACATAGAAAATATTCTCGGAATTTGACGAAACAAAAGCCAGACGTTCAGATATTTATCGAAGCTTCCATAGAACCGAAGAGGAGACGGAAAGGAGCCACAGGGCGGCCACACCACCAGGGGGCGTGGCCTGCCTCTGGCCCGCACCGGCCTGTGGTGTGGGCCCCCTGGTCCACTTCTGACGCTGCCCCTTCGCCTATAAAGACCCCCCGACGGGAAAAACCTAAACACCCGATCACTTTTCTAGAAACACATCGCGATCCACCGCCGTCGTCGACCCGAGATCGGGAGGGTCCAGAAGCTCTTCCCAGCACCCTGCCGGAGAGGGGAATCGCCATCGGAGGTCTTCTTCATCGCCATGCTTGCCTCCGGCGCGATGAGTGAGTACTCTACCTTGGACTATGGGTCCATAGCAGTAGCTAGTTGGTTGTCTTCTCCACCATGTGCTTCATGTTTAGATCTCGTGAGCTGCCTTACATGATCAAGATCACCGTTATGTAATTCTACATGTTGTATTTGTTGGGATCTGATGAATATTGGTGTTATGATTGAGTTGAAGTACTAAATTTTATCTTTTGTTATCTCTATGTTGTTTATGATCTTGCATGCTCTCCGTTGTTAGTAGCTATCTTGGCCAAGTAGTTGCTAGTGACTCCAAGAGGGGGTATTTATGCTCGATAGTGGGTTCATGCCTCTATTTAATCTGGGGGAGTGACAGAAACCTCTAAGATTGTAGATGTGCTGTTGCTACTAGGGGGAAAACAACATTCATATGCTCGAGGGCATATGCTTTGTTTACATTACACACTTTGCTTCATGCAGTTATCTGTTGTTCGCAACTTAATACTTGTGGAGTTCTCGGATTGATTCGCCACAAGTGGATTATTAGTCATAGATGCAGTTGGATGGCGGTCTATGTATTTTGTTGTAATGCCCAGAGTAAATCTCATAGTTATCCTCTCGACATATGCAAGTTGTCTTTATTCTATCAATTGCCCAACTGTAATTTGTTTACCCAGCATGTGTTATTTTATCTTATGGAGAGACACGACTAGTGAACCGTGGACCCCGGTCCTATTTCCATTATATTGCTATCACCTGTTTACTTTACTCGCATTGTTTACTTTACTCGCATATTACTATTGCTTTCCACTCGATACACTCATTCCTTTGTTTCAAGCAAACCGGTGAGATTGACAACCTCATCGTAAGTTGGGAGCAAAGTATTTGGTTGTGTTGTGTGCAGGTTCCACGTTGCTACTAGTTGAAGACGAGTCAACAAGTGTCGTAAACGGCGCCCTTGTTGGAGTGTTAGTAGGCTAGCAAGCATCACCTTCTGGAGTTTGACTTTTTCCTGGATTCGATAAACCTTGGTTTCTTTCTGAGGGAAAAACTTACTGCTATGCTCATCATACCTTCCTCTTGGGGTTCCCAACTGGACGGTGAAAAACTATCAACACCGCGCCACATCAAGACATTTTTCTGGCGCCATTGCCGGGGAAAAAGAAGACTTCTGCAAGGGGAGTTTCGCACGCACATCCTTTACTTTGTTTTAAGTTTTGCTTTACTTTATTTTTACTTGCATCGTTTTATCAAAAATACAAAAAAATTAGTTTCCTTTATAGTTGTTACTTTATTACTTCTAGTTCATTATGTTGTTCCCTAAGTACGTTTTGGAGGACCTCTCTGTAGGTAGTGGTTCAATTATTGGAAAAAGTAACATTGAGGAGTTCTTTAATCATATTAGTATGTATAAAGATGTTGAGGAAAAGTCTTTGGCTGAGCTTGCTCCTAGTATTGAAGTTGCTTCTGCTTATTTAATTCACATGTTGGAAGCTAGGTTTGCTAGCCTTAATCCTTTTATGCAACACATGTTCCTTAAGCTTCATGAAATTGAAGATCCTGAAAAGAAGGCTTTTATCTTGGAAACTTTGCGTATAGAATTTAGAGATGTTGCCATTGAAGCTAGGAAAGTTCTTAAGCACTTTAATAAACTCGGTTCACCTATAAAGGTTGTTAGTACAAACAATGAAGGAACCGACATACCAATACCTAGCAAGCTCTTAGGATTGTATGAAACTTTTGAAAATAATTTTGATTGGATCTGTCCCAAAAACCTTTTTAGTGATTTGAGTGAACCAAAGCGTGATCACAAAGGGTCTTCAAAAACTTATGTGGATGAAATACAATGCCTTATTGAAAAGACTTCTGCAGTTGATCTTAATGCCTCTTTTGAAAATACTTGATTCGCACTTTCTGCGCCTAGCTCAAAGGCGTTAAAGAAAAGCACTCTTGGGAGATAACCCAATGTTTTTACATTCAGTTCTTTTTCTTTTATTTGAGTCTTGGAAGTTATTACTACTGTAATGACCTCTCCTTATCATTTTTATTTCGTTTTTGTGCCAAGAGAAGCCTCTAATTTGAGTGAGGTAAGATTTGGGGATGTTGCTGTCCTGAAATAGATTTTGGTGCTGCACCGTAAAATTTCGTGAAAATTCTCTGTATATCTTTTGAACCTGCGATTTCTTGTGAATATGCCCAAGGTTATATCCAAACTTTCATTAGTTTAACACTTTTTGATTTGAGCAACAGAAAACCCTCTAAAAATTCGACCTTTGTCAGATGTTCTGTTTTGACAGATTTCTGCCAATATTTGTGTTTGCCACTTTATCGCTTTCTTTTTTAGTTCTTTTGATCACGTAGCTTTTGGGGAAGTTGCTACAGTAGTATATACTTTATATGTGGTGGTTTTGAGTTGAAACCTGAAGCAAAAAATGGTTGATTCGATGTTATGCTTACACTAATGTTGCTAATAAATTTGTGTTTAGTTTTGTATGAAGGAAGTTTTCAAGTGTAGGGATCGGAGAATGATGAGATGAGTTGAAGAATGGACAAAAGCTCAAGTTTGGGGATGCCCACGCACCCCAAGAAATATCCAAGAGGTACAAGCGTCAAAGCTTGGGGATGCCCCCGAGGCACCCCTTCTTCATCGGCAAAAATCAGGTCACCTTTCAACACACTATTTTTATTGCTTCATGCATTATGCGTTTTTCTTGGAGCGTTAGTTGTTTTAGTTTTCAGTTTTGTTTAGTTTTGTTTGCTGCAATAAATGGTTGGACCCCAACAAATTCTTTTGGAGAGGTTGCCTTGCTTTTCATTTGCCCAGAATACTCCGTTTTTCACTCTTATCGTTTCAACGAGTGTTCTCTTTTTCTAGAACTGCGTTTAGCTTTCGATTTTCGTCTTGATTTGTGTTCAGATCTTGTTATATCTTTGCATCAAGGTGTATTTTTGCCTCTGGTCCATATTGGTTTTCATCAAAAAAGAGTTGTATAAAAAGTTTGAATGGTGCTGGAAAAGAGAAAAAGCTTTATGCAAAAAAGTGGTACAAGAAGGAGCTTGTGTAGACTGCGGCCTAGGCTTTTGCATGTCGTGCTTGATGTATTTTTGATAGTATGCTTAGTGGTTTTGCTGTAGCATGACTTGTCTCAAATGACTGAGATTGCTTAATGAGCCTTTGAAAAAATCATGCGTTGTTTTAATTATTTGGAAGCATTATTTTGGTTTTCTCCTTGATGCTTTATTTGGGTTGACTTGGCGCATGCTCACACATGTTAGACTCATACAAAGTCGCCATTGCCTCTATGATCATTTAGTTTTTGACTTTTGATGCCATCTTATGCTTCTTTTAATGTCGCTTTGTCGCTTTGCATGATTATGGCCATTATTGCTCTCTTAGTTGGTCGCTCCCAGTCTTTTGCTAGCCCTCATTTTGTACTGGTATGAGCTCTACTCGTGCATCCAACTCCTAAAAACCAAGTTGTTCCAATGTGTCCACCATACATGCCTATTAGCAATTTGCTATTCCAAAGTACATTTGACTTTCTTTTATCTATCCTTCAAATTAAACTCTTTTTGGTTTTATGCAAAAATTGGTCAGTAAAGCTCCCACAAACCTGATGGCACACTTTATTTTTCTCGTTTTAAAATTTTGACATTGTGGCTCTCTTATGTTGAGTTGTTATGCTTGCAAGTTGTAAGCTAGAAATTAGCCCAGCCATGCCATCATGGGGCAAACTTTCAACATTGCACTATCTTTCATTTGAGTTGATATCGTGATCTTTTGTTTATGGATACTCGCGATGTGAAATAAGTTGGGAATCTTACGGGATCATTGAGTTTTTATATGTGTTAGGGAAACGCCTGGGCCACTAATCTAAGCCATGCATCATTCATGGTGGAAATTTACAGCATGCCCATAGTGGACATTCGACGACGCATCTCACAATAAAAAGCTATACCAATGGTAAATAAAAGAGATGTCGAGGTGTTCATTGTCTGTTTGTCTTGTCATTTTAATGTGGGCTTGTTCCATGTCATCGGGCATGAGGTACCCCGTTGGCCGATGATACACATATATTTACAATGACAAGAGCTTGCTTGGGACTCTAAGTCGAGTAGCATGAGGTTTGGGTATTCGTACTTCACGGGACATGAGGTTTTCAACTTATGATTTGTCAAGCATATGCATCATAAGTGTATTCGCATTAACTTTAACCATTCAAGATGCCTATGATGGGGGCAATGAGAGCTCAAAGCCAGTAAGTACCATAATTTTTAAAGGTTTATAAAACTTGCAATCATTGCTTCCCTCCGCGAAGGGCCTTTCTTTTACTTTTATGTTGAGTCACCACCTTCTACCTTTATGCACCGTCTAAGAGAGCATAGTTGTCATTCTTAGTATAATGTGCATTGTCCCAAAGTTTTCATTGATTGATTCATGATGTTGGTTTCACTTGTTCTTAAATTACTTGTATCTAGTCGCCCTCTTAAACTTGAAGATGTCCTATGCATTTATGTTTTGCTCTCTCATGAAGGACAAGTTGAAAACCATTTGTATGTTTTTCCTTATGATTTGAACACACGTTTGACTTTCATTGTTTCATTTTCATGATCTTTCATTTGTGTTCTTCTTCATGTTATTACATGGTTGCTAAGTTTCTTCTATCAAGATTATATATTTCATGCCCATGTTTTAAGTTCTTCTGATCCCAGCGCACAACGCTTACATATATGGTCAAGATTGTGTAGGTGCATGTCACCTCAAAAATTATTTCTTTTGTTATCACTTACCTATTCGAGGACGAGTAGGAGTTAAGCTTGGGGATGCTGATACGTCTCAAACGTATCCATAATTTTTGATGCTCCATGCTTGTTTTTACACCATTTGCTTAGTGTTTCGTTACACTTCGTGACATTTTTATGCATTTTCTAGAACTAACCTATTAACGAGATGCCACAGTGCCAGTTCCCTGTTTTCTGCTGTTTTTGTGTTTCAGAAAAGTTACACAGGAAATATTCTCGAAATAGGACAAAACAAAAGCCAGACGTCCAGATATTTACCGAAGCTTCCAGAGAACCGAAGAGGAGACGGAAAGGAGCCACAGGGCGGCCACACCACCAGGGGGCGCGGCCTGCCCCTGGCCCGCGCCGGCCTATGGTGTGGGCCCCCTGGTCCACTTCTGACACTGCCCCTTCGCCTATAAAGACCCCCCGACGGGAAAAACCTAAACACCCGATCACTTTTCCAGAAACACATCGCGATTCGCCGCCGTCGTCGACCCGAGATCGGGAGGGTCCAGAAGCTCTTCCCGGCACCCTGCCGGAGAGGGGAATCGCCGCCGGAGGTCTTCTTTATTGCCATGCTTGCCTCCGGCGCGATGAGTGAGTAGTCTACCTTGGACTATGGGTCCATAGCAGTAGCTAGTTGGTTGTCTTCTCCACCATGTGCTTCATGTTTAGATCTCGTGAGCTGCCTTACATGATCGAGATCAGCGTTATGTAATTCTACATGTTGTGTTTGTTGGGATCCGATGAATATTGGTGTTATGATTGAGTTGAAGTACTGAATTTTATCTTATGTTATCTCTATGTTGTTTATGATCTTGCATGCTCTCCGTTGTTAGTAGCTATCTTGGCCAAGTAGTTGCTAGTGACTCCAAGAGGGGGTATTTATGCTCGATAGTGGGTTCATGCCTCTATTTAATCTGGGGGAGTGACAGAAACCTTTAAGGTTGTAGATGTGATGTTGCTACTAGGGGGAAAACAACATTCATATGCTTGAGGGCATATGCTTTGTTTACATTACACACTTTGCTTAATGCAGTTATCTATTGTTCGCAACTTAATACTTGTGGAGTTCTCGGATTGATTCGCCACAAGTGGATTATTAGTCATAGATGCAGTTGGATGGTGGTCTATGTATTTTGTTGTAATGCCCAGAGTAAATCTCATAGTTATCCTCTCGACATATGCACGTTGTCTTTATTCTATCAATTGCCCAACTGTAATTTGTTTACCCAGCATGTGTTATTTATCTTATGGAGAGACATGACTAGTGAACTGTGGACCCCGGTCCTATTTCCATTATATTGCTATCACCTGTTTACTTTACTCGCATTGTTTACTTTACTCGCATATTACTATTGCTTTCCACTCGATACGCTCATTCCTTTGTTTCAAGCAAACCGGTGAGATTGACAACCTCATCGTAAGTTGGGAGCAAAGTATTTGGTTGTATTGTGTGCAGGTTCCGCGTTGCTACTAGTTGAAGACGAGTCAACAAGTGTCGTAAACGGTGCCCTTGTTGGAGTGTTAGTAGGCTAGCAAGCATCACCTTCTGGAGTTTGACTTTTTCCTGGATTCGATAAACCTTGGTTTCTTTCTGAGGGAAAAACTTGCTGCTGTGCTCATCATACCTTCCTCTTGGGGTTCCAAACTGGACGGTGCAAAACTATCAACACCGCGCCGCATCACACCTCCTGCAGCATGCGAAGCAACTCCGAATCCGACAGCACACTATTGATGAGCTAGGCTAGATCATCACGGTGTTGTACTGTCTATGCGTCAAATTGTGTCGGGATGTGAGAGAGAGAGGGAGAGAAGATAGAGGGGAAATACCTGCGCCGGAGTTCGACGAGCTCGAACCGGAGGCAATGGCGATGGGTGTGTGTGTGTGTGTGTGGTGGCGATGGTGGCAGTGGTGATTCTCGTCGCCCACGCTAACCCTAGATCGGTAGGGGATGTTGGTAGGGGGCAGCTACGCATGATCAACCTCGTGAGGCATGTAGGCCGGCCCCCACCCTTTATATAGCGCAGCAACAGGGGCCCACCGTTCACGAACGAACGGACACCCCTGATCAGGGCGCGAGGCAAGGGGTTGGACGGGCCATTGGGCTCGTTCCGTTGGAGATCAATCTAATATTCTCCCCCTTGATCTCAACTTTACTTTTAACTTTATACTTTAATCTTTACTCATTTCATCACGGATCAGTACATAGAGCATGTTTCATCATCACGGCTCAATTGCCGATAGAATCAGACAACCACTATACACTTTTCTGTTTTGAAACAAATTCTATTACTTTTGGGCCTCTTATGATCCAGGAATCATAGGCTTCCCATTAAACCCATGCCGGCTAAGTGTTCCTTGAACACACTGGGTGGTAAGCCTTTCGTTAGCAGACCGCAAGCATATCCTTTGTCCTTATATGCTTGAGACTTATAGTGTGATTCTGGATTTTATCTTTCACAACATAATACTTTACTTCTATTAGTCTGGTAGCTTTACTCAACTTGTTGTTGTGAGCATAAAATACTGCGGGCTGGTTGTCACAGTACATCTTTAGTGGTTTGTCAATGCAATCCACCACTTTTAAGTCGGGTATAAATTTCTTTAGCCATAACACCTGATTCGTGGCCTCAAAACATGCTATAAATTTGGTATACATCGTGGATGATGCAACTATCATCTGTTTGCAGCTTCTCCATGAAATAGCCCCTCCTGCAAGAGTGAATACATATCCTGTTGTGGACTTTCTATCATCTTTGTCCGCTGCATAATCTACATCTGAATACCCTTTTATCTCTAGGGAATCAGATCTTCTATAGACTTTCTTTACCATCTTCCAGTGCTCTATGCCTGGATTTGCCTGATATCTATGGAGTACCCCGCTGATAAAGGCTAAGTCAGGGCGCGTGCACACTTGTGCATACTGTAAGCTTCCAATAGCCGAAGCATATGGTACTGCTTTCATTTGATCGATCTCATATTGATTCTTGGGGCATTGAAATTCCCCAAAACTGTCGCCCTTGACTATAGGAGCAGGTGTGGCATTACTCTTATGCATATTATACTTTATTAGAACCTTTTCTAAATATGCCTTCTGTGATAATCCTAACACTCCATTCTTTCTATCTCGGAGAATTTCTATGCCCAAAACATATGAAGCTTCACCAAGATCTTTCATGTCGAAGTTCGAGGACAAAAACTTCTTTGTTTCTCGTAGCAGACTAACATCACTGCTAGCAAGCAGGATATCATCCACATACAAGATTAGGAAAATATATTTCCCACTTTTAAACTTTGCATAAACATAGTTGTCCTCAATATTTTTTTTAAATCCAAATCTTTTAATAGTATCATTAAACTTTAAATACCACTGTCTAGAGGCTTGCTTTAATCCATAAATAGATTTCTTTAGACGGCATCCCATGTGTTCCTTCCCCACAATGAAAAAACCCTTGGGTTGTTTCATGTAAACTTTTTCTTCTAAATCTCCATTTAGAAATGCCGTATTTACATCCATTTGATGCAACTCTAAATCAAAATGTGCAACTAGTGCCATTATGATTCTGAAGGAATCCTTACATGAGACTGGAGAAAAAGTCTCATTGTAATCCACCCCTTCTCTTTGTGTAAATCCTTTTGCCACTAGACGCACTTTATACTTTTCTATATTCCCGTTAGAGTCATACTTTGTTTTATAGACCCATTTACAGCCTACTATTTTGGCTCCTTTGGTAATTTCCTCTAAGTCCCAAACATCGTTGGAACTCATCGACCTCATTTCATCTTCCATGGCCTCTAGCCACTTCGATGAGTTGGGGCTTCCCATAGCTTCTTCATATGAAGTTGGATCACCTTCCATATGAAATGTTTCTATATTATAAACTTTATAATTAGTAGAAATAGCTGATTTCTTGACTCTTTTGGACCTTTTAAGGGCCTCATTCTCTGGCTCATTTTGTACCTCAACTTCTGGTACATCTATTAAAGGTGGCTGTTGCAGCTCCCTTTCATGCTCAACAAAGGGTTTAGTCAGCTCCTGACGGATAGGTTCTGGGTCTTCACACCTTGTTGTCATGGGTGGAGTTACAATAGGTGCTTGCACCGCAACCTCAGGGATTGTTGGTGCAGGCACAACAGGTAGCGAGAAAAATGGCTCCTGAATCATCGGATTAGGTGCATGCACCCTTGTCGTGGGAATTTAGAGATAGTGGCCATGGGGGTGGCTTAACGAAGGGGCTCGATGGTGTGCGATGATGGGTCCGGCTCGGGATTGTGCCAACTGAGACACCTCGGTTTACCTAGGTTCAGGGCCCTCCACGCTGGAGGTAAAACCCCTACTTCCTGCCTTGTTTCGTATTATCTCGACAGTGGTTAAACGCTCCTCGAGCTGTTCGGTCTAGAAGAGGAAGAAGAAGATCGAATCCCCCTAGTCTAAGGGTCCAGACCCCCTTATATAGGCGGGGGTCTGGTTACAGGTTAGGTGGCTGGCCGTCTGGCTGCCGGCTCCTCCGTGGCTGCGTCTTCGGCGTGATCTTCTGGCCCTGCTCTGACAATCGCACTTTATAAAGCGCCTTTTCCCCCTTGGACCGGCATCTGGGAGGCATATGCCCTCCCTTTTACCTCGGATCCTTTCGTGGGGAAGGCTCTTGCTCTCTGGTTGGTGGAGTCTGGTCGTGGCGTGCGTCACTCCCATCCTTTGCCTCTGTCGATCTTGTCGGGGCTAGGCCACTTTTGGTGAAACAACCGTTGGAGGAATCTTGTCTTCATCGTCCGGCTCTGGCTCTCCTTGGTGGAGTCGCCAGCCGGCTGCTGGCGCAGCCAGCCCTTCGGGCAGAGCCGGTCTTCTCATCCTGGCATCATGGAGATTCCTGGGACGCCAGCCGGCAGATAGCTCGGCCCTTGGCATGCCCTAGAAGTCATTCCCACGACACTAGCCCCCGAAACTGGCGAAGTCTCATGGGTTTGCATGGGGCTTCGGCGGGTTCTAATCCTCGCCGAAGTTAGCACGCTTCCGCCGAAGTCCCAGGATTCTCCGTCTGGCCTGAAGGCTGCTGATCTCGAGGTCAAGTCCCACGGAGTGCTGCCGGCCATCTCGGGACGTACCGACTCCAAGGCCGATCCGGCTGGCGGCTGCTGCGCAGCCGCCCGCTAGTGCTCGGCTCCTTGGGACTTGCTCCCTCGGGGTCTAGACCAAAGTGCCACTTGTCCGCGCGTCGCAGCGTCACGTCCAATCGGTCCCGGTCCCATGATCCTTTGCGGCAACCACGGCGGTTGCCCGACCTTTGCGCGGTCGTGGCGCACGAAGGAGGGGTCAGTTGCCAGCTCATCATGGGCAAAACACGCAACCGATCCACCCTCCCACTTTTAAACTGGGAACCGTTCCCGAGGCAAAACACTGGTCGCCCGCTTCTCTTCCTCCTTTAGCGCTTGCTCGCCCCGAAATCCTCTGCTCCTGAGCTTCGCCCCCACAGATTTAGGGTTCCAAACTCCCACCGCCGCCATTCCGTTCATCCAGATCCGCACTCGGATGGCTCCCAAGGCTTCTCGGCAGAAGGGAAAGGGGGCTGATGGGTTCGTAGCATAGAAAACAAAAATTTTCCTACGCAAGAACACATAAACTAGCCAAGATACTCTACGAGGTGGTAGCAACGGAGACTAACCCTCGATGACCGTAAGCGGGGATTATGTTCCCGCACAAACGTTGACGATGGAGAGTCGATGAAGACGCACGTAGTCAACGTAGTTGTTCACTTGACGTAGTCGACATAGTGGTTCACTTGACGATCACAAGATCGTGTACACGGCGCCACAAGTGGCAGCGCTCCCGTGCTCGGTCACACGTACATCTCGTCGTCGACTCCTCCACGCCCTTGGTCCAGCGGGGCAGCGGAAGAAGGGATCCGTCGGACACTCCACCACACACTTCTCCAAGTGTATGAACTACGAACTACTATTCCGGCAGAGCTTCGCTAAGCTGAGACGGATATTGGGCAACAACTATGCGAAGGAGGGGAGGATCAAGAAGTGTGTCACATGGAGGAGAGGGAGGGGTTTATATAGGGGAGGAGGGGGCAGCCCCAAGGGGGGGGTGCACCGGCCCCAAGGAGGAGTTCCTCCTCCTCATCATGGTGGTAACCCCCTCTTCATTCCCTTCATGGTGGTAACCCCCTCATCAACATGAGGTAACCCCCATTTTAATTTTGCATGACATTCATGCTAATTAAAATTCACACTTATTGATTTAATAAAACATTTTTATTTCTTTAATATTTGTTAATTCATTCAATTAACAAACATTAGCAAATACACCCTTGAGTTATTTCGATATCCCAAAACAGTTTTGGTACTTTTCTGAAACAACCCTCATGCTGTCCTGTAATTCGATCGGAGTATCGTATCCACTCAAAAACGACGGCGAACCTTAAGAGTGTCACCCTACGGTTCACGAATAACGTGGACATGATCGAGACTCCTCTCTGATCAATAATCAACAGCGGGATCTGGAAATCCATGATGACTCCCACTTACTCAACGATGAACTAGTGATCGTGTGAACCAGTAACGAACATAGTTAATTCCTTTTGTCTCGCGATATTATTACTTGTCCGAGATCCGATCATTTGGTATCAACCATACCTAGTTCGATCTCGTTCCCGACAAGTCTCTATACTCGTTCCGTGATAATGCATTCCCGTGACCTAGTCACATACTTGCAAGCTATTCCAATGCAATATCACCGAGAAGGGCCCAGAGAATATCTTTCCGTCATCCGGATGGACAAATCCCACTCTTGATCCATGAGCCTCAACTAATACTTTTAGAGTACCCAAATCAACCTTTATAATCACCCTATTACGGTGTGACATTTGATATCATCAAAGTACCCTTCCGGTATTAGTGATTAACATGATCTCATGGTCTAAGGACTAGAACTACTTCGTATGAGTTTGATATAGCAATGAACTTGATGACTTGATCGTATTGCTATTCGTACTATGGGTGTGAGTGTTCATCACATCATTCTTCTAATGATATGACCCCGTTATTAACAACATCCAATGTTCATGATCAGGAAACCTTGATCATCAGTTAATCAACGAGCTAGTATAAAAGAGAGGCTTTACTAGGAACCCTTTTAGTTTATTAATCACACAAGTATTAATGTTTCCGATTAATACAATTCTAGCATGAAAAATAAACATCTATTATGAACACGGAATAATATAATAACAACTTTATTATTGCCTCTCGGGCATATTCCTTTCAGTCTCCCACTTGCACTAGAGTCAATAATCTAGATTACATAGTGATGAATCTAACACCCATTGAGTTCTGGTGCTGATCATGTTTTGCCTTGGGGAGAGCTTTAGTCAACGGGTCTGCCACATTCAGATCCGTGTGCACTTTGCAAATCTTTACATCACCATCCGCGACATGTTCACTGATGGAGTGAAATCGGTGCTTTACATGCTTGAATTTCTTGTGAGACCTTGGCTCCTGATTATTGGCTATGGCACCATTGTTGTCACAATAGATAACCATTGGATCCAATGCACTCGGAACCACACCCAGTTCGGATATGAACTCCTTCATCCAAACTGCTTCTTCTGCCGCTTCTGAAGCAGCAATGTATTCTGCCTCTGTAGTTGATCTCGCCACCACGCTTTGCTTGGAACTCCTCCAGCTTACCGCTCCTCCATTCATAACAAATACGTACCCGGATTGAGACTTAGAGTCATTCGGGTCAGTGTCGAAGCTAGCATCGACGTAACAACTTGCGACGAGCTCTTCTTCACCGCCATATACGAGAAACATATCCTTAGTCCTTCGTAAGTACTTAAAGATATTCTTGACTGCCGTCCAGTGTTCCAAACCTGGATCAGATTGGTACCTACTAGTCAAACTAATAGCATGTGCCACATCTGGTCTTGTACATAACATGGCATACATGATAGAGCCTATGGTAGAGGCATAGGGAATCTTATTCATTTCTTCTCTATCTTCAGCTGTAGCCGGACCTTGAGTCTTACTCAATATCTTTCCTTGCAACATAGGTCAGAACCCTTTCTTACTATCTTCCATTCTAAACCTCTTTAGAATCTTGTCAAGGTATGTACTTTGTGATAGCCCAATTAAGCGTCTCGATCTATCTCTATAGATTTTGATGCCTAAAATATACGCCGTTTCACCAAGGTCTTTCATTGAAAACTTACTGTTTAAGTAATCTTTTACGCTCTTCAAAAGTTCCGTATCATTTCCAATCAGCAATATGTCATCCACATATAATATTAGAAATGATACAGAGCTCCCACTCACTTTCTTGTAAATACAAGTTTCTCCATAAGTTTTGACAAATCCAAACCCTTTGATAACTTCGTCAAAACGGAGATTCCAACTTCGGGATGCTTGCTTCAGTCCATAAATGGATCACTGAAGTTTGCATACCTTGTCAGCATCCTTAGGATCAACAAAACCCTTGGGCTGTACCATGTACAACTCTTCCTCAATGTTACCATTAAGGAACGCGGTTTTCACATCCATCTGCCAAATTTCGTAATCGAAAAATGCAGCAATTGCTAACATAATCCTGACAGACTTTAGCATCGCTACGGGTGAGAAAGTCTCATCGTAGTCAATTCCTTGAATTTGTCGAAAACCTTTTGCGACAAGTCGTGCTTTATAGACGGTCACATTACCATCAGCGTATGTTTTCTTCTTGAAAATCCATTTATTCTCAACGGCCTTTCGGTCATTGGGAAGTTCCACCAAAGTCCATACTTGGTTTTCATACATGGATTCCATTTCGGATTTCATGGCTTCATGCCATTTGTTGGAATCTGGGCTCATCATCGCTTCATCATACGTCGCAGGGTCATCGTTCTCAACAATGGCATTTACGACAAGATCACCGTACCATTCAGGAGCGGCGCGTGTTCTTGTCAACCTGCGAGGTTTGGTAGTATCCTCTTTTGGAGTTTCATGATCTTCATCATTAGCTCCCACTTCATTTGGTGAAGTCACCACCGGAACGGTTTCTGGCGCTGCGCCACTCGCCAATTCATGAAGAGGAGGTTCAATAATCTCATCGAGTTCTACCTTCCTACTATTCACACCTTTCGAGAGAAACTCCTTCTCCAAAAAGGATCCGTTCTTAGCAACAAACACTTTGCCTTCGGATCTGTGATAGAAGGTGTACCCAATTGTTTCTTTAGGGTATCCTATGAAGACACATTTTTCCGCTTTGGGTTCGAGTTTATCAGGCTGAAGTTTCTTCACATAAACATCGCATCCCCAAACTTTTAGAAATGACAGCTTGGGTTTGTTTCCAAACCATAATTCATACGGTGTCGTTTCAACGGATTTAGATGGAGCCCTATTTAAAGTGAAAGCGGCTGTTTCTAGCGCATAACCCTAAAAAGATAGTGGCAGATCGGTAAGAGACATCATAGACCGAACCATATCCAATAAAGTACGGTTACGACATTCGGATACACCATTTCGTTGTGGCGTTCCAGTGGGAGTGAGTTGTGAAACTATTCCACATTCTCTCATATGTGTGCCAAACTCATAACTAAGATATTCTCCTCCACGATCAGATCGTAGAAATTTAATCTTTCTGTTACGATGATTTTCTACTTCACTCTGAAATTCTTTAAACATTTCAAACGTTTCAGACTTGTGTTTCATTAAATAAATATACCCATATCTACTTAAGTCATCAGTGAAAGTAACAAAATAACGATATCCACCATGCGCCGGCACACTCATAGGTCCACATACATCAGTATGTATGATTTCCAATAAGTCTGTCGCCCGTTCCATTGAACCAAAAAACGGCGTTCTAGTCATCTTGCCCATAAGACATGGCTCGCATGTCTCAAATGATTCATAATCAAGTGATTCCAGAAGTCCATCCAAATGAAGCTTCTTCATGCGTTTAACACCAATATGACCTAAATGGCAATGCCACATGTATGCGGCCATATCATCATTTGACTTAATTCTTTTGGTATTCACGTTATGAATATGTGTTTCATTACTATCAAGATTCAAAAGAAATAAACCTTTCTTCTCAGGTGCATGTCCATAAAAGATATTATTCATATAAATCGAACAACCATTGTTCTCATACTGGAATGAATAATTGTCTCGCATTAAACAAGATCCAGAAATAATGTTCATGCTCAACACAGGCACCAAATAACATTTATTCAGGTTTAAAACTAATCCAGATGGTAAATGTAGAGGCAGCGTCCCGACGGCGATCACATCAACTTTTGATCCATTGCCGATGCACATCGTGACCTCATCCTTCGCAAGTTGCCGCTTATTCTTTAGCCCCTGTTTCGAGTTACATATGTGAGCAACCGAACCAGTATCAAATACCCAGGTGCTATTGTGACTACTAGTAAGGTACACATCAATAACATGTATATCATATATACCTTTGTTAATCTTCCCGTTCTTCTTATCCGCCAGATACTTTGGGCAGTTGCGCTTCTAGTGCCCTGTTTCCTTGCAGTAGAAGCACTCAGTTTCAGGTTTAGGACCAGCCTTGGGTTTCCTCTCAGAACCGGCAACAGATTTGCCGTCCTTCTTGTTTCTACCCTTGGACTTATTATCCTTTCTACCTTTCTTGAAACTAGTGGTCTTATTGACCATCAACACTTGATGTTCCTTTTTGATCTCCACTTCTGCAGTCTTAAGCATTGAGAGAAGCTCGGGGAGAGACTTCCTCATGCCCTGCATGTTGTAGTTCATCACAAAGCCTTTGAAGCTAGGTGGGAGAGATTGGAGAACCCGATGTATTCCCAACTCATTAGGAATCGTTATTCCCAAAGAGATGAGTTTATCGGCGTACCCAGACATTTTGAGTACGTGCTCACTAACGGAGCTGTTCTCTTCCATCATGCAGCTAAAGAACTTTTCTGAAGCATCATAACTCTCTACGGCAGTATGGGAGTCGAAAATTAGTTTCAACTCTCCCATTGTATCATAAGCGTTGCTGTTCTTGAAACATTTTCGCAGCTCCGGCTCAAGTCCATACAGTATGCCGCAATGAACTAAACTGTGGTCCTCCTTACGAGTCAGAAAAACATTTTTCTCTTCATCGAGAGCATCTTCTACAGGCGGGTTACCTAGCGGTGCCTCAAGCACATAGCCCGTTTGAGAGGCATTGAGGAGGATCCTCAAGTTAAGTGCCCAGTTGGTGAAGTTGCTACCATTGGTGGCTAGTTTTTCTTTCTCCATGAACAAATTGAAATTTAGAGCAGGTGGTGCCATGATCTACAAATTATTTGCAAAGTGAATTTAGACTAAGTTCATAATAGAATGAGTTCACGTTAAATCAAATTCTACGTGAACTCCCACTTAAAACAACATCCCTTCTAGTTATCTTAACTGATTACACGAACCAAATCCACTACACCGCAACCGATCATCACGTGCAACGGTGTAGTTTCAAAGGCGAACATCACCATGTTCATCAACCATATGACTCATGCTTAACCTTTCGGTTCGTGTTCCGAGGCCATGTCTGTACATGCTAGGCTCGCCAAGTAGAACCATAACATTTGCGTGTGTAAAACTGTCTTACACCCGTCGTATGTGAACGTAGAGTCTATCACACCCGATCATCACGAGGTGTCTCAAAACGACGAACTTTCTTGACGGTGCATGTTATGGGAGAACACATTTTATCTTGATATTTATGTGAGAGGGATCATCTTATAATGCTACCGCGCGATCAAATCTAAGCAGAATAAGATGCATAAAAGGATAAACATCACATGCATATATAATGTGATATGATATGGTCCTTCACGCACTCGATCTCCATCTTGTGCGTCATGGCATAATCGCCATCATTCCACCGGCGTAGCACCAAGGTCTATGGCGCGCCACCTTGGTTGTCTTCCTCCATTACAATATATCACTTGGATATACATTTTCGGCACGCAGGCCATTTAAATGTAAAGACAACCATATGGCTCCTGCCGGTTGTTTATAACTTACAAAAAGGATCATCGCATACAATTTGTAACATAAACAATTTAACCATATCACATCACATGCCCTGCAAAAACAAGTTAGACGTTTCTAATTTGTCTTGCATATTTTACGTGGTTTGGGGCTTTCTAGGAAGAACCGTTCTTACCTACGAACAAGAACCACAACGGTGATAAAAATATTATTAACAACTCTTTGTCAAATAGATCATAACTATAGTGGGAGAAACGTGCACCCGCAAAGCCACATATGCCAAAGCATGTCAAGTGTGGGACAAGTCTCGTGAACGCGGTCACGTAAGGTTAGTCTCGGGCAGTTTCAATCCCACTATGCCACTATGATCCAAAATACCAAAAAAATTGCAATAACATGATCATCAACGCCCATATCCACATGTGTTCTAACCGTGCATACCAACTACGCATAGAGATGACTCTGATACCACTGATGGGTTTGTAGCATAGAAAACAAAAAATTTCCTACGCAAGAACATATAAACTAGCCAAGATACTCTACGAGGTGGTAGCAACGGAGACTAACCCTCGATGACCGTAAGCGGGGATTACGTTCCTGCACAAACGTTGACGATGGAGAGTCGATGAAGACGCACGTAGTCGACGTAGTTGTTCACTTGACGATCACAAGATCGTGTATACGGCGCCACAAGTGGCAGCGCCCCCGTGCTCGGTCACACGTACATCTCGTTGTCGACTCCTCCACGCCCTCGGTCCAGCGGGGCAGCGGAAGAAGGGATCCGTCGGACACTCCACCACACACTTCTCCAACTGTATGAACTACGAACTACAATTCCGGCAGAGCTTCGCTAAGCTGAGACGGATATTGGGCAGCAACTATGCGAAGGAGGGGAGGATCAAGAAGTGTGTCACATGGAGGAGAGGGAGGGGTTTATATAGGGGAGGAGGGGCAGCCCCCAAGGGGGGGGGGGGGGTGCGCCGGCCCCAAGGAGGAGTTCCTCCTCCTCATCATGGTGGTAACCCCGTCTTCATTCCCTTCATGGTGGTAACCCCCTCATCAACATGAGGTAACCCCCATTTTAATTTTGCATGACATTCATGCTAATTAAAATTCACACTTATTGATTTAATAAAACATTTTTATTTCTTTAATATTTGTTAATTCATTCAATTAACAAACATTAGCAAATACACCCTTGAGTTATTTCGATATCCCAAAATAGTTTTGGTACTTTTCTGAAACAACCCTCATGCCATCCTGTAATTCAATCGGAGTATCGTATCCACTCAAAAACGATGGCGAACCTTAAGTGTGTCACCCTATGGTTCGCGAATAACATGGACATGATCGAGACTCCTCTCTGATCAATAATCAATAGCGGGATCTGGAAATCCATGATGACTCCCACTTACTCAACGATGAACTAGTGATCGTGTGAACCAGTAACGAACATAGTTAATTCCTTTTGTCTCGCGATATTATTACTTGTCCGAGATCCGATCATTTGGTATCAACCATACCTAGTTCGATCTCGTTCCCGACAAGCTCTTTACTTGTTCCGTGATAATGCATTCCCATGACCTAGTCACATGCTTGCAAGCTATTCCAATGCAATATCACCGAGAAGGGCCCAGAGAATATCTTTCCGTCATCCGGATGGACAAATCCCACTCTTGATCCATGAGCGTCAACTAATACTTTCAGAGTACCCAAATCAACCTTTATAATCACCCTATTACGGTGTGACGTTTGATATCATTAAAGTACCCTTCCGGTATTAGTGATTAACATGATCTCATGGTCTAAGGATTAGAACTACTTCGTATGAGTTTGATATAGCAATGAACTTGATGACTTGATCGTATTGCTATTCGTACTATGGGTGTGAGTGTTCATCACATCATTCTTCTAATGATATGACCCCGTTATTAACAACATCCAATGTTCATGATCAGGAAACCTTGATCATCAGTTAATCAACGAGCTAGTATAAAAGAGAGGCTTTACTAGGAACCCTTTTAGTTTATTAATCACACAAGTATTAATGTTTCCGATTAATACAATTCTAGCATGAAAAATAAACATCTATTATGAACACGGAATAATATAATAACAACTTTATTATTGCCTCTCGGGCATATTCCTTTCAGGGGCGACCTCGGTCGAGGACGGCGCCCCGGCAAATCTGCCCAAAGGATCCTGGGAGGGCTCCTGGGTGAAAGAGAAATGGATCGAGCTGCTGCGCCAAGGCCGGGTGCTGCCGTCCGCGGACTTGGTGGGTTGCCGCCCCGCCAGCGGCGAACGAGTGCCCACTCCTCATCCCGGGGAAACGGTGGTCTTCTACGACCATTTCCCCAGGGGCTTCGCGTTGCCCGCCAGCAACTTCCTGCGGCAGTTCATGGATCACTTCCATTTGCAGCCGCATCATATTTGGGCAAATGCGATGATGATCTTGGCCACATTCGCGGCCCTCTGCGAGGCGTATTAGGCATTTGGCCTAACGTCGAGCTATTTCGATGGCTGATCTACTTCAAGACCCAGACGGCGGACACAATCCCGGTGGTGTGCGGAACAGCTTCCTTCTACGCGCGCAAGACCGCGGACTTCCCTGGGCTGAAAGGGAAAGAGTCTTGCAAGAAGTGGCAGTGCTCCTTCTTCTATGTGAAGAATCTGAAGGAGGGGGCTGACTACATCAACCTTCCCCCTTCGATGCCAGCGGGCCCAGCGAGCGAGAGAGCTGGAGTGCCCCACTCCCTCGTCCCTCGCCGGACATGACGAAGATGCTCCAGCGGATCACCGCTCTGTAGAAGGAGGGTAACCTGAAGCCATCTGACCTCCTGCTCGCTTTCTTGGATGCCCGCGTGTCGCCCCTCCAGCGCCGCTCGCACAAGATGTTCTTCCTGGGATCTGCCAGAGATCCCACTTGCCACTCTTCTAGGATGCTAGCGGCAGTAGAGGTGGCACAGAAAGCCAACAAAATCGCCGAGGTCAAACTCCCGACCACATGGGCGTGGGGCTTGAGGCCTCATGACCGCAGCAACCTGATCGCAAAGGTGCGCCTGTCAGGATTAGGTTCTGTTTCTCCTTCCTTGAATTGTTGATAGCCTGACCATCGCCTGTTCGGCTTGGGCAGAACTTATTTGCTCTGCAGACTATGGAGAATTTGGCCGCACGCCAAACAGGCTTTGCCGCTGACAAGGAGCATTCAGATGACGAGGTCGTTTGGGATGATGGCGAGGAGGACAACGACGCCGGCTCTAATGCCGTCGCCGAGGGTTCAAGTGCCACCCACGGTGATGATGGAAGTGAGGAGCTCGAAGACTCGGGCGAGCCCCTCAGCCACTCCAGTAAGTTCCTCGGTCCCTCCTCCTTAAGAGACTGGTCCGAGGATGATGATGAACCAGGGTCGGCTGTCGCTCTCGGGGGTGCAGCCCTTCATGTTGCCGCCGCGGCCGCCGCAGGAGCTCAGGCC
The DNA here is from genome assembly GCA_007115705.1 of Dactylis glomerata. Classification (NCBI taxonomy): domain Eukaryota; kingdom Viridiplantae; phylum Streptophyta; class Magnoliopsida; order Poales; family Poaceae; genus Dactylis; species Dactylis glomerata. The sequence goes on along the minus strand of QXEO01000436.1, from coordinate 1,674,764 downwards.
ATTCCGATCATGGACCTGCCGACATCTCCGGAACAACCTCCTGTTGCTCCGAAACCGGCTGCTTCGAAGCTGGACGATCCAGAGGGAGCCGGGAGAGGGGCGACTGGCACCAAGAGAGGGATCCAGCCGGCTCCAGCCGAGCCGGCTGAGAAACGAAAGAAAGCGGAGCCGGCGGCGAAGAGCCTGCTCCCTCCTAGGATAAAGAAGGTGATCAAACGGCGAGCTACTGCGGTGGCCGGGTAAGCCTTCCGCCTCCGCACTTCTCACCTCTTTTGGCCATCACATTCCTGATCAGCTTGATTATGGGGTACTTTCTTTGTAGGTCTCCCATTTCTGTTGACCTGCTTATGCAGCCTCCCCCGCAGTGGCGTTGGGGGAAACTGAAACCTCAACTCCCGACCTCTCGTGCAACAAGAGGGTGCGCAGGGAGGACACCGGTGGCGACCTAGGCCACGCTGGAGAGGACCATCAGTCCTCACGGTTGGAAGTCGTCGAGGGTTAGGGCAGGACGGAGGAGCTTGTCCGCCCGGAGGTGTCAACGGGCATCGCCTCCAGCTCAGTAGTAGCGGCCGAGGCCGGGCTTACACGAGCCGGGGAGGCCATCTTGACGGAGGTCGTCGCACCTCCTTCCACTGTCGGAGAAGCTGTATCGGAGGAGGTTGCCGCCGCTGACGCGTCCTTTGACCCGCCTGGTCAGGAAGACATTCGCGCGGTCGCGGTGAAAGCGACGGAGGAAACTTCGGCGCGCGTGGAAGCATCAGATCCACCGGAGCCGGCTGCCCTGAGCGTGTGGACTGTTATGCCCACATTTGGGATGGGGATTGGCGCAGCCGCTGGCCCCCTTCTCTTTGGGGCTGCTTCCGGTTCTGACAAAGCTCCTCAAGGACCCCTCACCGCTCGGGCGATAGGGAGTGAACCTGACGAAGCTCCTCTGGCTCCCAATGCCGCAACCAAGGATGCTTCAGGGGAGAAGATCCGCGTTGCCGCAGCCGGGTCTGGCGTTGGGAGTCTAAGCTCCGCCAGTCAACTTCAGCAGGAATGGGCATATACTGCCTCCAGCGTCGAGACTAGCGGGAAACTCAAAGCCCAGGGCAATAACCTGACTCTAGCAGAATTGAGCAGACAACTTTCTGTCGTTAAGGAGTCGCTGAGGAACGTGAACCTCCAGTTCCTCGAGGCATCGCAAACCACCGTCGTGAGTATCATGCTCTCAACCTTTGATTTCTTCTACCGGCTGGGGGGCAGGGCCTGCAACTCTGTGACCAATTTCTCCCTTCACCCTAGCCCCCGAGTTTCGAGGTAGCTGTGGTGACAGCTGACTTGAAAATGAATCTCGCTAAGAAACATTGCCCTTCTATTTCCCACAGGATTTGAATACGCTCCGAGCTAGCGTCTTCCAGAAGCTGTTGGGGAAGTATCGTGCCGGCAAATCTCAATACCAGGGTCTAAAAAAGGAGCTGGAGAAGCTATCAGGTAGGCCTCGGACCCTTTGCCTCGAGATGCTACTGTTGCCCTTTCCGCTCTCACATTTCCATTCTCAGATGCCGCCTCGCTCATCTCCTCGCTTGAGTCCTGGCTGGCCAACTCGATGTCGGCCGACGCAGTTGAGCTACTCAAACAGGAGCATGCAAAGGAGCTCCAAGGCCTGCGTGCCCAAGCCGCCCGGGCTCAGGAGTTGGAAACGGAGCTGACGAAGACTCGAGAGGCGGAATCAACGCTGCGGCTGGAATTTGACCGCTAGCTGGCCAAGGAGCGAGAAATCCTCTCCGCAAAGTATGACAGCGAGGTGGGCGAGCTTCGCGCATCGCTGGAAGCCAAAGTTGAGAGCCGCGATGCTAAGATCAATGAGCTGGAAACTCTCCGGGCACTTGACAACAAGCAGCATGACGACGATCTCAGCGCTTGGCGCACTTGGGACCGCAAGCTCCACTCCGGCCTCCTGGGACTAGAGGACGCTCTTCACGGAACGCTTCCTTCTCCGCTTCCCAGCTTTTGCTCTTTCAAGCCGTTTCCTCATTTTCTGGCCGCTCCCGTAGGGGCCTTTCCTGACTCTGACGGGGCTGCGACAGCCGCGCTGGAGAAGTACCGAGCCGAGCAGAAGGTCGTCCCCTGTAATGACCCCAAGGCCAAATTTACCTCTGGAGAGCTGATGGCATTGGTCAAAGGCCGACTCCACCCGGTGGCTAAGCTGGGGGGCGAACTTCGCCAAGCCGTTGCCTCCGTGTTCAAAGATTTGTGGCCTGGGCGAGCGGTGCCTGATGATATCCAGACACTCCTCAAATGGATCCCGCTCGTGTCCAACCAGGTCGACGTCTGGAAGGAGTCTTCGGCCCAAGCTGTCACTGTGCAAGCTTTGGAGTCCGTGCTCTTGTGGTACCTAGGTGTTAGCCTGGACCAACTAGAGCATCTTCTCGAGGGTGGGTTGGCTGCTCTCGACGAGGCCAAGCTTCGCCAGCGTGCCCGCGCTATTGCAGAATGTGCCAACACCAGCGTGCTCTTTGACGCCGGGGAGAGTGACGAGTCCTTGGACGATGCAGATTTCCAGGAGCCCGGCTCTGCAGAGGCGCCTCAGAAAGCCCCCGAGGATCCCGCTGACAATTCCATCCCTCCGTCCCCCAGCGGCGATGACTTCGTTTTGGCAGCTAGGACTAGCGACGCTGCCCCGCTGGAGCCGGCCGGCTCGCCAAGCGCCCCCTGACTGTGTCAGGGTTTCCTTATTCGTTTGTATGTGTGTTGAACTTATGCTGTGCCCAATGACATTTCGCTCATGTACACTGATGACGTTTCATCCTAAGTCCCTTATGTATTGGTTTCTAGTTGTTTATGAACCGGATTTAGCCTGACCTCTTTCAACTTTTTCCTTTATCTCCCCATCCTTCGGCCCTTCTACCCCCAACCGGCAACCTGGTGCCGGTTGGTCTCCCTTGGACTGGCAGCCGAATGCCAGTCTAGGGTGGGAGCGTGCCGCGAGATGAGGAGTAGTACTTCGCTGCATAAAAGATCCGGCTTGGTCCAGTCCACGCGCAACTATTAACCAACGCACGCGGTTCTTAGGCGAATAGTAACGCTTTTGACGTCTTTGCGTCCTGTCCTCTTAGCGATTTTCCTAAGTGGGTGACCTGCCGGCTCCATCTCCCGCGGCTTGGGATGGAGGTTGGGCTCGGGGTCCGATCTGCACACAGTACTCGTTCGTCTGACAAGAGGCTCGATTCGTCGGGTTTCGGGCGTTTCCTCTTAGCGATTTTCCTAGGTGGGTGACCTGTCGGCTCCATCTCCTGCGACTCGGGATGGAGGTTGGGCTCGAGGTCCGATCCGCACGCAGTACTCGTTCGTCTGGCGAGAGGTTCGACGGTTCAGGGCTGCTGGCTCCCGCTCGAAGCCGGTTTTCAGCCCCCATGAATAACGCTAGAAAGGTAAAAGACACTTTAAAGCATTCTTTCCTGGGATCAGCCGTATGCCGCCCAACTTTCTTTTATTCATCAACACTTGTTCGGGATACAAGGTTTTTGCCTTGGCTAGCCAAAGGTCTTAAGCGATCGACATCTCGACTTGTCTCGGGCGAGGCCGTGAGGTGCACCCTCCTACCTCGAGGAAGGGCCAGCCCCCGAGACAAGGGCTTCTGCCTCCTTGCCCACTTCGGGTGGGACTTCCTTGGCGCTGCTTGCCGGCTTGAGGTGAGGAGCTGGCTGGCTCGGTGCCAGATGGCCTGGCTGGGTCGCCGCCACCCGCTGAAGTAGCTGACGCTTCTCCTCAGCGATGACCAGAGCCTCCGCCAGTTTAGAGATGGCTCTCGCATATTCTATCGACTTCTTGTAGCACCTGGTGACAGTAATCACCCCACGAGGGCCAGGAAGCTTCATCTTCAAGTAGGCGTAGTGTGGGACTGCCATGAACTTGGCCAGGGCGGGTCGGCCGAGCAGCGCGTGATAGGGGCTGTTTAGGTCTACCACCTCGAACCAGATCGGTTCGTGGCGATGATTGTCCTTCTCGCCGAACAACACTTCCAATTGGATCCTCCCCATTGGTGTACAAGAGTGTCCCGGCACGATCCCATGAAAGGTTAGCTTGGTAGGCTTCAGCTGGATTGCAGGGATCCCAAGCTTCTCCATCGAGGTACGATAGAGCAGGTTGATGCTGTTGCCTCCATTGATGAGCACGCGCGAGAACCGACAGGTTTGCGTCTCTGAGAACACAATTGGGTTCAAGACCAGTGCGTAGGCCCCGGGTCTCGGCATGACTGGCGGGTGATCTTCGCACCCCCAGGTGATGGATGCGTCAGACTAGTGCATGTACTGCGGTCCGACTTGCATTACTGCGTTCACCTCGACACCAAACCAAGGCTCATCCTTCAGGTCTTCCACCTAGGAAGTGAACACGTGATATTGTTCCACATTGGCTTCCTCGGGGTAGTCCCCAGCAGCTTTAGCCGGCTGCCGATTCTTGTTCCCTTGCGCTTCAGCTGGCAGGCCTGGCGGAGGGCCGGGCAGTTGATGGTTGCCTTGCTCCAGGTCCCTGGTGAAACTGCACTGGCGAGTAGTATGCGCTGCCGGCTTGCCTGAGACGCTATGGAACTTGCAGGGTTGATCTAGCATCACCTCGATGGTGTACTTGTCCTTGCTGAACTTGTCCCCCTTGCGCTTCTGACTTTCACCCGTAGCCCCCAGGCTTCCTTGAACAGCGGCCACTTGCTGGGAACCGTACTTGTTATCACGATGCTCATCCTTTCTCTTGTTGTGGCGATCACGGTTGTGGTGTCCACTCTAGCCGGATGCCGGCTGAGATTGGCCTCCGGCTGGCGCTGGCTCAACATATTGCACCCTTGCGACGGAGTCGGCAGAAGCGTACTTGTCCGCTATCGCCATGAAATCAGCCATTGTCTTCGGCTCGGCCCTGTGGAGCTTATGCTTCAACAAGGTTCCTTCTCTGCATCCGTCCGTGAAGTAGCCAATGGCCTGTTCCTCGCCCACTCCTTCGCATGTGTTGCGCAGCTTGGACCATCTCGTGAGGTAATTACGGTCTGGCTCATCCGGACCTTGCTTGCAGAGGGCCAGCTGCCATGGGCGGGGTGGTCGCTTATAAGTCCCGGTGAAGTTCTTGATAAACACTTCCTAGAAATCATGCCATGAGTTGATCTGCAGAGCCAGCAGGCTGTTGAGCCACGTCCGAGCAGATCCTGTGAGCATGAGCGGCGCGTAGCACACCGCTGTCCTCTTGTTGCCACCTGCAATGTCGACGGCTGTGACGTAGTCTGATAGCCAATCTTCCGGCTTCACCGCCCCAGTGTACTTGGGCATATTGCGTGGAGGCGGGAACTTGGCTAGGAAGGGCTCGTTGCAGATGCGGGGGCTGAAACAGACCGGCCCCGCTGAAGACTCCTCTTCGTCGAACTTGGAGTCCGCCAATTGGTTGAGCCGGTGGCGTGCATCATCCTTGGGCGGGTCAACGCGCTCTCCAATCCTCAAGATCACGTGCGAGCGGGCCGGTTGGTGTCCTTGGGCGCCTTGGCCGGCTCCTGGAGCCGGCGCCACTTGCGCCGCAGACTTGCCGCGTGCCGGCTCCACCGCATCTGGCCGAGGGTGATTGCGCGGCTTGTTGGTGACCATAGCCGGATCTCGGGGCTGCCGGCTGTGGTGGCCAGAGTGCTGGGTGCGATGGTTTTCACTGCTTTTGCCAGGAGCTCGGTTGCTCCGGCTGTGCTCCGCCGGGCCGTGATTGGGTGATGAAGCATGTGCTTGCGACTTGTTTTGTCCAGAAACGACGATGCGGTTGTTGTGCCGTGTGCCGGTCGCCTCTCTGTGCGGCTCCATCGCCTGCGGCTGCAGTTCGGCGGCGTCCAGGAGTTCCTGGAGCCAGGCTTGCTTCTCCCGCAAGTCTTCGCCTTGCAGTCCGGCCAGTTCGGAGGTGATGTAGCGTGCGACACAGAGGTTCTTCGTGGGCGTGTTGTAGGTAGGCTTGGCGATGACAGGAGGCAGCTTCGCCGAGGGTGCTGCCTGGTTCAGCTCCGCGCCCAGCTCGCGGCCTCATTGACGAACTTGTCTTGCCCGGCTAGGACCATCTCTGGTCGGGGTGAAGCCTTGGGCGGTGTTGTACTCATGGAGCGTGGAGAGGATGCGCCGACGAGTGTCTTCGACGCCGATCGCTTCTTTGAGGAGATTACGGCGCGTCCGCTCCAGATCCTTGGAGAGCTTGACTGGATCGGCGGTGAGGTCGAGTGGAGCGTGCAGGTCCGTGATGGCAGCGTCCAACACGTCCCACTCTGGAGGTGGAAGATCTTGCTCCTGTTGAGGTGGGCGTTCGAGCGGCGGGCGCGCGGTAGGTCGCCGCCACCATCATCCTCCAGGGCCAGCACTTCAACCATGGTACAAAGGTCACTGCTTTCACTGCAGTCTAAACCTGTGTCATAGAGAGGGTCAAGCACATTGGTTACCTCCTCCGGGAAGGGCTTGGCGACGTAGAAGCGGTGGCTGCCGACGTCGAGGAAGGAGCCGCTATCGCTGAGGCCGTCCTTGAAGTAGGCTAAGTTGTCGCTGACGCAGTCGAAGGTGCCAAACCTCCAGACAAGGCCGGAGGCGACCTTCTCGCCGAGAGCCGATGAGGGTCCCAGCCGGAACTTGACTCCGGTCGCTGCCGCGCGTTGCCCCACGGTGGGTGCCAACTGTCGTGGGAATTTAGAGACAGTAGCCATGGGGGTGGCTTAACGAAGGGGCTCGACGGTGTGCGACGATGGGTCCGGCTCGAGATTGTGCCAACTGAGACACCTCGGTTTACCTAGGTTCAGGGCCCTCCACGCCGGAGGTAAAACCCCCTACTTCCTGCCTTGTTTCGTATTATCTCGACAGTGGTTACAACGCTCCTTGAGCTGTTCAGTCTAGAGGAGGAAGAAGAAGATTAGATCCCCCTAGTCTAAGGGTCCAGACCCCCTTATATAGGCGGGGGTCTGGTTACAGGTTAGGTGGCTGGCCGTCCGGCTGCCGGCTCCTCCGTGGCTGCGTCTTCGGCATGATCTTCTGGCCCTGCTCTGACAATCGCACTTTATAAAGCGCCTTTTCCCCCTTGGACCGGCATCTGGGAGGCATATGCCCTCCCTTTTGCCTCAGATCCTTTCGTGGGGAAGGCTCTTGCTCTCTGGTTGGTGGAGTCTGGTCGTGGCGTGCGTCACTCCCGTCCTTTGCATCTGTTGATCTTGTCGGGGCCAGGCCACTTTCGGTGAAACAACCGTTGGAGGAATCTTATCTTCATCGCCCGGCTCTGGCTCTCCTTGGTGGAGTCGCCAGCCGGCTGCTGGCGCAGCCGGCCCTTCGGGCAGAGCCGGTATTCTCATCCTAGCGCCATGGAGATTCCTGGGACGCCAGCCGGCAGATAGCTCGGCCCTTGGCATGCCCTAGTAGTCATCCCCACGACAACCCTCTTCTCCTCAAGATCAATTTTCTGAGCTACCATGCTCCCCCTCATCAATTCGTCCTCCAAGAAGACTGCATGTCTCGTTTCTACAAACTTTGTGTATTTGTCTGGATAGTAGAAACGATAACCTTTTAATCTGTCAAGATAGCCAATGAAGTGGCAAGTTACTGTTTTGGGGTATAACTTTGCAATATTTGGATTAAATACTTTTGCCTCAGCTAGGCTCCCCTAGACCCCCCAAGTGGCGCAGAGAGGGAACTCTCCCTGTCCACAACTCGTACGGTGTTTTGGGCACCGACTTGCTTGGTATTCTGTTAAGAATATGAATGGCGGTTTTAAGTGTCTCCATCCATAATCCCAATGGCAGGGTGGAATAACTCATCATACTACGCACCATATCCATAAGAGTACGGTTGTGCCTTTCAGCTACTCCATTTTGCTGAGGTTCGCCCGGCATAGAATACTGAGCGACTATTCCATTTTCTTGTAAGAACCTTGCAAAAGGTCCAGGTACTTGACCATATGGAGTGTGCCGACCATAGTACTCTCCTCCACGGTCGGACCGGACTATTTTAATTCTTTTATCATGCTAATTTTCAACTTCTGCTTTGAATATTTTAAATTTATCCAATGCTTCAGAACTTTCTTTAATTGGATAAATATAACCATATCGGGAGTAATCATCTATGAATGTTATGAACGAGTCATAGCCATCCACACTTTTCACAAAAAACGGTCCACAAATATCAGTGTGAATGATTTCTAGTGTCGTTGTACTTTGGTTTGCACCCTTTTTAATTTGCTTTACATACTTTCCTTTTATGCAATCTGTACATTGTTCTATATCGGAGAACTCTAACGGAGGAAGAATATCATTTTTAACGAGGTTTTCGATTCTTTCCCTCGAAATATGCCCTAAATGACAGTGCCATAACTTCGATGAGTCATGAGTTCTTTTTCTTTTCTTTTGTTATTTGTTCGACAAGGAAGTTTGTTCATTCACATTACACACAGAATGCACTTTTTCACATAAGGATAATAAATAAAGCTTGTTGTGAAGTAAAGTAGTACCCACACAAGCATCTTTAAACCATATGGCACACTTGCCATGTGCAAAATAACACTCATAACTGTCTTTTATCCAAACATGATACACTTATTAAGTTTCTGTGAAGTGAAGGAACAAATAAAACATCTCTAAGCAGAATCATAAAACCATCAGCTAACTCCAAGGAGATGTTGCCAACAACTTCAACGTCTGCTTGAACTCCATTCGCAACTTCAATGCATCTTTCGCTTCTTTGCATAGTCCTTGTCGAATGGAATCCATGTAAAGAATTTGCAACATAAACAGTTGCACCTGAGTCAATCCACCAAGTAGATTTCAAAAACTGTGAATACAGGGATTCATTTACAAAAGAAACTATATCTATACCTTTCTTTGCCATTATGGATTTGAGCCATTCTAGGCAATCTTTCTTGAAGTGCCCAGTCTTCTTGCAGTGGAGACACTGGTCTTTATCCACTGGGAGAGTGGGCTGATGATACTGTTGGGGACCTTTGCCATATGGCTTGGAGGGAGAACCTTAATTGCTGTTCTGGTAGTTCCTTTTCCTGTTGTCCTTGACATAGTTGATGGAACCACCATTTGAGGCTTTGAGCCTATCCTATTCTTGCACACATATGGCAATCATCTTTTCTATGTCCCATTTATCAGGAGACATGTTGTGGTTGATAACAAAGTTATCAAACTCTTTAGGCAATGAAGCCATGACAAGGTGAACAAGCAGAGCAGGCTTTAGTTTCAGATCAGCATCCATGGGCTTCAGTTTAGAAGCCATGTTGCTCATCCTCAGGATGTGCTCCCTGATGCCATGCGCACCTCCTGTGTACTTTTCTGTGACCAGCTGTTTGAGCAGCTGGGTAACATACACCTTTGAAGAGCCAGCGAACTAGCTCTTTATCTTTTCCAGAAACTCCCCAACGGAAGTGCACTCTTCGATTGAGCCCGCAATGGCATTCTCAATCGTGTTCTTTATAAAGGCCATGCACTTTTTATTTGCATTAACCCACTTTTGGTTCTCTAGCACATATACCAGCTCCACTGGAGCAGAGTCCTTTTTCTTTTTCTCCCATGCAGCATTCCTTTGCATCTCTGACTGGCTCTATCGGCTTGACTGGCTGTGGAGTGTCCACAACCCAGTCGACTTCAGCGCAAACAAAAGCCAGGTCAACTTTCTTCCTCCACTCAGTGTAGTTATCACCCCTGAGCGTCGGAACATCTTTGAGGCAACTCATCAAATTGTAACCTCCTAAAATTCACAAAGATGTGAGATAACAAAACAATTGCATGCATTAATCCAACGTTGGTATAAGTCAACACATACAACTGTTTGTGCAATTAAAACTACATCACCGTTGGGCAAAAATAGAGATAAATGCACCTTTTAACATGTAATAAATAAATTATGATCATGCCATCAACAACGTTGGTTATATAATAACAGAATCATAATCATCTTTAAATCACTTTATCACATCTTTCAAAAAATTAATTCTCACTTTTAGGTATTTTTACCTTTAAATAACACTTTTAACTATTTGCAGCGAAAATTATGAATTAAAAAATTCATTAACTTTAAACTTTTTAGAAATGTTTTTGTCACTTTTGAATTCTTTAAAACAAATTTTCATTGGAATAATTTGAATAGAAAAAAACTATATGAAATTTGTCCAAAAAAACTGAACAAAAATCATCAAAACTGTGCTCTGTATAAAAAATAACAGAGAAAGCTGTTTTGGCCCGTAGCCTTCTGCGGCCCACGGCCCACCATGCGCACAGCCGACCTGTGCGGCAAATACTATAGAGCGCGTGAGGGTCTGCGGCCTGCTGGAGGCGGCCCATGGCCTGCCAACGCCCGCCGCTGGAGCACCCTTTGGTCGTGGCCGTCCGATTCAGATCGACGATTCTCCGCGCCCGTCGCCAGAACAAAACCTGCCCGAAACGACAGCCCCGAAACCCTAGCGCCACTCACTTCCCCCACTCTGTTTTTGTCCTACGATGGCGGCTGCTGGGAGGCCGAGCCCCCCGCTGTCGGTGCCCCGCTGGCGACGGCGAGCTCAACCACGGTGGCGGCCATCCCCTCTCTTCCCTTTCTCCCTTCACTTTCTCTGCTTGCTTTTTCTCTCCGCCTGGCGAGCTGAGCTCCCGACAGAGATAGCAGACAAGAATCGGCGCCCCTCTGGCCCTCTTGCCGGTGTGTGCGTGCACCCGAAGGTGCGCGCACTATCATCAAGCGGCTTAGGGACGGCGCCCAGCGACCGTGGAGGAGTTCCCTGGAAGGGTGCTGTCTTTTCCCCATGAGGGTTTGTTCTTTTTCCGGTGCTTCGGCTTGCCGATACACACTGGGATCGAGAGGAACGAGCACGGCCGGAGACGGCAGTGCACTTTTTCGGCGAGCCCGAAACCCTCTCCAGTGAGTTCTTTCTTTTCCCTCTGCTCCTTTTTGGATTAGGGTTTCATTTGGTGCTGTGAGGGATTCAGGATGGCTACGAATTCTTTTTCTTTCTTTTCTACCCGAAGAGATCTAGGCTAGACTGCTCTGATACCATTGTTGATGAGCTAGGCTAGATCATCACGGTGTTGTACTGTCTATGCGTCAAATTGAGTCGGGATCTGAGAGAGAGAGGGAGAGAAGACAGAGGGGAAATACCTGCGCCGGAATTTGACGAGCTCGAACCGGAGGCCATGGCGATGGGTGTGTGTGTGTGTGGTGGCGATGGTGGCAGTGGTGCTTCCCATTGCCCACGCTAACCCTAGATCGGTAGGGGATGTCGGTGGGGGGCGTCTACGCACGATCAACCTCGTGAGGCGTGTAGGCCGGGCCCCCACCCTTTATATAGTGCAGCGACAGGGGCCCACCATTCACGAACGAACGGACGCCCCCGACTAGGGTGCGAGGCAAGGGGTCGGACGGGCCGTTGGGCTCGTTCCGTTGGAGATCAATCTAACACACACAGCTCGGCCTCGCGGACACCTCGGCAAGATCCGCCAGGCCTTGAACCTTTTTTTTGACGGAATACAGCAGCGCTGCTTCGATTAATTAAGAGGAATCCGGGACAAATGCCGGTAGAGTACATTGGGGAGGTAGGAGAGGAAAACACTATACAAGGGTTTACAACATATTAACATAGGAAGTTACATCGGTGCCCTGGCTTTGCCACGCACCGGAGAACATGCTGCCTGATTACTCTCCGACTGGCCACGACGACCCCAGCACCCCAGCCTCCCTCCATAGGGACAACTCCAGGGTTATCTTGTCAGCAAGATCATCTTCAGTGCATGCTATATTATTGAATATATGATTATTCCTTTCCTTCCACAGCATCCACCAGGTTAGGAGAGCAAGGGATCGCCATCGAATTGCAATCAACTTGGGGACAATTCTGGCGCAATGCAGCCACCAGCCATCAAGTCTGGTGGTGTCTGCTGTTGGTGCAAGGGTGCTCGGAAGATGCAACCTTGCCAGCATCCTTAGCCTCACTCCAATGGAATAAGAACAAGCTACAGAAATATGAGACCCAGTTTCTGGGTGAATGAAGCACAACCTGCAGGTTGGGTTGTGCGGCCATCCTCTCTTCTCCAGATTATCCGCTGTGAGGCATTTATTATGCAGCAGAGTCCAGGAGTGCAGCCGGCATTTTGGAGTGGCCTTTGCTTTCCAGATTTGAGGGAAGACAGTAGATTGAATGTGTCCGACCAATTGCATCTGATATGCAGAGGAGGCACTGTAAACCCCATTTTCTGTCCATCATCAGGAGATGGCATCTGCCTCATCGTTGAACTGGGAAGGACCATATCTTTCAAGCATATCCCAGAGAAGAAGGTACTCGACGAGCACTTGCCTTGTAGGGTTCCTCTTGATGAAAGTAATCCAAGCTCTGTTGCTCAGCGCTTCCCGAACTGAAATCCCACACTGCCGAGAGTGCTTAAACAGGGCTGGAAGTCTCTCACGAATCGGAATGCCACCAAGCCAATGACTTGACCAGAAGGAGGTGTCTCGGCCACTGTTAATCTGAATCTTTGTTGAAGCCTGAAAAATGGCAGTGACCTGGCTGTCAACCGGCAGCCGTAGACTAATCCAAGGTTTAGAGCTGTCCGTGGCCTGCTGCCATAGCCATCTGACCCTTAGAGCAACTCCTTGGATCTGCAGATTGGGAATGCCCAGGCCACCAAGGTGTTTGGGGAGGCACACCGTGGGCCAGTTAACAAGGCATTTTCCTCCGTTTACCTTCTCCGAGGCCGCCCAAAGAAAGGCTCTCCTTAGCTTGTCGAGCTGCTTATGCATCCATTTTGGATGGAGAATGGCCATAAGCTGATAGGCAGGGAGAGCAGATAGGACGGAGGTAATAAGCATCAATCTACCAGCCATGGAGATCCATTTTGCCTTCCAGCAGGCTATCTTTTTCATACACTTGTCAAGGAGACGCTGAAAATCTGCTCTCTTCAAATGCTTGTCTGACAGCGGCAACCCCAGGTACTGACAAGGAAATTGCTCCATCTTGCATTCAGCCACACTAGCAATATCTCCCAATACATTGGGAGTGCAAGCAATCGGAATGATGCTGCTTTTACGGAGATCAGTTTGAAGGCATGTTGCCCTGCCAAAATGCTGAAGAATGGCTGTTGTAGCTTGCAAGTCATGCAGATCCGGCCTCAAAAAAATGACTACGTCATCAGCATATAAGGAGGTTCTGAAGCGAAGCACTTGATTGCCTAGATGCGGTAAAAGAAGATCACTTTGAGCTTTATCAAGCAATCTGCCGAGGCAATCCATTACCAGAACAAAGAGAAGTGGGGACACTGGATCACCTTGCCTCAGACCACACCTGTGATGAATTTTTTCAGTCAGTTCCCCGTTGACAATGATGTTTGTAGAGCTGCTACTCAACAAAGCAACACCTCTTCATTGAGATCTTCCTCGCGCTGAATGAACCTGGCTGTCCGCTAATGGCTTCATGAACAATGGAGTGTATTGCTGCATCACCTCTTCATTGAGATCTTCCTCGCGCTGAATGAGACCAAGCCGCTTGCACGCGGCTGCTTGTGCCCGGCGACTTGTCTGCATTGTGTTTGCCTTAGTGGCAGGACGCTCACTTCTCCTGGACGATGCTGCGATGACCTTGCTGTCGGCTCCCTTCTTGCTCTTTTGGCCTGCGTTGCTCGGGAGCCCTAGGATGGAGCTGTTGATCCTGCGGATAAACTTGGACATGAGGGAAGCTTTGGGCTGCACTTCCAACTCAGAGACTTGGCTAGTCACATTGTCACTGTTGCTGGGCCACAAAGATTAGCCGCCCGAAGTGCACGGAGAGCGCTATGTCACGCATCGTGATCTCAAGAAGGTTTGCATCGTCTTGGTATTCAGAAGGTGACTCGTACCTTGCCTGTTGTTGCGGTGTGGCGAAAATGTCTTGTAGCTGCCATCCAGGCGATCGAGGAGTCCCGCTGCGGCAGCGCCGGTGAGAAGTCAGCAGCAGGGATCTCATACACAGTCCTCTCCGGAGTGAAGATGACTGTCTGGTCATGCTCGAAGCATCCAGGCCCAAACAGCCGGCAGCCTAGCTCGCGATCTGCCTGCATGACGCTCTCCTGCTCCAACCCAAACACGCTGAGACCCAGCTGTGCCTGAACCTCAATGCCTGATCCCCCATGCTTCGGCCCAATGAAGTAAAGCTTGCTCTGAGGGAACGTGCTCCCCTGAACGCTTCGGGTAGCCTCCCCCTCCTGCACCTCCGTCCAACTGCTCAGGCAGAGGGTGCAATGCCAAGAAGTTTTCAGGAGAATGGATCAAGGCGTTGTTGTCGGCCGAGAGATTTTCTGGCGCAATGTTTGCTGACCAACAGTCTTGTGGCACCAAGGTCTGCATGTCAGGTTGCAGATCAGCCCATGGGATCTGCGGCCATGCTGGTGCGTCTGCTAGCCCGACGGAGCCGTCCATCATCTGAACTGACGGACAAAGCGTGTACTGGCCACCGATCGGCAAGTATAGCCCCTGCTGTGGAGACCCAAGCGGCCAAGCTGCATGGGTCTCCCCAACTGCATCGGGCTGCCCTGGCTCGTGCGTTCCTGCGGCGGCGACTGCTCGACGCCCACGGCCATCTGCCCGGACGGTGTCCTTGACTTGCTTCTTCTCCGTGGCTGTGATCTTCCTCTGGGCATCTGCTCTGAAACTGCGGGAAGCATCAGCTGCGTGCTGACCAGCGGCAAAGAAACAGGCTGCACGCTGACAGCCGCTTCTGCTTCGGTGGACTCTTGGACCGCCTGCGCGAGACCCTCATCTCCGGCTCGTCGGCATGCCTGCGACGGCCTGGAGATTGGCTGGCCCTGTTGTCGTGGCGACGGTACCCCTGGTCTTGTTCCCTGTGGGAGCCTTCCGCGCGATCCCGGCCCCTGACTGAGCGGCCACTGCCATGGGCTCACCGCGGCGGTCACCATCGCGCCGTCCCCCGCCGCGGCCTCCACGGTCGTCCTCGTCGCGGCAGTGGTTGGAAGGCCCAAGATGTGATGAAGAGATCATGTATAGCGACGGTACCCCTGGTCTTGTTCCCTGTGGGAGCCTTCCGCGCGATCCCGGCCCCTGACTGAGCGGCGACTGCCATGACGCCACTCACCACGGCGGTCACCATCGCGCTTCCCCCGCCGCGGCCTCCACCGTCGTCCTCGTCGCGGCGGTGGTTGGAAGGCCCAAGATGTGATGAAGAGATCATGTATATTTTGTTGTTCTTCATCATATCATCTGCGGTCATGATGTGATGAAGAGATATGTATATTTTGGGAGATGGTCTCATATCCCTCCATTATCTAGGACTTGATTAAACCCGATCTCAGTCTGTAATGATGAACTACTTCGAGGTGGTACACTAACCCCTCGTGATGCTCCGCTCAGTTTGGTAAATCTGTGCTTGTATTACTAGCACCTTAGAATGAACTAAATGTTCTGAATATGTGGTCATTCAGACTAGACTAGGTAACCTAACCACCTGAATGAAAAATGTTACCATAGCAGGCTAATATGTGCAACCAAACAAAGGACATGTTCCACCAACAGAGCAGAAAGGGCTTTGTGCAACCAACCAAACAACACCCCTTTTCTGGCCCAAGGCTCGTTCCCAACGGGCCTTCTCCATAGAGCATGTCCCCACGCAACGCCAAGATGGCTGCAGGCTACTTATGAAGCACAGATACGGCGATACGTATCTGATATGTGATATGGGAACACCGCGATACGTTATTTTTTTTCAAAAATGTAGATACGGGAATACATTTGTATATGCATATTATTATTTTTAAAGTACATAGATTAAAGATTCTTCTTAGGATAAATAGATGATAATATGCTCCAAAGATCACAAATCAGTAAATAGTTCAGACAATGGTTGCATCTAAATTACAGCAGCTTCTTCTTGTCATCATCTGCGTAAATCACACGAACACCCAAAAGTTGATGCTGATGTGCTCAAGTTTGAATGCTACCGATAGACATGGCTGATCTAACCAAGGAAGGAAGAATATCAGAGATCAAATCAATGGTGGTTGATGCCATGGAGGTTGGGTCAGGAGGGCTGGGCCGAAGGGGATTAGAAGGTGGAGGAAGAAGAAGACTCACTGGTCACCTCGGTCAATGGGGGCGGCGAGGAGGCAGCATCGGGCCTCTAGCAAGGAGGTGGCTGCGCGTGAGTCTGCGTGATGCGAACTGGTGCCTGTTACGGCTAGGGCGTGCCAGCGTTGGTCTTAGGGCGCTATTTGTTTTCCTGTATCCCTCGAGTATCCCTTCGGTATCCCTCAGGTATCGATATTTTTCTCCTTTTTATTTTTCGATAAAGAGCGCTTTATTACTTAATAGTTATTAAGCTTACACCCGGCCTCTGCATAAGATACACACAGCCCAAATCCAAACAAAACTCAAGGTATGAAGGCAAGATTACATATTGTTGGATAATTAGGCACAATTTCCATTATTAATTCCAGAATATTAAACATGACAATAGCAGCTACTACCACATTAAACAACAAAATGAACGGAAACAGGCAGTAGCTAAACATGTACTCGCAGAACATGATGAACAGACGAACAGCAGTAGACCGCACGTACCGTTCGCTTGCAGATGTAGTCGTAGCAGTAACGTTGTTGATGACAACGTTGGAGAAGACCGGTCGAAGCAGACGGCGATGAAGACGGCGGTAGGCAGCACCGCCCGACTTGGATGGAAGACGACCCGTGATGAAGAGCTTGAGCAGTCGCGCAGAGCGCTTCCCAAAAACCTAATTCGCCCTCTCCCGTACAGGATCGCAAAGGCGAGTGGTTCCGGAGACCTGCTCTCCCGTTCGCCGGTGCACGCCGGCGCTCGGGATGGAGTAGACTACGGAGGCGGCGCAAGCAGCGAGAGGTGGTAAAACCCTAGATCGGTTTCAGGTGTGTACGGCGTGTAGCCAGGCAAGAGTTTATATAGGCGCGGACGCACAGCGGAAAAACCCTAGGCAACGTGGGCCACGCCCACGTCGCACGTCCGAGTCGGTTACAGTAGCCCACGATCCGGGAGCGACCCGAACTGGCTAGCTGTGACGCGTCCGTCAAGGACTCGGTCAAACGTTCGGTTTTCCTGTGCAGCAAAAAGATAAGCTCGGCTCCGAGGCTCAATTCCGCAAACCGCGGCGCGCGCGCGCGCGCGTCGTGTCGTGTCGAGACGAGACGAGCGAGCGAGGAGGAGGAGGAGCGCACGTGTGGCACTTCTCTTCTCACTCACTTACCAAGTGGTGCAACACCCCACCTTATATGTTGGTCTACATCTCTCCCAACTTCCCATGTGGGACTAAACTTAGCTCCCACCCCTTGCCTTTGTGCAGCCAAAAACTTGGGCTGCATTCCAAATGGGCTTACACACATGGGCTTTGAGATTTCTAGGAATTTCTGAAATCTACTATGGGCTCATATGAAATGGCCCAATATTTCAACAATCCCCCACCAGATCTCAAATGCCCATTTAGAGATTTGCCAAACCTCACTACTTATTTATATACCAGTGTTTCAGCAGAGACTGTTAAGTTGAACTTCCGCCTAGAACCTTAAGCTACGTCTATCAGCAACTTGAACAATGGACTACGCCTTGAATTGCAAGTTTTGTGCGTCAAGATTTCACTCAAAGTCATAACCAGTACATGGCTGCCAGTAGCCTACCCCGCGGGTTGGAGCATATGCGTCGTACTCCATGGTCTCTTCATGAGTTTACTAGAGATCACCCAAATCTCATAGACTGCGACGTTTAACAGTCGGACTCATATAGGTGTGTTCTTTCAAGAATGCTCTGTAGGACAGCATCTCTGCTAATCATAGCCAACAGAAACACATTAAGGCATGTTGCCAACCTGCCTTACAGATTTTGAGAGTTTTGCATCTTCACTTAGAGAGGGTTACAGAATACTCTCCTCAGTTAAACCACTAGCTTGTTTTCCCAGGTCCTAATTCACGGGATCTCCGATCACAAAGGTTGGGTTACCGCTATGGCATAACATCTATGGGTCTCAAACCCATCTCCCTCGATGCACTATCTATCACATTGCGTGATAGCCCCTTAGTAAAGGGATCTGCCAGGTTTTTGTCTGTTTGAATATACGTAACAGTTATTACTCCGGAGTTTCGCAATTTCCCGACAGACTTCAAACGTCTTTTAACGTGTCTTGATGACTTCGCGTTATCCTTAGAATTGTTCACTTTGACAATAACTGTTTGGTTGTCACAATTTAAGAGGATGGCCGGCACAGGTTTTTCAACCACCGGCAAGTCCATCAAGAGCTCACGCAGCCATTCTGACTCTACAGTGGCTGTGTCTAAAGCAGTAAGTTCTGCTTCCATAGTTGACCTCGTCAATATGGTTTGCCTACATGATCTCCATGATACGGCGCCACCTCCAAAGGTAAACACATACCCACTAGTGGCTTTGATATCATCTACATCAGAGATCCAATTTGCGTCACTATATCCTTCAAGCACAGCAGGGTGCCCTGAATAGTGAATCCCGTAACTCATTGTACCACATAGATAGCGCATGACCCTTTCAAGTGCATGCCAATGATCAATACCCGGGTTTGACATGAACCTACTCAACTTGCTCACAGCAAAAGAGATGTCAGGTCTTGTCGCGCTCGCTAAGTACATGAGTGAACCAATGATCTGAGAATACCTCAGTTGATCTGTTGGTTCGTTCTTGTTCTTACGCAATATCACACTGGGATCATAAGGTGTTGGAGAAGACTTGCCATCAATAAAGCCAAACCGGCTCAAGATCTTCTCAACATAGTGGGATTGCGATAAAGTAATCCCACTCTCGTTCTTATTTAGCTTGATGTTCAGGATCACATCAGCTTCTCCCAGATCTTTCATATCAAAGCACTTTGATAAGAAAGACTTGACCTCATGTATTACTTTCATGTTTGTACCAAAGATGAGAATATCATCAACGTACAAACACAATATAACACCTTCGCCCCCACCATGGCGATAGTAAACGCACTTGTCAGCCTCATTAACGACAAAGCCAACAGAAGTTAAAGTTCTGTCAAACTTCTCATGCCATTGCTTAGGTGCTTGTTTCAGGCCATATAAAGATTTTAGCAACTTGCACACCTTTGTCTCTTCACCTTTTACCACAAATCCATCAGGCTGATCCATATAGATTTCCTCTTCCAACTCTCCATTGAGGAAAGCTGTCTTTACGTCCATTTGATGAACGATAAGACCATAGGAGGCAGCCATGGAAAGTAGTACTCGAATGGTGGTTAGTCTTGCGACAGGTGAATAGGTATCAAAGTAATCTTCGCCTTCTCTCTGTGTGTAGCCTTTCGCTACAAGTCTCGCCTTGTACTTCTCAATAGTACCATCAGGCCTTAGCTTCTTCTTGAACACCCACTTGCAGCCCACAGGCTTACAGCCATGGGGGCGCTCTGATAATTCCCATGTTCCATTAGAAAGAATCGAGTCCATCTCATTCTGGACAGCTTCTTTCCAATCATCTGCATCTGATGATGCATATGCCTCAGCAATGGATTTGGGAGTATCATCCACAAGGTACACAATGAAATCATCACCAAAGGACTTTGCAGTCCTCTGTCTCTTGCTCCTTGTAGGAGCTTCATTGTCATCCTTCTCATGAACGTTCTCAAAAACGTTCTCATGTGGTTGCTCAAAATAATCGTCAGATGCACTAGATTCAGGAATTATCTCAGAAGAAAATCTAGCAGTGCTATGCATATCTTTCATAGGAAACATATTCTCAAAAAATGTTGCATCACGAGATTCCATTATAGTGTCAACATGCATATCAGGTACCTCGGATTTAACTACTAAAAATCTATAGCCAATGCTCCGCTGAGCATAACCTAGAAAGATGCAGTCCACAGTCTTTGGTCCGAGTTTGCGTTTCTTTGGGATGGGAATGTTGACCTTCGCCAAGCATCCCCAAGTGCGCAAATACGAAAGTGATGGCTTTCTCCCAACCCACTCCTCATAAGGGGTTTTATCTTTATTCTTGTTAGGAACTCTATTCAGGACATGACATGCAGTCAACAAAGCCTCCCCCCACCATGCCTTTGATAAACCAGCAGTGTCGAGCATGGAATTCACCAAGTCAGACAGAGTGCGGTTTTTCCTCTCGGCCACCCCATTGGATTGGGGCGAGTAGGGAGGCGTCCTCTCATGAATAATACCGTGTTCCTCACAGAATTCGTCAAAGATTTTAGGAAAATACTCTCCACCACGATCCGACCTAAGATGCTTGATCTTTCTCTCTAGTTGATTTTCAACTTCAGCCTTATAAATTTTAAAGCAGTCTAAAGCTTCATCTTTAGTTCGCAACAAGTAAACATAGCAAAATCTAGTCGCATCATCAATCAATGTCATGAAATATCTCTTTTCACCTTTTGTCAACACACCATTCATCTCGCATAGATCAGAATGTATGAGTTCTAGAGGTGCCAAGTTTCTCTCCTCGGCCGCCGTATGAGGCTTACGAGGTTGCTTCGATTGCACACAACTATGGCACTTAGAACCTTTGGCAATAGTGAATTTCGGAATTAAACTCATGCTGGATAACCGAGACATCAAACCAAAATTAATGTGACATAAACGAGAATGCCAAACACTGGTATCATCATTAACACCGCCACAAATATGGTTCACGGATTTATTACAGAAATCTGAAAGTGAAAAGCGGAACAAGCCTCCGCACTCATAGCCTTTTCCAATAAATTGTCCATGCTTGGAAACGACTACCTTATTCGACTCTAACACAACCTTAAACCCATCTCTGCAGAGAAGGGAACCGCTAACAAGATTCTTGTTCATAGAAGGGACATGCTGCACGTTCCTCAGCTGCACGATCTTCCCCGAAGTGAACTTCAGATCTACCGTGCCAACACCACGAACAGAGGCATGTGACCCATTGCCCATTAGGACGGAGGAATCCCGTGCGGCCTGGTAAGAAGTGAACATAGAGATGTCAGCACACACATGAACGTTAGCACCCGTATCAATCCACCAAGAGGGAGATTGAAATACCGAAAGAACAGTAAATAGATTACCATACCCATCAGTATTGCTAGCAGTCACGACGTTGACACTCTTGGCCCTTTTCCCTCTGCGGTCTGCGCGTTCTGGGCAGTCCTTGGAAAAGTGGCCGGGCTCTCCACAAGTGAAACAAGTTAGATCACTCCTGTCCCTGTTCGGCTTCTTCTTCTTGAAGGTTGTAGTCTTTACAGGCTTGTTGAAAGAGGGCTTGAAGTTCCCTTTATTCTTGCCTGAGGATTTGCCTTTCTGCTGGACAAAGTTAGCAGTAGCATGACCCTCTCCTTTCTCAGTAGTGTCCTTAGCACGAGCCTTCTCCTCAACATCAGGGGACGCTATCAGATTTTCAACTGATATCTCCTGTCTCTTGTGTTTGAGAGCTGTGGCGAAGTTCCTCCATGAAGGGGGCAACTTAGCAATAATGCAACCCGCCACAAACTTGTCGGGTAAGGCACACTTAAGGAGTTCGAGCTCTTTGGCAATGCACTGTATCTCATGAGCTTGTTGAACCACATGAAGGTCCTTAGTCATCTTAAAATCATAAAAGCTCTCCATGATGTACAGTTCAGTGCCAGCATCTGCAGCACCAAACTTGGCGTCCAGTGCGTCCCAGAGCTCTTTCCCGTCTTTTATGTGCATAAACACATCACACAGACGGTCAGCAAGAATGCTCAGAATGCATCCCACAAAGATAGTATTGGCTTCCTCGAACTTTTTCTGATCATCGTCAGACATAGTTCCTTCAGGTTTGCCTTTACTAATCTGGAACACTTTCATCGTGGTCAGCCAAAGCTCAGCTTTGTACTGCCACCTCTTAAAGTGCACACCGGTAAATTTATCCGGCCTCAGTGCATCGGTAAAACCAGCCATTGATAATTCAGGAAATTGCCTACAATTAGGTTTTTGGATTGTTGGATAATTAGGCACAATTTCCATTATTAATTCCAGAATATTAAACATGACAATAGCAGCTACTACCACATTAAACAACAAAATGAACGGAAACAGGCAGTAGCTAAACATGTACTCGCAGAACATGATGAACAGACGAACAGCAGTAGACCGCACGTACCGTTCGCTTGCAGATGTAGTCGTAGCAGTAACGTTGTTGATGACAACGTTGGAGAAGACCGGTCGAAGCAGACGGCGATGAAGACGGCGGTAGGCAGCACCGCCCGACTTGGATGGAAGACGACCCGTGATGAAGAGCTTGAGCAGTCGCGCAGAGCGCTTCCCAAAAACCTAATTCGCCCTCTCCCGTACAGGATCGCAAAGGCGAGTGGTTCCGGAGACCTGCTCTCCCGTTCGCCGGTGCACGCCGGCGCTCGGGATGGAGTAGACTACGGAGGCGGCGCAAGCATCGAGAGGTGGTAAAACCCTAGATCGGTTTCAGGTGTGTACGGCGTGTAGCCAGGCAAGAGTTTATATAGGCGCGGACGCACAGCGGAAAAACCCTAGGCAACGTGGGCCACGCCCACGTCGCACGTCCGAGTCGGTTACAGTAGCCCACGATCCGGGAGCGACCCGAACTGGCTAGCTGTGACGCGTCCGTCAAGGACTCGGTCAAACGTTCGGTTTTCCTGTGCAGCAAAAAGATAAGCTCGGCTCCGAGGCTCAATTCCGCAAACCGCGGCGCGCGCGCGTCGTGACGTGTCGAGTCGAGTCGAGACGAGACGAGCGAGCGAGGAGGAGGAGGAGGAGCGCACGTGTGGCACTTCTCTTCTCACTCACTTACCAAGTGGTGCAACACCCCACCTTATATGTTGGTCTACATCTCTCCCAACTTCCCATGTGGGACTAAACTTAGCTCCCACCCCTTGCCTTTGTGCAGCCAAAAACTTGGGCTGCATTCCAAATGGGCTTACACACATGGGCTTTGAGATTTCTAGGAATTTCTGAAATCTACTATGGGCTCATATGAAATGGCCCAATATTTCAACACATATCATGATGAGCAATTGTAAAATCGCCTAACTAGAAGCACCAATCCGTAAGCTATGCGGCCAGCCATGTTGGGAAAAAGTATTCCTCGCTGTAGCTTCCAGTCGTGCACAGACCTCCATATAAAGGTCGCGATCCTGTGGACGCTGAAGTGTACCAATAGCTCTGTTAGATAACCTGCAAAATAGAAGAGTTTTTATCGTTAAAAACTTTATCATTTCTACATAGCCATAACGATCAAATAAAGGCAATCGCTCCCACCCTATTATGCTTTTTAAACCTATTGTCTATACCATTTAGCCAATTCCCAAATATATTGGTAATACTGCATGGTGGAAACAAGGTTGAAGCCACTTGGATGACTGATCATATAGATCTAGCTAAACGACATTGAAAGAACAAGTGTTTAATTGTTTCATCCTGATGACAAAACACACAATTCTTACTTCCATGCCGATTCCGCTTTGCAAGATTATCTTTCATTAAAACAACTGCTTTACATAGGTACCATCCAAATACCTTTATCCATAATGGAATTTTCAACTTACAGAGCTTATCATTGCTAATTTTATCGATTGACACATCAGGTAAAATAAGAGCATTGTACATGGATGCTACTGAAAATTTTCCATTTTCATGTAGGTTCCATCGGAATTCATCATGTCCATCTTGTAGTTGGATGATTGCCAAACGCTGAAGTAAGGCATTCCAAGCTACTAGTCTTTGTCCAGACCAAAATCCCTTCTAAACGTCACAAATGGTGGAGAAAACTCCATAACTTTGGTGAGAGTATCGCCTTTGTGACGTACAATGCTATACAAGGCCGGATATTGTTCCCGAAGAGTAGCATTACCAAGCCATTTGTCTTCCGAGAACCGTATCTCCGAACCATCCTTAATGAAAAAAGAACCCAGTCCAAAGAAAAACTTCTTCGTTGCCATGAGTCCAGCCCAGAAATGTGAATCACCCGGTTTCCAAAGAACCGGAGATAACGCTTTCTGACCAATGTATTTTCTCTTAAGAATGGTTTGCCAAGTCTCCTCCTCCGTAAGTAGCTTAAACAACCACTTCCCCAGTAAGGCTGTATTTTTGACCTCAAGTTCGTGAATACCAAGCCCACCCTGGTCTTTAGGAGAGCACACAACACTCCACTTAGCCAAACGATATTTCTTTTTCTCGTTGTCCCCTTGCGAAAAGAATCTATACCGGTAATAATCCAGTTTATTCAAGACTCCTTTAGGCAGCAGAAAGAATGAAGTCATATGTAGTACCATATTAGATAGTACCAAATTAATGAGTATCAATCTCCCTCCCAGGGACAACAATTTACTTTTCCAACTACTAAGACGCTTTTGTAGTCTCTCCTCGACGAGTTTCCATTCGGCAAGAGTTAGTCTCCGATAATGAATCGGAATCCCCAAATACCGCATAGGAAAAAGTCATTTCCCACAGCCAAATAAGTTGGCGTATTCATTGACCTCGTCTTGAGCCTCACCAAAACAAAACAATTCACTTTTTATGAAAGTTAATTTTTAATCCTGATAGTTGCTCGAAAGCTGAAAGTATAAGTTTCAAATTCTGTGCTTTCTCAAGGTCATGTTCCATAAAAAAAATAGTATCATCAGCATATTGAAGGATGGATAAACCCCCATCAACAAGATGGAGAATCACTCCTTCAATGAGACCATCATTTTTTGCGCGTCCGATCATGATGGTAAGCATATCAGGCACTATATTAAATAGCATTGGCGATAATGGGTCACCCTGCCTCAATCCTTTCAATCTCTGGAAGTATTTACCAACGTCGTCATTGACTTTGATAGCTACACTACCTCCCGACACGAAGGAATCAATCAAAGAACGCCACTCAGCAGAAAAACCTTGCATTCTGAGTGTTTGCTGGAGGAAAGACCACTTAACTTTGTCATAAGCCTTTTCAAAATCTAACTTTAGAATTACCCCATTTAACTTTTTAGAATATAGTTCATGAACAGTTTCATGCAAGGTTACAACTTCATCTAGGATATTCCTTCCTTGCATGAACGCTGTTTGCGACAGACGAACTACATGATCAGCAACTGTGTTTATAATTAAAAAATTGCTAGATACATACGGGATACATATCGGGCAGTATCCATGCAGTATTCGGTATCCAAGCAGTATCCGATACCGGTATGGCGGCAAAGTGAAGTATCCATGCTACCCAGCAGGCTACCAAATGCGCCCTAAGTACTTTTAGGCCTGCATTGGATGGAAAGTATTTTGGAGATATTCTTGAAATACTCCCTCCATTCAATATAAGATATTTTAGATATTTCAATATAGACTAAACAGAGATCAAAATAAGTAAATCTATGCACAAAAATGCGTCTAGATACATGTATTTTGGAACGAAAAATCTCTTATAGTAATAGTGAACGGACACAGTACCATAGTGACAAGGGTATAGCTAATAGAGCACATTATCTGTGTACCCCTGAGGCCCGTTAAGCTAGGCCCAATATAGTCATAGTCGAAATACGAGTTTGTATCGTATATGGATGTTGTAATTTGTATTGAACCCGACCGGTTTCTTGAGACCTGGCCACCTATATATAGGGACCAGGAGAGGCCGGCCAGGGAAAGATTGAGATTGAGCCAAGTTTAGTACCATGCTTATTCTCGATACACTCCTTGTTTGACTGATCTTTACCTTCGAGTTCATCCGACGCCCTCTTCCCCCAATCATAAGTCCTTCATCTAGGACATTTGTCGAGTTAACCCTCGTCACATAGTTTCCAAAAAATTTCAGTTTTAAATATTTTGAGTTGTTTGGCTACACAAGATACCACAGTGAGCGCTGACTACTCAGGGTCTACGGTGCTTGAGATTTTGCAATGTAGCCTGATCAAGAAATCACCGGTTCCTGGTCAGCTAGGTCTCCAGGATACCATTCTTGTCGGCTGTTGGTATATTTGGTGGTGGCGACGGTAGTTTGTGAAAGGACAATGTGGACAAGTAAATCAAGTATCAGCATGAAAATGAAGATCCTATGTGTATATACTTGGTGAAGAATAAAACACAGTTTGTAGTTGCTGCAATTCTATATATATTGCAACGTTCTACATACACTAAGATATATCAATCCAATAAAAGTGGCGGCAAGACTATATAGACAGCAGCATTGTAAGGATGGCAAGATATTTGTTCAAAAACCACGTTGATCCACCAAAAAGAAGTACCTTAAAAAGTGGGATGATTTATTCATCATATTTGTTTGTCACGCACTGAATTCAAACATAAGGAAAATTTATGTGCACACCTGAATTATACTATTAGATGCTACACTTCTTTTCTTTTCTTCAAACTGTCTTATTTTGTTACAAATCCAATATCAGTACTCTAGTGTTGCTATCGTTCCTGTAAGGAAGCACCTTCTAATGGATGGCATGGCAACTTGCACATAATACACCTAGAAGGTAAGGAAAGGGATACTGTATGACCAAACACGTTACTCATTAATCTGGATAAATACATCAATCAGAACGGAGAGAAGAGCAATACTCGCTTAGAGAACATACCAGAACTTCCACTACCGCCACAACATATTTGGTGAGCTTCCTCTTCATCTCTCCTTTCATGGTCCTGCGTGATACGAGACCACCGAAGCAAAGAGGATGTCGCTTTGGCCGGTACCTGGCATGGGAAGAGCAAATTCGATAGTCATCAAAGATCATGTCAGCTCCTGCTCCCCATGTTGCATGGTAGAGAATGGGGCCAAGGTGGCGGTGTCCACGTACGGCCGACGGGTCGGGGAATGCGGTGTCCCTCGATGTCGCAGGGCCCAGGAGATAAGATGGAGCCTACAGAGTCGCAAGTGATATGTGCATTGACGACGGCGATGAGGATGTGTGGATGCAACGACGATGAGGGGGTCCAACAACATAAGTAAAACCTCCATAGGCGCCCACACTAGCGTTTGATCACCAGCGTTCGACGGCTCAGATTGATTGTATCCCACAACTGTGTGCCTTTATAAGTACCCATTATTCCACAATGCATTCACGTAGAATGTAATTTCTGTATACGATTACGACCATATGATTTTACTTCTTTGGCATGAATTTAAAGTCAAGAAATGATCAGAAGTTTAAGAACGATGGAACTCTTGTTACTTCTTTCATCTCTCTCACTAATGCTGCTCCAACCTCCGAAACCAACTACATTCTCGACACTTGTACCAATGCAACGCTACTGCAGCTATTCTCACTGCCGCTACTCCTACATCTACATATTCTGTAGCCTCGTACCAGTTGCTGTTACTGTGACACCTCTCCTGGTTCAGGAGGTTTTAGCTGAAACAGGGAGTATAGTTCATATCTCCCTCCCCAGTTCTCGTCATACTGCTATGCCAAACATACAAGCCATGATTTCTGAGAGTTAAGTATGTTCATGCAGAGGCTGTTGGTGTCTTTTACTCTTTTTAGTTTCTACTAGGGATGGTATATAAGGCGTTCCTGTTTCTGCAGGTGCAACAATATGCACATGTGTTTCAGACAACCAGGTGGTGATCAAGGCTTTGCAACCTCACTGAAACCAGGAAAAGACTATCATGCAAGCTCTGCCTCAAGTCATAAGTTAGTCGCAGTCATACCAGAAGCTAAAATGTCCTCAAGTGCATTAGATATGCAATCACGATGTTCAGTGAAGCCTCGGGGATGGTAGATGTTTGCAAGAATTAACACAAAGAGTACATTTTGATATCATAGATGACACCTTTATTCACAATAGTTACATGAAAGTAAGTTACATGAGTAAAATGATATTTCACTTTCTTGAATGAATGTGGGAGAGCAGTATGACAGCGTGTATGCAAGAAATAAAACCACATTTCGAAGTCGACATGATGACATGCATGATAGGATCCTACAGGCCGATGTGGATTATAGAACTATTACTTGAAACCATCTAAGGTGCCAGTCTCCTCACTTCCTTTTCACTTCAAAAGTTTGGACACTTGCTTTCTTCTCTGCAACGACATCATCCCTGTATTAACGAGCAAAATCGCAGATATTATGACCTTAATTTTGAAAAGGATTCACAGCCTGCAATTAGAGAAATATAGAAGGATTCTCACCGTAGGAGTTTCCTCAACTCTTCAATGTGGATCGCAAGTTCTTTCTGCTTACATATTAGTGTCTCGAGGGTCTGAACGTACAAAGAAATTATCGGTCAGCTGATCAGATGTTTGCTTAGGCAGCAATATCTTTAATAAGTGTCTTATCTCACCTCCTTGGACTGAGCAGCACAATCTTCGAGTTCTTGTATCTTCCCTGAGATATGTTCATTGGCTTGTTTCTGCTGAATATTTCCCCTCATCTCATCAGCAACCTGTTCCATAAGGATTTACCACAATTACTAACTGGAGTTTTCTCGTTTCATAAGGAATAACTGAGCTATGAGGCAAAACTAATTTCAAAATACATACAAGCAATATCTGCTAATTTGAACTGTCAGTGCAACTGTACGACTGGTTCCGGTCAAACCATAGCAGAACACTTTTGAGAATTTATTTTTTACTTGTGTCACGTGCTATCACATGCTGTTTTCTTTCAGATGGCAGTCTACGAGGACAGAAACAAAATTTCAGTAAATAAAAAATTAAAGTATCAAGACCTGGTTATCCTCTAACAACAACATGCCAAGAGTACGTTTCCTACGACGGGTGGGATCTACATGTCTTGCTGAAGGCTCCTGCAAATAAAGTGTCAAGAATCCATAATGTGGTTTTGCAAGGGAAATGAGGGAGGTGAGGAGAGAAGATAGGAGTATGTTTCTTCTACTCTGGTATGACACTTGCGGATGAAATGAAGGAGGAAGGGCACAAAGAAGATGAAATGGGATAGTGATAATAAGATGTGACGACTTGTACTTTCTCCAATGGATGTTCTCTTTTGATGGGGAAGGTCCTCGTGCTACTTCCTAATTAACTTTCTCTCGACCAAAGGACAACCAGCCGCAAAAAGAAGAAAGGAAAACCTCGCTGGAGAGATGAGGAGGGGACAATCCAGGAAAGGCAGCCCACATGTATGACATTGCAAAATAATTTACTACTTCGAATGCCCATGCATTGCTACAGAACTAAAATTAATGTAAGCATTTACAGATTCATGGCCACAAAAAACTGACTTCGAGTTCCAGAAGAAGGCAAATTGGAAATAGCAAGACCGTGAAAACAAAAACACGGCATATTTTGCAAACCAAAGATGGTGCAGATTGTGGAGAGAGTGCCAAACCAGTGATGAAGTTACTTCAGCGGAGGAGAGGTGTGATGGCAGACCATCACCACCAACTCCAATATTTATGTGAGTAAATGTAATAATATAGGATAGTATATATACTAAATCAAGATTAAAAAACTGAACCACCATAAAGCATCTAGTCCAATAAACTTGAAATCAAAAATCATAACACCAAGACATGAATTGCTACTGACCGAACAACAAAAACTGTGGCCTCCCTACTTGGCAACCAAGGATAGGCCTCACTCAGCCGAAGTGAAAGTTGCAAAAGAACAACAATAATTAAACAGGCCACACGAAATTACCCAAGGAATCTTATAGAAAGATTTTCCACTTCACCAAAAACTTTCTAGGTAAGTACCAATTTACTCCCAACAATATCCCTGATGATTTAAAGGAACCCCTTACTAATTCAGCTTCCTAGCAAATTTCAAACAAACTCTAAGAGAAGCATCATACCTCACCTTAGAAGCACGAATAGTCCCCGCATCAGTCCAAGGTCCTTTATCTTGGAGCAAGCAACCTCCAGTGGCAGAACAAGTACATGTTCCGCCCAGAAAGTCAGGCAAATTGCTGCAGGATGGAGCAAATGGTCAATTTGCTAATATGCAAAAGTTGCTTATGACTTCATGCGCTTTACCTTGGCTCAACAGCTTCTAGTACTGTGCTAAGGTAGTTGGTCCCCAAAACCTTACAAGTAGCATGGGAGTAAGCACAGTATTCAATGATTCTATCTATTTTGTCGAACAATAATTAGCATCTAAAGAAAGAAATCATGCGCTACCTGAATCTTTTTTAAAGTTCTTGCCTCCATAAATGCTTTTAGTACTTTCCACAATGCTCTAAATCCAGATCCAGCATTGATTATGTAAAGTTGATGTAATGTCTGTACCATAAATGAGAGCCAGATGAATATATTGTTGAAACTATTTGCTGCTGAGATTAAAGCTAAAAAAAATCTAGAAGTAGTTTTGTTTCAGAACAATAAGATATTTTGGCTATAACATAACTGTTCATGTTTTGGGCTAGTTCGGCATGAGAGTTATTCTGGAAATGAAGCTCCAAATTTCTAGGTGACCGCATAACTGCTAGTTCTCTTTTTCATTCTTAGTTTCAACCTGGCAACTGGGCGTCGACCAATTGACTAATGGTGCACGCCCGGGTGTGTGAGCAGCCTGCCACCGACATTGCTAGTTTCTTCTTAATAAAAAATGGCACATGAGCTAGTCTTTGTTGGATGACATTTTTAATTCCCAGTTTCATCTTAAAGATATAGAAATATCATGTAGTTTAAATCATAATTACGGAATTTTTGACTATTCAACAAATTCACACATTTCTACAGTTCAAAAGTTACCTCTGGATAGTAATTGCTGTCAATCTTCTGAATTTCTATGAACATCTCCCGTGCAGCTTTTGAGAAGTTGTTCATGCCCTGAAATAACAGGAGTGTCGAAGTGAATGCTTGGGTACACAGTAAAATAGCCCATCATGTGCTATGGCAAGCACTTAAACAGCTTATAAATGTAACAGTTTCAGGAATGCAATTGTTGTTATTGCAGTCATAAACTCCTAATGTTGATACAATTTGACGCAGGGAGGGCCTTAAGAATGAACAAAGTTACAAGACAACCAAAACAGTTTAAGTACCTGCTTCCAAGACAAATGCTTGGCCTCAGTTTTAGTCTTTTAGACAATGAAGAAATGGTTGAACAGTAATGCTACTACGTTCTTTGATAGAACAATGGAATTAAAGTATAGCATTAAGAAGAAGATATCACAGAACGCACCAATCCTT
Organism: Dactylis glomerata; assembly: GCA_007115705.1. Lineage (NCBI taxonomy): Eukaryota > Viridiplantae > Streptophyta > Magnoliopsida > Poales > Poaceae > Dactylis > Dactylis glomerata. Next base: position 1,643,727 of record QXEO01000436.1, on the reverse strand, counting down.
TCACATCTAATATAGCTGTTGTAGAGGATATGTGCTTCTTCGTGGCAAGAGAGCAAGCAGGATATCTCAAAGATAAAGTTTTCTCTTGTTCTGATATATGATATTTTATATATCGATCAATACTAGTCACTTGCATGAACTTATTGAGATCCACTGAGCCAATCCGTTCAATGTATAGTGGCCTTCCAAATCTGTCAACTCCATGAAATCCATGAGGATAGCATTGCTTTAATGCATCATACTCCTCAAATTTAAAATCCTGTAACATAGAAACACTGGTTTCCTTTAATATTCAACAAGACAACAATAATACTGTGAATCCACAATCCAATTTTTACAGCTAGAAATATAGAAGAATACAAGAACATACTGAGACTCTTTGGACACATTACATCGTAATATCTACAAACAAAAAACATGCCATACCTTTGCAATGACATCAATAGCACAATCTTGACGCCATTTTAGCATATTCAAGAACATCTCTTTTGCCTTTAATACATTGAATCCTCTCATTCTCAGAAAGCTACATGGTGAAGATAGCAATCAGTTCAAGTTCATCTTAGATGCAAAATCATAATAAATATAACCTCCTAGCAGTTGAGTAATATTATCTTCCAGTCATTAGATGGATAATTTTGGTGATGTAACTATATATACAAGCATACATAACAGTTCTCTTATCCAAATTTTATCCTAAATACTGTGGATAATGGATAAAATCTGCATACCGTAGTAGGACATGATAATCATCAAACTTTTCTGGGAGCTGGTTGCTTGCAAGAAGTGATTCCCTCAAGGATTGCACAGATTGCTCTTCCTTCTGGTCATGAATTCCACTAGTAATGTTCTGAGAAATTTTGATCTTGCTGTTCCTTCTAAGTAACTGCTCAATAGATCTGAAGCTCATATTTAATATGCAGCTGCTTTTGTTCTCCACTTGCAAGATTTGCCAATAAGCTTCAAGTCGAACTTGATAATAAACCTTTCATAAGAAGATGGAAGGCCATTATTTTCATTATCAGGGGCAGGTCTGGACTCCACTACGGTCATTTGGTATTCCAATTTCTTTTATTTGGTCCAACCATGTAAGCAAGTGTACACAAAGAAAAAAAAAGCAGAACTTCAGCTGTGCAAATCCATGGGAAAAATATGGGGTAGTTATTACCTAGTGCTATGATTTTTCCTGTAATACCATGAATGTTCCCAATAGGGATTTTAGATTAAAATCTTCTCCAAGTTACTGAAAGTGACGTACCCATTCTATATAGCGCAATATACTGTCGTACTTAAGAAACATGTGCCAAGAAAAGAAGACGAGGAGGGTATTCGATTGACTATCATGTTAGCTGTCAAATTAGAAGAATCATTATGGTCTTACAGACTTATTGCTGTAGGAAGCACATGTTTGCAATGCGAGTTGGATGAGCAGTACTAAAAGGAAAGCCAGTTTCACTGCAGTAATCTGTTTCGCCAACAGTAACCTGTAACCTATAAATATAGCTAGATACTAGCACAACAAGTAGAAGAAGAGACCCTTCATGCATGAAGGCACACACGAGGCATTTGCAATTCTGCGTCCTCAAGAACCAACATAGCACGATTGGAGCAGGATCTTACCTAGGAGTCGAAGCTCGGGGATGCTGCCTGCGAGGAGCGCGCTACCAATTATTTTATGTATAAACCAGCAGTCCCCTCCGTCCTGGGATTTGAGGGATATAAAAATGAGGGCTGGGTCTCCTGGCCGTGGGCGCCGTGGCATAACGTCGAACATCTCGTGGGCATGCGGATGCGGGAGTGTGGCGAAAGGGTGAGGTTGCTTTCGCGCGCGGCAATAAGAGAATCTGGCGTCTCCCCCATGGACACGGCGCGGGCGAAGCAACCTGAGGCGGCCGCATACTCCTCCATCCTCCTCGGCCAGGCCATCACATGCGCCCAGCCTGCCCCCGTCCATATCTCCAGCCATCTCCCCGACGAGGCCCCTGGCAGACTTTTTTTCATTCGGACGGCGTTATTGGGTCCAGCCGCGCCCCCGGTTCTTTGTTTTTCCTTGGATTTGGGCTTTCATCCATCCGGAGAGCCCAGGTCATCCCCGGCTTTCCGAGACGCGCTCAGGGACTTCGGACGAAACAAAAACACGCGAAACGTTGAGCGGACCCGCGGTGTCAGCCACAGAAAAGGTAGTTCCCCGCTATTTATTTTGTTTCCCTCCAAAATGCGCCGCATATACCCATTTTCCCCGCCGAATTTCCCCAAAGTTGCAGCTCCTCCTCTTCTCTTCCACCACCATGCCGCCGAAGAGGATCGCCGACGACGGCGCGTCGAAGGCGAGGAAGCCGCGGGCGCCAAAAGAGAGGCCGCCGGGTATGACAAACGCGGCGTGGGCGGCGGATGTGGAGCGCCGGCAGACCGAAATGCGCGGCAGGGCGGAGAGGGAGAAGAAGCTCGCGGCAAAGAGGGCGGCGGCGGCGGACGAGCAGGCGAGGCTGGTCTCCATGGCCGTGGGACAGTCGCGCGTCGACCAATTCCCCGGTCCTTGGCCAACCCAAGGTACGATCGGCTCTCCTTCCACCTACTCGTCGGCGTCTTCGCCTATGTTCCACGACAGGTACGTCCCCGGCATGTCGAGGTTCACCCCGTCGCCGCCGGAGTACGACGCTGCGATGCACGAGGGCATCTCGCCTGCCCTACGCTGAGGGCCGCTCTCCTTCTCCAACGGGATACCGTCGCCGAATGAAGGCGTGATGCACGACATGATCATGTCGGGCTCCATGGCGGCGGCGTCGAGCCCGGGTTTCTTTACACAAGAGGAGGCAAGGGCGACGGAAGCCGCCGCGGCGGCGCGGGGTGGCGTCGATGATCACGGGTTCGGAGACGGCACCCAAGACGTCGACAAAGAAGAAGAGGAGCAGGCCGACCTCGACGAGGAGGACGACGCGCCTGAGCCCACGCCAACGTCGAAGGGGAGAAAGAAAAGGAAGAAGAACTCGACGCCGACAGAGCCGCGGATCAAATGGACGGGCAAAGAAGAGGAGTGCCTCGCCGAAGCTTGGAAGACCGTTTCCATGAACGGCATTACCGGCGCCAATTAGAACTATGACACATATTGGCAGCGGGTCAAGTTGGCGTTCGACGAGCGCAAAATCGTCGATCCCTACTTCAACAAGACGGTGATGATCCACGGCGAGAAGACCATGGGCACGCATTGGGGGATCATCCAGGCAACGTGCAGCAGGTGGCACGGCATACAGGAGGAGATCGAAGCTCGCCCGGTGAGCGGCGCCGACTTCGCCAAGGTATGCTCACTCGCCGTGCCTTCCGTCGAGCATGGATCACCGAGTTTTCATTTTGACTCGCCGGCCTGTCTTTGCAGATGCGGCGGGCGTTCGACATGTACAGCGACGACACCAACGGCCAGACGTTCAAGTACCTCAACGTCGTCGCCCGCATCAAGAGCTGCGAAAAGTGGGCGGACGTACGCCGGAACCTCGCCAAGAACAAGGACGAGCAGTACAACCCCGACGCTTCAGCCCCTGCCGCGTCGGCGGGCCGCCCCGAGCTCGGCCAGAAGAAGCTGAAAGAACTGAAGAAGGCGGGCCATCCAGCCGAAAGGTTGCAGGCGTCCTTCGACAAGTGCTGGGCCGACGCGAGGACGCATGCCACCGGGAGGGACAACAAGTACGACGCGCGGTGGAAGGAGATGCTCACCAACCAGGGCGTCCGGATCTCCTTGCTGAAGGCAACCTCCGCGGCAAAGAAGAGGAACACCGACCTTGCGTTCCTGATCGGCGGTAACGACGCTGCGATGGATGAGGAGACGAGGGCTTGGTACGAAGCCCATCGCCAAGACATCCTCCGGCCTCCGTCGATGACGTCCACTCCGGCAGCCGAGGATGCATCGTCGCTCGAGGCGCAGGAAGGGCACGAAGGGACCGCCGATGAGCCTGTTGTAGTCCAGTTTCTGTTTCGATCGCCGGACTGTGGCTGATCCGATCGCCGAACTATTGGGCGATGCTTTTGTGTAGGCGAGAAGACGATTTTTTGAAACTATCCGCGCTGATGGGCGAATGCCGGGGTGCCGACTGGGAAAATGGCGCCACCCACGTCCTAATTACATCCAATCCGACGTTTCTTTCGTCCGGATTTTGGCCCGGGGGCCTCAAACGGCTGGAGATGCTCTTAGGAAGAGCATGTACGCATTAGTATGGTAGAGATGTCCTCCCTTCTCTTAACCCTCCATGTCATTTAGAGAAAATAATAAATATAACTTATCTCTAGCAATAAATAGAATTAATTAAATATTAATATAAAATTATATTAATAAAAGAAGGCAAATCGTACAGTAGAGAAACTAATTTTCTTTTAGGTCATAAGAGATCATCTCTTAACTAAGGAAAGATAATATTTTCTTGTACATTCTCTCTTCTCTAACTAAGCATAAAAATTTGATATGACGGCCATAATAAGGCTGAAATCATCCCATTGTACGTACCTTTTAGCACCGACTAGTACTAGATTCAGGTTGCTATGTTTGTGTGAGCTTTCTACCAGTTTTCTGCGCGAGGTAATTTTCATAAATTTGCTCGCTACGAAGCTATATGTAAAATAGCATGCTCCATAACGCTAAAATATGAGGGACGTTAGCGCTATTTTAAATATAGCATGCTATTTTTTTACATTTTGTCTTGTGTGAAGTAAGCGAGCATATAATGAGAGTGTGGAGTAAGTAACATATAACACAAATCTTGACTGTCAAAAATAACTTATAGTCGCACTAAAAACCTATGTATTTCACTATATCTTTTATTCTTGCTTAATCTTTGGTAAATCTATTCTCGGGGCGCCTTGATAATAGGCAAACCCAGCGAGCATTTGTAGACTGTTTGATCTAATTAAATGCATGCAATTTAATCATGTGTGGTGGAGCCAGCCTTTCCGGCACCGACCCCTCCCCTCTAATTATATGTTGATGCGCACAAATTTGCTCCCTTTCCTTCCTAATTTGCAATCATTTGCATGCATGCACTAAAAAGGAAACTGCTGACATTATTAATATTTATTGTACAAATTCGAATATCTAAAAAGTTTTGTAGCTTAAATCGTTTATCCAATTGAAAATCCGCTTTCACCGTTAGATTAGTCGCGACGAGATCTTCGAAACTAGATCCCTTGTTGGTATATTTTGATGACTTTTTTTCTGACCTGAAAGTTACCCACCCCTTACACTATAGTTATCCATGCTATAATATATAAGTTATCCGTCCCATAACATGTAAGTTATCCACCCCTATGAACGGGTGCGTGGAAACTCATTTGCAAATAAGTTACCCACTCATAACTATTTCATTTTCATGTGGGTAACTTTATACTCATGTTCCTCGTAAACCTTGGTTATCTCCTATTTTTAGTTTATTAAATATGAGCTAGACTTATTTAATTGGGACACGGTAGCCTAGGTGTTAGGGTACCGAGATTTTGTGGTTGTCGACACGGTAGCATCGATGAGCGATGATGCCTCGGTACCCTAACACCCTTTGAGGTTTCATCACCTGTACGTCGCGGGAGCGACGACGGGTGACGAAGCCGAGACGCTATATTATAATTTTTTTATTATATGTATACAATATAACTTAGGGTTATGGGTTGGGATGGTGTAAGTAACCTCATTATGTATATGATTATGCAAAAAGGTTTAGATCCTATTATTAGATAACTCGTGTGTTAAGAATAAACCTATTTTGGTATGGTCTGGATAACCTGTTTATATGATGGGTAACTTATATGTTATATGATGGATAACTTATGTATCAGCATATGGATAACTCATATTTTAGAGATGGGTAACTTTTGGATCCAAAAAAATATCATCGAAACATATCAAGATGGGATCTACTTTTGAAGATCTCGTCGCGACTAGTCCAATGGTGAAAACAGATTTTCAATCGGATAAACGATTTGAGCTATAGAACTTTTTAAATTTTCAGTTTTACCATTTAATTCACATCCTACTTAGCACCTAGTCAGAATTTACGAGGACATGCTTGCGGGACATTGTCAGAATCGGATGCCGGAACACTCGTCAGGACTTATCAAATAGCGAGCACCTGCTGTGTAGGCGCATCCTAAATCTTTTATTTTTTGAACTATTTTCGTAACGCTATTTTTAAATATAGCTCATTGTTAGCACGCTATAGCGTTGTATACAATTCGGAGAAGGGCCACACTAAAAAAATAGCACGAACCGCGAAATTAGGGCTAATTATCAACATAGAACCAAAATGTTCACTTTCTTTCTTTTAACATTACAAGATTGGTGTTAGGACCCGTCGGGCTGACATGGCCGAAACCCACACATCTAACGTGAAGTGAAGTAGCTGACAAATTTCTTACTATGGTCCAAAGAAGTACTCGCAACTATAGCGCAGGAAACGGAACATTTTGGTTCTATCGTCGATAGCACTACCACACTCTCCGGAGTTGTTCACTATGGTACCGTCAGTTCTAAGCCCTTGGAGTTGAAGGCTTGGAGCCATCGTTATGGGCGTCGCCTTCCCTAGAGCTTTCATATATGTTGGTGTATCCTGTTTAATCATTGTAGTTGCACGGCCATGTTGCTTAGAACATCTCCACTCGCGTTTCTTAACTTGTAGCGCTAGCTGAGCTATATTAGGAGCGTTGGCACCTGCTCCTCTGTTTCACACCTGTGATTTCAACACGGCCGACCACAAAACAATATTTGTTAACAAATATCAATATATAAAGAGCTTTAAAAATAATTTAAGTCATTATTCAGAGTTTGAAGCACATAAAAGTATCATAGTACAATGATTCATACAACAATTAAAATAGAAAATAAAATGAATCATTGGGCGTTTCCTTTAAGTATCCACAGATTCTCCACAAAGAGCACCCGCTTGCTGATGCCAATTCTTGTTCGGGGCCTTCCCAACCCTTAAACCACCACGCCGAGGGATGATGTTGAGCAGCTCTTAGTAATGAAGGAGAGCTGCCAACATCATCATCTCATGTTCTTGATCGGTGACGGCATCGGCTTTGTCTTGCAGCAACAACTTCATCATCATATCAACCTTGTCCATTGTCACTGGCTTTGCAGATTATCGAACACCTTGGGGGCGAGGACGACAAAGGGGATGATGTTCGCATCTGGTTGTAGGGTGGTGAGGCGGTGGCTGGCGGATGGTACATGGCGACGCTGTTGTAGGATGGGTGGGAGGAGAGGAGGGGCGAGGCAACGACGATCGACGAACAATGGCGATTCTAGAAGGGTGGGGCGACATAGGGTGAAGAGTATGTGTGTGTGTCTGCTAGGGGTCCCAACGCGAGGGTGGGGGTGAAATCCTACGTTGTGCGAGGTGATGATGCTCCCGATCAGCTCCTGGCACGTTTGGATCGGCGTGGGAGCACTAGATATTTTATTGGGCTTCAAAATCTATCGGCGCCTTATTAGGGTCGCCGGTGTGAGCCCAAAAAGTAGCTGGCGCACCAATAGCGCTATTGGGAGCGCCGGTGGAGATGCTATTAATCACTATCGAAGCTCTCATCTTGTCGACAACATCATAGCCATCCTCATTCACATCCATACCTACATTGTCGTCACCTCCGTGGTTCGGCTTAGCTAGCCTTGCCAGATTTATGTGTGTATGCAAACCATGTTTCGGCCACATTGGCGGCAACATGAGCCCAACCTTACTTTTGTTGTCTAAAGGATAAAGACCTGACTGTAAAAAATATATGTGTGCGATACCCAAAACTAGGGTCGCGGTGTGTTTATTTATATTGGACATACAGGAGTTAGAGTCGGTTTACAATGATATATATAACACTGACCATGACTCATAGCGAGTCCTAGAGAATCTATCTATACCATCTAACACTCCCCCTCAATAATAACTTATTCAAATTAAGATTGTGACGAAATGTAATTAATTGTCTAGTAGATAGTGACTTTGTGAAACCATCAGCCACCTGATCTCCTGAAGATATAAACTTAATGTCCAGTAAGTTCTGAGCAACTCTTTCTCGAACAAAGTAATAGTCTACTTTGATATGCTTTGTTCTTGCATGAAACACTTGATTAACAGAAAGATACGTTGCTCCAATATTACCACACCACAATACTGCCGCTTTAGATTGTTAAGCTCCCAACTCATCAAGCAATGTTTGTATCCACATAACTTCTGTTGTAGCATTAGCCAATGACTTGTATTCAGCCTCTGTACTAGACCTTAATACCGTGGCTTGCTTTTTAGCATGCCATGAGACAAGATTTGATCCCACATATACAGCAAAGCCACCTGTAGACCTTCTATCATCTGGACAACCAGCCCAATCTGCATTAGAAAAAGCACTAACAATAGTAGATGATGACTTGCTCAATCGTAACCCAAGAGAAATTGTACCAAGTATCTCAATATACGTTTAACTGCTATCCAGTGAACTGTCGTAGGTGCATGTAGAAACTAACACACCTTGTTAACTGAGAATGCAATATCAGGTCTAGTTAACGTAATATACTGTAGAGCACTAATAATGCTTCTGTAATTAGTGGAATCATCACCACTCAACAACTCACCATCAGTCAATGATAACTTATCTGACATAGAGAGAGGAGTATCAACAGTTTTGCAAACTTGCATGTTAACACGATGCAGTAGATCATTGGCATATTTTCCTTGAGAAAGAATAATCCCATTGTGCACCCTTTTAATCTCAATCCCGAGGAAATAATGTAGGTCTCCTAGATCCTTTAGGGCAAAGTCAAGTCCAAGATCACAAAGGAGAGCATCAACAGCCTTCTCTAACGAAATGGCAACAACAATATCATCCACATAGATAAGCATGAATATACGTACTCCCCTTTTGTTGTAGAAGAACAGAGAAGTATCCGCCTTAGATGCACAAAACCAAGAGACTGAAGCTTAGAACTGAGTCGAGAGTACCACGCACGAGGAGCTTGCTTCAATCCATAAAGGGCTTTATCAAGCCGACACACATGACCTAAGCGAGTATCATACCCAGGAGGTTGTCGCATATAAACCTCTTCTTCCATAGCACCATGCAAAAATGCATTCTTCACATCTAGCTGTCGAAGACTCCATCCGCGTGAAATAGCAAGAGACAAAACCACATGTATGGTAGCAGACTTAATAACAGGACTAAAGGTTTCCTCATAGTCAATACCATAATGCTGCTTAAATCCTTTAGCAACCAACCGTGCTTTGTAATGATCAATAGTACCATCAGCTTTGCGCTTGATTTTATAAACCCATTTGCAGCCAATAATATTCTGCCCACGACTAGAGGGAACAAGATGCCAAGTTTTATTTGTGACAAGGGCATCATACTCTTCATCTGTTGCAGCTTTCCAACGAGGATCAGTGATAGTGCGTGTTAGGCACTCAGTTGGGAACCCCAAGAGGAAGGTATGATGAGCACAATAGCAAGTCTTCCCTCAGTATGAAACCGAGGTTTATCGAACCAGTAGGAGAAAGAACCAACTTCCGAAGGTTGATGCTCGCTGGCTTGGCGACAGCTCCAGACAATTTATATATGGCGCCTTATCTGGGGGTAGCTTTGCACCAGCAGCAATGTGGAACCTGCACACAACACAACCAAAGTACTTTGTCCCAACTTACGGTGAGGTTGTCAATCTCACCAGTTTGCTGTAAACAAAGGATTAAACGTATCGTGTGGTAAAAGATAGTAGTTTGCAAGAATGTAAATAATGCAAGTAAATAGTAAATGGTAATAAGAATGTAAAAGAATGGACCGGGGTCCACAATTCACTAGAGGTGTCTCTCCATAAAGATAAATAACATGCTGGGTAAACAAATTACAGTTGGACAATTGACAGAATAAAGAAAGCATGCACATGTCATGAGGATCACTATGAGATTCACTTGGGAATTACAACATAATACATAGACCGTAATCCAATTGCATCTATGACTAATAATCCACCCGCCGGATGTCATCCAAGCAACCATTGGGTATTAAGTTGCAAGCAACAGATTATCGCCTTAAGCAAAGCGTGTAATGTAAACAATACAAATGTCCTTAAACACAAGATTGTTGTTTTCTCCCTAGTAGCAACAGCACATCTACAACCTTAGAGGTTTCTATCACTCCCCCAGATTACTAGAGGCATGAACCCACTATCGAGCATAAATACTCCCTCTTGGAGTCACTAGCATCTACTCGGCCAAGATATCTACTAGCAACAGAGAGCATGCAAGATCATAGAGATGATAAATCAATAAATCAACTTGACATAGTACTCAATATTCATCGGATCCCAACAAACACAACATGTAGAATTACACAACGATGATCTTGATCATGATATGCAGCTCACAAGATCTAAACATGAAGCACATGGAGGAGAAGACAACCATCTAGCTACTGCTATGTACCCATAGTCCAAGGTAGACTACTCACACATCACTCCGGAGGCAGGCATGGTGATGAAGAAGGCCTCCGGTGGTGATTCCCCTCTCCGGCAGGGTGCCGGGAAGAGCTTCTGGACCCTCCCAATCTCGCGTCGACGACGGTGGCGGCATGCAGTATGTTTTCTAGAAAATTGATCGGGTGTTTTAGGTTTTCTCGCCGAGGAGAATATATAGGCGGAAGGGCGGCGTCAGGAGGTGGGCCAGGTGGCCCCACCACCTGGTGGCGTGGGCCAGGGCCTGGTCGCGCCATCCTATGGTGTGGCTGGCCCCTGGCTTCCCTCCGTCTCTGATTTGGACTCCGTCTCATGTCGGGGAAAATAGGAACTTTGGCTTTTGTTTTGTCCAATTCTGAGAATATTTCCTGTGTAGCTTTTTTGAAACACAAAAAAAGCAGAAAACAGGGAACTGGCACTGTGGCATCTTGTTAATAGGTTAGTTCCGGAAAATGCATAAAAATGCCACGAAGTGTAACAAAACACAAAGCAAATGGTGTATAAACAAGCATGGAGCATCAAAAATTATAGATACGTTTGAGATGTATCAAGCATCCCCAAGCTTAACTCCTGCTCGTCCTCAAGTAGATAAGTGATAACAAAAGAATAATTTTTTAGGTAACATGCACCAACACAATCTTAATCAACGATGTAAAGCATTGAGTGATGAGATCAAAGTACTCTAAACATGGGCATAAAAGACATAATCTTGACAATAAAACTTACTGATGAGGGTTAACTCGACAAATATCCTAGATGAAGGACTTAAGATCGGGGGAGTAGGGCGTCGGATGAACTCGAAGGTAAAATCAGTCAAACAAGGTGTGTGTCGAAAGTAAACGTAGGGTGAACTTTGGCTTACTCTCAATCTGTCCATCACCATCCTCTCCTGGCCCCTATATATAGGTGGCCAGGTCTCAAGGATCGGGAGGGATCCGATACAGATTACAATATCGATATACGACACGAACTCGTATTTCGACTATCGTTACAATTGGGCCTAGCTTAACGGGCCTCAGGGGTACTCAACTGACGGGCTCTATTATCTATACCCTTGTCAGTAGCCCCCGAGATTCTACCAGAATTGTAGATTCGGGTTGAATCTCAGATCTTCAAATCTTCGACTTGATCAATACTTGACTTCTTCATATCTTCAAATCTTCGACTTGGTCTTTCGACTTATCTTTTTATTATAATGTTTCGCAAGGGGTTTTTGATGAACAAGCCTGCCAACTCTGACGGATCAAGATGCCAGTTAATTGCCGGAACAGATACTTGTCACCTACTTCAAATTTAATCACCTTGGACTTGAATTCGGGAAACCGGTCAAACCCATTCTTTTGTCGCATTTAGGACTTACAAAGAATGAATCCCAGTGGTTCTCAGGGTATCCAGTGTGTCCACCAGGATTTTCTTTGCGTTGTAGACACGGATAAGTACCAGTAGAGCGCATCCATATGCGTATACCAGGCCACACAAGACGGATCCTGGGGCCTTACCTTCATGATATATTTCAACCACGGCATTCAAGTTTTGTCGCGATGACGCAACTCGAGAATCATATGTCGCAGCCTTGTTTGACTGTTTCAATATACGAAATAATTGAGTTATCCTTTTTAACTCTCATAAATAGCTCCCGATGGGAGTAATCGATCTTTATTTTATCGACAATGTAGTCAAAGTTCGTTGTTGATGAAATATAGCCGATTGCGCCTAAACCACTTGTTTACCAGCTAGTTCTTTATCATTGGCTTCAATTTCCCATCTTTCTTCTGTCGACTTCTTTCTATCGGGTGCGCGACAACGCTCCCGATGGGAGTAGCCCCCGAGGCTATAGCCAAATTTTTTCGGGTATAGGCTCAAAAATATAGACATACCTGTTCCATATACTGTCTCTTGCGATATTTTTCGATATGATTCGCACTTAATGATTCTTCTCTTCTTTTCTTATGAAGTAAGCCCCTGAGTCCAAGACGAGGTATGCTGTGCTTCTTGATAGATACTTTCCCATTTTTTCCCTCTCTCTTTTTTTGTACGTATCTTTTCTCTTGATACGTTGATGCTTCTTTATCGTCTGCTCTGGGCAGAATATAAAAGCCCGTAGATATACTTTGGACCTTGCCTCTCCAGAGGCCCATTAGCGTGTGCTTATAAATAAAGCACGTTTGGCGAGGGCAAAAAACCCTAATTCATTCATTAGTTTCTTCCTCTGCCGCATCATCTTCCTCTTCCTCATCGCATCTAGGGTTTTTCCTTCCCAACATCTATCTCCATGGCCGATGCAGGTGGATCGCGTCTGAATATCAGCGCCCCGGTGGAGAAACGAGGTCGCGGCCGCCCCCGCGGCAGTAAGAATAAGTCTACGATCCTAGCTGTGGCATCCTCGTCGTCTGCTCCGACGAAATAGCGCCCCGGCCGCCCGGTGGGAAGCAAGAATAAGCCCAAGGTTTCATCTGTTGTGCCAGATCTGAGCGCTCCTCCTCATAATGCTTCTCCTCCTCCACCTAGAGTGTACTCCTTTTCTGCATCGCCGACGCTCAGTGCCGTGAGATTCAGCGGGTGCCGCTGAAGTTCACCAAGTTTATGGACGGGCGAGAGCTGCGGGAAGCAGTTCTTCGTGAACACTCTGGGGGAGGAACTCCCTATGAAGTGGAGGTCTGGTACGACGGGGCCGGCGAGATGTACTTCAAGGGCGGCTGGTCGCAGTTTGCAGAAAACCATGACCTCCACCAAGGTTTCTTCATGACTTTCGACTACCACATCAGTACGTCGAAGTTTGACGTGAGGATCTACGACGGCACCCAGTGCCAGAAGGAGTACGAAGCTGAAGTGCATTTTCATTAGAGTCTCCTTTTATGTAATCTTTTTCCCTAGTTATCCCTTCGCGTGTTATCTGTAATAAGTAGTCATGGTGGATTATATCTTGTGCCAGTTTTGTTAATAGACCATGGGAACGGATTGTTGTTCCGAGGTATGCACTTAATATATTATCGGGTTCCTTTGAACCATGCGTGTTTTTGCTGAATATCAGGTTGCGAACAACCTAGTAGTATATCTCAAATAATCACAAATCTCAATAACTTGTTTATTTTATTTCGTACGACTCGAGGGTCCGAGCCCCCGAGTGGAAAGTAAAATACTTGTACATATTATCGAGTTGACCCAAAGAACCCGACCTGTGGCCTCATGTTCTGGGTTCAGAGGGTCATAACTCGAAAGTTCTTTGTCGCCTTATGTTGTCTACGCGTAGAACCGCCTTAGTTGCTCTGCATTCCACGGGTTGCTCTCGTCTTTCCCCGTTTTCTTGTCTTGTAGTCGATAAGCTCCTCCTGGTATTACTTCCGTTACGATGTAAGGTCCTACCCACGGGGACTTCAATTTTCCATGACCATCTTGCTTGAGTTGTAAGACTAGATCTCCCACCACGAAAGATCATGGACGAACTCAACTACTGTGGTAGTTTAGTAAATTTTGCTGATATTGTGTGGCTCTAGCGAGTGCTACGTCTCTGGCTTCGTCGAGTGCATCGACATCATCCTGAAGCACCTCTGTGGAAGTTGTCTCATCGTACGCCGCGATTCTTGGAGCTTCATGGGAGATCCCGACTGGAAGCACAGCTTATGCGCCGTGGACCAGAAAGAAGGGCGTTTCTTGAGTAGCTGCATTAGGTGTAGTTCGGAGAATCCAAAGTACGGAGGGTAGCTCATCTACCCAAGCGTGTTTGGCCTTCTCTAGAGGTGCTAATAGCCTTTTCTTTATCCCGTTGCATATTAAACCATTGGCTTTCTTGACTTGTCCATTTGTCTTTGGATGCGCTACAGATGCGAATTTCAATTTAATTCCCATACTTTCACAGTAACTCTTGAACTCCTTTGACGTGAAGTTCATCCTATTGTCTGTGATGATACTGTGTGGTACTCCGAAGCAAAAAACAATGGACTTGATGAAGCTGATTGCGGCTGTAGAATCTTGGGTTGTTACGGGGGCTGCCTCTACCCACTTGGTGAATTTGTCGACTGTCACTAGCATGTAAACATGCCCTCCTGGCTAAGATTTGTGCAATTTTCCTACCATGTCGAGACCCCATTGCACGAAGGGCCAGGATAGTGGTATTGGTTGCAATTCTGCTGCTGGCGCGTGTGGTCGAGATGCAAAACGTTGATAGGCCTCGTACTTCCTCACTATATCTTTCGCGTCTTTGATACGTCTCAAACGTATCTATAATTTTTGATGCTCCATGCTTGTTTTTACACCATTTCCCTACTGTTTCGTTACACTTCGTGGCACTTTTATGCATTTTCTGGAACTAACCTATTAACAAGTCGCCACAGTGCCAGTTCCCTGTTTTCTGCTGTTTTTGTGTTTCAGAAGTGATACACAGGAAATATTTTCAGAATTGGACGAAACAAGTTCCTGAAGTCTTATTTTGCCCGGAAGCTTCCAGAGATCCAAAGAGGAGTAGGAGAGGGGCCACAGGCCAGTCTCACGCCTGGCTGGCGCGGCCTAGGCCCTGGCCGCGCCGCCATGGTGTGAGGGGGCCTGGGGCCACTCCTGACGATGCCCCTTCGCCTATAAAGACCCCCCGACGGGAAAAACCTAAGTACCCGATCAATTTTCCAGAACACATCGCGATCCGCCGCCGCTGTCGACCCGAAGATCGGGAGGGTCCAGAAGCTCTTCCTGGCACCCTGCTGGAGAGGGGAATCATCACCGGAGGTCTTCTTCATCGCCATGCTTGCCTCCGGAGCGATGAGTGAGTAGTCTACCTTGGACTATGGGTCCATAGCAGTAGCTAGATGGTTGTCTTCTCCACCATGTGCTTCATGTTTAGATCTCATGAGCTGCCCTACATGATTGAGATCACCGTTATGTAATTCTACATGTTTGGTTTGTTGGGATCCGATGAATATTGGTGTTATGATTGAGTTGCTATACTGAAATATATCTTTTGTTATCTCTATGTTGTTTATGATCTTGCATGCTCTCCGTTGTTAGTAGCTATCTAGGCCGAGTAGTTGCTAGTGACTCCAAGAGGGGATATTTATGCTCGATAGTGGGTTCATGCCTCTATTTAATCTGGGGGAGTGACAGAAACCCCTAAGGTTGTAGATGTGCTGTTGCTACTAGGGAGAAAACAACATTCATATGCTCAAGGGAATATGCTTTGTTTACATTACACACTTTGCTTAATGCAATTATCTGTTGTTCGCAACTTAATACTCATGGGGTGTTCAGACGATATCCCCGTGAGTGGATTATTAGTCATAGATGCAGTTGGATGGCGGTGTATGTATTTTGTTGTAATGCCCAGAGTAAATCGCATAGTGATCTTCTTGACATATCACGTTTATCTTTATTCTATCAATTGCCCAACTGTAATTTGTTTACCCAGCATGTGTTATTTATCTTATGGAGAGACACCACTAGTGAACTGTGGACCCCCAGTCCTATTTCCATCATATTGCTATCACCTGTTTACTTTACTCGCATTGTTTACTTTACTCGCATACTTCTACTGTTTTCCACTCGATACGCTCATAACCTTTGTTTCAAGCAAACCGGTGAGATTGACAACCTCATCGCAATTTGGGAACAAAGTACCTGGTTGTGTTGTGTGCAGGTTCCGCGTTGCAGATAGCAAGCAAAGCTTGGACGAGACGCCATATATAAATTGTCCGAAGCTGTCGCAAACTAGCAAGCATCACCTTCAGTTGTAATTGTCTGCTCTTCTCCTGATCGATAAACCTTGGTTTCTTAATTGAGGGAAAAGCCTTGCTGCTATATTCATCATACCTTCCTCTTGGGGTTCCCAACTGGCCAGTTATTTACTTCATCAACCCGGTAGCATCAAGCTCTTTTCTGGCGCCGTTGCCGGGGAAGCGTGGAAGACCTCTGCAAGGGGATTTTTTCGCACACATATCCTTTACTTTGTTATTGTTTTGCTTTACTTTATTTATTTTACCTGCATCATTTTATATCAAAAACCCAAAAAAAATAGAATCCTTGGTAGTTGTTATTTCTTTACTTTTAGTTCATCATGTTGATCCCTAAGTACGTTTTGGAGGACCTCTCAGTAGGTAGTGGTTTAATTATTGGAAAAAGCAACATTGAGGAGTTCTTTAATCACATTAGTATGCATAAGGAAGTTGAGGAAAAGTCTTTGGTTGAGCTAGCTCCTAGTATTGAAGTTGCTTCTGCTTATTTAATTCACATGTTGGAAACTAGGTTTGCTAGTCTTAATCCTTTTATGCAATACATGTTCCTTAAGCTTCATGAAATTGAAGATCCTGAAAAGAAAGCTTTTATCTTGGAAACTTTGCGCATAGAATTTAGAGATGTTGCAATTGAGGCTAGGAAAGTTTTTAAGAAGTTTAATAAGCTTGGCTCGCCTGTTGAAATTGTTGGTAAACCCAACAAAGATTCTAGAATGCCAATACCTTGTAAACTCGTAGGAATTCATAATGCCTTGGTAACTAATTTTAGTTGGATTTGTCCTGAAAATCTTTTTGATGAAAATAGTGTACCAAAGCGTGACTACAAGGGATACTCAAAACCTCAATTGGATAGTATTCATTACTTTATTCCTATAGTGGATCCTGATCCCCCTTTCATTATTACTTGATTCGTAATTTTCTGCGCCTAGCTCAAAGGCGTTAAAGAAAAGCACTCTTGGGAGATAACCCAATGTTTTATTTTCAGTAGTTTTTCTTTTATTTGAGTCTTGGAAGTCATTACTACTGTAATGACCGCTCGTTATCTTGTTTATTTCGTTGTTGTGCCAAGAGAAGCCTCTAATTCGAGTGAGGTAAAGATTTGGGGATGTTGCTGTCCTGAAACTGTTTTCGGTGCTGCACCATAAAAATTTGTATAAATTCTCTATATATCTTTTGGACCTGCGATTTCTTGTGCATATGCCCAGGTTATATCCAAACTTTCGTTAGTTGAACACTTTTTTGATTTGAGCAACAGAAAACCTCTCAAAAATTCGACCTTTGTCAGCTGTTCTGTTTTGACAGATTTCTGCCAATATTTGTGTTTGCCGCTTTATCGCTTTCTTTTGAGTTCTTTTGATCACGGAACTTTTGGGGAAGTTGCTACAGTAGTATTTGCTATATCTGTGGTGGTTTTGGGTTGAAACCTGAAGCAAAAAGAGGTTGATTATATGTTATGCTACACTAATGTTGCTAATAGATTTGTGTTTAGTTTTGTATGAAGGAAGTTTTCAAGTGTAGGGATTGGAGAATGATGAGATCAGTTGAAGAATGGACAAAAGCTCAAGATTGGGGATGCCCATGCATCACCCCAATAAATATCCAAGAAGTACAAGCGTCAAAGCTTGGGGATGCCCCCGAGGCACCCCTTCTTCATCGGCAAAAATTAGGTCACCTTTCAAAACACTATATTTTTATTGCTTCATGCACTATGTGTTTTTCTTGGAGCGTCAGTTGTTTTAGTTTTCTTTATTAGTTTAGTTTGTTTGCTGCAATAAATGGTTGGACCCCAACAAATTTCTTTTGGAGATGTACTCGTTTTTATTTGCCAAGAACACTCAGTTTTTCACTCTTATCGTTCACCGAGTGTTCTTCTTTTTCTGCTACAGCTTTTGGTTTTCGTTTTCGCCTTGATTTGCGATGAGACCTTGTCATATCTCTTCATCAAGGTGTATTTTTGCCTCTGATCTTTATTGGTTTTCATCAAAAGAGGTGTTTATAAAAATTTCAAATGGTGTTGGAAAAGAGAAAAAGCTTTGTGCAAAATAGTGGTACAAGAAGGAGCTTGTGTAAACTGCGGCTTAGGCTTTTTCATGTCATGCTTGATGTCTTTTTGATGGTATACTTTGTGGTTTTTCTGTAGCATGACTTGGCTCAAATGACTGAGATTGCTTAATGAGCCTTTGAAAAAATCATGCGTTGTTTTTAATTATTTGGAAGCATTATTGTGGTTTTCTCCTTGATGCTTTATTTGGGTTGACTTGGCGCATGCTCACACATGTTAGACTCATCCAAAGTCGCCAATAGCCTCTATGATCATTTAGTTTTTGACTTTTGATGCCATCTTATGCTTCTTTTAATGTCGCTTTGTCGCTTTGCATGATTATGGCCATTATTGCTCTCTTAGTTGGTCGCTCCCAGTCTTTTGCTAGCCCTCGCCTTGTACTGAGTATGAGCTCTACTCGTGCATCCAAGTCCTAAAAGCCAAAGTTTACCAAAGTGTCCACCATACATACCTACTAGCAATTTGTTATTCCAAGTAAATTTGACTTGCTTTTATTTTCTTTTCAAATTAAACTCTTACCAGTGTTATGCGAAATTCGGTTAGTAAAGCTCTCACGAACCGGAAGGCACACTTTACTTTTTCCTGTTCTTAAAAATTTGACATTGTGGTCTCTTATGTTGAGTTGTTATGCTTGCAAGTTGTAAGTTGGAGACTAGCCCAACCATGCAGTCATGGGCAAGCTTTCAACATTGCACTTCTTATTTGAGTTGATATCGTAATCTTTTGTTTATGGATACTCGCGGTGTGAAATGAATTGGGAATCTTGTGGGGATCATGGAGTTTGTATATGTGTTAGGGAAATGCCGGGCCGCTAATCTAAGCCATGCATAATTCATGGTGGAAATTTGCAGCATACCCATGGTGAACATTCGACGACGCATCTCACAATAAAAAGCTAAACAAATGGTAAATAAAAGAGATGTCGAGGTGTTCTTTGTCTGCTTGTCATGTCATTTTGATGTGGGTTTGTTCCATGTCATCGGGCACGGAGGTACCCCATTGGCGGTTCTCGATGATACGTGTATATTTACAATGACAAGAGCCTTGCTTGGGACTCTAAGTAAAGTAGCATGAGGTTTGGGTACTCGTATTCACGGGACACGAGGTTTTCAACTTATGATTTGTCAAGCATATGCATCATAATTGTTCTCGCATTAATTCTAACCATTCAAGATGCTTATGATGGGGGAAATGAGAGCTCAAGCCGGTAAGTACCATAATTTTTGAAGGTTATAAAACTTGCAATCACTGCTTCCCTCCGCGAAGGGCCTTTCTTCTACTTTTATGTTGAGTCACCACCTTCTATCTTTATGCACCATTAAGAGAGCATAGTTGTCATTTTGAGTATAATGTGCACTGTCCCAAAGTTTTCATTGATTGATTCATATTGTTGGTTTCACTTGTTCTCAAATTATTTGTATCTAGTCGCCCTCTTAAACTTGAAGGTGTCCTATGCATTTATGTTTTGCTCTCTTTGAAGGACAAGCTGAAAACCATTTGTATGTTTTTCCTTATGATTTGAACACACGTTTGACTTTCATTGTTTCATTTTCATGATCTTTTGTTTGTGTTCATTTGCATGTTTACAACATGGTTGCTAAGTTTCTTATTGTCATGATTATATCTTCATGCCCATGTTTTAAGTTCTTATGATCCCAGCTCACAAATGCTTACATATATGATCAAGATTGTGTAGGTGCATGTCACCTCAAAAATTATTCTTTTGTTATCACTTACCTACTCGAGGACGAGCAGGAGTTAAGCTTGGGGATGCTTGATACGTCTCAAACATATCTATAATTTTTGATGCTCCATGCTTGTTTTTACACCATTTGCCTACTGTTTCGTTACACTTCGTGGCACTTTTATGCATTTTCTGGAACTAACCTATTAACAAGTCGCCACAGTGCCAGTTCCCTGTTTTCTGCTATTTTTGTGTTTCAGAAGTGATACACAGGAAATATTCTTGGAATTGGACGAAACAAGTTCCTGAAGTCTTATTTTGCACGGAAGCTTCCAGAGGTCTGAAGAGGAGTAGGAGAGGGGCCACAGGCCAGTCTCACGCCTGGCTGGCGCAGCCCAGGCCCTGGCCGCGCCGCCATGGTGTGAGGGGGCCTGGGGCCACTCCTGACGATGCCCCTTTGCCTATAAAGACCCCCCGACGGGAAAAACCTAAGTACCCGATCAATTTTCCAGAACACATCGCGATCCGCCGCCACCGTCGACCCGAAGATCGGGAGGGTCCAGAAGCTCTTCCTGGCACCCTGCCAGAGAGGGGAATCGCCACCAGAGGTCTTCTTCATCGCCATGCTTGCCTCCGGAGCGATGAGTGAGTAGTCTACCTTGGACTATGGGTCCATAGCAGTAGGTAGATGGTTGTCTTCTCCACCATGTGCTTCATGTTTAGATCTCATGAGCTGCCCTACATGATTGAGATCACCGTTATGTAATTCTACATGTTTGGTTTGTTGGGATCCGATGAATATTGGTGTTATGATTGAGTTGCTATACTGAAATATATCTTTTGTTATCTCTATGTTGTTTATGATCTTGCATGCTCTCCGTTGTTAGTAGCTATCTTGGCCGAGTAGTTGCTAGTGACTCCAAGAGGGGGTATTTATGCTTGATAGTGGGTTCATGCCTCTATTTAATCTGGGGGAGTGACAGAAACCCCTAAGGTTGTAGATGTGCTGTTGCTACTAGGGAGAAAACAACATTCATATGCTCAAGGGCATATGCTTTGTTTACATTACACACTTTGCTTAATGCAATTATCTGTTGTTCACAACTTAATACTCATGGGGTGTTCGGACGATATCCCCGTGAGTGGATTATTAGTCATAGATGCAGTTGGATGGCGGTCTATGTATTTTGTTGTAATGCCCAGAGTAAATCGCATAGTGATCTTCTTGACATATCACGTTTATCTTTATTCTATCAATTGCCCAACTATAATTTGTTTACCCAGCATGTGTTATTTATCTTATGGAGAGACACCACTAGTGAACTGTGGACCCCGGTCCTATTTCCATCATATTGCTATCACCTGTTTACTTTACTCGCATTGTTTACTTTACTCACATACTTCTACTATTTTCCACTCGATACGCTCATAACCTTTGTTTCAAGCAAACCGGTGAGATTGACAACCTCATCGCAAGTTGAGAACAAAGTACCTGGTTGTGTTGTGTGCAGGTTCCGCGTTGCAGCTAGCAAGCATAGCTTGGATGAGGCGCCATATATAAATTGTCCGAAGCTGTCGCAAACTAGCAAGCATCACCTTCAGTTGTAATTGTCTGCTCTTCTCCTGATCGATAAACCTTGGTTTCTTAATTGAGGGAAAAGCCTTGCTGCTATATTCATCATACCTTCCTCTTGGGGTTCCCAACTGGCCGGTTATTTACTTCATCAACCCGATAGCATCAGTCTTCAATGGCTGTTAGCCAGTAAAACCCTGCACGAAAAGCTTTAGCTGCAATGGCTCTGCTGTTAGCGTGATGTCCGCATACGCCTGCGTGGATGTCCCTTAAGATTTCTTGCCCTTCCTGAGGAGTGACGCATCGTTGCAAGATGCATGTTATACTTTTCTTGTATAATTTTCCTTTTAACACGACGAAAGCCTTGGATCGTCGTATTATCCTTTTCGCTTCTACTGTGTCTTCGGGTAGTGCTTTGTTTATCATGTATGCCAAATATGGCTGCATCCAGGTTTCTTCGATCATCATGACGTCTTCTGGTTCTGTTGTGCTTGCTTTTCTAGCCCCCGACCCTGTGCTTGGTGCTGGCCTTGTTCCTCTGTAGTCGAAGTTTTGTTGTTCTTTATTGATCTTTCTATGATTTCTTCCCAAAAGACTCCTTGTGGTATGGGTAAGCACTGTGTAACAACTCAGAAATTTGTAATCCACTTCCTATTAATTAAAGTGCCAAATTTTGGGCCAAGATAAAACTTTTTATCTATTATTGCATGTATGCATGTATTTCCTATGATATGTATTTTATGAGTTTATGTGTGTATTGAATTGTTGTGCCATAGTTAGTTAGTTCTAACTTAACCCACAGAAGCATTAAAGAAGAATTATAAGAGCCAAAGAAACCAGAAATAAAAGAAAGAAAGAAAAAGAGAAGAAAAAGTTGATCTAGAAATTATTATTGACTACCCTACTTTGAGCCTTTAGAATAAGAAATCTGTAACTCAAGTGAAGGTGTGGTCAGTTAGTTGAGCTTGACCAAGTTGCCTACTAACTCAACCAAGAAGTTTCAAACCAAAATTCAAAGTGTAACTCAACACAAACATCAGCAAAAGATTGAATCTAAAACAGTGACAATACCCAAAATTTGAAATATGATTTCTGCAAAACTTAACCTTTCTTGGTAACAAAAATATCTCTGGAAACCTTGTCCAATATGTTGACGAACCATAGTGGCCATTTTCAAAATTTCAAATTCAAATTTCTTGCGGGCATTGTGTCGAACACCTGGCAGGCAAAAATCGGAGAGAATCGAGCTCACAGTGGCCAGCACTGTTGTAACAACTCAGAATTTGTAACCCAACTCTTATTAAATAAAGAGTCAAAAATTGGACCCAAATAAAACTTTTTCTTCAATATTGCATGCATACATGTATTCTCTTTATTTGTATTTCTATGATTTTATGTGTGTTCTTTTGCTTGAGCATTGGTTAGATAATTCTAAGTGAACCAATAGAAACAACTAAGAAAGATATTAGGAACCAAACGAACCAAAAATAAAAATAGGTAAGAAAGAGATAAAGTTAATATGATCTAGAAACTGTTAATGACTACACCACTTTGAGCCCTTAGATTAAGAAATCTACAGCTCACCTGCAGGTTTAACCTTTTAGTTGAGCTTAACCAAGTTATGGACTAACTCAACCAACAAAGAGCTACCAAAATGTCAAACCAGAACACCACTCAAACTTGAGCCAAAGTTTGAATCTGAAACAGAGACCATTTCAAATTTGAAATATAAATTTTTGCAAAACTCATTATTTCTCCAGAACAAAAATATGTCTGGGTACCTTATCCAATATGATGAGCACCCAAAGTGGCAAATTTGAAAAATTCGAATTTTGAATTCTTGTAAGCATTTCGTCGAACACTGGCAGCAGAAAATAAAAATCAAACCAAACTTCACTGTGGTGCACTGTTCCAGCTCGCTGCAACCCTGTTGCCATGCTCCTGGACGGTGCCTCGATCGATTCCAGTCCCCTCTGCCCCGACCCAAGCCCTGGAAGAAGGAGGAGAAGAGAAGCCAGCAACCCCGGACCCCCTCTTCTTCTTCCCAGTAGCCTGCACGTCGGCGACCACCCTGCCCTCGCCAGCGCCGACCCACAGGACCCCGCGGCCGAGACCAACCCCTTCCAGCACGCGAGTAACGCCGACGAGGCCAGTGTCGCCCGTGCACGCCGCCAGCATGTCCTGCGCCGGTCGTTCACTGGACGCGCTCGCCCCCGTCGCTCCGGCCTATATAAAGCCCCGTCGATCAAACGCAGAGACTCACCCAGCCACCAGCTACCTCCCAGACATCGCCGCTTACTCCCTCGTGCCCTAGTTCGCCGTAGCCGACCTCGCCGGCGCAGTACTGGACGGGCGGAGCGCCGCCGCGTCCGACCACCTGGAGGCCAGCTTCTGCAGGGAATCGGAGGAGGAGGAGCACCGCAGCCGATCCCGAGCGTCGCCGTCGAGTTTCGTTTCCTCTACGCCCCGCCGTCGCCGTCGAACGCCGTCGCTGCTCGCAGGTGAGCTCCCGCCCGTGCTGAGGAAGAAGAAAGACCCTGAGCCGTTCGATCTAGATCCGACGGTAACTTACCGATTCGGGTTTCGTAATTAGATCTGACGTCGCGGCCCCACCTGTCAGCACCCTTTTATTTTTCCCAGCCGCAGCGAATCGTTTTCTGGGCCGGCCCGTTCGGGTTTCGTCTGGACTGGGCCTGGCTAGTGAAGTTTCGGTCCGAACCGTTTTAATTAATTCCCGCCCTTTTCTTTTATTTCAAAACTGTTTCAAATGGGATTTTCAAATTCAAATTCCTAGAGTTTTATAAGTCCAAATTTAGCAAATAAATATTCGTTGAAAAGCTTAGAAAATACTCTATCCAATAGTACTGGTTAGATTTAAAAATCAGTTAAGAATAAAATTGGATATGAATAGTGTGACCCTAGCTTGTTAATTAATGAAAGATTTCTAGAAAATTATTTAAGCTATCAAAAATCATGAAAATTAAAATGTGAACTTACTAATGACCCCTCTTACTGTTAGTCAACACTAATCTACCCCAAACCATATTAGTGTGATCATTTAGATCCTAACCCAAACCTATTGGTTAGCATAAAATGATAGATCACTAGTGCACACTTAGAATTAATTGCCCTCTTTACCAATTCACTTAGTGGACCCATCCCACCTAAACCTGTCTTAGTAACCCTAAATCAACACCAATGCTGCACAAGTGGACCACCTATGCTCCCTAGTAGAGAAACTAGCTTGCACACTTGAAGAAAAACTTAGAAGAAAAACTTACAATCCAACCCCATAGCAATGCAACCTAAATGCTTGGTTAGCAAACAAGAATGTGTGCTTGGTGTGTTGTTGGTTTGGTGAAGTGATGGTGTGCTTTGTGTTTATTCGTTATTAGACGCTAGTGTTGCCGAGGAGGATATTGGAGGGGATTATTATTATCAAGAAGAAGAAGAGAACCCCGGACACTTTGCCAACCAAGGCAAGCCATCTTTTGATTCATACTTCCACTACCTAGTTTTAATATTGCATTCCACTTGTTTTAAGTAAATTGCATGATTGAATTGCTAGAGTAGATTGATAGAAGTAAATTGCATGATTGAATTGCTAGGGTAGAATGATAGAAGCATATTGATGTCTTGGTTATCAAGAGCATCAAGCTGAGTTTATCCAACCATAGTAGTAGGACTATCACTCAATGTAGTTGCTTAGTCGCTAATAAAAGTTGAGGCTATCTCTGGAGGAACCCCATTTGAAAGGTGGTGACTTGAAGGTTAAACTTGAAATGGGAGATTGCTCCTCCCTGATGGCTTTATGAAAGAAAATAATCTCGATTAAGAACTATGAAATGTATTTCTCAATTGACAACGAGTGATGTACATGGGTGCCAATTATACTGTACAACCACGTTACCCCTATATGGGAAGGGGCTTAATCCGTAGCTTGTTTATCTTAGTATGGGAGGTCTTGTATTAAATCTTCATGGGAGGACTCCATGGGCGGATACTTCTTGACCAAGTGGATTCACTAACCCGGTACCCGGGATGGGCAGAACTAGAGGCGCCGGAGCGGGAAGTCCGTATCCCGGGCTCTAGGGAAGGATCCTATACTAGGATGAGCAAGTGAAAGAATTTGTTTGATTATCTGAAAGCCGCATACCTTTGTGTATAGCGAACCGTGGATTTCTCCCGGCAGATGTATCGAATCTTGTGGGTAAAGTGTACCCCTCTGCAGAGGTTTCAAACTATTCGAATAGCCGAGTCCTCGGTCATGGACGGTTGGCAAACTCTACCTGGCTTTTGTCAAGACTAAAAATAACAAGGGTGAACTTGGTGAATGACATGAATTTGAATTGACATGACTTGACCTTGATCTTGACACATTGAAGTCCCCCTTAGAATGAACTTAGAGAACTAAACCTCTTTTCTACAAATGAGCATTCTTGGGAAATAAAACTAGCTTTTGCAAATCAACTTAGTGCTTAGTCCACTATACCCAACCTTGCATATCTACTTCATCTTTTCATTTACAAGATGGTTTGCGAGTGCATCCAATGTACTCATGGCTGTGTCCCTGGCTATCAACTTGGCCAGACTATGGGGAGGAATACCAGGAGGAAGGGTATGAAGAAGAGTACCAGAACTAAGCTCGTCTCCGTGAGTCGCCAATTGCCTGTAGGGAGAAGGCATGGGCCGAAAACGTTATTTCCGCTGCTATATTGTGTTGTAATATGACTTGGTCTATATGACCATTGTATTTGAATCATCGTATTGTAATGTCTATGGAACTGGTTACCAACTACGTTATGTATATCGCAACAATGATTCTGGGATTGCGGTGGAATACATAACGGGCACTTCGAATTTGTTATCAAATTTGAGGTCGCCACAAGTTGGTATCAGAGCCTAGGTTGACCATAGGAGACCTTAGTTAGAATGGGCGTTAAAACAAAACCTTGATAAAAGAAAGATACAAGAACGGTTGCAAAAATTGCTTAGTCTTTCCTCTCTAGTTACAAAGTTTTATACATACTTCAGTTTGAGCTTACTTAAAATTTTGCACACTTGAGTTGATCACTAACTTGAACTAATTTAAAATTTTGTAGATGGCCCTGGTATTCACTGAGCAGTACCAGTTGGGCCAAGGTGGCAGCCTTTGTTTCGAGCGCGACCTCACCACTTTGACCTTGTTCCTGAACCGTTTGTACCCGGAGTTCAAGGGAGCCGTGCTCAATGAGCACCCGGATGGAGAGCTACGGTGGCTCATCCGAGCTAGTTGCCGTGGCAAGAAGGGGATGTTGGGTTCTCCAAGGATCAAGTTTGAGCTTGTGGAGAACACTTGGGCCGATGGTTTGGTCCGAGCGATGCAGGAGATGCACGCCCGCTTATGCGGACTGCACGTTGAGGAGGTTCAGGGAGGACGCTTCAAGGACTTTGCTCGGCGTGATGCGGATGGGCGTCCCGCAAACATGCCCGGGCAGAATGAGCCGAGTACCTACATCGACCACATGGACTTCTTGCTATACTCCACTCAGCAGGAGGCCGATCGTGCCCGTACTAGGGCCAACCTCGAGCACGTTGCACTGGTGGAAGCAAGGAGCACTATCAGGATTCTTGCGAAGGAGCGCAAGAGCCTTCGTCGCCAGCGCGATGAGAAGGAACAGGACCTCGAGGAGTTGAAGGCCAATGTGGCGGAGTTGACTGCGTACATTGAGAGTCTTGAGGATCACCTTGGTGAGGAGGAAGGCATTGATCTTCGCAAGGAGGATAATGCCCTCATTAGTGATGAGGATGACTTCATGGAGGACCTCGATGATCCGGAGGATGGTGGACACAATGGATTCATTGTGAGTGACGAGGAGGAAGACCCCGAGGAGCCCGCTGTTTAGATCCGAGATCCACGTACTATCTAGCTATGAGTTCCACTTTATGTTCACTTCGTGTAGGTGTGAGTTGTATCCCCCTCTCTAGTAGACGAGTCGCAATGGTTTGATGTAAACCATTTGTAATGTGTGAACTCGTATGTATGATATGTTTGATGAGTGATGAATGAAATTTGAATTTGGCCTCTAAGGCCTTAGTAAAACAAAATTGCATCATCCATGTACCTTTAAATCTTAGCAAATTAGCTTTTCCCTCTTATCTTACACACCTTATCTTCAGATGCCGCGAGCACCCCCACCCCCGAACCCGGAAATGGCCGAATTGTTAAGGTTGATCATGGAAGACCGGGAAGCAGCCCGAGCTGAGCGCCAAGCCAACTTGGCCACTCTTCAGCAGTTAACCCAGATGGCAATGAACCACAACAATGGCAATGGCAATGACCATGGTGAAGGAGAAAACAATGGCAATGGTGATCACCGATCCAAGTTAAGGAGTTTCCAGAACACCAACCCTCCTATATTCACTAAGTCCGAAGAGCCCTTAGATGCCGATGATTGGCTTCGTACTATGGAAAACAACTTGGCAGTCGCCGAAGTTGGTGAAAATGAGAAGGTCTTGTATGCCACCCACTATCTTGCTGGAGCAGCGAGAGCTTGGTGGGACAGTACCCGTGCAATGCAAGCCCAGGGTATGTGATGCCTTGGGAGGAGTTCAAGAGCAAGTTTAGCAAAGCCCATGTCCCTATGGGATTGGTTAAAAGGATGAGGGATGAGTTCAGAAATCTGAAGCAAGGTTCCATGTCTGTGGTGGATTACCGTGACAAGTTCCTTACCTTGTCTAGGTATGCCCCAGATGACACCAACACCACTGAGAAGAAGCAAGAAAGGTTTCTGGATGGACTTCATGATGAGATGCAATGTGTCCTGGTTAGTATTCCCTTTGCCGACCTGGAGTCATTGGTTGACTCTGCCATTCAGATGGAAGGCAAACTCAAGCAAGCTACCGAGAACCGCAAGCGCCGTATGATGTATCAAGGCAACTCGAGCAACTCGCAGAAGCCAAGGGGAAATGCGCCAATGAGTTTCACCCCTAGACCAATGAGGCCGTCTGCACCTGCTCCGCGTCCCAACTATCCTAACCGCCCCCCCGGCAACAACTTCAACCGTGCACCCCCAAGACCTAGTGGCAACAACTTCAACACCAATACTCCAAGGCCAAATGGCGCCCCTGTGTTACCCAAGCCTGGTGACAAGTCTGGTGTTACATGTTATGAGTGTGGACAAAAAGGGCACTACTCCAATGAGTGCCCCAAGAAGCTGAATGATGCATCCAAGACTACTGCTCCTGCTCAGCAACAGCGCCGTGTGGGAAATGGCAAGAACTATCCACCAAGGAACCAGCCTCACTCTCGAGGCCGTCTGAATCACATGAATGTTGAAGAAGCTCAGGAAGCAACCGACGTGGTGCTTGGTATGTTCCCTGTTAACTCAGTTCTTGCAAGAGTTCTGTTTGATTCTGGAGCTTCGCACTCATTTGTTACCCAATTATTCGTTGATAAAAGTGGACTTCAACCCACACCCTTGAAAGATGTCATGTCTGTACAAATTCCCGGGTCAGTAACCAAAGCCAGTTGTACCTGTTTGGCAGTACCCATAGAAATCCATGGGATCTCATTCTTAGCCAGTTTGATTGTGTTAGGAACCAAAGGATTGGAAGTAGTCTTAGGTATGGATTGGATGTCCCAACACCAAGGAATTATAGATTGTGCCAAAAAGACCATCACCATGAGGAGTAGTCATGGAGTTTTCGTGAAGCATGTGTCCGTTAAACCCATTCCAATCCCCAGATGTCATAAGAGTATCTCAGGACCGACTTTGGAGCAAGTCCCCATCGTCTGTGAATACCCGGATGTCTTTCCCGATGAGTTACCCGGAATGCCACCGGATCGGGATATTGAGTTTATCATTGAGCTTATCCCCGGAACTGGATCAATAGCCCAACGGCCCTATCGTATGAACCCAGCGGAATTAGTTGAGTTGAAGAAGCAACTGGATGACCTGTTGAGTAAAGGATTAATTCAACCAAGTTCTTCTGCTTGGAGATCACCCGTTCTGTTTGTGGATAAAAGTGACGGTTCTAGCCGACTGTGCACTGATTATCGCAAGCTTAACGATGTGACCATCAAGAACAAGTACCCTCTCCCGAAGATCGAAGATTTGTTTGACCAATTGACTGGAGCCAGAGTATTCTCAAAGATAGATCTTAGAACTGGATACCACCAATTGAAGATCCGTGCAACGGATATCCCCAAAACAGCCTTCACTACCCGATACGGATTGTATGAGTACACCGTAATGTCATTTGGATTGACCAATGCCCCTGCTTATTTCATGAATCTTATGAATAAGGTTTTTATGGAGTTCTTGGATAAGTTTGTTGTTGTCTTCATCGACGACATTCTTATCTACTCCAAATCCGAAGAAGAGCATGCAACCCATTTGAGATTAATTCTAGAAACCCTAAGAGAGCATCAGCTATATGCTAAGTTCAGTAAATGTGAGTTCTGGTTGAAGGAGGTTGGATTCCTAGGCCATGTGCTGTCAGCAGGAGGAATATCGGTAGATCCCAAGAAGATCAAATCAGTCCTGGAATGGGAAGCCCCTACCACTCAAACGGAAGTTAGAGGTTTTCTCGGATTAGCGGGATATTACCGCAAGTTCGTCGAAGGATTTTCCAGTATTGCCCGTCCGATGACCCAATTGTTGAAGAAGGACAAGAAGTTTAAATGGACCCCTAAGTGTGAAGAGAGTTTTCAAGAGCTCAAGAAGCGATTGGTGACCGCCCCTGTCCTAACCATGCCCGATATCACCAAAAACTTTGATGTCTATTGCGACGCTTCCAAACTTGGGCTTGGTTGCGTATTGATGCAAGAAGGAAAGGTCATAGCTTACCTCTCTAGGCAGCTTAAACCTCATGAAGAAAATTATCCAACCCATGATCTAGAGTTAGCAGCCGTGGTTCTAGCTTTGAAGACTTGGAGGCATTATTTGATGGGAAACCGCTGTGAGAT
The DNA here is from genome assembly GCA_007115705.1 of Dactylis glomerata. Classification (NCBI taxonomy): domain Eukaryota; kingdom Viridiplantae; phylum Streptophyta; class Magnoliopsida; order Poales; family Poaceae; genus Dactylis; species Dactylis glomerata. The sequence goes on along the minus strand of QXEO01000436.1, from coordinate 1,613,282 downwards.
CTATTCGGACCACAAGAGTTTGAAGTATATTTTCACCCAGAAGGAGTTGAACATGAGGCAAAGGAGATGGATAGAGTTGATCAAGGATTATGATCTGGAAATTCACTATCACCCCGGTAAGGCCAATGTAGTGGCCGATGCGTTGAGTAGAAAGCCGTGTTCGTTGAATATGAGGATCAAGGAAGAGCAACCTATGTTGTACCAAGAGTTTGAAAGATTTGGATTGGAACTAGTCAGTCAAGGATTTCTCGCCAACCTTGAGTTCCAACCCACCTTGTTGAACCAAATCAAAGAAGCCCAGAAGGGAAATGAGAGTATTGAAGGAATCAAGCGCAGAATTGGTTCCGGCAAGGTGCCAGGATTTGAAGAAGATGATCAAGGAGTTCTTTGGTACAAAGGCCGTATTTGTGTGCCCGCTGACTCAGAATTGAAGGAAGTAATTATGAAGGAAGCCCATGAGACACCTTACTCCATCCACCCCGGTGGAACTAAGATGTACCAAGATTTGAAGGAACAATTTTGGTGGCATGGAATGAAGCGCGAGATTGCATCGTTTATATCCAAGTGTGATATCTGCCAAAGAGTCAAGGCTGAACATCAACGTCCTGCTGGTTTGCTGCAACCTTTGCAAGTTCCGGAATGGAAGTGGGAATCTGTTGGAATGGATTTCATCACTGGATTTCCAAAGTCTAGCCGTGGAAATGACTCTATTTGGGTCATTGTGGATAGACTAACCAAAGTGGCCCACTTTATTCCTGTCAAGACCACTCATCGCTCAGATCAGCTAGCAGATCTGTACCTATCCAGAATTGTCAGTTTGCATGGAGTTCCTAAAACCATAGTTTCTGATCGAGGAACCCAATTCACCTCGAGATTTTGGAAAAGCTTACATCAAGCTTTGGGAACCAAGTTAGCCTTCAGCACCGCTTACCACCCTCAGACTGATGGACAGACTGAAAGAGTAAATCAAATACTTGAAGATATGTTGAGAGCCTGTGTCTTAGCTTATGGAGCTAAGTGGGAAGATTGTCTGCCTTTCGCGGAGTTTTCCTACAACAACAGTTATCAAGCCAGTTTGCAAATGGCCCCCTTTGAAGCTTTGTACGGAAGAAAGTGTCGAACCCCTCTGAATTGGTCAGAAACCGGAGACAGCCAGATTTTTGGACCAGATATGCTGCAAGAGGCCGAGGAGAAAGTTCGCGTGATTCGTGAATACCTCAAGGCAGCCCAGTCAAGACAAAAGAGTTATGCCGACAAGAGACGTCGAGAACTGACCTTCCAGATTGGAGATTTTGTTTATCTTAGAGTATCACCTCTCAAGGGAATGCAAAGATTCCAAGTAAAAGGAAAGCTTGCCCCAAGATATATTGGACCTTTCAAGATACTAGACCGCAGAGGAGAAGTGTCTTATCAGTTGGAAATGCCCCCTGAATTGTCTGAAGTACACGATGTCTTTCACGTGTCGTTACTTCGGAAATGTCTTGAAGTTCCGGAGAAGCCCGAAGTCTTCAAGAATATTGGTCACCGTTCTGTGGACATCAACAAGGACTTGACCTATCGTGAAATGCCTATCCGTATCCTCGAGGAAGCTTATCGAACCACTCGAACCCGAAGCATCAAATTTCTGAAAGTTCAGTGGAGTAATCACACCGAAGAGGAAGCCACTTGGGAACGAGAAGATTACCTTCAGAAAGAATTTCCCAATCTTTTCAGTTCTTAATTAGTGAATCTCGGGGACGAGATTCTTTTTAAGGAGGGAAGATTGTAACAACTCAGAATTTGTAACCCAACTCTTATTAAATAAAGAGTCAAAAATTGGACCCAAATAAAACTTTTTCTTCAATATTGCATGCATACATGTATTCTCTTTATTTGTATTTCTATGATTTTATGTGTGTTCTTTTGCTTGAGCATTGGTTAGATAATTCTAAGTGAACCAATAGAAACAACTAAGAAAGATATTAGGAACCAAACGAACCAAAAATAAAAATAGGTAAGAAAGAGATAAAGTTAATATGATCTAGAAACTGTTAATGACTACACCACTTTGAGCCCTTAGATTAAGAAATCTACAGCTCACCTGCAGGTTTAACCTTTTAGTTGAGCTTAACCAAGTTATGGACTAACTCAACCAACAAAGAGCTACCAAAATGTCAAACCAGAACACCACTCAAACTTGAGCCAAAGTTTGAATCTGAAACAGAGACCATTTCAAATTTGAAATATAAATTTTTGCAAAACTCATTATTTCTCCAGAACAAAAATATGTCTGGGTACCTTATCCAATATGATGAGCACCCAAAGTGGCAAATTTGAAAAATTCGAATTTTGAATTCTTGTAAGCATTTCGTCGAACACTGGCAGCAGAAAATAAAAATCAAACCAAACTTCACTGTGGTGCACTGTTCCAGCTCGCTGCAACCCTGTTGCCATGCTCCTGGACGGTGCCTCGATCGATTCCAGTCCCCTCTGCCCCGACCCAAGCCCTGGAAGAAGGAGGAGAAGAGAAGCCAGCAACCCCGGACCCCCTCTTCTTCTTCCCAGTAGCCTGCACGTCGGCGACCACCCTGCCCTCGCCAGCGCCAACCCACAGGACCCCGCGGCCGAGACCAACCCCTTCCAGCACGCGAGTAACGCCGACGAGGCCAGTGTCGCCCGTGCACGCCGCCAGCATGTCCTGCGCCGGTCGTTCACTGGACGCGCTCGCCCCCGTCGCTCCGGCCTATATAAAGCCCCGTCGATCAAACGCAGAGACTCACCCAGCCACCAGCTACCTCCCAGACATCGCCGCTTACTCCCTCGTGCCCTAGTTCGCCGTAGCCGACCTCGCCGGCGCAGTACTGGACGGGCGGAGCGCCGCCGCGTCCGACCACCTGGAGGCCAGCTTCTGCAGGGAATCGGAGGAGGAGGAGCACCGCAGCCGATCCCGAGCGTCGCCGTCGAGTTTCGTTTCCTCTACGCCCCGCCGTCGCCGTCGAACGCCGTCGCTGCTCGCAGGTGAGCTCCCGCCCGTGCTGAGGAAGAAGAAAGACCCTGAGCCGTTCGATCTAGATCCGACGGTAACTTACCGATTCGGGTTTCGTAATTAGATCTGACGTCGCGGCCCCACCTGTCAGCACCCTTTTATTTTTCCCAGCCGCAGCGAATCGTTTTCTGGGCCGGCCCGTTCGGGTTTCGTCTGGACTGGGCCTGGCTAGTGAAGTTTCGGTCCGAACCGTTTTAATTAATTCCCGCCCTTTTCTTTTATTTCAAAACTGTTTCAAATGGGATTTTCAAATTCAAATTCCTAGAGTTTTATAAGTCCAAATTTAGCAAATAAATATTCGTTGAAAAGCTTAGAAAATACTCTATCCAATAGTACTGGTTAGATTTAAAAATCAGTTAAGAATAAAATTGGATATGAATAGTGTGACCCTAGCTTGTTAATTAATGAAAGATTTCTAGAAAATTATTTAAGCTATCAAAAATCATGAAAATTAAAATGTGAACTTACTAATGACCCCTCTTACTGTTAGTCAACACTAATCTACCCCAAACCATATTAGTGTGATCATTTAGATCCTAACCCAAACCTATTGGTTAGCATAAAATGATAGATCACTAGTGCACACTTAGAATTAATTGCCCTCTTTACCAATTCACTTAGTGGACCCATCCCACCTAAACCTGTCTTAGTAACCCTAAATCAACACCAATGCTGCACAAGTGGACCACCTATGCTCCCTAGTAGAGAAACTAGCTTGCACACTTGAAGAAAAACTTAGAAGAAAAACTTACAATCCAACCCCATAGCAATGCAACCTAAATGCTTGGTTAGCAAACAAGAATGTGTGCTTGGTGTGTTGTTGGTTTGGTGAAGTGATGGTGTGCTTTGTGTTTATTCGTTATTAGACGCTAGTGTTGCCGAGGAGGATATTGGAGGGGATTATTATTATCAAGAAGAAGAAGAGAACCCCGGACACTTTGCCAACCAAGGCAAGCCATCTTTTGATTCATACTTCCACTACCTAGTTTTAATATTGCATTCCACTTGTTTTAAGTAAATTGCATGATTGAATTGCTAGAGTAGATTGATAGAAGTAAATTGCATGATTGAATTGCTAGGGTAGAATGATAGAAGCATATTGATGTCTTGGTTATCAAGAGCATCAAGCTGAGTTTATCCAACCATAGTAGTAGGACTATCACTCAATGTAGTTGCTTAGTCGCTAATAAAAGTTGAGGCTATCTCTGGAGGAACCCCATTTGAAAGGTGGTGACTTGAAGGTTAAACTTGAAATGGGAGATTGCTCCTCCCTGATGGCTTTATGAAAGAAAATAATCTCGATTAAGAACTATGAAATGTATTTCTCAATTGACAACGAGTGATGTACATGGGTGCCAATTATACCGTACAACCACGTTACCCCTATATGGGAAGGGGCTTAATCCGTAGCTTGTTTATCTTAGTATGGGAGGTCTTGTATTAAATCTTCATGGGAGGACTCCATGGGCGGATACTTCTTGACCAAGTGGATTCACTAACCCGGTACCCGGGATGGGCAGAACTAGAGGCGCCGGAGCGGGAAGTCCGTATCCCGGGCTCTAGGGAAGGATCCTATACTAGGATGAGCAAGTGAAAGAATTTGTTTGATTATCTGAAAGCCGCATACCTTTGTGTATAGCGAACCGTGGATTTCTCCCGGCAGATGTATCGAATCTTGTGGGTAAAGTGTACCCCTCTGCAGAGGTTTCAAACTATTCGAATAGCCGAGTCCTCGGTCATGGACGGTTGGCAAACTCTACCTGGCTTTTGTCAAGACTAAAAATAACAAGGGTGAACTTGGTGAATGACATGAATTTGAATTGACATGACTTGACCTTGATCTTGACACATTGAAGTCCCCCTTAGAATGAACTTAGAGAACTAAACCTCTTTTCTACAAATGAGCATTCTTGGGAAATAAAACTAGCTTTTGCAAATCAACTTAGTGCTTAGTCCACTATACCCAACCTTGCATATCTACTTCATCTTTTCATTTACAAGATGGTTTGCGAGTGCATCCAATGTACTCATGGCTGTGTCCCTGGCTATCAACTTGGCCAGACTATGGGGAGGAATACCAGGAGGAAGGGTATGAAGAAGAGTACCAGAACTAAGCTCGTCTCCGTGAGTCGCCAATTGCCTGTAGGGAGAAGGCATGGGCCGAAAACGTTATTTCCGCTGCTATATTGTGTTGTAATATGACTTGGTCTATATGACCATTGTATTTGAATCATCGTATTGTAATGTCTATGGAACTGGTTACCAACTACGTTATGTATATCGCAACAATGATTCTGGGATTGCGGTGGAATACATAACGGGCACTTCGAATTTGTTATCAAATTTGAGGTCGCCACAACTGTTCCCGTTCGCCTCGAGCCTGTAGCCATGCTCGTGGAGACCTCCGCGGTCGAGCCCAGCCCCCTCTGCCCCGACCCGAGCCGTGAGAAGTGGAGGAGAAGAAGAAGAACGCGCCCAGGACCCCCTCTCTTCTCCCTCTGCTCATTGCACGTCACCGACCGTAGCGACCTCGCCAGCACCGACCCACAGCACCCCGTCGCCGAGACAGAACCCCGCCAGCACGCTCGCAAGGCCGCCGTGCCCGGTGTTGCTCGACGCACGTCGCCAGGGCCCCCGCACCGGCGGGCTACTGGACGCCCTCGCCCTCGACTCTCTGGCCTATAAAAGCCCCCGCCGATCAAACGAGGGGACGCACACCACTCCCAGCTATCTCCCAGACAACTTCTCTCCCTCCCGCTTGCTCTCTGTCGATGTCGCCAGCCCCGCCGGCGAGGTACTGGACGCAGAAGGCGCCGCCGCGTTCGACCCCCGCTGAGCAAGAGGACGCCGGGAATTGGTGGAGGAGTGCCGCCGGAGCCTTTTCCGCCTGTCGCCGTCGAGCCCTGCTTCCTCTACGCGTCTCGCCGTCGCCGTCGTCTTCCTGGCCGTGCTCAGGTGAGCTCCCGCCCGAGCCAACAAGCACGACGCAGACGCGCCGTTGGATTAGAATCCAGCGGCCGCGTACCGCTTCGGGTCACTTAAGTGACCTGACCAGTAGGCCCCACCTGTCAGCACCGTTTGAAATGTTTCCCGCCGTGCGAAGCGGTATTTTGGGCCGGCCCGTTCGGGTTTCGTTTGAAATCGGCCCGGTTCAGTTGGTTTCGGTCCGTTTCGTTTTTATTTAATTTCCCGCCCGTTTGAATTAATTCAAAAATGTTTCAGATATGTTTTTCAAAATTAAATTCCAAGAGATTTAGAAATCCATTTTTTGCAAATGAATATGCGTTGGAAAGCTTAGGAAATTCTCTAACCTGTGAAACTGGTTAGAATTCAAATTGAGTTAGGGATTTAAATAAATAAGAATACCTTGACCATAGCTTTATTAATCATAGAAAAATTCTAGAAAATTGGTTAAGCCCCCTAAAATTATGAAACTTGGTTTGTGAACTCACTAATTAACTCCCCTACTGTGTAGTTCAACCTTAATCAACTCAAACCTATTTAGTGGTATCAATTAGACCCTAATCCAATCCTAGTTGGTAGCATAAAATGATAGATCTCTATTCTACACTTAGATTAGTTTTTCCCTCAATACCAATTTATTTAATTAGTCAACCCCCACTTGGACCAGTCCTAATACCCTTAGTTTAATACCAAGGCTTAGAAAGTAAACAACATATGGCACATGGTAGGAAAATCTAACTTGCACACTTAATGAAAGCTTGGAAGAAAACTTGCAACCCAATTCAAATAAATCCCAACATGAATGCTATTGTTTGAAAAAGGTATGTGTGCTTGGTGTGTTGTTAGCATTGTGTAGTGATTGTGTGCTTTGTGTTTATTCGTTATTAGACGCTAGTGTTGCTGAGGAGGATCTTGAGGGGGAATTTTATCAAGAAGAAGAAGACTACCCCGGACACTTTGCCAACCAAGGCAAGCCATCTTTTGAATCATACTCCACATGCCTAGTTTTATTATTGCATTCTACTTGTTTTAAGTAAATTGCATGGTTGAATTGCTAGAGTAGAATGATAGATGTGTAGTGATATCTTGCTTATCAAGAGCATCAAGCTGAGTTTATCCAACCCTATTTTAGTGGTATCATTACTCAATATAGTCGCTTAGTCGCTAATAAAATTGAGGCCATCTCTAAGGGGAACCCTATTTGAACTTGGTGACTTGAAACTTGAAAGCTTGAATTGGAGATCCCTCCTACATGATGGTTTTATGAAGAAAAATAATATTGACTAAGGACTATGGAAATGTATTTGCTAAATGATAATAAGTGATGTACCATGTGAGCCAACCATTACCGTACGACCACATTATCCCTAAATGGGAAGGGGCTTAGTCCGTAGCTTGTTCACCCTAGTATGGGAGGTCTTGTATCATCCTTTATAGAAGTGCACCGTGCGCGGGTACTTTCGAACCGGGTGGAATTTCCATTCATCCAGCATCCTGGAGCAGGCAAAACTAGAGACGCCGGAATAGAGATATCCGTGTCTCGGGCTCTAGGGAAGGATCCTATACTAGAGTGAGCAAGTGAAAGAGTTTGTTTGATTATCTGAACCCCGCATACTTTGTGTATGACGATCCGTGGATTTCTCCCGGCAGATGTATCGAATCTTGTGGGTAAATCGTACCCCTCTGCAGAGTTTTCAAAACTATTCGAATAGCCGCGTCCTCGGTTATGGACAGTTGGCAAACTGTACTTGACTTTTGTCAAGAGTGATAATAACTTATGGTGAACTTGGTGAAGGACTTGACTTGACATTGATATTGACACACTTGAAGTTCCTCTTTAGATTGAACTTAGAGAACTAAACCTCTTTTCTACAAATGAATATTCTTGGGAAACAAAACTAGCTTTTGCAACTAAACTTAGTGCTTAGTCCACCATATCAACCTTGCATATCTACTTCATTATTTCATTTATAAGATGGTTTGCGAGTGCATCCAATGTACTCATGGCTGTGTCCCTGGCTATCAACTTGGCCAGACTATGGGGAAGGGTATCCGGAGGAAGGTTATGAAGAAGAGTATCAGGACTAAGATCTTCTACTGAGTCGCCATTGCCTGTAGGGTGAAGGCATGGACCCGAAGACGTTATTTCCGCTGATATTGTGTTGTAACATGAACTTGGTCACTATGACCATTGTATTTGAACCATCGTATTGTAATGTCTATGGAACTGGTTACCAACTACGTTATATGTATCACAACAATGATTCTGGGATTGTGGTGGAATGCATAACGGGCACTTTGAATTTGTGATAAATTCGGGGTTGTCATAAGTTGGTATCAGAGCCTAGGCTGACCATAGGAGACCTTAGTTAGAATGGGCGTTAAATGAAACCTTTATAAAAGCAAAGATATAAGTAATGGTTTAAAAGTGCTTAGTCTTTTCCTCTCTATTTACAAAGCTTTGTACATACTTCAGTTTTTACCTACTTAAAATTTTGCACACTTGAGTTGATCACTAACTTAATCTAATCTAAAATTTTGTAGATGGCCCCGGTATTCACTGAGCAGTACCAGTTGGGCCATGGTGGCAGCCTTTGTTTCGAGCGCGACCTCACCACCCTGACCTTGTTCCTGGATCGTCTGTATCCGAAGTTCAAGGGAGCCGTGCTCAATGAGCACCCGGATGGAGAGCTACGGTGGCTTATCAGGGCCAGTTGCCGTGGCAAGAAGGGAGATTTGAGTTCTCCAAGGATCAAGTTTGAGCTTGTGGAGAACACTTGGGCCGATGGTTTGGTCTGAGGTATGCAGGAGATGCACGCCCGCTTGTGCGGACTACATGTTGAGGAGGTCCAGGGGGAACGCTTTAGGAACTTTGCTCGGCGTGGTGCGGACGGGCGTCCCGCAAACATGCCAGGGCAAAATGAGCCGAGTACCTACATCGACCACATGGACTTCTTGCTGTACTCCACTCAGCAGGAGGCGGATCGTGCCCGTACCAAGGCCAACCTTGAGCACTTCGCACTAGTGGAGGCAAGGAGCACTATCAGGATTCTTGCTAGGGATCGCAAGAGTCTTCGCCGCCAGCGCGATGAGAGGGATCAGACCATTGATGAGTTGAAGGCCAATGTGGCTGAGCTGACTGAGTACATTGAGAGTCTAGAGAGCCACCTTGGTGAGGAGGAAGGCATTGATCTCCGCAAGGAGGATAATGCCCTCATTAGTGACGAGGATGACTTCATGGAGGACCTTGATGATGAGGATCATGATGAGGATGCTGGATTCATTATGGATGATGAGGAGGAAGACCCCGAGGAGCCCGATGTTTAGATTGGAGATCCCCGTGTTATCTAGTTATGAGTTACTTTAAGTCACTTCGTGTAGGTGTGAGTTGTATCCCCCTCTCTAGTAGACGAGTCACAATGGTTTGATGTAAACCATTTGTAATGTGTGAACTCGTATGCATGATATGTTTGATGCTTGTTGAATGAAATATGAATTTGGCCCTTAAGGCCTTAGTAAGAAAAAAAAAATTGCATCATCTATGTTACATTAAATCTTAGCAATTAGTTTTTCCCTCTTGTCTTACACACCTTATCTTCAGATGCCGCGAGCACCCCCACCCCCGAACCCGGAAATGGCCGAACTGCTAAGGTTAATCATGGAAGACCGAGAAGCAGCCCGAGCTGAGCGCCAAGCTAACTTGGCCACTCTTCAGCAACTAACCCAGATGGCAATGAACCACAACAATGGCAATGGAAATGGCCATGATGAAGGAGAAAACAATGGCCATGTTGATCACCGATCCAAGTTAAGGAGTTTCCAAAACACCAACCCACCTATGTTCACTAAGTCTGAAGAACCCTTAGATGCCGATGACTGGCTTCGCACTATGGAGAACAATTTGGCAGTCGCCGAAGTCGGTGAAAGTGAGAAGGTCTTGTACACCACCCACTATCTTGCGGGAGCCGCAAGAGCTTGGTGGGATAGCACTCGTGCAATGCAAGCCCAAGGGTATGTGATGCCTTGGGAGGAGTTCAAGAGCAAGTTTAGCAAAGCCCATGTTCCTTTGGGATTGGTTAAAAGGATGAGAGATGAGTTCAGGAATCTGAAGTAAGGTTCCCTATCTGTGGTGGACTACCGTGACAAGTTCCTTACCTTGTCTAGGTATGCCCCAGATGACACCAACACTAATGAGAAGAAGCAAGAAAGGTTTCTGAATGGACTTCATGATGAGATGCAATGTGTCTTGGTCAGCATTCCCTTTGCAGACCTGGAGTCATTGGTGGACTCTGCCATTCAGATGGAAGGCAAACTCAAGCAAGCTGCAGAGAACCGTAAGCGCCGTATGATGTATCAAGGCAACTCAAGCAACTCGCAGAAGCCAAGAGGAAATCCACCTATGGGTTTCGCCCCTAGACCTATGAGGCCATCTGCACCTGCTCCGCGTCCCAACTATCCCAACCGTCCGACCGGCAACAACTTCAACCGTGAGCCTCCAAGACCTAATGTCAACAACTTCAACCCCAATGCTCCAAGGCCGAATGGAGCAACTGTGCCGCCGAAATTTGGTGACAAGTCTGGTGTTACCTGTTATGAGTGCGGAATTAAGGGGCACTACTCCAATGAATGCCCTAAGAAGCTGAATGATGCATCCAAGACCACCGCTCCTACTCAGCAACAGCGCCGTGTTGGAAATGGCAAGAATTATCCCCCAAGGAACCAACCTCACCCTCGAGGCCGTCTGAACCACATGAATGTTGAAGAAGCTCAGGAGGCAACTGACGTTGTGCTTGGTATGTTCCCTATTAACTCAGTTCCTGCAAGAGTTCTGTTTGATTCTGGAGCTTCACATTCGTTTGTTACTCAGTTATTCGTTGATAAAGTGGACTTCAACAAACACCCCTGAAAAATACCATGTCTGTGCAAATACCTGGGTCAATAACCAAGGCTAGTTGGACCTGCTTGGCAGTGCCCATAGAAATCCATGGGATATCATTCCTAGCCAGTTTGATTGTGTTAGGAACCAAGGGATTGGAAGTAGTTCTAGGTATGGATTGGATGTCTCAACATCAAGGAGTGATAGATTGTGCCAAAAAGACCATCACTATGAGGAGTAGCCATGGAATCGTAGTAAGGCATGTGTCAGTTAAACCCACCCAAATCACCAGATGTCATAAGAGTATCTCAGGGCCAACTATAGAGGAAGTTCCCATCGTGTGTGAATACCCGGATGTTTTCCCCGATGAGCTACCCGGAATGCCACCGTATCGGGATATTGAGTTTATCATTGAGCTTATCCCCGGAACTGGATCTATAGCCCAACGACCCTATCGTATGAACCCAGCTGAACTAGTGGAGTTAAAGAAGCAATTGGATGACCTTTTGAGTAAGGGATTGATTCAGCCAAGCTCTTCTGCTTGGAGATCACCCGTCTTGTTTGTGGATAAAAGTGACGGTTCCAGCCGACTGTGCACTGATTACCGCAAACTAAATGATGTGACCATCAAGAATAAGTACCCTCTCCCTAAGATTGATGATCTGTTTGACCAATTGACTGGAGCTCGAGTCTTCTCCAAGATAGACCTTAGAACTGGATACCACCAACTAAAGATCCGTGCAACCGATATACCCAAAACAGCCTTCACTACCCGATACGGATTGTATGAGTACACCGTAATGTCCTTTGGATTAACCAATGCCCCTGCCTATTTCATGAACCTCATGAATAAGGTTTTCATGGAGTTTTTGGATAAGTTTGTTGTTGTCTTCATTGATGACATTCTTATCTACTCCAAGTCCGAAGAAGAGCATGCAACCCATTTGAGATTAATCTTAGAGACTCTTAGAGAGCATCAGCTGTATGCCAAGTTCAGTAAATGTGAGTTCTGGTTGAAGGAGGTTGGATTCCTAGGCCATGTCTTATCAGCTAGAGGAATATCAGTAGACCCAAAGAAGATCAAATCAGTCCTGGAATGGGAAGCCCCTACCACCCAAACTGAAGTTAGAGGTTTTCTCGGATTAGCAGGATACTACCGCAAATTTGTTGAAGGGTTTTCAAGCATTGCCAGACCCATGACCCAATTGTTGAAGAAGGAAAAGAAGTTTGAATGGACCCCTAAGTGTGAAGAGAATTTTCAAGAGCTCAAGAAGCGATTGGTAACCGCCCCCGTCCTAACCATGCCCGATATCACCAAGAACTTTGATGTCTATTGCGACGCCTCCAAACTTGGACTTGGTTGTGTGTTAATGCAAGAAGGCAAGGTCATAGCTTACCTCTCCCGGCAGCTTCGACCCCATGAAGAAAACTATCCAACCCATGATCTGGAGTTAGCAGCCGTAGTTCTAGCTTTGAAAACTTGGAGGCACTATCTTATGGGTAACCGTTGCGAGATCTACACCGATCACAAGAGTTTGAAGTATATTTTTACCCAGAAGGAGTTAAACATGAGGCAAAGAAGATGGATAGAGTTGATCAAGGATTATGATATGGAAATTCATTATCACCCTGGTAAGGCCAATGTAGTGGCCGATGCTTTGAGTAGGAAGCCATGCTCGTTGAATATGATGATCAAAGAGGAGCAACCCATGTTGCACCAAGAGTTTGAAAAAATTGGATTGGAACTAGTCAGTCAAGGATTCTTAGCCAACCTTGAGTTTCAACCCACCTTGATGAGCCAAATCAAAGAAGCCCAGAAGGGAAATAAGAGTATTGACGGTATTAAGCGCAGAATTAGTTCCGGCAAGGTGCCAGGATTTGAAGAAGATGACCAAGGAGTTCTTTGGTATAAAGGACGTATTTGTGTGCCTGCTGAATCAGAACTGAAGGAAGGCATTATGAGGGAAGCCCATGAGACACCTTACTCCATTCATCCCGGTGGAACTAAGATGTACCAAGATTTAAAGGAACAATTTTGGTGGCATGGAATGAAGCGTGAGATTGCATTGTTCATATCTAAGTGTGATATTTGCCAAAGAGTCAAGGCTGAACATCAACGTCCGGCTAGATTGCTGCAACCTTTGCAAGTTCCGGAATGGAAGTGGGAATCTGTTGGAATGGATTTCATCACTGGATTTCCAAGGTCTAGCCGTGGAAATGACTCTATCTGGGTCATTGTGGATAGACTTACCAAAGTTGCCCACTTTATTCCTGTCAAGACCACTTATACCTCAGGCCAGCTGGCAGATCTTTACCTATCCAAAATTGTTAGTTTGCATGGAGTCCCTAAAACCATAGTTTCTGATCGAGGAACCCAATTCACCTCAAGATTTTGGAGAAGTTTGCACCAAGCCTTGGGAACCAAATTAGCCTTTAGCACAGCTTACCAACCTCAGACTGACGGACAGACCGAAAGAGTAAATAAGATACTTGAGGATATGTTGAGAGCCTGTGTTCTAGCCTATGGAGCTAAGTGGGAAGATTGTCTGCCTTTCGCGGAGTTTTCCTACAACAACAGTTATCAAGCCAGTTTGCAAATGGCCCCCTTTGAAGCTTTATATGGAAGAAAGTGTCGTACCCCGCATGAATTGGTCTGAAACAGGAGACAGTCAGATATTTGGACCGGACATTCTGCAGGAGGCTGAAGAGAAGGTTCGCATGATATTTGGACCGGACATTCTGCAGGAGCCTGTTGCTTGGTGCTGGCCTTGTTCCTCTGTAGTCGAAGTTTTGTTGTTCTTTATTGATCTTTCTATGATTTCTTCCCAAAAGACTCCTTGTGGTATGGGTAAGCACTGTGTAACAACTCAGAAATTTGTAATCCACTTCCTATTAATTAAAGTGCCAAATTTTGGGCCAAGATAAAACTTTTTATCTATTATTGCATGTATGCATGTATTTCCTATGATATGTATTTTATGAGTTTATGTGTGTATTGAATTGTTGTGCCATAGTTAGTTAGTTCTAACTTAACCCACAGAAGCATTAAAGAAGAATTATAAGAGCCAAAGAAAGCAGAAATAAAAGAAAGAAAGAAAAAGAGAAGAAAAAGTTGATCTAGAAATTATTATTGACTACCCTACTTTGAGCCTTTAGAATAAGAAATCTGTAACTCAAGTGAAGGTGTGGTCAGTTAGTTGAGCTTGACCAAGTTGCCTACTAACTCAACCAAGAAGTTTCAAACCAAAATTCAAAGTGTAACTCAACACAAACATCAGCAAAAGATTGAATCTAAAACAGTGACAATACCCAAAATTTGAAATATGATTTCTGCAAAACTTAACCTTTCTTGGTAACAAAAATATCTCTGGAAACCTTGTCCAATATGTTGACGAACCATAGTAGCCATGCTCGTGGAGACCTCCGCGGTCGAGCCCAGCCCCCTCTGCCCCGACCCGAGCCGCGAGAAGTGGAGGAGAAGAAGAAAAACGCGCCCAGGACCCCCTCTCTTCTCCCTCTGCTCGCTGCACGTCACCGACCGTCGCGACCTCGCCAGCACCAACCCACAGCACCCCGTCGCCGAGACAGAACCCCGCCAGCACGCTCGCAAGGCCACCGTGCCCGGTGTTGCTCGACGCACGTCGCCAGGGCCCCCGCACCGGCGAGCTACTGGACGCCCTCGCCCTCGACTCTCTGGCCTATAAAAGCCCCCGCCGATCAAACGAGGGGACGCACACCACTCCCAGCTATCTCCCCGAAACTTCTCTCCCTCCCGCTTGCTCTCTGTCGACGTCGCCAGCCCCGCCGGCGAGGTACTGGACGCAGAAGGCGCCGCCGCGTTCGACCCCCGCTGAGCAAGAGGACGCCGGGAATTGGTGGAGGAGTGCCGCCGGAGCCTTTTCCGCCTGTCGCCGTCGAGCCCTGCTTCCTCTATGCGTCTCGCCGTCGCCGTCGTCTTCCTCGCCGTGCTCAGGTGAGCTCCCGCCCGAGCCAACAAGCACGACGCAGACGCGCCGTTGGATTAGAATCCAACGGCCGCGTACCGCTTCGGGTCACTTAAGTGACCTAACCAGTAGGCCCCACCTGTCAGCACCGTTTGAAACGTTTCCCGCCGTGCGAAGCGGTATTTTGGGCCGGCCCGTTCGGGTTTCGTTTGAAATCGGCCCGGTTCAGTTGGTTTCGGTCCATTTCGTTTTTATTTAATTTCCCGCCCGTTTGAATTAATTCAAAAATGTTTCAGATATGTTTTTCAAAATTAAATTCCAAGAGATTTAGAAATCCATTTTTTGCAAATGAATATGCGTTGGAAAGCTTAGGAAATTCTCTAACCTGTGAAACTGGTTAGAATTCAAATTGAGTTAGGTATTTAAATAAATAAGAATACCTTGACCATAGCTTTATTAATCATAGAAAAATTCTAGAAAATTGGTTAAGCCCCCTAAAATTATGAAACTTGGTTTGTGAACTAACTAATTAACTCCCCTACTGTGTAGTTCAACCTTAATCAACTCAAACCTATTTAGTGGTATCAATTAGACCCTAATCCAATCCTAGTTGGTAGCATAAAATGATAGATCTCTATTCTACACTTAGATTAGTTTTTCCCTCAATACCAATTTATTTAATTAGTCAACCCCCACTTGGACCAGTCCTAATACCCTTAGTTTAATACCAAGGCTTAGAAAGTAAACAACATATGGCACATGGTAGGAAAATCTAACTTGCACACTTAATGAAAGCTTGGAAGAAAACTTGCAACCCAATTCAAATAAATCCCAACATGAATGCTATTGTTTGAAAAAGGTATGTGTGCTTGGTGTGTTGTTAGCATTGTGTAGTGATTGTGTGCTTTGTGTTTATTCGTTATTAGACGCTAGTGTTGCTGAGGAGGATCTTGAGGGGGAATTTTATCAAGAAGAAGAAGACTACCCCGGACACTTTGCCAACCAAGCAAGCCATCTTTTGAATCATACTCCACATGCCTAGTTTTATTATTGCATTCTACTTGTTTTAAGTAAATTGCATGGTTGAATTGCTAGAGTAGAATGATAGATGTGTAGTGATATCTTGCTTATCAAGAGCATCAAGCTGAGTTTATCCAACCCTATTTTAGTGGTATCATTACTCAATATAGTCGCTTAGTCGCTAATAAAATTGAGGCCATCTCTAAGGGGAACCCTATTTGAACTTGGTGACTTGAAACTTGAAAGCTTGAATTGGAGATCCCTCCTACATGATGGTTTTATGAAGAAAAATAATATTGACTAAGGACTATGGAAATGTATTTGCTAAATGATAATAAGTGATGTACCATGTGAGCCAACCATTACCGTACGACCACATTATCCCTAAATGGGAAGGGGCTTAGTCCGTAGCTTGTTCACCCTAGTATGGGAGGTCTTGTATCATCCTTTATAGAAGTGCACCGTGCGCGGGTACTTCCGAACCGGGTGGAATTTCCATTCATCCAGCATCCTGGAGCGGGCAAAACTAGAGACGCCGGAACGGAGATATCCGTGTCTCGGGCTCTAGGGAAGGATCCTATACTAGAGTGAGCAAGTGAAAGAGTTTGTTTGATTATCTGAACCCCGCATACTTTGTGTATGACGATCCGTGGATTTCTCCCGGCAGATGTATCGAATCTTGTGGGTAAAGTGTACCCCTCTACAGAGGTTTCAAAACTATTCGAATAGTCGCGTCCTCGGTTATGGACAGTTGGCAAACTGTACTTGACTTTTGTCAAGAGTGATAATAACTTATGGTGAACTTGGTGAAGGACTTGACTTGACATTGATATTGACACACTTGAAGTTTCTCTTTAGATTGAACTTAGAGAACTAAACCTCTTTTCTACAAATGAATATTCTTGGGAAACAAAACTAGCTTTTGCAACTAAACTTAGTGCTTAGTCCACCATATCAACCTTGCATATCTACTTCATTATTTCATTTATAAGATGGTTTGCGAGTGCATCCAATGTACTCATGGCTGTGTCCCTGGCTATCAACTTGGCCAGACTATGGGGAAGGGTATCCGGAGGAAGGTTATGAAGAAGAGTATCAGGACTAAGATCTTCTACTGAGTCGCCATTGCCTGTAGGGTGAAGGCATGGACCCGAAGACGTTATTTCCGCTGCTATATGGTGTTGTAACATGAACTTGGTCACTATGACCATTGTATTTGAACCATCATATTGTAATGTCTATGGAACTGGTTACCAACTACGTTATGTGTATCACAACAATGATTCTGGGATTGTGGTGGAATGCATAACGGGCACTTCGAATTTGTGATAAATTCGGGGTTGTCATACACTGGGACCCGATGTTTGCTAGATTGTCAGCTTCCTCATTGCTGGCCCTGCTGACGTGCGAAACTTCGCATCCATCGAATGTTCCCTCTAGATAATAGTATAAATTTCTGTATGCTATCATATTGTCGCTGATGGCGTCGCACTTGTTCATCACTTGTTGGACGATGAGATTCGAGTCTCCAAATATTTTCAGTTGAGTTGCTCCACATGCTTTGGCCATTTTCATTCCATGGAGCAGAGCTTCGTATTCAGCTTCATTATTAGAAGCTTGGGAAAAACTCATCCTTAACACATACTTCAACTTGTCGCCTTGTGGTGATATCAGGACCACTCCTGCCCCTGCTCCTTGGATTCTTTTGGAACCGTCGAAGTACATTGTCCATACACTCGATAGATCTCGCGGTCCTGTGTTTTGTAATTCCAGCCACTCTACTGTGAAATTTGGTAAAACTTGTGATTTGATCGCCTTTCGCTTTTCATACGTGATGTCCAGGGGTGATAATTCAATTCCCCATAAGGAGACACGTCCTGTTGCTGAAGGGTTGTTCAATATATTGGATAGTGGTGCTTCGTTAACCACTATAATTGGGTGCACCGTGAAATATTGCCGTAGTTTTTGTGCTGTTGTGAATACGCTATATGCAAGCTTTTGGTAGTGTGGGTACCTCTGCTTTGTTAGAGATAGTACTTCGCTGACGAAATATACTGGCCTCTGGACACCATGAGCTTTTCCCTCTTCGCTTCTTTTGACAACCAATACTGTACTCACCACTTGATGTGTTGCAGCGATGTAAAGTAGTAGTGGCTCTTTTTCATTTGGTGCGACCAACACTCGTGGTGTGGAGAGCACTTTTTTCAACTGCGCGAAAGCTATGTCTGCCTCTTCTGTCCATTCGAATTTGTCATCTGACTTTTTCATGAGTGCATAGAAAGGGAGTGCTTTCTCTCCCAACCGAGCAACAAATCGACTTAGTGCCGCGACGCACCCTGCGAGCTTTTGTACGTCGTGTAGTTTTGTTGGTTTCCCCATTGTTAGGATTACTTGAATCTTTTCTGGGTTCGCCTCTATTCCTCTTGCCGATACCAGGAACCCAGGAGTTGTCCTGCTGATACGCCGAAAGATCATTTTGTCGGGTTGAGTTTAAGCTTGTACCTGTTTAGATTGTTGAAAGTTTCTGCCAAGTCACTGATCAGGGACTCTTCTTTTCTTGTGGTGATGACCACGTCGTCGATGTAGACTTGGATGTTGCGTCCTATTTGGCTTCTGAGGCAGTTTTGCATCATCCGCTGATAGGTTGCCCCTGCATTTTTTAAGCCGAAGGGCATGACTTGATAACAGAACACGCCATATGGTGTGATGAAAGCTTTCTTTTCCTCGTCTTCTTTCTTCAGTTTGATCTGGTTATAACCAGAATATGCGTCTAGGAAGGAAAGCCTTGCGCACCCCGCTGTTGAGTCTGTTATCTGATCAATGCGAGATAGAGGGAATGGATCCTTTGGACAGTGCTTGTTGAGAGATGTGTAGTCGACGCACACTCTTTGTACGTCTGTGTTTTTCTTGGGTACAACGACTGGATTAGATACCCAGGTTGATGACTTGATTTCTCAGATGAATCTGGCGTTTTCTAGCCTGTGTAGCTCGGGTGCTATTGCTTTCCTTTTGGGTTCGTCAAATCGTCGCAGTGGTTGCTTGACTGGCTTTGCTTTAGGATCCACATTAAGTGCATGCTTGACGAGTTCCCTGGGAACCCCTAGCATGTTTGAAGGACACCAGGCGAAGATTTCCCAACGCTCATGGAGGAACTCGACGAGTGCGCTTTCCTATGCGGGATCCAAATTTACTGCTATGGAGGTGGTTTTATTCGGGTCTGTGGGGTGGACCTGTATTTTCTTTGAGTCTTGAGTTGCATCGAAAGCCTGATCTGGCAGGGATCGTCCGACATTGGGTAGCACGTTGTGGTCAGTTTCGCCTTTCAGTCTTGCGTATTTTGCTGTCATGCCAAAAGTTTGTGCCAGCCTATTGAATTCTTTGTCACAAGTGTTGGATACTTCAAAGCTACCTTGTACCGTGATTGTTCCTTTGGGTCCTGGGATTTTGAGCGTGAGATATGCGTAGTGAGGTACTGCCTTGAACTTTGCAAATGCTAGGCGCCCAAGGATTGCATGATACTGTGAAGGCCAGTCCATGACTTCAAACTCCAGCTTCTCTCTGCGATAATTGTTGCTATTGCCGAAGCAAACGTTGAGTTCTATTTTTCCGAGAGGGTAATTTGCGCCTCCTGGTACTATTCCGTGGAAAGAACAATCTGTTGGCTTTAGACTTTCCAGTGAGATGCACATTGCCTTCAGAGTTCTTGCGTATATGAGGTTTATGCCGCTTCCTGTATCCATGAATACTCTCCCGATATCATATCCCCTATTTGCGCCTTTAGCACCATCGGTGAGTGCCCTGGCCTCGGGCCTGGGCACTTTCCTCGGGTGGTCTGCTCTGCTGAACCTGACTGGTTGATCGGGCCACTGCAGGTACTCTCTAGTGGCTGGTGGTGATGATATAGATAGGTTTATTTGTCTGGATATGCTCTTCCGCTCTTTCTTGGATTTTGGCACCGGTTGGATCATTGCAGATATGTATACTTTTGACTCCAGATGTTTCGCTAATCGCTGTACTTGGTATCCTTGACTCATACTTTTCTTTCCCTGTCGTGCTCCTTGGTTTGAGTCCATGGCACTTTGCAACCTCAAAAATGTTCTGCAATCCTTCATCTGATGGTTAGAAACTCTCTTCCCATCTAGGTACGCATAGTGGATTCGACAAGGTCCGTAGAGCATGTCCTCCGCCGATGGGCCAGAGTACTTTGATTTTTCTACTTCATGATTACCTCTTGCCTGGAACTCCCTATTTTTGTAGCCTTTCTCGTCCCTTCTTTCATACCCTGCGGCTATCTGATTTCGCCTTGCGTGGATATCTCCGTTGCGGTATCTTCGCCTTTGCATGTTCGCTCTGTCGACTTCTGGTGAATGTCCCCTTTTGTTGTTATATGCGTCTTCTCCATCGGCGAATCTGTTGGCTACTTCCATTAATTCAGACACTGTCCTTGGCTTTATTCTCCCTATCTCTTCTACGAGGTCCGAACAACGAAGGCCAGCCAAAAAAGCATCTATTGCTCTCTCGTCGGAGACGTCTGCTGCTGAATTTTTGATTACACTCCAGCGTTGTATATAAGAGCGTAGGGTTTTGTCTTTCTTCTGCACACATGACTTGATTTCTTCCAGCGACACTGGGCGCTTATACGTTGAGCAAAAATTTCTTGCGAATTGGCTCTCTAATTCTCCCCAACTCCCGATGGAATCATTGGGTAGGGTGTTCAACCAGGACCGTGCTGCGCCGGTGAGGTGTAACTGCAAACTTTGCATGACCGTTGCTCTTGTTCCTCCGAGTATTTGTACTGCTTGCAAGTAGTCTGATAACCATAGAGTGGGTTCTTGCGACCCATCATATTTTTGTTGATCGTGCGGCAACTTGAATCCTTTGGGTACCCGCGTTTTGCAAACCCTATGGGTAAAGCATGACGCGCCCATCTCTTTTTCGTCGTCTTCGTAGTTTTCCTCTCTCCACGCATAGCGTGAGTTGTTTACTCTTGCTTGTGCTATTATATTCTTTGTGTCCTCTTTCCGTTTTTGTTGCTTTTTGTCACCTGATGACTCACTGGTTTCATTTCGCGAGGGTTTGCGCTTGAACTCTTCCTTTCGCCTTTCCTTGTGCTATGTCGCCTTTTTCTTTGGAAGATTTCCCATTAGCTTGTCTTCTATCAACCCGAGGCTTCGTATTGCGGCTTGATGCATGTGCTCCCACGGATCTCCAGGCTTTGGTTGTGTGGTTAGTAGGTACGCCTGTGCTGCTATTAGTGCTGCTTCTGGTGTTTCTTGCACAAAGTCCTCTTCCTCATCTGATGGGTGTGCGCTTAGACTTTTCGTATAGCTTTCTTCTCTTGTCCGCGCTGTTGTCCTTCTGCTATGCTTCGGGTCTCTGTGCCTTTCCATGCTGGTCTCTGATGCATCGCTGTACTCATCCCAATATTCTCCACTTGATGTGCTGTTGTTATCTCGGCTTCTTATGAACATGTCTCTTTCCTCCCTTAACTTCTTTCTGCGCTGGTGCAACGCGTATTGATATCCCATCAGAACTTCTCTCCTTGAATCTGCAGGTACTTCCGTGCCGTGATTGATGGCTGACATGATGATTCTCCACTCTCCGGTTGAGATGTGAATTTTCTCCTTTTCCTTCTTATTGTTACTCCTCGGTTTGTCGACTTGCATGTCGACCTCTTCGTTGCCTTTGTGATTATTGTCTTCTGCTGCTTCAGTGATAATGACGCATAACTGGTGTACGCTTCTGGAGACGCCACTGCTTCTGGTGGCGAAATCCCTTGGACTACCATGTGGCTTAACCACTGTTACTTCCATGTCGGGCTTTCCCCGAGTTTTGTCGAACTCCTCGAGTCTTTTTTGCATATTTTCTGTTGTTGTGAGACTGACCGGCGAGTTTACCTCGCTGGAAGAGCCCACGGATGATCCAGACATTGTGATTCTCTCGGCTTTGCTTGCCGACGAACCCGATTTCGCTGGATCCAAAAGGCGAGTTGAACCCGAAGGTCCGACGTAGAAGCTTAAACTTCCGATCGTCAGCTCCATCTCTTGACTTTCATCGACTTCTGGATTGCTATTGGCTAAAAGCAAAAAAGCCGTCGAATTCATGATTCCAACGCCCAGAGTCCCCACGGTCGCCGCCAATTGACAAGGGTTAACTCCACAAATGTCCTAGATGAAGGACTTAAGATCGGGGGAGTAGGGCGTCAGATGAACTCGAAGGTAAAATCAGTCAAACAAGGTGTGTGTCCAAAGTAAACGTAGGGTGAACTTTGGCTTACTCTCAATCTGTCCCTCACCGTCCTCTCCTGGCCCCTATATATAGGTGGCCAGGTCTCAAGGATTAGGAGGGATCCGATGCAGATTACAATATCGACATACGACACGAACTTGTATTTCGACTATCGTTACAATTGGGCCTAGCTTAACGGGCCTCAGGGGTACTCAACTGACGGGCTCTATTATCTATACCCTTGTCACTTACCAACCATGTTATAACATGAAAAGTAACACAAACAAAAGATCATGAGTAATGATGCATTGAAAGTCAAGTGTGTGTTTCGAGCATATAGAAAAACATAGCAAAGTGGTTTTCAGCTTGTCCTTCATGGAGTAGCAAAACATAAATGCATAGGACACCTTCAAGTTTAAGAGGGCGACTAGATACAAATAATTTAAGAACAAGCAAAACCATAATCATGAATCAATCAATAATAAATTTTGGGACTATGCACATTAAACTCAGAATGACAACTATGCTCTCTTAGACGGTGCATAAAGGTAGAAGGGTGAGACTCAACATAAAAGTAAAAGAAAGGCCCTTCGCGGAGGGAAGCAGTGATTGCAAGTTTTATAAACCTCCAAAAATTATAATACTTACTAGCTTTGAGCTCTCATTGCCCCCATCATAGGCATCTTGAGTGGTTAAGCTTAATGCGAGTACAATTATGAAGCATATGCTTAACAAATCATAAGTTGAAAGTCTCATGTCCTGTGAAATATGAATACCCAAACCTCATGCTACTCGACTTAGGTCCCAAGCAAGTTCTTGTCATTGTAAGCATACATGTATCATCGAGAATGCCAACGGGGTACCTCTTGCCCGATGACATGGAAACAAGCCCACATCAAAATGACAAGACAAACAGACAATGGACACCTCGACATCTCTTTTATTTACCATTGGTATAGCTTTTTATTGTGAGATGCGTCATCGAATGTCCACTATGGGCATGCTGTAAATTTCCATCATGAATGATGCATGGCTTAGATTAGCGGCCCAGGCATATCTCTAACACATATACAAACTCCATGAGCTCACAAGTTCCCAACTTATTTCACATCGCATGTATCCATAAACAAAAGATCATGATATCAACTAAATGAGAGTAAGTGCAATGTTGAAAGCGTGCCCCATGACAGCATGGCTGAGCTAACTTCCAACTTACAACTTGCAAGTATAACATCAACATAAGAGAGCCACAATGGTCAAAATTATTAAAAGCAGAAAAGTAAATGTGCCGTCAGGTTCGTGAGAGCTTTACTGACTAATTTTCACATAACACAGAAAGTTTAATTTGAAGGATAGATAAAAGCAAGTCGAATGTACTTGGAATAGCAAATTTCTAATAGGCATATATGGTGGACACATTGGAAAACTTGGTTTTTAGGAGTTGGATGCACGAGTAGAGCTCATACTCAGTACAAGACGAAGGCTAGCAAAAGACTGGGAGCGACCAACTAAGAGAGCAATAACGGCCATAATCATGCATAGCGACAAAACATTATTAACCAAAGCATAAAGTGGTATCACAAGTCAAACACCAAATGATCATAGAGGCTTATGGCGACTTGTTAAAGTCAAACATAATGTAATCATGCACGAAGTCAACCCAAATAAAGCATCAAAGGAGAAAACCACAATATTATGCTCCCATATAATAAAAACAACGCATGATTCTTTCAAAGGCACATTAAGCAATCTCAGTCATTTAAGACAAGTCATGCTACAGCAAAAACTACTAAGCATACTATCAAAATAACATCAAGCATGACATGCAAAAGTCTAAGCCACAGTCCAAACAAGCTCCCATTTGTATCACTATAGTCATGAAACTTTTTTCTCTTCTCCAACACCTTTCAACCTTTTTGAATCAACTCTTAAAGATGAAAACCAACATAGACCAGAGGTCTAAATAGACCTTGATACAAATAAATAACAAGATTTGAACAAAAATCAAGGAGAAAAACGAAAGCTAAACGCAGTACTAGAAAAAGAGAACACTCGTTGAACGATAAGAGTGAAAACTAGAGTATTCTTGGCAATGAAAAATGGAGTGTGTCTTCTCCAAAAGAAATTTGTTGGGGTCCAACCATTTATTGCAGCAAACAAAACTAAAAAAAACTAAAAGAGAAAGTAAAGACGCTCCAAGAAAAACGCATAGTATACGAAGTAATAAAAATATAGTGTTTTGAAAGATGACCTGATTTTTGCCGATGAAGAAGGGGTGCCTCGGGGCATCCCCAAGCTTTGACACTTGTACCTCTTGGATATTTCTTGGGGTGACATGGGCATCCCCAATCTTGAGCTTTTGTCCATACTTCATCTCATCTCATCATTCTCCTTTCCCTACACTTGAAAACTTCCTTCATACAAAACTTCACACAATTCTATTAGCAACATTAGTGTAAGCACAATAGTAAATCTACTCTTTTGGTTTAGTTTCAAACTCAAATATAGCAACCATTAAAAAATAATATACTGTAGCAACTTCCTCAAAAGTTCCGTGATCAAAAGAACTGAAAAAGAAAGCGATCGAGAGGCAAACACAAATAGTGGGAGAAATCTGTCAAAACAGAATAGCTGACAAAGATCGATTTTTCGGAGGGTCTTCTGTTACTCAAATCGAAAAGTGCAAAACTAATTAAAGTTTGCAAATAACCTGGGGCATGTGCACAAGAAATCGCAGATCAAAAAGACGTTCTGAGAATTTTCACGATTTTTTACGGTGCAGCACAGAAATCTGTTTTAGGACAGCAACTTCCCTAAATCTTACCTTCCTCCAATTAGAGGTTCTTCTTGGCACAAAACGAAATAAAAATGATAAGGAGAGGTCATTACAGTAGTCATAACTTCCAAGACTCAAAAAAAGAAAAAATACTGAAAAGAAAACATTGGGTTATCTCCCAAGAGTGCTTTTCTTTAACGCCTTTGAGCTAGACACAGAAAGTGGAAATCAAGTATTTTAAAATGAAGCATTAAGATCACCGGATGCCTTGCGTCTTCCTCTCTTACCTTTATTCTTACCTTTGCTCTTACTTTTGGGGAACTCATGACGGTTACAAGGTGGAGAGGTGAATTTTATAGTGCCTTTTCCCACATCTATCACTGTGCCAAGGAGCTGTAGTAGAGACCTTTCCAGTGTGATTCGTCCCTTTCCTACACATTCAATAACAAGATAATCAGTAGACACCATTCTCCCTAGGACTTTTGTAAACACTCCTTCGGCTATTCCAACGGGAAATATAATGGAATTATTGGGAAGAGATATTTCTTCTCCACCTGTAGAAAGTTCCTAAAGATTCAAAGATTCATAGACATCCTTAGGCATAAGGCAAAATTCAGATATAATATCACAACAAGCATGAAAAGTTTCACCATTGATGGTGATTTTTACCGTAGGGAACCAACTTAAGGGTTCGGCATTTATTGGCACATAATCATGATGCTCATGCAACATACCATAACATTCTTTCAAACAAGCAGTATGAGTCTCAAGAGTATTTAATCTAGCAAAAATGCTCACAAGAGAAGAATCAAAATCACTCAGTAAGATATATATCGCAATCAACTTTTTTATAATATTGAAAGCTTGATCTCCATCACAATAAAGGAAATCTCCTCCTGCAGAGCATATCTATAACGAAGAGCAAGACCAAAGTAAAAGCTACTAAGAAGCAGACTCAAAGTCATTTTTGGTTCAGTTTTTCCATGAGAATCATAAATTCTAAACCAATCTTTTTTGAAACTCTCTTCACTCTTTTGTTTGAAAGTGAAGATCATTTCCTCAGGCGATATAGTAATAGGAACTTTTTTTTGTATTTTTTATATAAAAGATGCAAGCAAAACAATAACAAAGTAAAAGATTGGAAGCGAGAGACTCCCCTTGCAGAAATCCTCTTTCTCCCTGGCAACGGCGCCAGAAAATTTGCTTGATAGTGCATGTTAGGTACCCAATTGGAAACCCCAAGAGGAAGGTATGATGAGCACAACAGCAAGTCTTCCCTCAGTATGAAACCGAGGTTTATCGAACCAGTAGGAGAAAGAACCAACTTCCGAAGGTTGATGCTCGCTGGCTTGGCGACAGCTCCAGACAATTTATATATGGCGCCTTATCTGGGGGTAGCTTTGCACCAGCAGCAATGTGGAACCTGCACACAACACAACCAAAGTACTTTGTCCCAACTTACGGTGAGGTTGTCAATCTCACCGGTTTGCTGTAAACAAAGGATTAAACGTATCGTGTGGTAAAAGATAGTAGTTTGCAAGAATGTAAATAATGCAAGTAAATAGTAAATGGTAATAAGAATGTAAAAGAATGGACCGGGGTCCACAATTCACTAGAGGTGTCTCTCCATAAAGATAAATAACATGCTGGGTAAACAAATTACAGTTGGACAATTGACAGAATAAAGAAAGCATGCACATGTCATGAGGATCACTATGAGATTCACTTGGGAATTACAACATAATACATAGACCGTAATCCAATTGCATCTATGACTAATAATCCACCCGCCGGATGTCATCCAAGCAACCATTGGGTATTAAGTTGCAAGCAACAGATTATCGCCTTAAGCAAAGCGTGTAATGTAAACAATACAAATGTCCTTAAACACAAGATTGTTGTTTTCTCCCTAGTAGCAACAGCACATCTACAACCTTAGAGGTTTCTATCACTCCCCCAGATTACTAGAGGCATGAACCCACTATCGAGCATAAATACTCCCTCTTGGAGTCACTAGCATCTACTCGGCCAAGATATCTACTAGCAACAGAGAGCATGCAAGATCATAGAGATGATAAATCAATAAATCAACTTGACATAGTACTCAATATTCATCGGATCCCAACAAACACAACATGTAGAATTACACAACGATGATCTTGATCATGATATGCAGCTCACAAGATCTAAACATGAAGCACATGGAGGAGAAGACAACCATCTAGCTACTGCTATGTACCCATAGTCCAAGGTAGACTACTCACACATCACTCCAGAGGCAGGCATGGTGATGAAGAAGGCCTCCGGTGGTGATTCCCCTCTCTGGCATGGTGCCGGGAAGAGCTTCTAGACCCTCCCGATCTCGCGTCGATGACGGCGGCGGCTTGCAGTATGTTTTCTAAAAAATTGATCGGATGTTTTAGGTTTTCTCGCCGAGGAGAATATATAGGCGGAAGGGCGGCATCAGGAGGTGGGCCAGATGGCCCCACCTCCTGGTGGCGCGGGCTAGGGGCTGGCCGCGCCACCCTATGGTGTGGCTGGCCCCTGGCTCCCCTCCATCTCTGATTTGGACTCCGTCTCGTGTCGGGAAAAATAGGAACTTCGGCTTTTGTTTCATCCAATTCTGAGAAAATTTCCTGTGTAGCTTTTCTGAAACACAAAAACAGCAGAAAACAGGGACTGGCACTGTGGCATCTTGTTAATAGGTTAGTTCCGGAAATGCATAAAAACGCCACGAAGTGTAACAAAACACAAAGCAAATGGTGTATAAACAAGCATGGAGCATCAAAAATTATAGATACGTTTGAGACGTATCAATCTATAAAGGCTTCAGCGGGACTAGACAGTTCACTAGTAGAGCAAAAATAAGCATACCTAATGGTACCATTTGTAAATTTCTTAGGTTTGGTGACACCACTTTGAAGTCTTGTGTGCGGACGCTCCACCGGAGGAGCAAGAACAATTGCAGATGGAGTAGCCACAGAAGATCTGGGCTCCAATCCTGAAGCTGATGTGCTGCCAGGAGAATCTTCAGGAGCTGCCGCAGCAGATCCAGTAGTCGGTGGTGTGGCCGAGGACCCGCCAGACGACCGCGCAGAAGATTCGGTCGTAGAACCCTGTTGAAAGTGTATTTGTCCTCATGTGTGATTTTGGTAATTAATGATAATTCCTATGGACTAATGTTTTCATTAAGTTTAATATGAAGGAACCATCCATAGATAAAAGTAAAGTTATATGTCCAATTTACGTATGCGATCTGCCATTCACGTATGGGCATATTTAATGTTGCAGCCACTATGAATGGCATGGTTAAGTTCAATGGCATGAACTATGCCGAATGGGCTAATCATATTGACTTCCAACTGGGAATCATGAACTTGGACATGACCATTGTTATGGAAAAGCCTGCAACACCTATAAATGAAAGTTCAAATGAAGACAAGAAGAAATATGATCTCTGGGAGAGAGCCAATAGGCTTAGCTTGAACTTCATGCGAATGATGATCGCTGAAAACGTAAAGCCTTCGATGCCTAATACCGGGCTTCTCCTTCGTGGAGCTTGTGAAGTGGTTTTGGAGCTTGCCATCTCCGAAGTGGAGGAAAAGCTAGCCATAAGAAGGATCCTTATCTTTATAAGGGGCAATGAGAATAAGGTGAGCCTCGGTGGCATTCAAGGGTCCTCTGTGGTAATCTGCACCTCTCCAACGGTGATTAGCTTACTTGCGAGTAAGTGAACGTCGGGATACATCATCGTCTCCGCGTGCCTCGGTTATCTATATACCCGAGTTTATTTCCTTGTGATAGCCTTCGAGCTTGAAGTTATTTAGATCTTGCTTATCAATTGTGAAATATAT
This sequence comes from Dactylis glomerata, assembly GCA_007115705.1. Taxonomy (NCBI): domain Eukaryota; kingdom Viridiplantae; phylum Streptophyta; class Magnoliopsida; order Poales; family Poaceae; genus Dactylis; species Dactylis glomerata. The sequence continues at coordinate 1,584,595 of QXEO01000436.1, read as the reverse complement.
CTTGTGCTATCTTGCTAAGATTTAGTTGTTGTGGTACACTTAGTTGAGCCTAGCTTATTTAGGTTTTGTGCTTGAAAATAAACGTTGGTTTATTTCCGCATTCTTTCAAGCCAAATCCTTAATTGTTTTTAAAACGCCTATTCACCCCCTCTAGGCGACATCTCGATCTTTCACTGGTGTGGCCCACAGCCGCTCAGCCGACACAGGCGGGACAGCTGACGCAGGCGAGACCATGGGATGTGGTCCACAGCAGGGAGCGGGGGCAACTCCCAAGCCACCACATGGGGGACAAATTGCTGGCTCGGCCCGCATGCTCAGACCGCCGCGATCCCGAGGAAAAGGGCACTGCAGAAGTGCGATCCCGAGGTAGATCTTCACAGAATTCAGCGTCAGAATCAGAAAAACGACCAGAATCATCATCATCAGACATAAAATGTTTATCTGTGTCCTGCAAAAACGACTCAGCAGCACTCTCAGCATCATCATCATCAGACATAAAATGGTGATCTGTGTCCTGCAAAAATGACTCAGCAACACTGTCAGCAGCATTAGCAGGATTAACATCAGCTAGTCCTTGTAATTCATGCCCCTCATTATGATGCAAATTAAGCGGTTGCAAGGATAAAGGAGGAGTTTAATCTCCTGACATAAGCGAGCACCAGCATTAGAATGTAGTGAAGCAAATAGAAAAATAATCTCATCAAAAACAATATCATGAGATATATAAAATACATCCCGTAGAAATATCAAGACACCAATATCCTTTATGGAGACTACTATACCCAATAAAAGCAAACTGTTTGAATCAAAAATTTAGCTTGTGTTTGTTGTATGGTCGAAGATTCGGCCAACATGCACATCCAAAGATGCGCAAAAGGGAATAATCACCGAAATTACCAAATAGACGTGTCATGGGAGTTTGAGACTGTATGACCTTGCTTGTTAACCGATTGATTAGATGAACTGCAGTAAGAAAGGCTTCATCCCAGTATTTAAGAGGCATAGAGGCATAAGCAAGAGGAGATAAACCAACTTCTACAATATGCCTATGTTTATGCTCAGTAGGGCCCCTTTTTATTTATTTTGTTTTGTATTGGGCTACTAAATACTAAACAAATTTAAGAAATGAGAGAATTAAGAATAGCTACGAGAAAGACTAGTCCAATCCATAATGATGTACCGGAAAATACAACGTTTTTATTATTTGACCAACCATCAGGAGAAGCAAATACAAGGGGTACACTAATTACTAAAACTAAGGAAGTCACAATTAATGCAAAAACAGCCGTTTTGCTGATGCGCATGAGAACATGACACAAGATGTGAGATACCTACACGCAGGAAAAAGGAATTAAGCTTCTGATACTCGCCTCCCCAATCAGTTTGCATTGCAAAAAATTCTTATCAAAGAGTCGCTCAACATGATGCTGAAAGTCGCAAAATTTTTGAAAACATCAAATTTCTTTTTGAGAAGATAGATCCAAGTGAACTTGCTATAATCATCAATAAAACTCACATAGTATTTAAAACAACCAAAAGATTTTGAGGCAGGACCGCATACATCAGAAAACACAAGTTCAAGAGGAGATGTAGACACACTAGTTGACTTTGGATATGGGAGTTGACGACTCTTGGCCATCTGACAAGCATCACAAACGGACTCTTTATTGGACTCACTAAAAGGAATACTATTATAACGAAGAACTTGATGAACCACAACGGACGATGGATGACCTAGACGCCTGTGCCACAATGATGAAGAGGATTTGGCCGTTCCGTGAGCATAACGACCAAGAGATGATGTAGAGGATGATGGTAGAGGGTAAAGTCCATCCACACATCTACCTTGGAGCAGCACCTCCTTGGTGTCCTGATCCTTGACACAGAAAGAATTAGGCCAATATTCAACAAAGGCTTTATTATCACGTGCTAGGCGACTAGTAGAAAGAAGACTTTTTGTGGCTTGAGGAACATGAAGGATATTGTTAAGATGCAAATCATGAGTAGAGGTATGAAATACAGAATGACCAATATGATATGTATCCATACCTGAGCCACTAGCTGTGTGAATTTGTTCATTGCCGTTGAACGCTCTCTCACATGCAGTTTTTCCAGTTCTCCTGTGATATGATCAGTTGCACCAGAATCAGTGTACCATTTGGTGTCAACGCCATATGATCCATATGCGGCGCCAGCAGATTTCTCTGCCCCCTGTAATTTTTCTGATGCCTTTTCCAGCAGTTTAGCGCAGTATGCCCAACCTTGCCACATATTTGACAAGTTTCATTGATGCGGCCACCATAATTCTGACCACTATTGCCACGGCCGCCCCCATAGCCGCTACGGCCACCACCATAACCACCACGGCACCCATCATAGCCGCCGCGGCCACCACTATAACCACCACGGCCACCATCATAGCCACCATGACCACCACTGTAGCCGTCATTACCATAACCACTGCGCTGTTCATACTCATACCGACGATCACGGTATTGATCCTGATGGTCTCCACGTCCACAGCCACCTCCACGACCGCCTCGAGTTGCCGAGTTAACCGACGAACCATCACTTGATTTTTGAGACTCCATCCGAGCCTCATAAGACATAAATTGTGAGTACACATCGCTCAGACTCACGTTCTTCTCCACCTTTATCAAAGCGGTAATGGCGGAAACAAAGCCGTCATACTCTTCATCAAGGCCTAAAAGGATGTGTGAGATCACATCCAAATTATCCAGTGGCTTGCCAGCTGCAGCCATCTCATCAGAGAGACCCTTGATTTCATCCAGGTAAGCTTGACCTATTTTGTCGTCCTTACGACACTGATTGAGCCTAGAGCGTAATTGCACCACCCGTGCCTGAGATTGGGATGAAAACATCTCCATCACAGCCTTCCACACAGCTGCAGAAGTGCAGAGTTCCACCATCTGTGTGAGAACCTCCCTGCCCATGTTCCGAACCAGAAACCCTACGACATACTGATCTTGCGCAACCCACCTTGAATACTCTGGATTAGCCATTGTTATCTCCACGCCAGCCTTGTCCTTGACTGTCACCTCCTTTTTTGTTCCTGAATAGAACCGTCCAGATAGCCAAATAGCTGCGCACCATAGATCTCAGGTAAGACCTGAGTTTGCCATAGCAGAAAGTTCTCCCTAGTAAGCTTCTCAGAGATGACAAAGTTCAGAGAAGATCCACCAGAGGAGGAGGACGAGCCAACACCAGGAGTTGACATTGTACCAGGTGTCACAACAGAGAAGAGATGTCGCAGCAGAGAAGAAGGAGAGAAGTCGAGTCGCGGCATATGAGACTTTAATCACGATAGGAAACCTCGATCCTCGAGGCACAACGATCACATCGATCGCGATTTGATCTGGGGGATGATCGTTCGCTCGATCTAGGGGTTCATCGGGGCTAGACATACGGAAGAAGATTGGCTCTTGATACCATGTAAAAATATATGTGTGCGATACCCAAAACTAGGGCCACGGTGTGTTTATTTATATTAGACATACATGAGTTAGAGTCGGTTTACAATGATACATACAACACTGATCATGACTCATACAGAGTCCTAGACAATCTATCTATACCATCTAACACCGACAACAACATAAAAAAACCTAGACACCTCATAAAGAAAAGCTACACAAAAAGACGACGACTAACATAAAAACTAGGAAACCGATGTTGTCATAGGCTATGACAAAATCTAAGACTTATATTTCTTGCCTCATGGCATGTCCTAGCATCGCACATCTTCATTTCATAGAATTTCCATGTCTTTATGGTGCGCTTGCCTCTCTCCTCCCTGGCGCACTTGATGTTGCTAATCAGTGCTTGATCATCTTGGTGTAACTCCCCTTATGCAATGCTTGTGTTATCTTTCAACCTGACCATACATAAGTGCAAAGAGTTAGATAGTATAAATTCTCATCAATTAAACTATTAAATTTAATGAAGAGAGTTCAACTGTCTATGGGAGAAAATGGTAATGAACTGGGGATGTTCTCATCAACAACATAGATAAGAGAGATGTGATACGTATGGTACAAATATCTTTTGGTTGCAATTTGCACAACTAACTATTTTGACCTAAAATGAGCTGTGGTTTTCCAAATATAAAACCAGAAACTTGTAGTCGTGTCCCTGTAGTTGTGGTTACGTGTAATTAGCACGATGCAACTTGGGAACTCCCGTCGCGACTCTTCCAGAATCCAGATCGGCGTGGCCTGCTCCTGCTCGATTCATGTTACCGTTCTATTCTAAAGAAATGGTTGCCAGTCTCCGCAGCGGAAACCACGGCGACACCGCCTCGTCTTCTCTCCTACCACTCGCCAGTCGGCACCTCCCTCCCTCCTTCATCCGTCGCCTCCAGCAGTCCAGCTCGCCGGCCACCCAACGAGGCTGCAACCCTTTCTCCTCCAACATATTGAGCGGCCGCCGATCGCCTCTCGCCGAGGTAACACCCCGAGCCCGAGAGGTTCGTTCATTCCTACTCGTGCTGCATCTGTCCCTTTCGCCGCGTGTGTGCGTTTGACTTTCTGAGGTGTGTACGTGCGTGCCCGCGAGGTGTTCGCTGCTATGCCTCCGAGGAGTGCAGAGGAGAAGCCGTAGACGAGGCGAGATTCTTGGATTGCTTGCCTCCTTCTTCTTGCCCACAGCACGGCGGTTTCCACTCGCGGCATCCTTGGCATCCGATTCCTTCTTCTCCTCGTCCGCGCCACCATTTGCCGCAGAGGAAGCAAAGCGGATTCGCGTCGCGCCGCTGCCTCTGCTGCTGCCGTTTTATGCTTCCCTTCCTCCCCAAGCTGTCGTCTCGCTCGACACCTCGGTAGTTAGGTGAGGTACCCGCCTTTTTCCCTTTCTTTTCTTTGCCCCCCTGCCTTGTCTTTCTCGACTGCCAGCACGGCGCAGTAGCCCGACCCCCGCCGACCACCGCCGTCGCCGAACCGTCGGGGATTTTGAGATGAGATGATGCCGCGCTGCGGGTGGCTTTCGTATCTCCGCCGCCCCCGCCGGGGTGGTCGCGCCGCCTCTTCACTCCCGAACCCAGATCCACCGCCTCCCGAGCCCAAGGTATCGCTGATAACAGCTGCTGCCTTTTCTTCCCGTCGTAGTTGCTTTGACAGGTCCTGAGTTATCTGGGGCTGCTGTCCTTGGTCCGTCAGTCGTTCGTTTGATTGCCCACTAAACAAAGATTCAGGGCGTGTTTGGTGCCATGGATAGGAATTGGGAGGGCACAAGCGCCAGTTGTACAAATCACGCCTCAATACCAGAAGTCTATCGCCACATTCCACATGCAGCTTCCTGTTTCTGAAATTCCTGGCCCATTCCACACTTCTTTAGACATATCATTCAAGAAAAACAACATTTTTCTAAAGATTCATTTGAATCGATTACTACTGTTGTAGTTTGTACATTGATCCTTCATTTCTCATCTTTGTAAACACATATTTGTATTTAGCAGCAGCATAATCAAGAGAGAATGTATCTGACTTTATGTTGTTTGCAAAGAATAGCTTTATGCAAAGGAAATAAGCACCTACATATGCAAATTACAGTCAGAGCATGTGATTTGTACAACGGTTTTATGTTGTACATACATTCTATGGTTTCTCTTAATTATGACTCAAGACACTCAATTTGACATATGGAAAAATATTTTTTCTTTCAATGTTGAGCAGGTAGAGGAAGATCATAGTGCTTCTGACAAAATTATCATGGAGAACATTCTACCAAACAGTGACTTTTCTGAAGATCTATGTTCATGGCATCCTAACGGTTGCCATGCATTTGTGGCTGTTGAAGGACCTGGTTACCATAATGGTATAAGGCCACATTCAGGGTCTAAGTATGCTGTACTTACTAATCGCACACAGAGTTGGCAAGGACTTGAGCAGGATTTAACAGAAAACATTGCCATTTGTACGAAATACGTTGTAAATGCCTATGTCAGAGTTCATGGGGAACTTCATGAGCCTGTTGGGGTCCAGGCCACGCTGAAACTTGAGGAGGAGGGATCTTCTACCAACTACCGTTCTGTTGCAAGGTACTTAAACTGGAAGGTGCTGTTAGTTTCTTACATCATATTTATATCACTATCATTTGTTCATTTAAGGAAGCTGTTTGACCAGGATTTTGGCCTCGCAAGAACGCTGGGAGAAGTTGGAAGGTTCATTTGAGCTTACAACTACACCAAGACGTTTGGTATTTTATCTTGAAGGCCCCCCTGCTGGTGTAGATTTGCTCATAGATTCAGTTACCATCTCCTGCATGGTATGTTGTCAACTCTTCTATATTTTGGGTTTGTGAACCAATCTTGTATTACTAACAACTATTGGCAATCATATGCTGCGAATCTGCTATAGCAACATGTTAATTGGTTGGCACCACATTTACCAGTGCCTCTAGAAAAGGAAATAATATCGTCTGCTAAAACTAATTTCTGGGACTGTACAGCCAAAATACATTTCGCTTAACCATCCAGCGCATGTACTAGAATTATTTCCACCATAGTATGTGTACATCATATGTTAGTGTTTTGCTCTTAACACCAGCTAGTTCTATACTGGCATTTGATTAGATTCTTTGCTGTCTCATTTTCTTAACTACAAATATCTGCAGAAAACAGAGAGAAAGACGTCCTCATTGATTGATGGAACAACAAACATCATTTTAAATTGTGATTTTTCCAAAGGCCTTCATTCGTGGTATCCTATCCACTGTCATGCATATGTGGCATCACAATGGTCCGGTTTCCTTGATGGTATTAGAGGGAACTCGGGAGAAAATTATGCTGTTGTTTCAAAGAGAACTCAACAATGGCAAGGTCTTGAACAAGATATTACAGATAGAGTATCTACTGGCACTGCTTATTCAGTTTCAGCTTATGTTAGAGTTGATGGGGATATCCATGGTAAAGCTGAAGTGAAAGCAACCTTGAGGTTGCAAAATCCAGATGAACCAGCACACTACAGTCCTATTGGAAGGTAATGCTTTGAAGTTGTTGAACACCAAAATTCTTTCCTCACCAGTTTCTATCCTAATTCGTGATTCAACCTGACATGACAGGGTTTTGGCCTCAAAAGAAAAATGGGAGAAGTTGGAAGGTTCTTTTTCTTTGACAAATATGCCAAAGTGCGTGGTCTTTTACCTTGAAGGACCTCCTGCTGGGGCGGATCTTATTATTGATTCTGTTAATATTGCTAGGTCTGAACATAAGCAGTCAAAGGTGAGTGTTTTATGTGTGCATTTCTTTAACCCTTTCCAGAAGACTTGAACAATACATTTTATGATTCAGTTTGATGAATTTATCTAGAATTTACTGCATGTTATATGCTTGTGCCGTTAAGGAGTTCTGACAGTCTTGTAGGCAAATAGTTACATTTGGATACTTTTGGTGCAAAAGATTGATTGCACTAAGTGTTAATCTATCAATGTACACAAGTTTTAGAATGAGTGATTTTGCTCATTTAGCTTTATATTCATCCTCTAATCTATTTTGTGTGTGTGCGGTATGCAATCTTAAATATTTTATTTGCATGCGTATGACCTTTTAATCTGTCATTTTAAGGATATCAACTCACCAAGTGGATCCAAGACTGTTATTAAGAATCCTCAGTTTGAAGAAGGGTTAAGCAGTTGGTCTGGAAGAGGATGCAATATCTGCAGGCATGAGCTCAATGCATATGGGAATGTAAAGCCCGTAAATGGCAGCTACTTTGCTTCAGCAACTGGACGTGTGCACAATTGGAATGGCATACAGCAAGATATCACAGGCAGAGTGCAAAGAAAAGTTTCTTACGAGATTATTTCTCATGTTCGCATATTCGGCAGTGCTAATGAGACTGAAGTCCGTGCTACATTGTGGGTACAAGAACATGGCCATGAACGATATGTATGTGTTTCAAAGTAAGTGTGTTTATTTTATTATTTACCCGCTTTGTTGACAATTTTATCTTATAAGGGTCATAGATATTGTCACTTTACTAATATTTTATATGGTTACCAAAGAAACCAGGCCTCTGATAAACGCTGGACACACTTGAAAGGAAAGTTCCTCCTTCACGCTCCCTTCTCCAAAGTCATTCTTTTTATAGAGGGGCCACCTACAGGAATTGACATCCTTGTGGATAGCCTTGTTATATCTCCGGCAAAAAAACTTCAGGCTGCTCCACGCCCAAAAATTGAGGTTTGTAAGCTCAGTTATTCATTCAAATACTTCCCCTAGGAGTGAGTCATCAAATTACTCAGCTCATTTGTAGACAATAGTTGTTTTGGTGAACATTTTCAATCATGGATCATGATTGTGTGGATAAAAAGATTTTGCTTTTCCTTTGTAATAGATTTTTTTAATTGAATGATGTTTTCCTTGTATTTCAGAATGTTCTGTATGGAGCTAATATTATGCAGAACAGCGCTTTCTCTCATGGGCTTGCTGGGTGGAGTCCTATGGGTTCATGCCGACTGAGTGTCCATACTGAATCACCCCATATGCTATCTTCCATCTTGAAGGACCCCTCAAGTCAGCAACATATAAGTGGTCGCTATATCCTTGCTACAAATCGCACCGATGTGTGGATGGGGCCTTCTCAGGTGATAACTGACAAGCTAAGGCTGCACACTACCTACAGAGTCTCGGCCTGGGTACGTGCTGGATCTGGAGGACATGGCCGTCACCATGTCAATGTTTGTCTTGGTGTAGATGACCAATGGGTTAATGGTGGGCAAGTCGAAGCTGATGGGAATCAATGGTGTGAAATCAAAGGAGCATTCAAGCTTGAAAAACAACCATCCAAAGTTATTGCATATGTTCAGGGTCCTCCTCCTGGTGTTGATATCAGAGTTATGGGCCTCCAAATATATGCGGTTGATAGAAAAGCACGTTTTGATTATCTTAATGACAAATCAGACAAGGTACTGACAATTTTCATGTTAGCATGAGCGTACAAATATTTCATGTTTTCCTCAAAATCATCAATAAACTGAAAACTTTTGTCTGCACATCATCCATTGATTATAACAGCGACGGTGTTGAGAAATATTATATTAATTTTCTGATTACTTATGATAGGTAAGGAAGCGTGATATTGTTCTGAAGTTCCAAGGAGTAAATGCAGTGAATGTTTCTGGTTCAGCTCTCAGGATACAACAGACCGAGAACAGTTTTGCGTTTGGATCATGCATAAACAGAAGTAACATTGAGAATGAGGATCTTGCTGATTTCTTCGTGAAGAATTTCAATTGGGGTGTATTTGAGAATGAACTTAAGTGGTACTGGACAGAGGCGGAACAAGGAAAGCTAAATTATAAAGATTCTGACGAGTTGCTTAAATTTTGTCAGAAACATAACATACAAGTCCGTGGTCACTGCTTATTCTGGGAAGTGGAAGATGCAGTGCAGCCGTGGCTTCGATCATTGCATGGACACCACTTGATGTCTGCCATACAAGGTCGTTTGCAAAGCTTACTGTCGAGGTACAAAGGTCAGTTTAAACATCATGATGTTAACAATGAGATGCTGCATGGGTCTTTCTATCAAGATAGACTTGGAAGAGATATTAGGGCTCACATGTTCAGGGAAGCACATAAACTTGACCCTTCAGCCGTCCTCTTTGTGAATGATTACAACGTTGAAGATGGATGCGATTCGAAATCTACCCCAGAGAAGTTCATCCAGCAGATTGTTGATCTCCAGGAACGGGGTGCACCAGTTGGTGGGATTGGCGTGCAAGGTCATATCAGCCATCCAGTGGGAGATATCATATGCGACTCGCTAGATAAATTGGCCATATTGGGTCTCCCTATTTGGATTACAGAACTGGATGTCTCGGCAGAGAATGAACACATCCGAGCTGACGATCTCGAGGTGTGTCTCCGAGAATGCTTTGCGCATCCTGCTGTGGAAGGTGTTGTCCTCTGGGGATTCTGGGAAGCGTTCATGTTTCGTGAACATGCTCACCTGATCGACGCTGATGGAACAATAAATGAGGCTGGCAAAAGGTACGTTGCTTTGAAGCAAGAGTGGTTAACGCACACTAACGGCGCCATCGATCACGGTGGGGAGTTCAAATTCAGAGGCTACCATGGGACATACACGGTAGAAGTAGCAACACCCTCAGGAAAGGTAACTAGGTCGTTTGTTGTCGACAAGGAGAACCCTTTGCAGGTGGTTACTTTAAACATCTAGCTTGTATCAGGTAAAGCAATGTGTTTGAGTACGGATTTTTTTTTTTGGCTTGATGCCATATCTTCACAATTCACCTTTTACAAGTTACAGTACTTCCTCCGGTCCAAAATACTTGTCTAAAAATGCATATATCTAGACTTGTTTTAGTGTGCAATTTCACTCAGTATTTTGGATCAAGGGAGTAGCACAAATTCCTTCATTATAGAAAGTATAATGCTAAGCCTTGTGATCACAATCTTCGGATGCATATACCGAAAGAAGGTTCAGCTCGAACTACAATTATTCAAATGTAGTTAAGTACTCCGTAGCAGAAATAGTACGGTACTTCAGTACAGCTATAATACTAGACAGGTTCACATGAAAATGGCTTACAGTCCACTTCAAAAAAAAAGGCTTACAGTGTGGAGATGCAAGTTTTAGTAGAGAACATAAATATTACAAATGGTTAGAGTAGAGAATTTTTTAGCTATGGTCAGGATTTGCCAGTTGGCACTTATGAGAGCCCTCAATACGGAGCTTGGTCGTGCACAAAACAGCAGTGTTTTATAATAAGAAAATCAAGACAACGCGCTTTTGGTCCTCAGCTGTCAAGTAGTACTACTGAAGAAACAGCTTATCGTGCGTACAGCGGCGATGCTGGATTGTCAAATGACCAAAGATAATAGTGCAGGGCGTGAGGCGCCTGCAAGGGCAAATATGGGGCGCTATAAACAAAATCAAGGACTGCTCCTCCATAGTTCCAAGCTCATAGTTGGATGCACAACACGGAAACCTCGCAAAAGCAGCTGCTCCCCCCGGTTTCCTAAAAACCGAGTACAGTGTGTCAGGGCCTCAGTAACACATATTTGACCACTAGTTACTATTCACTCCGTTTACTAATATAGGATGTTTTAGCAAACTGATTTAGTTTACTAAATATCTTGTATTAGTGAATAGAGGAAGTATTACAATATTTATGTCCAATGAAATTGCATACTGTGTAAGCAATTTTCAGGACTTTTAAGTATCTAATCTGGTCACATGTATCATAGAGGCAAATGTCCAATGTCGATTGGATGTGCAGTCTGCCTTCATTATATCATTTCAAGTCGATTGCATCTTACGTGCTTGCTTGCATCATGTTTTCTAATTTTTGCTTGCGCTAGACAAAATGTTTTGTTATGTTTGTTTTAAGAGTTGGTTGTTACAACAGCTTTTATCACGGCTTCATACTAACAGTAAACAATCTTGAGGAATAGACTCCTAGCTTAGATTACTTTCGTTATTTAGGAAGACATAAGATTTTCAAGTATGTTTCTCCAAGCTTTTGAGGTAGAGAATTTCGGGTGCTTCATTGTGTCTGAACAATTATGGAACTCATTGTACAATAACTGGGGCAGATGTGTGCACATATTTATAATAGGTCGGATCTGGTGCTTAAGAAAAAAATTACTAAGCACGATCTTCTTGCCCTTGTCGCGGCATGTTGAAGCTAGCCAGGCCGAATCTTCCATGTCGGCATCGGCTAGGCTAAGAGTAAATCCACTTAAAACCGCACATATTATTCTGGAGACCACATTGCTTAAAACAATGCCTCTGGAATGTTTTAGTACATTGACAAGTTTATAGTAAATGTTTATGATTTCTTCCTTTATACTTTAACACTATGCATCAATTAAAATTGATATAGACCAAAAGACTTAGCGTTTTGTGGTAATGCAACACAAAATGCATCACTCTTGACGCACATGTTCATAAAATAGAATACAAGGTCAAGAAATTTGCTCTTCCGCAGCAAGGCACGGACATTGTGGTAGTCTAATCTAAATAGTGTTATGTACTACTCCTTTCGATCGAAATAAGTGTCGATCTATCGACACTTGTTTCCAATCGGAGGAAGTAATATGTTAGTACTCTAAAACCGAAAGTTTGCTTCTATGCATGCCTATAATGATGACAAATTCAGGACTAATTATTTACTGTAAGTGAATAAACCAAATGGAGCAAAAGAAATGTCAAATTTTAAGTGGACAGTACAACTGCGCCCTCAGAATAATTTCAAAGTAATGTCATCTTTTGGAAGCTCCAAATGGAAAGAGGACCCAGCAACTGTTGGCCATGCCTTCACAAAGATTACTTTGAACAATCTATACCGAATCTGGAACGACCATACATCGACCCAGATGTCCATTTCTGAACAGGCTCTCCAAGAATGGCCTAATGTGCCTTTTTCATGCCGAAAAAAGCTGCTGATTTTAGTGGCTGAGATTTCGTGTTAGCTCCAGAGTGGGGCGTGAGTCCGCTGACACATCCTTCCAGAGTGGAGAATACGTAACACATTCTCGTTGCTTTTACTGTGCAGACCAGACTTCAGATACGATTGCCGAAATTGACATGGTTACGCGTGTGACACGGTCACTCGGGGGCGTAGCCAGGCCCCAGGCAACAACGGCCATGGCCTGGGGCGTGGAAGATGATTCCTTTGTTCACTGTAGCTACAATGTTCACTATTTGGCACTGTTTTGGTACTGTAGCTTGGCGTTGGCCTGGGGCGTCAGCTTATCTTGGCTACGCTACTGCGGTCACTCCCCACTAATAGGTCTGATCTTCCATGAAAAATTAGGTTTGATCGCCCACACTAAAAACTGAAGCTGAAACAAATGAGGTAGAACATCAGTATGGCAGTTGAGAAGCGGAAAATCAAAATGGAGAACGGAATCACATGCTCCCGTCAAAAAAAGGCATTCCAGGTGAAATAAAAATCTGAAAATCTAAGCACATGTACATGTTCATGTTCTCTGTTCACACACGCAAGTTCTCAGGAACTGTGTAAGGGTACATATGTCAGCGACCGCCCTACTGGGCTGGCCGGTGGCCAACACTCTTGGGCTACGGCCTCTCCAGAGCTAGACAAGGAGGAGACCGAGAAGCATATATACTAAGAGGACAACCACGAGAGACTTGGGCTTGGAACTGGACGGAAAAGGCGGCTTCGGCCGAGGCGCCGGGCGAGGCGAGTGTTGCGTGTGTAGCTTTGCTTGGCTTCCTTCTTCCTCCCTAGATCTCCTTTCTCCTTCAATCTCTCTGGAATTCATGCCTGTAACTCGAATCGATTGGAACTGAGTAGTGGTATCTTACATCTGGTATCAGAGCCAGTCGGTCCCTCCCCAAAATTCTCCAAAAATTTCCACCTTAAAATTTCCCCCACCACCACTGAAAAAGCCATGGAATCGCTCTCATCTGAGTCCAAGCTCCTGTACGTGATACTCATGTCCGAGACGGAGGAGCTCTACGAGGCCAGGTTCGCCTCCTACCGCGCCCGCGCCCTCGCGGCAGCGCACAGCCGGAGAGGCGCTGCCTCCGGTGAGCGGACCACTGCGACCCCGACGTCTGCGGCCACCTCCCCGACCTCCTCGCAAGGCATCCCCACCACCGGAATCACTGAGTCCATGGGCGCGACCATGACTCCTGCCGCCTCTGCTTCACACGACATCACCAAGGACAATCTCTCTCCAGGAGCCCGACGCATATACGACTACGTCATGGGCGACTCTGACTACCTCGACGGCGACTCCACGGTGCCAACCTCGACTGCTTCTCCGTGTGTCCCGTGCATCGTTGTCTCCACCGACGGAATTCTGGAGCCTGCGTTTGTGACCGGAACGCCTGAGACAGACCTCTCCTCCGTGACGCCCACCACCTGCTCGGCGGAATGTCCAAGCCACGACACTTCTGTACATGCGGCTGCACCCGTCCAGACCGCAACAAGCAAGTCGTCTACGACCACTGGCGGTGTTGTTCCCGAGCTTCCTGTACCTGAGGTTGCCGGCAACAAGTCACTTGACATGGACGCTATTGTTGACATTGCACCAATGGCTTCCATCTGCCTGCCTGGCGGTCCTGATCATAGCACCGATGGAGAACACCCCGCAGTCATGTCCCTGTATACCTGGAGTGTGCCACCTGAACACTTGCCAAGCTCAGTGTGTTCGACAGATTGCTCATGCTGCGGTGTCGAAACATCCTCAAATCTGCTACCAGTAGCATACGAGTTCAATATTAGGTCTACTATGACTGCAATTGCACCATGGCCACCACCCAGTTCCACTCGTGCAGCTGCCAAACCGTCTCATGTGGTCCAATATTGGAAGGGGCCTCAAACTACACAGTGGGAGATTGCATGGCCAGCTACAGAACAGGCACACTCTATTCTTGGCAGTACGCACCTGTATCTTACCCTGGAGTGCTCCACTGTGATTTATTATCTGGAAATTGAGATCAAAAGCTTGGCTAGTCGTTCTATTTTTGCCAGTCCAAGACATCATCAAATGGAAGAATTTTCTTGTCTCGCTTTTGCTTGTGAGCTGCACTACTTAATTTCAGTTGTTGGCAAGCTCCCAGCTGCTCTTTCTGTGAAGTGGTGCTTGTATGATCTGTTTTGGAAGCTTTCCAGGTGGTGGGTAGCTTCTCAATATGTACGACCAGCTAATGCAACTTGTGATGTTTCCATCTGGCCGTGGATTACCAGCAAGCTCGCCAAATTGGAATTCCAGTTTTCCATTTCCATATTTTCAGTTAATTGCTGTCTTGCCAAGGTGCAATTTCTATCATCTAGTAGAGCTCAAATGCATGTGGAATATAATTGTGGAATATCACTGAATTTGGTTGTCTATTTGGGGTACCTTGCTCTGATGATTTCACATAAACGTTCTTGGATATGGATAACTGATTGTCATGACGCTGATGCTCTCTTGCTGCTAATATTTTGGCTTCATGTGCCTCATCTCCAATTGTTTCTGGAACTACTCTGTGCAGTGCAGGAGTCTATCAGCTTTAGCACCAGTAACTTTTTGGCCATTGTGAATGGGCTAGCAGAAGTACAACATTTTCTTCAAGGTAACCCTCCCTATCTTGAGCTGATGCGATGGTCGTGCAACCATTCACAGTTACAGTCTGCATTTCACTTTTACACTCCTGGGCGTATACTCTTTCCTTGTTGTGCACTGGTGCAATGGAAAATACACTGGATAATTCATCTTGTCTCGCTGAAATCCTGGTTCCATTATTGTTGGGCTGAGCGTGAGTGAAAGGATCGTATGAGCGACTAGAGGGGGGGGTGAATAGGAGCTACCCAATAATTTTAATTCTTTTCAAGTTAGGGCTAGACAAGAAGGTAAATTCTCTAGATGTGATACTAAGTGAATTTACCTAGAGTGACAAGCAAGCTAGCAATAACAATATAAGTAAAGGCACAAGTAAAGGATAGAGGTCACCGCAATGGAGACACGAAGACACGAGGATGTATTCCCGTAGTTCCTTCCTTGTTACGGGAAGTACGTCTACGTTGGAGAGGTGTGGTGCCACAAAGGCCACCAACGCCACAAAGGCTCACCCTATTCTCCGGTGAACAAGCCACAAAGGCGAGTTCACGCTCCACTAAGCGATGCCCTTGAAGGCGGCACGACACCTTTACACAAAGTATTGGGGCAAGCTCCACAACTCAATTGGAGGCTCCCAATAGGCCCACCAAGCTCTTACACACAAAGTCAAGCTTGGGGGACGGCTTCTTCCGGCTATAAATCCGATGAATCACACAAGTAACAAGCCCCTCAACAAAGAGAGGGGGGAAATCAAATCGCCTTGGTGGAAGTGTAGATCTAGGTCTTCTCCCTCAAATCCCAAAAGGGCTTTGAGTTCTATTGGCTAGGGAGAGAGATCTTGAGCTTTGAAGCTTTGGAACAATGGTGGAGAGAGAGTGGAAGCCGCAGCCTTCTCTTGAGGAAGAAGAAGGCTTTATATACTCCTCCTCGAAATGTAGCCGTTGCTGGTCGACTAGGGCCGGAGTCTCCGGCCAGGAGGGCCGGAGTCTCCGCCCTAAGTGACTCCAGGGCCGGAGTCTCCGGCCAGAGACAGAAGTCTCCGGCCCAACTCCGGCCTGGTCACTGCATAGACCACCTCCTTAGCAAACCCTAACCCAGCCAGAGAGACCGGAGTCTCCGGCCACTGGGACCGGAGTCTCCGCCCCACCCGGAGTCTCCGGCCAGAGACAAAAGTCTCCGGCCCAACTCCGGGCAGGTCTCTGCTTAGACCAACTGGGAGGATTGCTAGGGCGATACTCCTAGGCCGGAGTCTCCGGCCACCAGGGCCGGAGTCTCCGCCCTAGAAGTAGCAATAGCAGTACTTCGAGGATCCCCTCTCCACCAATTCCACCTTCGCGAAGCACCCTATAAGACCACTAAGCCCTAACTCCACTACTGGACTACGGGCTTCGATCTTTTCTTCCCTTTTTGGGTGAACCTCCGCGAGATTCTGAATTAACCTAGAAAATCTGCAGAACTTAAATAGAATGGTTAATTCACCAAATGTTGTTAACAAACACCAAAATACATTTATTAGGGAAATGCCCTTTCAATCTCCCCCTTTTTGGTGTTTGATGACAACATAAGGATTTGCAAGATATAAACACAATAAAATGAAATATATAGCAAAAGCTCCCCCTACTTGTGTGCACAACACCATTTGCATTTGAACATGAGCCACACAAGTAAGAATCATCACTCCCCCTATATATTTCACAATTATACCAATTGCAAGAAATAATATATGAGACTAACCAATAAGCATATAAGTAAGACTAACAATATAGCACACATTTTAATAGTCTTATATAGCAACATAAGAACTTAAGTCTCACACACATAACATACCACACACATTTAAACGGTTCAACACTAAGATAGATGAGACACAACATGAAAGTCCATGAAGTTGTGTCTCGACCAAAGCAAAGCAAACGAAGTGCAAATCCAAATAACCACCCCATGCAAATCCCAACGAAGACATCCTAGTAGAGCTACTTCTCCCCCTTTGGCATCGAGACACCAAAAAGGGAAAAGAGCGATGCTACACGCCCATGAGATCACTCGTCGTCTTCATCCTCGGGCTCGTCCTCGGAACCGGCATTGAAGTCCTCATCTCCTTCTTCAATATCATCAGAAGCCATGGGCTTCTTGCCATGACGCACATTGGAGGTGCCAGAGGTGACCTCCTCAAATGCCTGCCAGTCAGTCAGACCCTTGCTCCACTTGCCATAGCTGTGAGTACCGGATGAAGAAGAAGAAGGAGGTGATTCCACATAGCCCGGTTGAGATTTCCGAAAGGCCTTGTGAAGAACAGCTTGATTGTCATTGATGTGCTTCTGAGAGATGTAGCTCTCATATTGCTTGTGACGGATGTCCACATTCATGCAAAGCACATTTCTTTGGAACCAATTGAGCTTCTTGTACTCTTGAGAAAACTCATTGGTGGAGCTAGAGCCGGCATTGCTAGCATGCTTCATCCTTGGGCCCCTTCTAGTGGACACACCCTCGGCAAAGGCATCATCATCTTCACCTCTCATTGGAGCAAAAGGTTCCTTGGAGTGACCGGTGGGTTCTTTGCGTTGAAGCTTCACAACCTTGTGATCCACAAGGTTTGCATCGAGAAGAGGAAGGTTGAGTCCTTGAGCACGAATGAGCCTCATGATAAATGGGGCATAGAGAGGAGTCTTCTTGCTGAGAATGCAATCGTTGATTTCCTTGTGAATGAAATCCATCACATCAAGCGGCTCAATATGTGCGGTCTCTCCTTGGCAATAGACTTCATGAGAGTAGGCCAAGAGATTCACCAAGGCCTTGCGAATAGCATCAAAGTTGCCGGCTTGAGGGGCAATGGAGGCCCGGAATATGCGGAGCAAGATGTTGCACCGTTTGGACAGCCTAAGAGTGCCCCCAATGACAATCTTCTTGTCATCCCCGGTGTAGAGAGGAGCAAGCTTCTTCTTCTCATAGTACTCCCCATCAACATGCATCCTCATGCCACTAGGAGTAGTAGCACCACGAAACTCATACCCAAGGAGAGCAGCAAAGTCCATGAAGTTGGAATGACAAACCTCTTCTCCGGTCATCCAAGTCATGGGGATCTCCTCACCCTCTCCAAACACCAAGGTAGCAAAGAACTGTTGGACCAATGTGATGTTGTAGGACTCTTGTATCTTCATGAGTGGATGGAGCCCAAGCTTGCGAGTGATCCACACAGCCTCTCCGAAGTATGCACTGTACTTGGCAAAGTGAGAGAAATCCATCACCGTCTGAGGGCAAACCGGATACTTCTTGAGGGAAGCATAAAATTCCTTCATGATCAGCTCTTGCTCTTTGCGGAAAAAGCAACGGTCACGGGAGTTCCGCGCGAGAGTGTACATATCCCTCTTCCTCATTTCAACAAACTCAGATGCTGATAGCCCTTCCAGAGTCACAAGACTATCAAACTTGACCTTCTTAGCTGCCTCAGCTCGTTCCTCTTCGGCCATCCTTGTCTTGAGCCTCTTAGCATCTCTAGCTTGCTGAGCAATGACCGATCTCTGAGAAAGCTCCCCTGTGGCGGGATTCACAACCAACTTGTCCTTGCTATGGGCTGCCGGCTTCCGAGAACCACCTGCACCTGTGAAAGAGTGAGGAAGATAGCAAGGTTGAGGTGACATGTCCTAGAATCCAAATATAAGCAACTATGCTGTGAAAGAGTGCACATTGGTCTGATCTAGCCGGAGTCTCCGGGGACTCGGGCCGGAGTCTCCGGCCAAAACCGGAGACTTTGCGTCCAGGCCGGAGTCTCCGGCCACAGGGGCCGGAGTCTCCGGCCGGATGCAGGAGCCCGAGCCTAGGAGACCACTTAGACCAAATCGAGTGCAATAACCACAATAAAGTTGCTAAGAAGATGATTGATAGCCACTAGAATGTAGTACACCAATTCAAACTATGGGAAACATGCACATCTCATAGATCTAGATGGAACTAGATGGAGAAGATGAAGAGCACATTTACCGGAGTCCATTGGCGCAAATCGGTCGGTGGGGAGGTTCCCACACCCTCAAGGGAAAGATTGGCCGGTGGCACGGCGGATCCCGGGGCTTGGGAGAGCTCCGGGCAGCGATCTTCGAAGAGGGGGCGGCAGGGGGCGAGTGTAGGGCACGGGGGCGAGTGGGGAAGAATGAACCGTTCTTCCCCACCCCGTGCCCTAAGTGATTTTTGAAACTGCCCGGGCCGGAGTCTCCGGTACTTACCCCGGAGTCTCCGGCCCACCGGAGTCTCCGGGCTGTAAGCCCCGGAGTCTCCGGCCCCCCTCGACCAGATCAACATTTATGGTGTGTAGGACATGTCAATTAGAGATTAGATTTGTTTTAGGATGAGATGGGCTTGGGATGGACACATTGTCACTGTGTGGTACACCATGCTCATGTTTGCAAACATGCAAACAAAATCAAATAAGACCAAACATGAGCATCTTCCCATAAAAAAAAAGGCAATAAAATCAAATGGGAAACTCCTCCACTAGGGAGGTTGGTGACCAAAGGGCCACCATGTATGAGTACAAAGGTATGGCACCGCGAAGATATATCTTGGGCCCAAAACCTAGACTCATCGATTAAGCTCAAAAGTGTCACAACTGACAAGATAGAACAATACGCTTACTATTGGCATTATGGGGGGAGGGATAGCCCAATCAATTAGGACCGCACTCCCCTATCTCCATGCCCACATCTAGAACAACACACACGTTAGAGTATGGGAGTAAATGCACCTAGCTCAAGCCACATTGCTTGAATCAATGATATTTAGTTCATGCCTCAATTCCCGGAATCTTGCTTCATCAAGAGGCTTTGTGAATATATCGGCAAGTTGCTCATGAGTGCCAACATAGGATAGATCAATTTCTCCTCGGTTGACATGATCCCGAATGAAATGATGACGAATCTCAATATGCTTCATCTTATTGTGTTGCACTGGGTTGTGAGCGATCTTGATTGCACTTTCATTATCACACAAAAGAGGCACTTTGTCAAAAATGACACCGTAATCCTTCAAAGTTTGCCTCATCCATAAGAGTTGTGCACAACAACTAGCCGCGGCTACATATTCGGCTTCGGTGGTAGAGAGAGACACACAATTTTGTTTCTTAGATGACCAACACACCAAAGACCTACCAAGAAATTGGCAAGCCCCGGAGGTTGATTTCCGTTCCACTTTGTCTCCCGCCCAATCCGAATCCGAGTAACCTATAAGATCAAAACTTGCTCCTTTTGGATACCAAAGACCAAAGTTAGGGGTATTCACCAAATATCGAAAGATTCTCTTGACCGCCACTAAGTGGCTTTCCTTTGGTGTGGCTTGAAAACGTGCACAAACTCCCACACTTAACATAATGTCCGGTCTAGATGCACAAAGGTAAAGCAAGGAACCAATCATAGATCTATAGAGTTTTTGATCCACTTCTTTACCATTAGGATCGAGATCAAGATTAACCTTTGTTGGCATGGGAGTCTTTGCACCTTTGACTCCTATCATCTTGAACCTCTTGAGCATGTCTTGGGTATATTTGGCTTGGTTCACAAAAGTCCCTCCCTTCAATTGTTTAACTTCAAATCCAAGGAAGAACTCCAACTCCCCCATCATAGACATCTCAAACTTGTCGGTCATGAGCTTGGCAAACTCATTATTGAAAGCTTTGTTAGTAGAACCAAATATAATATCATCAACATATATTTGGCAAATGAAAAGCTCCCCATTGACCTTCTTAGTAAAAAGAGTGGGATCGATCACCCCAATTTCAAAACCACGATCAACCAACAACTCTTTAAGGTGCTCATACCACGCACGTGGGGCTTGTTTGAGGCCATAGAGTGCCTTATCAAGTTTGTAAACGTGGTTAGGAAACTTAGGGTTTTCAAAGCCCGGGGGTTGCTTCACAAAAACCAATTCATTTAAGGGACCGTTGAGAAATGCACTTTTAACATCTATTTGTTGAAGTTTAAAGTTATGGTGTGATGCATATGCAAGTAAGATGCGAATGGATTCAAGACGGGCAACGGGAGCGAAAGTTTCACCAAAGTCAATACCCTCAACTTGGGAGAAACCTTGAGCCACCAATCTTGCCTTATTACGAATGACTATGCCATTTGCATCTTGCTTGTTCTTGAAGATCCACTTGGTCCCAATGACATTACGGCAATCTTTAGGCCTTTCTACTAGAGTCCACACATTGTTGCGCTCGAAGTTGTTGAGTTCATCATGCATGGCATCAAGCCAATCCGGATCCTCAAGCGCCTCATAAACTTTCTTGGGTTCTACACAAGAGACAAAAGCATGATGAGAGCAAAAGTTAGAAAGTTGCCTCCTAGTGGAGACACCTTTACGAACACTCCCAACCACATTTTCCAAGGATATGCTTCTTCGTCGTAGAATGGACTCAAGCTTCTTCTCACGGCGAGTGCGAGCCTCAAGAGGAGATTCTTGAGAGACTACTTGATCATCTTCATGATCACTGTTCTGGTCCTCGCCTTGACCATTAAGTGGATTGCCTTGATCATCAAGTGGACCATAGCCACGGAATTCCGAAGGATCTTCATCAAAGGCTTGATCACCCCCGGAGACTCCGGTATCCATACCCGGAGACTCCGGTATAGGCCGGAGAGTCCGGACCACAGGGGCCGGAGACTCCGGGCAAGATTGCTCGGTGGGATGATCTTGAGGTTGAGGGTGTGCAGCTTGTCTTTGGTCAATGTCCTGTGTGTGTTCAGCAGGTGAAGGCTCCACATGTGTAGAGCATTGTCCTTCTCCTTCAGCCAAAAGGTGTCCCTCAATGGGCCGGAAGAATCCGACACCCATTCTTCTTATGGCTTGGGGAGGAATTTCGTCACCTACATCACGAACACAACTTTGTCCTACAAAGGAACCATTATCCTCATCGAACCTCACATTACAAGTCTCTATAACATGCCCGGTGGACTTGCTATAGATCCTATAGGAATGTGAGTCCGTGGAGTAACCAACAAAGATACCCTCTAATGCTTTAGAATCAATTTTTGACAAACGAACACCTTTCTTGAGATAGAAACACTTACAACCAAATACCCAGAAGTACTTGATGTTGGGCTTTTGCCCGGTAAGAATTTCATATGGAGTCTTGTTCAAGTTCTTGCGGAGATAGAGCCGGTTGGTGGCATGGCATGCGGTATTGATAGCTTCGGCCCAAAAGTTGTATGGAGACTTGAACTCCGCCAACATAGTTCTTGCCGCATCCATAAGAGTCCGGTTTTTCCTCTCGGCAACTCCATTTTGTTGCGGGGTATATGCAGCAGAATATTGATGTTTGATACCCGCATCACTAAGAAACTCATTTAAGGAGTAGTTCTTGAACTCGGTGCCATTGTCACTTCTTATAGTCAATATGGTGGTATTGAATTGACGCTCAACTTCGGTGGCAAAGTCTTTGATGGTTTGTTGGGTCTCACTTTTGAACTCAAAGAAATAAACCCAAGTGTATCTTGAGTAGTCATCAACAATCACCAAGCAATATTTCTTGCCACCAAGACTTGCATAAGTGGGAGGTCCAAAGAGATCCATGTGAAGGAGCTCCAAGCACCTCTTGGAAGAGATAATGGTCTTGCTTGGATGACTTGTTTCATGCATCTTTCCTTCAATACATGCCCTACAAACACGATCTTTGGCAAAAGAAACATCTTTTAGTCCGAGTATGTGGCCTTCGGTGTAGAGATTTTGCAAAGCTCTCATATTGACGTGGGCTAACCGGCGATGCCAAAGCCATCCCACGTCGGCCTTAGCAATTAGGCATATCGCGGCCGTAGTGGGTTTCTCCGAAAAGTCCACCACATACAAGCCGTTTTCGACATACCCAACAAAGGCAACCTTGAGAGACTTACTCCACATGACGACCACAATATCAACATCAAAATATGTGGCATAGCCCATAGTAGCAAGTTGATGAACGGAAAGTAGATTATAACCAATGGTTTCGACAAGCATGACATTCACTAGGGACACGTCCGGAGTGATCACCACCTTACCGAAACCAAGTACCTTAGAGGATGAATTATCACCATATGAGACCGTGACATTTGAAGTATTGGGCTTTAGATCTTCCACAATATTTTTGCTTCCGGTCATGTGGCTTGTGGCACCACTATCAATAATCCATTTTACTCCTCCGGAAGCAATGTCCTACAAGAGATTAATTCTTGGTTTTAGGTCCCCATCTTTGAATGGATCCTCTTTTGTTAGTCACAAGAATCTTAGGTACCCAAATAGCATATTCAATGAAACCATTATAGGGACCAACATATTTAGCATAGACATCACCATAATAGTCCCTAAGAAGAACATAATGAGGATTATATTTTCCTGCAAAATTATTATGAGAAGGGCCGGAGACTCCGGTCTTTGGGGGCGGAGACTCCGGGGTAGATGAACTAACCGGAGACTCCGGAGCCTTTGACCCGGAGACTCCGGTCTCCTCGATTTTCTTCTTTCCATTCAGCTCCTCCCACTCCTCCTCGGTGTAACAAATATCAAAGGGGACATGAGGAGTAGGAGCAGCAGCAGGCTTTGTCTTCTTCTTGTTCTTCTTGTTCTTCTTCTTCTTTGAGGACTCGGCCACCAAACAAAGATCCCCTTTCTTTGAGGACTTGGCAACAAAACCGAGGCCCTGCTTTCCCTTGTACAATCTTTGATTGTTCAGGAGATCATTTAGATTCTTCTCTCCTTGAATGCAAGTGGCAAGGCCCTTAGCAAGATCGGCCTTCAACCTATTGTTCTCCTCAATGATATCACTATGATCACAAATAGAGTTAGAAGAACAAGGAACTTCAATAACTTGCATTGGGGGGACTTTAGATTGTTCAATAGTTAGTTGAATTTGAAGTTGTTCACGAATCTTGGTGAGATGAGAGAATTTGCCCTCCAAAGCCTTGTGAGCTTCTTCAAGCTTCTCAAACTTCTCACGAAGATCATTATGACCAACGTCAAATTCAACTTTCTCCTTTTTAAGCAACTTGACCATGGCGAGAGCATGGTCACGTTCTTTAGTGAGTTTTGACAAGATTAGATTATGAGACTCTTCTAGTCCCAACAATTTCTCCTCTAAAGAGACTCTCAAGTTTTGCTCTTCTTCGAGCTCAATTGATAGAGAGCCAATATCATCGGCGGCTAATCTTTCCAACTCTTCCTTCTCCTTGATGGTGTCATGGGCATCACCAAGTTCACACATTAGTGTCTCAACATATATCTTGGTTGGCCCCTTCATGTTAGCAAGAAAATCATCACAAGAAACTAGTTCTTTCTTAATCTTAAGACTACTCACATCATCCAAAGAGGTAGTATTGGAATGAGATGATGAAGGAGTAGGTGATGAGGTTACCTCCGAGGCCTTAGCCATAAGACACTTGTGAGTGGTGATGATGGCGTTCTCATTTAGTGAGTTGAAGAGGGATGTAGGTGGTGTGGAGACAATAGCAATGGCGGCCACTTCTCCATTCTCTTCATCAACGGAGTCATCATCATCGGACTCGGAGTCATACTCCTCATGAACCACCAATACCCTTTCTCCTTTCTTCTTGTTGTCCTTGTTCCCATGTTTCTTGGATGGGTAGAACTTTGATGACCGGCGCTTGGGGACGAGCCGGCCCTCATTGTCCTCCTTGTTCTCATAAGGACATTCGGCGATGAAGTGCTTGATTCCTCCACAATTGTAGCAATGCCTCACTTTAGAGTCACCACCTTTTCTTGGAAAGGATTTGAACTTGGATCCCTTTGTCTTGTGCTTGTTGGCATCCCAAAAGGCATTTGCATTGAGAGCCAAGTGTTCATGAAGTGCAAACTTGAGATCTTCTGGAGACCAACACTCTTCTTCATATATTTCTTCTACTCCTTCTCCTTGCTTGGACACCACCTTGGCCTTGAGAGCAAGATTGTGAACTCCTTATCCGGCAAGAACACGGGCTCTAGTTTCTTCCGCGTTCTTCTTCAAGATAGACAAGGCGGTGAACTCACAAAGAACTTCATTTGAGGTCATACTCCCAAAATCCGGTCTTGAACGGATTATCTCGGATCACATTGGTTCTCTTGGGTTGATGGAGGTGATGAACATACGCTTGATATAGTCATCACCATTGTCTTTGCACCCAAACCCGGTCAAGGCCGTTGCAAGAGCCAAGATCCTTTGGTACATCTCATCGGGAGTCTCATTATCACGCATAATGAAATCCCTTTCTTCACTTTTGAGCTCATCAAACTTGGAGGACCGAATACTTTCATTCCCAATGAAGAGCATAGTGAGATAGTCCCATACTTCCTTGGCGGTGTTCAAGTTGTTGATGTGTACCGCATGAGTATCCAGTACGGCCTGTTGAAGGAGATGCTTGGCGGTGGCATTGAGTTGCTCATCAACTTCTTCCCTTCCGGTCAAATTGAGAGGATCATGAGGTGCAAAGCCATTTTGTATGACCCTCCACAAATGAGTAGAAGAGCTAGAAATATGAGATTTCATTAGTCCTTGCCATTTAATAAAATTGCGAGAATCAAGCTTAGGAGGAGATCCCATGTTGTTAATGTGTGGCATAGGATAATGGACCGGCGGAGGAGAGTAAGTGTTAGGGGGTGGAATGTTAGCACCCTTTGCCGGACCATCATTTTCCTTAGGAGAGTCACCTTTATTCTCGGCGGAGGTGGAGCCATTGTTAGGTGGCTTCACCTTAGCCAAGGAGAGTTCCACACTAGGAGTGGTGTTTGGGTCGGTGGGCCCGGAAGGTTTTCTTCCAAAGTATTCCTCAAACATAGCCTTCATCTCCAATCTCATAGTGGTTTGCATTGTGTCCAAGGACGCCAAATGCTCTTCACGTGAGATTGAAGAGGAAGAGATAGATGGAGGAGTACTTTCGGGAGGAGTTTCATTACCCTTATCCCCTTCCATAGTTGCTCAAACTCTTAGGCGGTTAAGCCCGAATAAGAGACCACGCTCTGATACCAATTGAAAGGATCGTATGAGCGACTAGAGGGGGGGGTGAATAGGAGCTACCCAATAATTTTAATTCTTTTCAAGTTAGGGCTAGACAAGAAGGTAAATTCTCTAGATGTGATACTAAGTGAATTTACCTAGAGTGACAAGCAAGCTAGCAATAACAATATAAGTAAAGGCACAAGTAAAGGATAGAGGTCACCGCAATGGAGACACGAAGACACGAGGATGTATTCCCGTAGTTCCTTCCTTGTTACGGGAAGTACGTCTACGTTGGAGAGGTGTGGTGCCACAAAGGCCACCAACGCCACAAAGGCTCACCCTATTCTCCGGTGAACAAGCCACAAAGGCGAGTTCACGCTCCACTAAGCGATGCCCTTGAAGGCGGCACGACACCTTTACACAAAGTATTGGGGCAAGCTCCACAACTCAATTGGAGGCTCCCAATAGGCCCACCAAGCTCTTACACACAAAGTCAAGCTTGGGGGACGGCTTCTTCCGGCTATAAATCCGATGAATCACACAAGTAACAAGCCCCTCAACAAAGAGAGGGGGGAAATCAAATCGCCTTGGTGGAAGTGTAGATCTAGGTCTTCTCCCTCAAATCCCAAAAGGGCTTTGAGTTCTATTGGCTAGGGAGAGAGATCTTGAGCTTTGAAGCTTTGGAACAATGGTGGAGAGAGAGTGGAAGCCGCAGCCTTCTCTTGAGGAAGAAGAAGGCTTTATATACTCCTCCTCGAAATGTAGCCGTTGCTGGTCGACTAGGGCCGGAGTCTCCGGCCAGGAGGGCCGGAGTCTCCGCCCTAAGTGACTCCAGGGCCGGAGTCTCCGGCCAGAGACAGAAGTCTCCGGCCCAACTCCGGCCTGGTCACTGCATAGACCACCTCCTTAGCAAACCCTAACCCAGCCAGAGAGACCGGAGTCTCTGGCCACTGGGACCGGAGTCTCCGCCCCACCCGGAGTCTCCGGCCAGAGACAAAAGTCTCCGGCCCAACTCCGGGCAGGTCTCTGCTTAGACCAACTGGGAGGATTGCTAGGGCGATACTCCTAGGCCGGAGTCTCCGGCCACCAGGGCCGGAGTCTCCGCCCTAGAAGTAGCAATAGCAGTACTTCGAGGATCCCCTCTCCACCAATTCCACCTTCGCGAAGCACCCTATAAGACCACTAAGCCCTAACTCCACTACTGGACTACGGGCTTCGATCTTTTCTTCCCTTTTTGGGTGAACCTCCGCGAGATTCTGAATTAACCTAGAAAATCTGCAGAACTTAAATAGAATGGTTAATTCACCAAATGTTGTTAACAAACACCAAAATACATTTATTAGGGAAATGCCCTTTCAGTGAGTCTCTGTACAGTTGCGAGAATTTTCAGTGGAGCATTGCATGGTCACTCAGCTGCCCTCCATTCGAAGATTGGTTACTGCCTTATTCCACTCGAAGGGTATTTCTATCTAGCTCTGAAAAATGCCAAGGGGATATTGCAGGACTACTTGACCTGGCCTTAACTGAATGGAAACCATGGACTTTTGATGTCTACTCTTGGGCAGTCTGTCAAAGTGTTTTGAGTGATGGACCTGCTGCATCTATATTTTTGTGTCTTCGGGTTGCAACCCCGAGCTGTCTGAGTTCACATGATGAGTTCCATTCAAGCATTACCATTCTGCAGTTGCATGCTTTATTGAGGATGGTTCAGCTCAAACCTTGGCCTTCTTGGGAGTTGCTCTCAAGCGTTGCTGTTGTGATTAGAAGTTTGGGTGTCTTCCATATTTTGGCCACCTCGGTTGTAATTTTGAAGGGCATCAATCACATATCTATTCCCTACATTGAGACTGTGGGCCTGCAGCCAACCAAAATTCCTTGTTACTCTCTACTGCCTGCGAAGCCTCTTGACATTACTGACAAGTGCGACCTTCTTTTCTGGAAGAAGCAGGCTGCTACTATTCAATCATCTCCAAACCTTGTTGTTGAAAAATTAAAGCAGCCTTTTCAGATGCTAAAGAGTCTGAGTTTTGAGCTACTTCACTGGACAAACATCAGGCTCCTTGACCTGGAGTGCTCTGCTTGCTGCACAAGGTCTAGTCAACAATTCTTTGAATGGCACATTCCGTGGGATTCTTGTTCAGCTAGTGGTCATGGGAAATTCAGCTTTGCAGTATTGTCTAGTTGGGACATCAACAGTACCATTGACAGTGTGCTAGAGATCAAGCATAATTCTGAAGTGCTCATTTCATGGGATCCGGGTGGTCCAGCCCCTGTTCTTGATGTCGCCTTGCTCTTGCACCTGACATGGGACCCCGGTGGATATACACAACATCGGCTTGAGGGCAAGCCGCATTTTAAGGAGGGGGGATTCTCAGCGACCGCCCTACTGGGCTGGCCGGTGGGCCAACACTCTTGGGCTACGGCCTGCTCCAGAGCTAGACAAGGAGGAGACCGAGAAGCATATATACCAAGAGGACAACCACGAGAGACTTGGGCTTGGAACTGGACGTAAAAGGCGGCTTCGGCTGAGGCGCCGGGCGAGGCGAGTGTTGCGTGTGTAGCTTTGCTTGGCTTCCTTCTTCCTCCCTAGATCTCCTTTCTCCTTCAATCTCTCTGGAATTCATGCCTGTAACTCGAATCGATTGGAACTGAGTAGTGGTCTCTTACATCATATTTGGTGCTCCACCAAATATCTATTTTTACAACACATTTTTTATTTTCTGGGACACAAAAATTTATCTTTTCTTCATGAAACTTTGGGAACATGTAAAAACACACATTTTAAGTATAAAAAGGTACAGTTTTTTTGTAATGTTTTTTAATAAATTTACTTTTATCTGGAGCATGTACTCCCTGAAGTCAAAACACAATCCCCCATTGAGGAGGGGAAGCAAAGAACTTCGTTTAATTTAGGCCAACCATTCTAGTCTAGCAACAACATATTACCTCCATTCCAAATGTATATGTGGCTGTCCTAGGAATAGTGTAATCAACCGACTTTAAACTTAACGATTTACAATAATATTACCGAGTACTAAGAGTCAAGCTTGTCTTTATATATTGTCTATTGATGTGGAAATTCACTTTTGCCTCTAGGATTCATATGTTCTCTTTAACCAAAAAAACACATTTCAAAAAGTTAAAAATTATGTACTCCCTCCGTCCCTAAAAGGATATCGAAGATTTCTCAAAATTTTATTGTATCTAGACATGATATAGTGTATAGATATATCCAAAGTTTGAGAAATCTTTGATATTCTTTTAGGAACGGAGGGAGTAAAAGAAATCACACATATGCACACATAGAGTTTCGCGGAAAACCATTATTTTTGTGTGTTGTGTAGAAAAGACCAAAAAAATCGTTTAAAGGGCACTGTTAATCAGCTTTGGACCAAATTCTGAAGTTTTTTTCTGAAGGGCTCACGTAAAAGTTTTGAAGTGTTTTGCCTCCAAAAAAAGCTATGGTATTTTGGCGGCCCGTGCAGTCTTGGTCAAGCTCCGCCACTGGCTGTATAGTCCCGTGTGGTTATAATTTTCACTTGGTAAAGTACAGCCGTCGATTCTAATGTTAAAAAAAAACACAGCATTTTGCTTTGTTTTGTTATATGTACGATAGCGTCCGCATCACGTTGCGCTTTTTTTTTCGCGTTACAACTACACCATGACTGTTCGGATAGCAACATCTTCGTAGTATTATCTTTTTTTTCTTCAAACCTTTGAAATTCTGAGGCACTGCCCTTCGACGGAGTGATGTGCATGTATCTAGTCAGGCTTCTAAAGATAATTAACAAACCGTTTACCCGGCACTAGAGGACAGATTTGACTAATCACAATTTAGAACGATTCTTGAGATAAATATTACTCTCTCAATTTTAAATTAGTTGTCTCAACTTTTTCTAAAATAGTGACGGTGGTCTCTCCTTCGTTGGAGGTGGTCGTTTGGCGGGTTGTGGGGAATCTTTCGATCCCACATCTTGTACCACAACGAGTTGGGGAAGCGCGGTGAAAATCAGGCTCCGACTTCGGTCAAGGCAAGCGATGGAGGCGTACACATGCTGGCATCACTGTTGCAGTCTACGTCTTTCCACTCGTGCTACTCCAGGGAAAACTCTAGATCTGGGTATCTGGATCGGAGGATGGCGGTGTTTTCGACACCGCTCTCCCTCGCGGGGGGGCATTGTTTTAGAGCAGTTGCTGGATAGAGGTGGCAAGAGGTGGAGCGGTGTGTATCTACCTTGTCAAAACGACAGCGAGTATCTAAGGCATGGTGCAACAGGGACTCTATGTCTAACGATACTTGATGGACTCGGGCAGAGCGATGGAGTTGTGTGGTGCCGTGGTGGTATCGATGGCAGGCCTAACAAGGTCAATGCCTATATTCCTGTATTGAAGATGGTTATGTCGTAGATGGCGGCAATGACTTCTGGAGCATGGGTAGTGTCGTCGTGGTGAAACAACATATGCCATAGGATGGCTTAAATGGGGCCGAACTAGATGCTGGAGGATTCGGGAGAGGGAAACGTACTAAGAAGCACGACAGAAAGTGACTCAGATCTACCCAGGTTCGGGGCTCTCGTAAGGAGATAACACCCCTACTCCTGCTCTACTGCTTGTATATCTCTGGATCGATGGATTGTACAACAATGGTGCTTCCAAGCTCTCTGCTAAAGGAGGAAGATGAACTGCTAAGTGTAAGACTGCTGAATGACCAACCCTTTGCTAGGGTTCCCTGTGCCACCTTATATAGGGGTGGCCAGGGTTACAACGGTCACATGGGACCAAGAGACACCAACTACACTCTAAATAGGACATGCTGACGATGGCAGAGACCCTTGACTTTCTCCCTGATTGCTCTCGATGGGACTCAGCATCCCTGTACTTTGTACCTCTGCGACTGTGAGGTAAGGACTGTACTTTGGCACAGTGATGGTTGGTAGACCACCACTATGCACCCTGTCATCATGATCTCCCTCCATGCTTGGAAGGTTCTCTCCTTAATTGTAGGGATGTGACCCTCTAGTTGACCTTTATATCCCGGACATAGCCGTTGGCCATATCCCAGACCTATATCCCGGACCAACGACCCAAGGTCGGGTAATCCGGCCTCCACTGTTCCTGCATAATATACCAACTTGGTAGGCTGGCATATTTATATATACGCCAGCACATCACAGATATATCCCGGCCGCACCAGCATTCCTGAACACTAGCCGGGATACGACTTATATGCCGGCCTGGCCGAGACTCCTATATGCCGGCCAGGCCCAATCTTGGTCAACCATTATAGAGTCAACCACTTTTCTTACATCTTTCTAGTCTCTTGACCCTACCGGGGGTCATCCCCCTGACACTAGTCCCCGAAGCTGTCGAGGTCTCCCTGTTTCAACTGAGGGGCCTTGACAGGTTCAACATAGCTTCTCATCTTACGATATCCCGGCTCTTGATTATATACCGGCGATTAACATATATGACGGCCCGCTGCTTATATGCCGGCACCTCTTCCTTCTTTAACAGTTATCCCGGCCGGTCCCGGAGGTATTCCGGACGGGACACATTTTCAGTTCGGTCTTTGCCGGCACTTAGCTGAATCTTCCTCGAGAAGCCAAGCCCAATATTTTACCTCGAAACTTGTAACTGCTCTGCTACTATGAACGGTCACATCAAATGACGGTTCACAGTGTGATCATTGCCTGTCGTAACTGCCACAACTCGCCTAGTGGCACGGTTATCAGAACCGCCGCCCCACGACGTGCCCACACGTGTGTCACCCGCGCTCAGTAACTGTCGCAGTAGTGGAACACTACCATCGCGCCCACGATCTCTGCCCCTCGGGTATAAATAGGGGAGCAGGGTAACTTAGCCATTTTTACCCCGCTCCTTCTTCTTCCTCTGGCTCTCCACCTCTAGCGCTCCTCCGCCGGCGCTGGTGCTCACCGGACCTCGACGTCTTCCTCAACGCCGCCGCCGCTCTTCTTCCTCATCAGTACACTGTTTGGGAAGGTCGCCATCCTCTCTGGAAACTCTCCGTTGGTCCGCCGTCGTCGACTCAACTCCAGTGAGTTCTTCCTCCATGGTACTTTGCAGCTCTACATTGGTAGTCTCTCTGGCTTAGATCTCCTCTAGTTGTTTAGCATAGCCTCTGACCGATTCGATTAGCATTGTGGTTTGTCTTTCCTACGAGTTCATAGATGTTCTTCCTGTAGGAATTTTCCCCGCATTACTTTTGATTTAACTACGGCGGTAGATCTAACTTTCCTGCTAACTTGTTGCGAGATCTGTTTGCCGTATAGACTAACATTCCCCCTTTTACCTGCCTCTGCTAGGATCTAACAGAACGGGACTCCGGCTCTCACGCCCTGTCCCGGCCATCTCAATGGCCTCTTCCAGTATGACGGCCACCTCTGCGCCGGAGGAGGATAATCCGGCCCAACACCAGGGACATTCCGGCTGGGAGGGGTCTGAGGTGACCCCGGCCGACATATCTTGGATTACCACTACCCGACGTGTCCCGGCCGGCGTAGCATGCCGGCTGCCTGCCGGCGAGACTGTGCCGGCACTTGAGCCTAATGAAAGAGTGGTCTTCATCTCACACTTTGAGCAAGGATTCGCTCTTCCGGTTAGTGACTTCTTCCGGGATTTCCTGAACCACTATGATCCCCAGCCTCATCATTTGCCGGCCAACGCGGTGATGATCTTGTCGGCCTTTGCTGCCTTTTGCGAGGGCTATGCCGGCATAGATCCCTTCGTCCAGGCATGGGCCAAGTACTTTCAGCTGCGCAAGAAAAGTGCCCAGGAGCCCCGAAACAAGGATGATCCGCCGGAGACCGCTAAGGAAAAGAAGGACCGCCCCATGACCCAATGTGGCGCTGCCACGATTATGTCTCGGAAGGGCTCCGACTTTCCGAAGATTGAGCTGCTAGAGTCATGCAAGAAATGGCAGAAGAGCTTCTTCTATGTGAAGAACACCACAGAAGTTGACCTGCTCAACCTGCCGCCATATGTTGACACTCCACCCACCGAGATGAAAAACTGGACCTATAACCCCAAGAACACGGTGGGGCCAGTCAATGCTCTCCACCGGGTTAAGGATGACCTGCGTGATGCCGGCCTGACGCCGGAGGATATCATCGCCTGCTTCATTAGCCGGCGAGTTTCTCCTCTTCAGCGCCGGTCTCACAAGATCTGCCAGATGAGTGGGGCCATAGACCCCACTCGACACTCCACACATGAACTGAGCCCCGCCGACATTCTGCGGCGGGTTAAAGATATCTGCAAGACCTCACAGGTCATCTTTGCTTGGGGGCTCGAGCCATACAGCCGGGATTGCCCCACCCCGATGGTAAACCTCTTTAGCCGACACTTTTGTTCTTAGTCCGACATAGTTACTTAGCCGATATATCCATGCTTGATCCGACATGCTTATTCTGCCGATACATCTATGCTTGATCTGACATATTCTTATTGCCGATATATCTCTGGTTTTTGATCAACTTGCTTTCTCTCCTGCAGAAATTCAGCTTCCAGGACATAGAGAACTCCCGGATTAAGATCGCTGCAGACCGCACTATTCCGGATCCTGAAGATCCGGATCACAAGGACAAGATGCCCAAGAACACCCGCGCCGCTTCTGCCGCGGGTAAGGCTTCCTCTTCCTGGCATTCGATTCAAGAATGGAGTGACGATGAGTCTGATGAGGATTGCCGGATGTACCTTGATCCAATGCCGCTTGCTTATGCCTTTCCTACAATGCCGTCCTCAGTTATCCCGGACGAGGAAGTCATCGATGCTGCCCCTCTGAATCAGGGACCTCCCTCCACTGACGCACGCGCCGGCCGGAAGCGTGGAGTTAAGCCCCAGCCTGAACCAGGTCAAACAATGAAGAGGCAAAAGATCGGCGTGCCCCTCCCCAAGAAGCAGAGGCCTGTTGCCTCGGGGTAATTTTCTTCCCTTCTCATTATTTCTGGGATTCCTCTTCTTCTGCTTACTAACTTGCCCTTTTCTTTCTCAGGGCTCCTCTTGCACCGGAACGTGCCTCTAGCTCCAGTGCTAGCCCCCATGCAGATAAGCCGGTGTCTCCTGTGCGCCCAGACATTCCAGCTACCAGCCATGCTACCTCTCCGGCGTCGGCATCTTCGCCTGCACCCGAAAAGACTTCTACCCCGGCGAAGGATGATCCTCCACCGAAACAAGACACATCTACCCCCGATGTCCACATGGACACGGGGGCTCAACAAGATACTCCTGACACCGGCGCCAATGCCAGCGGCGCCAGAACTTCTGTGAATGCCGACGCAGGCGACAAGAGCGCCGGCATAGACAAGGGGAAGAACCCCGAAGTGCCAGAAGTCCAGACTGATCTGGCATCAGCTTCTCCGGGACAAGCTACATCGGCCGCGCCGGAGAAACCAGCGCCCAAGACTCCAGCTCTAGAGAAGACTACTGTTGTCCCGGCCAAGATCGGAACTTTCAAGATGACGCAAGTTATCAAGACCGGGCCGGCCCCTGCCAAGACCGCGCCGGTACCTGTCAAGATCGCACCTACAACTAGCAAGACCGCAGCTGCAAGCTCCACCATGACACTCCACACTGGCAAGGGAGCAGCCCGGGTTAGCTCCTTCCATACTCGAGAACTTGAGGGCCGTGTTTCTCTGCGGACCAAGAGCGATAACAGCCTTGGGTCCCTCAAGGAATATTGCATGAAGTGGAACGATGCTGACTTCATGGACACTGCCAGCTCTGGCAAGAAGAAATCACTGGCCGGGACTCCTGCTCCTTGATACGTCTCAAACGTATCTATAATTTTTGATGCTCCATGCTTGTTTTTACACCATTTGCCTTGTGTTTCGTTACACTTCGTGGCGTTTTTATGCGATTTCCGGAACTAACCTATTGACAAGATGCCACAGTGCCAGTTCCCTGTTTTCTGCTGTTTTTGTGTTTCAGAAATGCTACACAGGAAATATTCTCGGAATTGGACGAAACAAGTTCCAGAACTCCTATTTTTCCCGGACGAAGGACGAGGACCGAAAGAGAGCTGGAGGGGGGCCAGGGGCCAGCCTCACACCAGGGTGGCGCAGCCCAGCCCCTGGCCACGCCCCCCTATGTGTGAGGAGTCCCTGGCAGCCCCCTGACGACGCCCCTTCGCCTATATAAAGCCTCGGGACGGAAAACCCTAGAGGAGTCGGCAATTTTCCAGAAAGAGTTCCGCAGTTCCGCCGCCGCCACCGACAAATTTCGGGGGACAAAAGTCTCTGTTCCGGCACCCTACCGGGACGGGGAAGTGCCCCCGGAGCCATCCCCATCGGTCTCCATCGCAGTCTATGCCGTCTCCATCGACCTCACTGCCATCCCCATCAACCTTGCTATCTCCTATGATGAGGAGGGAGTAGTTCTCCCCCGGGGCTGAGGGCTCTACCGGTAGCTATGTGGTTCACCTCTCTCTCCCATGATGTGATCTTTATGTGATCGTGAGCTTTGTATCATGTTGAATAAGTAGATGCTACTCTTCATCATTATGTGTACTCTAGTGGTGTTATTAAACTAATCTATTTCTCCTGCCATGGTGTAACGGTGACAGTGTGTGCATCATGGTGGTACTTGGTCTAGGCTACGATTGTGATCTCTTATGGATTATGCGAATAATTATCACTATGATAGTATTGAAGTGATTTATTCCTCCTTTCATGGTGTAATGTTGACAGTGTGTGCACCGTGTTAGTACTTGGTCTAAGTTGCAATAATATTTATCTTGAGTTGTGATTTGATTTGGATATCTCTATGAGCGGTGTTTGTCAAGTACTTGATGAACTTTAAGGGGTGCTTCTGTAGCCACTACGCAATGATTAGTATTATTCAATAGGAGAGTAATTCAGAGTAGCATAGTGAAGAGAAGTTATTTATTTGTTCAATTATGTTATATTTGTTGGGAGTGTGTCCACTAGTGAAAGTATGATCCCTAGGCCTTGTTTCCAAGCTTTGCACACCGTTTACTCGCTGTTTTGTTACTTGTTTGCTTGCTTCCATTTTTATTCCAGATTGTATTTACTACTTATAATCATCTATACCACTTGTATTTCACTATCTCTTCGCCGAACTAGTGCACCTATACATCTGACAAGTGTATTGGGTGTGTTGGGGACACAAGAGACTTTCTGTATCGTAATTGCAGGGTTGCTTGAGAGGGATAGCTTTGACCTCTTCCTCCCAGAGTTCGATAAACCTTGGGTGATCCACTTAAGGGAAACTTGCTGCTGTTCTACAAACCTCTGCACTTAGAGGCCCAACACTGTCTACAAGAACAGACGCGTGCGTAGACATCAAGCTCTTTTCTGGCGCCGTTGCCGGGGAGGTAAGGTAAAAGTTACTCGCATCCTCTTGTGTGAGTGCTCGAAGTTATTTCCTTTAGATTCTGCAATTACATCTTTTTGTTTCTTATTTTTATTTTCACTAGTTAGGCTTAATGGAAAACAAAGAGTTCTTTAGTCTTTTTCCTGAGTTTAGATATGAAGTGTTTGAAGAGAAAATTGAAAAACCTTTGGAGCTTAATTTGCATACTAATAGTGTTGTTAGTATGAATGCTTTAAATACTGTTGTTGCTAATGCTATAGAAAAGTCTAAGCTTGGGGAATCTAGTTTTGTTAAGCATGATATTTTTATTTCCCCAGATTTAGTGGAGAAAGTTTGCTCTGATGATATTTTATCTCCCCTATGTGATGTTCCTATGCCTGTTACCTATGTTAGTGATCATGATTGGGAAAAGCACTCTACTTTTGATATTGAAAATCTCTTTGGTACCAATTCTAAGGTTAATAATTGTTGTACCATTAGTACTATCCATGTTCCTTCTTATGATGATATGTTTGATGAGTATGCTTTGCGAAATAGCTGTTCTCTAGCTTGTGATGATACTAAGCCTCTAGTTTATGATGGTTATGATGATGAGTATAATATTTTCAGTTCACCTACTTTTGAGGAGAAAATTAGTTATGATTACAATATGCCTCCTATTTTTGATGATTATGGTGATGAGAATAATTATTCTATTGAATCTGCTCCTACTACTATTGTTCATGTGGGGAGTATTAATTCTTTTATGCATGTGGCTCATGATAGGGATGCTTTATGTGATAGTTATATTGTTAATTCTATTCATGATGCTACTGAAAGTTATTATGAGAGAGGGAAACATGGTTTGATGGATCTCAACAATATTGAGTTTCCCCTCTTTATGTTGCAATTCTTGAAGTTGTACTTGTTTAGCCTTCCTATGCTTTTTGCTTTGCGCTTTTATGACTTGTCTCTTTACAAGACTATTTTTCATAGGAAGTGGTTTAGATTTAAATGTGTTCCATACTTGCTTTTTGATGATCTCTATTGCTTTAAGTTCCTATATGGCGCCTTTGCCTCAAGCTCTTATATGGCGCCCACATGAGCATCTTTGCAAATTACTGCGCCTAGCTCAAAGGCGTTAAAGAAAAGCACTCTTGGGAGATAACCCATTGTTTTATTTTCAGTACTTTTTCTTTTATTTGAGTCTTGGAAGTTATTACTACTGTAATAACCACTCCTTATCCTTTTTATTTCGTTGTTGTGCCAAGAGAAGCCTCTAATTTGAGTGAGGTAAGATTTGGGGATGTTGCTGTCCTGAAACAGTTTTCGGTGTTGCACCGTACAAATTCGTAAAAATTCTCTGTATATCTTTTGGACCTGACATTTCTTGTGCATATGCCCCAGGTTATATCCAAACTTTCATTAGTTGAACACTTTTTTATTTGAGCAACAGAAAACCCCTCAAAAATTCGACCTTTGTCAGCTATTCTGTTTTGACAGATTTCTGCCAATATTTTTGTTTGCCACTTTATCGCTTTCTTTTTGAGTTCTTTTGATCACGGAACTTTTGGGGAAGTTGCTACAGTAGTATATACTTTATATGTGGTGGTTTTAGGTTGAAACCTGAAGCAAAAAGGGTTGATTCAATGCTATGCTTACACTAATGTTGCTAATAGATTTGTGTTTAGTTTTGTATGAAGGAAGTTTTCAAGTATAGGGATTGGTGAATGATGAGATGAGATGGAGAATGGAAAAAAGCTCAAGCTTGGGGATGCCCATGTCACCCCAAGAAATATCCAAGAGGTACAAGCGTCAAAGCTTGGGGATGCCCCCGAGGCACCCCTTCTTCATCGGCAAAAATCAGGTCACCTTTCAAGACACTATATTTTTATTGCTTCATGCACTATGCGTTTTTCTTGGAGCGTCAGTTGTTTTTGCTTTCAGTTTTCTTTTCTTTTGTTTGCTGAAATAAATGGTTAGATCACATCATATTTCTTTTGGAGGAGATGAGCTCATTTTTCATTGCCAAGAACACTCTAGTTTTCACTCTTATCGTTCAACGAGTGTTCTCTTTTTCTGCTACTGCGTTTAGCCTTTGTTTTCGCCTTGATTTTTGTTCAGATCTTGTTTTATCTTTCCATCAAGGTGTATTTTTGCCTCTGGAACACGTTGGTTTTCCTCAAAAGAGTTGGGTTAAAAAAAGTTCGAATGGTGTTGGAAAAGAGAAAAAGCTTTATGCAAAAAAGTGGTACAAGAAGGAGCTTGTGTAGACTGCGGCTTAGGCTTTTTCATGTCATGCTTGATGTCTTTTTGATAGTATGCTTAGTGGTTTTGCTGTAGCATGACTTGTCTCAAATAACTGAGATTGCTTAATGAGCCTTTGAAAAAATCATGCGTTGTTTTTATCGTTTGGAAGCATTATTTTGGTTTTCTCCTTGATGTTTTATTTGGGTTGACTTGGCACATGCTCACACATGTTAGACTCATATAAAGTCGCCAATAGCCTCTATGATCATTTAGTTTTTTACTTTTGATGCCATCTTATGCTTCTTTTAATGTCGCTTTGTCGCTTTGCATGATTATGGCCGCTATTGCTCTCTTAGTTGGTCGCTCCCAGTCTTTTGCTAGCCCTTGCCTTGTACTGAGTATGAGCTCTACTCATGCATCCAACTCCTAAAACCCAAGTTTGCCATTGTGTCCACTATAAATTCCTATGCATGGTATTTGTAAGCCATTCCAAGTAAATTTTCATGTGCTACCTTTCAAAAACCTTCAAAACACTTCTCGTTTTGTGACACTATTTTCAGCTCATGGGGACGTAGTGGTCGGATTTGCTATCTTCCATATTGTTTATTCCAAAAAGAAAAAAAAAGAGAAAAAAGAAAAGAAAAAAGGCACTCCTCCATGGTATGTGAATGTTGGTGGGCACCCGATTGAATCGGTTAGCCATGGTTTGTGAAAGGAAAAAAGGTGGGGAGGAGTGCCAAGTTTTATAAAAGAGCACAAAAGTGCCAATCTCTCCCTCAAAAACTTGCTTCATTTTTGTATGAAAGATAGTAAGAACCCCATTGCCAGTCGTTGACAAAGACAACCACCTCTCAAAACCAATTTTTATCTCTCTGTTTTACAAATGAAAAGCTCTAGCACATGTGAAAGAGCATTTCCCTAATAAATGTATTTTGGTGTTTGTTAACAACATTTGGTGAATTAACCGTGCTATTAAAGTTCTGCAGATTTTCTAGGTTGATTCAGGATCTCGCGGAGGTTCACCCCAAAAAAGGAAGAAAAGATCGGAGCCCGTAGTCCAGTAGTGGAGTTAGGGCTTAGTTGTCTTGTAGGGTGCTTCGCGAAGGTGGAAATGGTGGAGAGGGGATCCACGAAGTGCTGCTGTTGCTTCTTCTAGGGCGGAGACTTCGGCCCTGGTGGCCGGAGACTCCGGCCCTGGTGGCCGGAGACTCCGGCCTAGGGGAGTCGCCCAGGCAATCCCCAAAGTCGGACGCTTCAGATGCTCGTCCGGAGTTGGGCCGGAGACTTTCTGTCTCTGGCCGGAGACTCCGGGTTGGCATGCTGAGGCCGGAGACTCCGGTCCCCAGGGGCCGGAGACTCCGGTCCCCAGGGGCCGGAGACTCCGGTCTGTCCGGGTGTGGTCAGGATTGCTAAAGGCTCGGACGCTTCAGAGACCAGGCCGGAGTTGGGCCGGAGACTTTTGTCTCTGGCCGGAGACTCCAGCCCTGGAGTCATTTAGGGCGGAGACTCCGGCCCTACTGGCCGGAGACTCCGGCCCTAGTCGTCCAGCAACGGCTACATTTCGTGGAGGACTATATAAAGCCTTCTTCTACCTCAAGAAGAGGCTGCGGCTTCCACTCTCTCTCCTCCATTGTTCCTAAGCTTCAAAGCACTAGATCTCTCTCCCTAGCCAATAGAACTCAAAGCCCTTTTGGGATTTGAGGGAGAAGACCTAGATCTACACCTCCACCAAGGCGATTTGATTTCCCCCCTCTCTTTGTTGAGGGGCTTGTAACTTGTGTGATTCATCGGATTCCTAGCCGGAAGAAGCCGTCCTCCAAGCTTAACTTTGTGTGTAAGAGCTTGGTGGGCCTATTGGGAGCCTCCAATTGAGTTGTGGAGCTTGCCCCAATACTTTGTGTAAAGGTGTCGTGCCGCCTTCAAGGGCATCGCTTAGTGGAGCGTGAACTCGCCTTTGTGGCTTGTTCACCGGAGAATAGGGTGAGCCTTTGTGGCGTTGGTGGCCTTTGTGGCACCACACCTCTCCAACGTAGACGTACTTCCCGTAACAAGGAAGGAACTACGGGAATACATCCTTGTGTCTTCGTGTCTCCATTGCGGTTACCTCTATCCTTTACTCGTACCTTTACTTATATTGTTATTGCTAGCTTGCTTGTCACTCTAGGTAAATTCACTTAGTAGCACATCTAGAGAATTTACCTTCTTGTCTAGCCTTAACTTGAAAAGAAGTAAAATTTGGGTAGCTCCTATTCACCCCCCCCCCCTCTAGTCGCTCATACAATCCTTTCAATTGGTATCAGAGCGTGGTCTCTTATTCGGGCTTAATCGCCTAAGAGTTTAAGCGACTATGGAAGTGGATAAGAGTAAAGAAACTCCTCCCGAAGATACTCCTCCATCTATCTCTTCCTCTTCAATCTCACGTGAGGAGCATTTGGCGTCCTTGGACACAATGCAAACCACCATGAGATTGGAGATGAAGGCTATGTTTGAGGAATATTTTGGAACAAAACCTTCCGGGCCCACCGACCCAAACACCACACCTATTGTGGAACTCTCCTTGGCTAAGGTGAAGCCACCTAACAATGGCTCCACCTCCGCCGAGAATAAAGGTGACCCTCCTAAGGAAAATGATGGTCCGGCAAAGGGTGCTCACATTCCACCCCCTAACACTTACTCCCCTCCGCCGGTCCATTATCCTATGCCACACATTAACAACATGGGATCTCCACCTAAGCTTGATTCTCGCAATTTTATTAAATGGCAAGGTCTAATGAAATCTCATATTTCTAGCTCTTCTACTCATTTGTGGAGGGTCATCCAAAATGGCTTTGCACCTCATGATCCTCTCAACTTGACTGGAAGGGAAGAAGTTGATGAGCAACTCAATGCCACCGCCAAGCATCTCCTTCAACAAGCCGTACCGGATACTCATGCGGTACACATCAACAACTTGAGCACCGCCAAGGAAGTGTGGGACTATCTCACTATGCTCTTCATTGGGAATGAGAGTATTCGGTCCTCCAAGTTTGATGAGCTCAAGAGTGAAGAGAGGGATTTCATTATGCGTGACAATGAGACTCCCGATGAGATGTATCAAAGGATCTTGGCTCTTGCAACGGCCTTGACCGGGTTTGGGTGCAAAGACAATGGTGATGACTATATCAAGCGTATGTTCATTACCTCCATCAACCCAAGAGAACCCATGCGGTCCGAGATAATCCGTTCAAGACCGGATTTTGGGAGTATGACCTCAAATGAAGTTCTTTGCGAGTTCACCGCCTTGTCTATCTTGAAGAAGAACGCGGAAGAGACTAGAGCTCGTGTTCTTGCCGGACAAGGAGTTCACAATCTTGCTCTCAAGGCCAAGGTGGTGTCCAAGCAAGGTGAAGGAGAAGAAGAAATATATGAAGAAGAGTGTTGGTCTCCGGAAGATCTCAAGTTTGCACTCCATGAACACTTGGCTCTCAATGCAAATGCTTTTTGGGATGCCAACAAGCACAAGACGAAGGGATCCAAGTTCAAATCCTTTCCAAGGAAGGGTGGTGACTCTAAAGTGAGGCATTGCTACAATTGTGGAGGAATCAAGCACTTCATCGCCGAATGTCCTTATGAGAACAAGGAGGACAATGAAGGCTGGCTCATCCCCAAGCGCCGGTCATCAAAGTTCTATCCATCCAAGAAGCATGGGAACAAGGACAACAAGAAGAAAGGAGAAAGGGTGTTGGTGGTTCATGAAGAGTATGACTCCGGGTCCGATGATGATGACTCCGTTGATGAAGAGAATGGAGAAGTGGCCGCCATTGCCATTGTCTCCACTCCACCTACATCCCTCTTCAACTCACAAAATGAGAACGCCATCATCACCACCCACAAGTGTCTTATGGCCAAGGCCTCGGAGGTAACATCATCACCTACTCCTTCATCATCTCATTCCAATTCTACCTCTATGGATGATGTGAGTAGTCTTAAGATTAAGAAAGAACTAGTTTCTTGTGCTGATTTTCTCGCTAACATGAAGGGGCCAACCAAGATATATTTTGAGACACTAATGTGTGAAATTGGTGATGCCCATGACACTATCAAGGAGAAGGAGGAGTTAGAAAGATTAGCTGCCGATGATATTGGCTCTCTATCAATTGAGCTCGAAGAAGAGCAAAACTTGGGAGTCTCTTTAGAGGAGAAATTGTTGGGACTAGAAGAGTCTCATAATCTAATCTTGTCAAAACTCACTAAAGAACGTGACCATGCTCTTGCTATGGTCAAGTTGCTTAAAAAGGAGAAAGTTGAATTTGACGTTGGTCATAATGATCTTCGTGAGAAGTTTGAGAAGCTTGAAGAAGCCCACAAGGCTTTGGAAGGCAAATTCTCTCATCTCACCAAGATTCATGAACAACTTCAAATTCAACTAACTATTGAACAATCTAAAGTCCCACCAATGCAAGTTATGGAAGTTCCTTGTTCTTCTAACTCTATTTGTGATCATAATGATATCATTGAGGAGAACAATAGGTTGAAGGCCGATCTTGCTAAGGGCCTTGCTACTTGCATTCAAGGAGAGAAGAATCTCAATGATCTCTTGAACAATCAAAGATTGTTCAAGGGTAAGGAGGGCCTCAGATTTGTTGCCGAGTCCTCAAAGAAAGGGGATCTTGGTTTGGTGGCCAAGCCCTCAAAGAAGAAGAAGAATAAGAAGAAGAACAAGAAGAAGTCAAAGCCTGCTGCTGCTCCTACTCCTCATGTCCCTTTTGATATTTGTTACACAGAGGAGGAGTGGGAGGAGCTCGAGGGAAAGGAGAAGGAGGAGAAGGTTGAAGTGACCGGAGTCTCCGGGTCAAAGGGTCCGGAGTCTCCGGCTAGTTCATCTAGCCCGGAGTCTCCGCTCCCAAAGGCCGGAGTCTCCGGCCATACTCACAATGATTTTGCAGGAAAATATAATCCTCATTATGTTCTTCTTAGGGATTATTATGGTGATGTCTATGCTAAATATGTTGGTCCCTCTGATGGCTACTTTGAATATGATATTTGGGTACCTAAGATTCTTGTGACTAACAAAAGAGGACCCATCCAAAAATGGGGACCTAAAACCAAGAATTGATCTCTTGTAGGATATTGCTTTCGGAGGAGGAAAATGGATTATTGATAGTGGTGCCACAAGCCACATGACCGGAAGCAAAAATATTGTGGAAGATCTAAAGCCAAATACTTCAAATGTCACGGTCTCATATGGTGATAAATCATCCTCTAAGGTACTTGGTTTTGGTAAGGTGGTGATCACTCCGGACGTGTCCCTAGTGAATGTCATGCTTGTCGAAACCATTGGTTATAATTTACTTTCCGTTCATCAACTTGCTACTATGGGCTATACCACATATTTTGATGTTGATATTGTGGTCGTCATGTGGAGTAAGTCTCTCAAGGTTGCCTTTGTTGGGTATGTCAAAAATGGCTTGTATGTGGTGGACTTCTCGGAGAAACCCACTACGGCCGCGATATGCCTAATTGCTAAGGCCGACGTGGGATGGCTTTGGCATCGCCGGTTAGCCCACGTCAATATGAGAGCTTTGCGAAATCTCTACACCGGCGGCCACATACTCGGACTAAAGGATGTTTCTTTTGCCAAAGATCGTGTTTGTAGGGCATGTATTGAAGGGAAGATGCATGAAACAAGCCATCCGAGCAAGACTATTATCTCTTCCAAGAGGTGCTTGGAGCTCCTTCACATGGACCTCTTTGGACCTCCCACTTATGCAAGTCTTGGTGGCAAGAAGTATTGCTTGGTGATTGTCGATGACTATTCAAGATATACTTGGGTTTATTTCTTTGAGTTCAAGAGTGAGACCCAACAAACCGTCAAAGACTTTGCCACCGAAGTTGAGCGTCAATTCAATACCACTATATTGACTATAAGAAGTGATAATGGCACCGAGTTCAAGAACTACTCCCTAAATGAGTTTCTTAGTGATGCGGGTATCAAACATCAATATTCCGCTACATATACCCCGCAACAAAATGGAGTTGCCGAGAGGAAGAACCGGACTCTTATGGATGCGGCAAGAACTATGTTGGCGGAGTTCAAGTCTCCATACAACTTTTGGGCCGAAGCTATTAATACCGCATGCCATGCCACCAACCGGCTTTATCTCCACAAGAACTTGAACAAGACTCCATATGAAATTCTTACTGGGCAAAAGCCCAACATCATGTACTTCCGGGTATTTGGTTGTAAGTGTTTCTATCTCAAGAAAGGTGTTCGTTTGTCAAA
Organism: Dactylis glomerata; assembly: GCA_007115705.1. Lineage (NCBI taxonomy): Eukaryota > Viridiplantae > Streptophyta > Magnoliopsida > Poales > Poaceae > Dactylis > Dactylis glomerata. The sequence continues at coordinate 1,539,758 of QXEO01000436.1, read as the reverse complement.
ATTTGATTCTAAAGCTATAGAGGGTATCTTTGTTGGTTACTCCATGGACTCACATTCCTATAGGATCTATAGCAAGTCCACCGGGCATGTTATAGAGACTTGTAATGTGAGGTTTGATGAAGATAATGGTTCCTTTGTGGGACAAAGTGGTGTTCGTGATGTAGGTGACGAAATTCCTCCCCAAGCCATAAGAAGAATGGGTGTCGGATTCTTCCGGCCCATTGAGGGACACCTTTTGGCCGAAGGAGAAGGACAATGCTCTACACAAGTGGAGCCTTCACCTGCTGAACACCCACAGGACATTGACCAAAGACAAGCTGCGCACCCTCAACCTCAAGATCATCCCACCGAGCAATCTTGCCCGGAGTCTCCGGCCCCTGTGGTCCGGACTCTCCGGCCTATACCGGAGTCTCCGGGTATGGATACCGGAGTCTCCGGGGGTGATCAAGGCCTTGATGAAGATCCTTCGGAATTCCGTGGCTATGGGCCACTTGATGATCAAGGCAATCCAACTGGTCAAGGCGAGGACCAGAACAGTGATCATGAAGATGATCAAGTAGTCTCTCAAGAATCTCCTCTTGAGGCTCGCACTCGCCGTGAGAAGAAGCTTGAGTCCATTCTTCGACGAAGAAGCATATCCTTGGAAAATGTCGTTGGGAGTGTTCGTAAAGGTGTCTCCACAAGGAGGCAACTTTCTAACTTTAGCTCTCATCATGCTTTTGTCTCTTGTGTAGAACCCAAGAAAGTTTATGAGGCGCTTGAGGATCCGGATTGGCTTGATGCCATGCATGATGAACTCAACAACTTTGAGCGCAACAAAGTTTGGACTCTAGTAGAAAGGCCTAAAGATTGCCGTAATGTCATTGGGACCAAGTGGATCTTCAAGAACAAGCAAGATGCAAATGGCATAGTCATTCGTAACAAGGCAAGATTGGTGGCTCAAGGTTTCTCCCAAGTTGAGGGTATTGACTTTGGTGAAACTTTCGCTCCCGTTGCCCGTCTTGAATCCATTCGCATCTTACTTGCATATGCATCATATCATAACTTTAAACTTCAACAAATGGATGTTAAAAGTGCATTTCTCAATGGTCCCTTAAATGAATTGGTTTTTGTGAAGCAACCCCCGGGCTTCGAAAACCCTAAGTTTCCTAACCACGTTTACAAACTTGATAAGGCGCTCTATGGCCTCAAACAAGCCCCACGTGCATGGTATGAGCACCTTAAAGTGTTGTTGGTTGATCGTGGTTTTGAAATTGGGGTGATCGATCCCACTCTTTTTACTAAGAAGGTCAATTGGGAGCTTTTCATTTGCCAATTATATGTTGATGATATTATATTTGGTTCTACTAACAAAGCTTTCAATAATGAGTTTGCCAAGCTCATGACCGACAAGTTTGAGATGTCTATGATGGGGGAGTTAGAGTTCTTCCTTGGATTTGAAGTCAAACAATTGAAGGGAGGGACTTTTGTGAACCAAGCCAAATATACCCAAGACATGCTCAAGAGGTTCGAGATGATAGGAGTCAAAGGTGCAAAGACTCCCATGCCAACAAAGGTTAATCTTGATCTCGATCCTAATGGTAAAGAAGTGGATCAAAAACTTTATAGATCTATGATTGGTTCCTTGCTTTACCTTTGTGCATCTAGACCGGACATTATGTTAAGTGTGGGAGTTTGTGCATGTTTTCAAGCCGCACCAAAAGAAAGCCACTTGGTGGCGGTCAAGAGAATCTTTCGATATTTAGTGAATACCCCTAACTTTGGTCTTTGGTATCCAAAGGGAGCAAGTTTTGATCTTGTAGGTTACTCGTATTCGGATTGGGCGGGAGACAAAGTGGAACAGAAATCAACCTCCAGGGCTTGCCAATTTCTTGGTAGGTCTTTGGTGTGTTGGTCATCTAAGAAACAAAATTGTGTGTCTCTCTCTACCACCGAAGCCGAATATGTAGCCGCGGCTAGTTGTTGTGCACAACTCTTATGGATGAGGCAAACTTTGAAGGATTACGGTGTCATTTTTGACAAAGTGCCTCTTTTATGTGATAATGAAAGTGCAATCAAGATCGCTCACAACCCGGTGCAACACAACAAGACGAAGCATATTGAGATTTGTCATCATTTCATTCGGGATCATGTCAACCGTGGAGATATTGATCTATCTTATGTTGGCACTAATGAGCAACTTGCCGATATATTCACAAAGCCTCTTGATGAAGCAAGATTCCGGGAATTGAGGCATGAACTAAATATCATTGATTCAAGCAATGTGGCTTGAGCTAGGTGCATTTACTCCCATACTCTAACTTGTGTGTTGTTCTAGATGTGGGCATGGAAATAGGAGGAGTGCGGTCGTAATTGATTGGACTATTCCTCCCCCCCATAATGCCAATAGTAAGCGTATTGTTCTATCTTGTCATTTGTGACATTTTTGAGCTTAATCGATGAGTCTAGGTTTTGGGCCCAAGATATATCTTCGCGGTGCCATACCTATATACTCATACATGGTGGCCTTTTGGTCACCAACCTCCCTAGTGGAGGAGTTTCCCATTTGATTTTATTGTCTTATGTTTTTATGGGAACATGCTCTTGTTTGGTCTTATTTGATTTTATTTGCATGTTTACAAACTTGAGCATTTTGTACCACACAGTGACAATGTGTCCATCCCAAGCCTATCTCATCCTCAAACCTACTTAATCTTTAAATGACATGTCCTTTATACACCATAAATGTTGATCTGGTCAATAGGGGCCGGAGACTCCGGGGTTTACAGCCCGGAGACTCCGGTGGGCCGGAGACTCCGGGGTAAGTACCGGAGACTCCGGACGGGCGGTTTCGACTCAAATACTTATGGCACGGGGTGGGGAAGAACGGTTCATTCTTCCCCATCCACCCCCGTGCCTCTAATCCACCCCTGCCGCCCTCTTGCCCTCAGATCGACCCCCGGAGCCTCTCCAAGCTTCGGGATCCGCCGTGCCACCGGCAAATCAACTCCGTGGAGGTGTGGGATCAATCCCACCGATCGATTTTGTGCCATGGACTCCGGTAAACTTGCCTTTCATCTTCTCCATCTAGTTCTCTCTAGATCTATGAGATGTGCATGTTTCCCTTAGTTTGATATGGTGTACTACCTTCTAGTGGCTATCAATCATCTTCTTAGCAACTCTATTGTGGATTTTGCACTCGATCTGTTCAATTTGGTCTCCTAGGCTCGGGCTGCTGGGTCCAACCGGAGACTCCGGCCCTTGTGGCCGGAGACTCCGGCCTGGACACAAAGTCTCCGGTTTTGGCCGGAGACTCCGGCCCGAGTCCCCGGAGACTCCGGCTAGATCAGGCCTGGGTGCACTAGTCACAGCATAGTTGCTTACTTTTTGATTCTAGGACATGTCACCTCAACCTTGCTATCTTCCTCACTCATTCACAGGTGCAGGTGGTTCTCGGAAACCGGCCGCTCATAGCAAGGACAAGTTGGTTGTCAATCCCGCCACAGGGGCTCTTGCTCAGAGGTCAGTCATTGCTCAGCAAGCTAGGGATGCTAAGAAGCTCAAGACAAGGATGGCTGAGGAGGAACGAGCTGAGGAAGCTAAAAAGGTCAAGTTCGATAGCCTTGTGACTTTGGAAGGGCTGTCATCATCTGAATTTGTTGAGATATGGAAGAGGGACATGTACACTCTCCCGCGCAACTCTCGTGACCGTTGTTTTGCCCGCAAAGAGCAAGAGCTGATCATGAAGGAATTCTATGCTTCTCTCAAGAAGTACCCGGTTTGCCCTCAGACGGTCATGGACTTCTCTCATTTTGCCAAGCACATTGCATATTTTGGAGAGGCCGTGTGGATCACTCGCAAGCTTGGGCTGCATCCACTCATGAAGATGCAAGAGCCCTATAACATCACATTGATCCATCAGTTCTTTGCTACCTTGGTTCTTGGGGATGGTGAGGAGATTCCCATGACTTGGATGACCGGAGAAGAGGTTTGTCACTCCAACTTCATGGACTTTGCTGCTCTCCTTGGGTATGAGTTTCGTGGTGCTACTACTCCTAGTGGCATGAGGATGCATGTGGATGGTGAGTACTATGAGAAGAAGAAGCTTGCTCCTCTCTACACCGGGGATGATAAGAAGATTGTCATTGGGGGCACCCTTGGGCTATCCAAACGGTCCAACATCTTGCTCCGCATATTCTGGGCCTCCATTGCCCCTCAAGCCGGTAACTTTGATGCTATTCATGGGGCCTTGGTGAATCTCTTGGCCTACTCACATAAAGTCTATTGCAAAGGGGAGACCGCTCATGTTGAGCCACTTGATGTGATGGATTTCATTCACAAGGAGATCAATGATTGCATTCTCAACAAGAAGACTCCTCTTTATGCTCCTTTTGTCATGAAGCTCATTCTTGCTCAACAACTCAACCTTCCTCTTCTCACGGCAAACCTTGTGAATCACAAGGTTGTGAAGCTTCAACGCAAAGAACCCACCAGTCACTCCAAAGAACCATTTGCTCCGGTGAGAGGTGAAGATGATGATGCCTTTGCCGAGGGAGTTTCAACTAGAAGGGGCCCAAGGATGAAGCATGCTAGCAATGCCGGCTCTAGCTCCAACAATGAGTTTGGGCAAGAATTCAAGAAGCTCAATTGGTTCCAAAGGAATGTGCTTTGCATGAATGTGGACATCCATCACAAGCAATATGAGAGCTACATTGCCCAAAAGCATTTGAATGACAATCAACAAGTTCTTCACAAGGCTTTTCGGAAGTCTCAACCAGACTATGTGGAATCACCGCCTTCCTCTTCATCTTCCGGCACTCACTCCTATGGCAAGTGGAGCAAGGGTCTGACTGACTGGCAAGCCTTTGAGGAGGTCACCTCTGGCACCTCCAATGTGCATCATGGCAAGAAGCCCATGGCTTCTGATGATATTGAAGAAGGAGATGAGGACTTCAATGCCGGTTCTGAGGACGAGCCCGAGGATGAAGACGATGAGTGATCTCATAGGCGTGTAGCATCGCTCTTTTCCCTTTTTGGTGTCTCGATGCCAAAGGGGGAGAAGCAGCTCTATTAGGATGTCTTCGTTGGGATTTGCCATGGGTTGGTTTATTTGGATTTGGATTTGCCTTTGCTTTGGTCGAGACACAACTTCATGGACTTTCATGTTGTGTCTCATCTATCTTAGTGTTGAACTATCGTGTGTGTGGTACGTTATGTTTGTGAGACTTAAGTTCCTCTATTGCTAGTAAGACTATTATTAATGTGTGCTATCTTGTTAGTCTTACTTATATGCTTGTGGTTAGTCTCTTATATTATTACTTGCTCTTGGTATAATTGTGAAATATATAGGGGGAGTGATGATCCTTACTTGTGTGGACTCATGTTCAAATGCAAATGGTGTTGTGCACACAAGTAGGGGGAGCTTTGGCTATATATTTTAATTTATTGTGCTTATATCTTGCAAATCCGTATGTTGTCATCAAACACCAAAAAGGGGGAGATTGAAAGAGCATTTCCCTAATAAATGTATTTTGGTGTTTGTTAACAACATTTGGTGAATTAACCGTGCTATTAAAGTTCTGCAGATTTTCTAGGTTGATTCAGGATCTCGCGGAGGTTCACCCCAAAAAGGAAGAAAAGATCGGAGCCCGTAGTCCAGTAGTGGAGTTAGGGCTTAGTTGTCTTGTAGGGTGCTTCGCGAAGGTGGAAATGGTGGAGAGGGGATCCACGAAGTGCTGCTGTTGCTTCTTCTAGGGCGGAGACTCCGGCCCTGGTGGCCGGAGACTCCGGCCTAGGGGAGTCGCCCAGGTAATCCCCAAAGTCGGACGCTTCAGATGCCCGTCCGGAGTTGGGCCAGAGACTTTCTGTCTCTGGCCGGAGACTCCGGGTTGGCATGCTGAGGCCGGAGACTCCGGTCCCCAGGGGCCGGAGACTCCGGTCTGTCCGGGTGTGGTCAGGATTGCTAAAGGCTCGGACGCTTCAGAGACCAGGCCGGAGTTGGGCCAGAGACTTTTGTCTCTGGCCGGAGACTCCGGCCCTGGAGTCATTTAAGGCGGAGACTCCGGCCCTACTGGCCGGAGACTCCGGCCCTAGTCGTCCAGCAACGGCTACATTTCGTGGAGGACTATATAAAGCCTTCTTCTACCTCAAGAAGAGGCTGCGGCTTCCACTCTCTCTCCTCCATTGTTCCTAAGCTTCAAAGCACTAGATCTCTCTCCCTAGCCAATAGAACTCAAAGCCCTTTTGGGATTTGAGGGAGAAGACCTAGATCTACACCTCCACCAAGGCGATTTGATTTCCCCCCCTCTCTTTGTTGAGGGGCTTGTAACTTGTGTGATTCATCGGATTCCTAGCCGGAAGAAGCCGTCCTCCAAGCTTAACTTTGTTTGTAAGAGCTTGGTGGGCCTATTGGGAGCCTCCAATTGAGTTGTGGAGCTTGCCCCAATACTTTGTGTAAAGGTGTCGTGCCGCCTTCAAGGGCATCGCTTAGTGGAGCGTGAACTCGCCTTTGTGGCTTGTTCACCGGAGAATAGGGTGAGCCTTTGTGGCGTTGGTGGCCTTTGTGGCACCACACCTCTCCAACGTAGACGTACTTCCCGTAACAAGGAAGGAACTACGGGAATACATCCTTGTGTCTTCGTGTCTCCATTGCGGTTACCTCTATCCTTTACTCGTACCTTTACTTATATTGTTATTGCTAGCTTGCTTGTCACTCTAGGTAAATTCACTTAGTAGCACATCTAGAGAATTTACCTTCTTGTCTAGCCTTAACTTGAAAAGAAGTAAAATTTGGGTAGCTCCTATTCACCCCCCCCCCCCTCTAGTCGCTCATACGATCCTTTCAACATGTTTAATCACTGCTTCCCTCTGCGAAGGGCCTTTCTTTTACTTTTATGTTGAGTCACCACCTTCTATCTTTATGCACCGTCTAAGAGAGCATACTTGTCATTCTTAGTATAATGTGCATTGTCCCAAAGTTGTCATTGATTGATTCATATTGTTGGTTTCACTTGTTCTCAAACTAGATGAAACCCTGCGCGTTGCTGCGGAGATTATCAGCAGGGACGTGTGTGGGAAGAAGATACTCATAGTAGATGACAATGTAGGAGTGGTTTAAGGAAACCATTTAAGTTTATGTATGTACATGAAGATATATATGTACATGCATCACACTGTGTCACTTTCCAATGGTAATAAAATTTGTATAATATTATATGTAGTCATTTTTGGATCTCCATATGATGGTGCTTGTGCAAATTCAGGTGCCTCAGTGATAATCTTGTACCCAATTGATATGAGAAAAAATAAAAAATAACATTAGTTATCATATGACAATCTGTAGAGCACACACTTCATGATAAAATGACAGAAGTATATCAATCTTCTAAACTCTAGCTAGAGTGCACAACGAAGTAATTATTTGAAACGGAAGTGGACAACAATTTAGAAGTGCTTGGTTTGCCACAGATAAATTCAGTGATTATTCATGTTGAAGAGGTAACATTGTTATCATTATACAAAGAAAAATGTATCAATGAAACAAAACAAAACAAAAGCTGAAAACAACAACATAAAGCATGCAGCTTACACCAACAACACAGACCAGAAATGATCCTACCGATCTTTGGTTGCGGAAATAAACCTCCAGCTAACCCGTTGGTGCTCAACTCCCATAGCAGATGCCTTTGTTTCAAAATACCTTGAGAACCTGGAAATCCAACCTCTCGTCACAAAAACAAAGTACTCCAAACTCAATGCTTGCTGCAGCAAACTTGTCGAGTGGCTGCTATATGCAGATCCGAGATATGGCATGCTGATGCAAAAGAGAGTGGGACTATGGCTTGATAATAACAGGCTAAAGATAAAGAAGTGCAGGTCGCACAGTTGGATAACAGTGAATCACCGTCTGTCCGGATGCTAGCGAGCGACAATCGAAGAATCAAAAAGGTTATCACCGGTTACACCATGAGAAGGATGGAATTGAACGCACAAATTGGTTAAGCTGCATTAGATACAGTGAAATAAAATGTTATCACCTGAGCTATCCTGATTCACAGTAAACCATAGAACTTATATGTGAAATATTCTAGATCAAGATTGAAAAAGAACTGACTTGAAGATAGAAAAACTCCTTGCGGCACATTAGTTTCCTATGTAGACATAATATTCTTGTTTGCATCTCATACCTGATATCTTCTGCGAGGAAATCAGTGGTACCAACAGCACAAGAGACAGATTCCGATGTAGACAATAAGAAGCGAAGCCGATGCAAGAAAACTATAAATCCAGAACAACACCACTCGGACTTGAGGAATGATGACTAACCACGAAGATTGGATGCACTCCAAGGAAATCCAGGAATGGAAAACGCCACAACTGGAAAACAATGTACTGACAATTAACATATTACTCCAGTTCTCTATGTGTAGATTGAAATAAAACAGTGGAACTGGAAACTCTTGCCAGGACATCAGATTATGGCTTGTAACTTCTTGACGGTGGCATTGCCGTTCTTGGTCGTGGAGCTTGAATATGGCCGCCGGAAGGTTGGGGGTTCCTGCAGCAAGAAAATGTCCGGGAGCACGGTCGTGAAATCGTTAGTGCCAGCGCCGACCTTGTTGGTATGGAGCGGCAGGATGAAACGCCTCCCTCGCTCGCTCCATTTCGATTCAGCCGTCCGTCGGAGCCGCATGACCACATCCGAGGACTACAGGCTGTATAGGCAATTGCACATCCGCCTCCCGGTGCAGCATCCACTCTCCGTGCCTCAACACCGCGGCAGCCGCCAGCTGGCCGTTGTCTTGGTGGTCCGGGAGGGTGATGTCAAAAGCACCATGCAACCGCACCATCTAATCATCCTCCTCAACCGGCTTCCCGCCTACAGCAGTCTGCCATCTCCTTCGAACTTCTTAGTTAACTCTTCTAGCTGCTGTGAGAGATGACGGAAGGTGGTAGTCGTCTTGTTGACACGAAGGCAACGCTGGAGACATGAAGGTTGTTCGCTTGCTAAGGTCTGAGGATGGCTGTGAGGAATCGAGGAGGGGGGGATTGGATGGCAGAAAATTGATGGAATGGGAGAGAAGAAGAGACATGCAAGGGGGATAAATGCTGCACTACTGGGGAGCTGAATCAGATGTCCCCGAAATGACCGGGGAGCTGAATCGATCGGGTGCTAATTAAAGCGTTGGAATGGGAAGGGGAGAGCACAGTGCATGGTCGATGCATGCAGTTGCAGAAAATCAAATGATAACTGAACTGAATCGGTTGCTGTCAACGTGACATATTAGTTGATTGTGCCTACCAAATCTAATAGGGTGACGTGGCTGCAGGAAATTGTAGAGAATTCCTTGTAGTGGGGGGCTCTTATTTAGATATAGAAGATTATTTGTATCTAGTCGCCCTCTTAAACTTAAAGGTGTCCTATGCATTTATGTTTTGCTCTCCATGAAGGACAAGCTGAAAACCATTTGTATGTTTTTCCTTATGATTTGAACACACTTTTGACTTTCATTGTTTCATTTTCATGATCTTTTGTTTGTGTTCATTTTCATGTTATAATATGGTTGCTAAGTTTCTTCTATCAAGATTATGTCTTTCATGCCCATGTTTTAAGTTCTTTTGATCCCAGCGCACAACGCTTACATATTTGATCAAGATTGTGTAGGTGCATGTCACCTCAAAAATTATTTCTTTTGTTATCACTTACCTACTCGAGGACGAGTAGGAGTTAAGCTTGGGGATGCTGATACGTCTGAAACGTATCTATAATTTTTGATGCTCCATGCTTGTTTTTACACCATTTGCCTTGTGTTTCGTTACACTTCGTGGCGTTTTTATGCGATTTCCGGAACTAACCTATTGACAAGATACCACAGTGCCAGTTCCCTGTTTTCTGCTGTTTTTGTGTTTCAAAAATGCTACACGGGAAATATTCTCGGAATTGGACGAAACAAGTTTCAGAACTCCTATTTTTCCTGGACGAAGGACGAGGACCGAAAGAGAGCCGGAGGGGGGCCAGGGGCCAGCCTCACACCAGGGCGGCGCGGCCCAGACCCTGGCCGCGCCCCCTATGTGTGAGGAGTCCCTGGCAGCCCCCTGATGACGCCCCTTCGCCTATATAAAGCCTCGGGAAGGAAAACCCTAGAGGAGTCGGCAATTTTCCAGAAAGAGTTCCGCAGTTCCGCCGCTGCCACCGACGAATTTCGGGGGACAGAAGTCTCTGTTCCGGCACCCTGCCGGGACGGGGAAGTGCCCCCGAAGCCATCTCCATCGGTCTCCATCGCAGTCTCCGCCGTCTCCATCGACCTCACCGCCATCTCCATCAACCTTGCTGTCTCCTATGATGAGGAGGGAGTAGTTCTCCCCCGGGGCTGAGGGCTCTACCGGTAGCTATGTGGTTCACCTCTCTCTCCCATAATGTGATCTTTATGTGATCGTGAGCTTTGTATCATGTTGAATAAGTAGATGCTACTCTTCATCATTATGTGTACTCTAGTGGTGTTATTAAAGTAATCTATTCCTCCTGCCATGGTGTAACGGTGACAGTGTGTGCATCATGGTGGTACTTGGTCTAGGCTACGATTGTGATCTCTTATGGATTATGAGAATAATTATCACTATTGATGAAGATTGTTTGGCCCGATCTTTCACGATGCACCTCCCGATCTGATAGATCTGATAAATCTCCCAATCACGTGAGCGATACACGTAAGCTGAAGACGGGGGAACGTCAATCCTGTGAGCAACTCGTCGATGTAGACGAACCTCACGCCGAACAGATGAATCCAACGAGCAATTCGATGATGAACAGCGAGCCTCACACCGAAGCACGACAATACTTGAATAACAAGCACCTTCACGCATAACACAATATAGTGGATAACTAGACGAACGTCGGAGACGCTGTCTCAATACGCCAACCTCGGAGGGATGGAACACATGTGGGAACACAATGTTCTACATAATTTTCTGTCTCCCTAAACCCTAGCCGTCCAGCCTCCTTATATAGACGGCCAGAGAACTATTGGGCTTGGACAGGCCCAAATCCAAAACATAAAATAAAACCCTAATTGGCCCACAACGTGACCAGGCTAAGAAATAACATGAACAGATACAAATTAATGACACAGCCTTAGACTTAATTATCACATATCGTAGGTCATCCTGGCGTGCCAATCCTCATCATCCTCCCCTTCTTGGAAAGGCGTTGTCCTCAACGCCAGAGGGTCTTCTTGTAAAATGTGGCATCAAATCTGCAATATCGCCACTGTCCATCTTTAAGCCTTGCCAGCCTGCCACACCACATCCTCCCTCTCGGCTAGCTTGACTTGCCCTTGGCGCCACTTTCATTATCGGCGCCACCAACCTGGTTGAGACACAAACAATCATCGGAATGCAGTCTCGAAGCACATGAGCAAATCACCCAAAACGGACAGGACATACTCCTGCACACTGAGGGTCCAAATGAGCTGAATATACCCGTAGATGCAAACTGAATTTTGGTAGCAAACAAAGCACATCACCCAAAACAAACAGGACAATTTCCTGTACACCAAGGATCCAAATGGACTGAATCAGCCACCTCTTTGAAACTACTAACAGTGTCTCTCTCTTTTTTATGTCCAAACACAGCTCTCTATTTTTGCAATCTGTACGAACACCACGCAATCAATGATATTCATGTACAAATACTAAAACAAACTGTGTCAGCCCAACCGATCTCCTGTGGAAAAATCGACCTGATTGCAATAATCTGTTATGATCTTATCTTTTTTACTGCCCAAAACCAGTCTGGTTTTGTGTTCAGCTGAACACAATGCAAACGCTAAGCTTCACGTCACCAAATCGATAGAAATCACTGGAAATTCCTGTCCACTTAAAGACCAAATCAACATGCACCGATTCCTTTCCTTTGCTGGCCCGTAAAAAAAATCTCACATACCAAGCAATTTGAGCACTTCGTTCCTTTCTGGCCGGAAAAGCTTCACGTATCAGTTCCAATCCACACAAAAGAAATCTGGCTTTTCCTTCCTAACTTCACGCAACCACGAGCGATCCATCTTCGCTCGAGGACAGAGGATGTGTGTCCTCAGGCGCGCGCGTCGAGCGCTGTTTTTCCTTTTGTTTTGACTCAAACCGATCAACTCTAGGAGAATTAGATCGCGTGGACTCCTGCTCATAAACGATCGATTGATCGGTCCCGACTTGGAGTCGCTCGAGGCACGCGAGCAACGTGATCCCATGCAATGGGCCAGCCCACTCCGCTGGTGCCCGATGCGAGGCGCAGGGCGAGGCGAGCCACGCTCGCTCGAGGTCAGACCACCTCTATGGTGAAGCGAACGGCGAGGCAGCGGTTTCGCTGCATTTTTTTCTTTAGAGCGGCCGGTTTGCTTCTGCCTCCGTAGCCACGGAAACCTTGACTGCCCGGAAACAAAATCTGATCTGGACTCCTCAAAATTATCCAAAAAATGGATCTGAAGGAAATCGATCTTCACCTCTACGCCAGGGACAGATCGAAAATATCCTGACTTGCAGATCATACGTTGGCTTTCTTGGATCTTCACCCAATACCTACGAACTGCTGTACAACCAACTCGACGATCACACCGATCCGAGAAAAACAAATCCAATCTGCAGCAGCTCAACACGTCACCAACAATTGCACCGTGATCAACCTGGCGCTCTGATACCAGATGATGAAGATTGTTTGGCCTGATCTTTCACGATGCACCTCCCGATCTGATAGATCTGATAAATCTCCCAGTCACGTGAGCGATACACGTAACCTAAAGACGGGGGAACGTCAATCCTACGAGCAACTCGTCGATGTAGACGAACCTCACGCCGAACAGATGAATCCAACGAGCAACTCGATGATGAACAGCGAGCCTCACGCCGAAGCACGACAATACTTGAATAACAAGCACCTTCAGGCATAACACAATATAGTGGATAACTAGACGAACGTTGGAGACGCTGTCTCAATACGCCAACCTCGGAGGGATGGAACACATGTGGGAACACAATGTTCTACATAATTTTCTGCCTCCCTAAACCCTAGCCGTCCAGCCTCCTTATATAGACGGCCAGAGAACTATTGGGCTTAGACAGGCCCAAATCCAAAACATAAAATAAAACCCTAATTGGCCCACAACGTGACCAGGCTAAGAAATAACATGAACAGATACAAATTAATGACACAACCTTAGACTTAATTATCACATATCGTAGGTCGTCCTGGCGTGCCAATCCTCATCAACTATGATAGTATTGAAGTGATCTATTCCTCCTTTCATGGTGTAATATTGACAGTGTGTGCACCGTGTTAGTACTTGGTCTAAGTTGCAATAATATTTATCTTGAGTTGTGATTTGATTTGGATATCTCTATGAGCGGTGTTTGTCAAGTACTTGATGAACTTTAAGGGGTGCTTCTGTAGCCACTACACAATGATTAGTGTTATTCAATAGGAGAGTAATTCAGAATAGCATAGTGAAGAAAAGTTATTTATTTGTTCAATTATGTTATATTTGTTGGGAGTGTGTCCACTAGTGAAAGTATGATCCCTAGGCCTTGTTTCCAAGCTTCGCACACCGTTTACTCGCTGTTTTGTTACTTGTTTGCTTGCTGCCATTTTTATTCTAGATTGTATTTACTACTTATAATCATCTATACCACTTGTATTTCACTATCTCTTTGCCGAACTAGTGCACCTATACATCTGACAAGTGTATTGGGTGTGTTGGGGACACAAGAGACTTTCTGTATCGTAATTGCAGGGTTGCTTGAGAGGGATAGCTTTGACCTCTTCCTCCCTGAGTTCGATAAACCTTGGGTAATCCACGTAAGGGAAACTTGCTGCTGTTCTACAAACCTCTGCACTTGGAGGCCCAACACTGTCTACAAGAACAGACGTGTGCGTAGACATCACTCCTGGCAACCACGATGTTATACCGACTAAGCCCATTGCCATTGCCAGTGAACTTTTCAGCATCCAGCAGAGGCTTTACTGCTTGGCCGATGCCATCAATGTAAATACTTTTCCTCATATCTCCCTAGTCCCCGAAAATGTCGGCTGCCCGGGATACGGACATCCGGGATTTTCCAATATCTCTTTTCACTTAGCTGATTTTCTAACTGCCCGACATATAAGCTCGATCCAAGCTTCAAATCCTAGTCACCGAGGGCCGGGGTAGGTGCGCAGCACCTGTGCCGGGTCTTCAAAAAACAAAAACTTGACATAACCTTCAAATCCACCTGTCCGACATATAAGCTTGATTCGAGCTTCAAATCCTAGTCACCGAGAGCCGGGATAGGTGCGCAATACCTGTGCCGGGTCTTCAACATAAAAACTTGGTAGAACTTTCAAATCTTCTGATATGCTGAATTTTCTTATAATACTTCAAATCCTAACACTTCTGCAGCGCATGAACAATGAGCGCCGGGACATGTATCATGATCTGATAGGCGAGCATCGGAAGTTGTCCAATGAGCACAGCAAACTTCGCCTGGATCTGACCAAGAAAGGTAAACCCAGCCGACATACCGCTATATGCCGGATTACTTTCTTCTTTTTACTTCACAATATTCGTCTTGCCGATGCATCTTGACATGCCGACACATAACCCTTTGCCGGCATTTTTAGCCACTGCTGAGGAACAAGTCACCGAGCTTGTTAAGAGGGTAAAGGAGCTCACAGGTATGCTGGATTCTGCCAATCTCCAAATAAGCACTTTCCACTTCAAATCCTTTAATCTTTATCCCTGTTTTCTATCTTCAAATCCTTTCATGTTCTTTTAACCTCAAATCCTTTTAACTTCAAATCCTTGCAGATGAAAAGGCTGCACTGGAGGCACGCCACCAGGACTGTGTGTCCTCAGTGGATGTGGCCAAGCAGCTGGATGAAAGGGATGCTGCCCACAAGGCTGAAGTAGAGCAACTAAAGGGCCGGATTACTGAGCTTTTGGACGAGAAGGAGGAGAGTGAGGGCCAACTTAGAAAGGTCCAGGGGCTGCTTGTCACTTCAGAGGCTGATGCCTCCGGAGCTAGAACTGAACTGCAGCATCTGAAGGAGCAGGCCACCAAATGGGAAGTTGACATTGCCCGGCTCAATGCCGATCTCGCCAGTAAGCTTCAAATCCTTTCACTTTTACCTTGCCCGACACATCCTGTCCGACATATCACAATCTTTTCCGACATAACATTCATGCCGACATATATTCCTGTTCCTAACATCTTCTTTGTCTCTTAGGCTTGTTCCCTGCCTCTGTTGAGGATGTTGAGAAGGCCCTGTAGGTGGGTTGGTGGAACTGGAATGTTCCGGTTGACTCTTCCAGCTGGGACATGTCGGAGTAGCTGATCGCCCTGGAGGCCCGCAAGAATGCCATGACTGCATATATCGACGATCTCTATCTTGGTGCCCAGGAAGCTCACCAAGCACTCTGGCTAGGACAAAAGACCCCCACTGACCCTCTTGATCTTGGTAATGACTTGCAGCTGTCCAAAGTCCGCCTCAGAGAATGGCGGGACTCCGGCGCACGGGTGGGAGCTGATGAAGCTCTCACATACTTCTTATCCTGGTACGAAAAGGTCGATCTAGAGACTTTGTGCTCTGTGCGCAAAGGATCTGCATGGACCACAAATCCGGAGTTTATCCGACGTCCCCAGGAGTTGGCCCACAGCTACGTGGATTATGCCGACACCAAGGTCTTCATCCGGGACATCCGCGAACCGGAGAAGAAGGACGACGCTGAGGACGCTGAAGGCTCTGACTCCAGCTAGGATGAGGAGGAAACCGAAGAAGCTGGCGATGCCGGTGCTGAAGCTCCGGACCAGGGATCTGCACCGGCGGGAGGTGATGGCTCTATCCCTTCTGCTGGATCTGGCACACCCGAGGCCGATGTCTCCACTGCCACAGCACCACCTGCCGGCGGTTCCGCCCCTGCCTCGTAGACTTTGCAATCACAAACACTTTAAGTTTTATCAGATCCCCGGTATGCCGGCTGCAGTTGTAAGATATACTTCGTTTGCTTTGGTTTGCTACCTAAACAAGTTTTATTTCAGTTTGCTTGCTTACTAATGCCGGATCATCTTTTGGCTAAGTCACTGAGTTTGTTTTCCTGTTTCCTTAACTCCACAACCTTGGCTACTTGTCTACCTTATTCGGCTTTTGACGTATGAGTCTCAAGGTTGCTTTATTAAACATACAGTACTTAAACTTTGAAACTTAAACTTCAGATAATCCTACACTTCAAGTTTTAACCATGTAGAAAAAATAAATCTCGGTTCGCTTGTTTTATCTTTCCTTAGCCGTTTTTCACGTGTAGACAATCTCCGGCATCTACTCTTGCTAGCCATGAAGCCGGGTTTCGGACAGCAGCTAAGTCGAAGAGTGGCCTTTGGTGCCGACACATTACTTGGCCGACATAGGAAATATTCAAACCAAGCCAGCCGGCATATAAACGAAAACTGAAAATAAACAACAATATATACCAGAGGCAGTGCCCGATCTCCTCGGGATGCCGACATTTCATTCATTAGTCTTGCGCCAGCATATAGTGCCGGCACACAAAGCAAAATAGAAATACATACATTAAGCTTCATGAGTAAAAAGAACGGAGTAGAGCTATGTTCCATGGCCGCTTGGTTTCTTCTCCGGACATGTCCACCTTGTCCTTCTTGGGGCCCTGCGCATCTATAAGATAGTAGGCATCATTGTGCAGAGCCCTGCTCACAATGAATGGCCCCTCCCATGGAGGAGTTAACTTATGCCAGCCTTCTGTGCCTTGCTTTAGCCAGAGCACTAAATCTCCCTCTTGGAATCTCCTTGGATTCACCTTCTGCACATAATAGCGTCTGAGGTTCTACTGATATACTGTAGTTCTCGATAGTGTTATCTCTCTCGCTTCTTCCAGCAAATCAACATTATTTTCTCTGGCTTCTTTTGCCTCTTCCTCGGTATATAGCACCACTCTTGGTGCATCATGTATTACATCTGTTGGAAGCACTGCTTCTGCCCCATACACAAGGAAAAACGGCGTATAGCCTGTTGATCGATTTGGAGTTGTCCTCAAACTCCAAAGCACTGCTGGCAATTCATCTAGCCAGCAGCCGAGAGTTTTCTCCAGTGGCTCTATCAACCGAGGTTTTATGCCGGATAACACTAGTCCATTTGACCTTTCTACCTGGCCATTGGTACAAGGGTGAGCGACTGACGCAATGTCTAGCCAGATTCCCACCTCCTCACAATATCTGGCAAATGGCCCTTGGGCAAAATTCAACCCATTGTCAGTGATGATGCTATGAGGAACACCATATCTCAAGATTATGTCCTTCAAGAATTTCACTGTTCTGTGGCCATCACACTTGCTTATTGGCTTTAATTCAATCCACTTGGTGAAATTGTCCACCATGACCAGAATATGAGTCATCTTTCCCCTTGCCGGCTTAAATGCTCCGACCATGTCCAGGCCCCAAACAGCAAAGGGCCAGGTCAATGGGATAGTCTTCAATGCTGATGCCGGCTGATGAATTTGGTGTGCATACATCTGACATCTATTGCACTTCCGGACTAAATCCTCTGCCTCCTGCAATGCCGTCGGCCAGTAAAACCCGTGCCGGAATGCCTTCGACACTAGAGCTCTGGATGAAGCATGGTGACCACACTCCCCCTGATGAATTTCCCGGAGCATCTCCTGGCCTTCCGCAGATTCAACACATCTCTGCAGCACACCCATGGCACTTCTCTTGTATATCTCTTTGTTGATAATGGTATATGCTTTTGACCTTCTCATAACTCGGCGTGCTTCAGCTTCGTCCGCTGGCAGTTGGCCATCAACCATGAAATCCATGATCGGTCGTGCCCATGAGGGCACCTCCCTAACAGTGAACACTGGTTGATCTATCTCCATCACTTCGACCGACACATAATCAATCTCCATGGGCTGCGAAGTCCCCGGGACTGAGAGAGCATTCCCCGGGTATGCTAGAACAACCTCTTGATACATTTTGCCCTTGCCTTTGCTTCTGCTCCTAAACACTGCAGTCACCGCGTATGTCGGCCCAGTCCCCGGGACTGAGAGAGTAGTCCCCGGGTTATCTGAACTAGCGCCGACATCTATCTCCATTGGTACTGCTTCTTCTGGGCTCGGCAGAACATATATGGATGAAGATTCCGGCGAGGGCTTGATCGATGGCTTCCTCAGATGCTCCAGCGAAATGCCGGGCGGAATTGATTCTCTGAAAGATCCCAACTTGGACAATGTATCGGCCGCTTCATTCTGAGCCCGGGGGACATGCCGGAACTCACAACCTTCGAAGTAGCCACTCATCTGCTGCACCAAGAAACGATAGGATCCCATGTTTGCATCATGCACATCCCATATGCCGGAGCACTACTGAATCACCAGATCCGAATCACCGAAACACATAATCCGGCGGATGCCTATGTCCTTGGACACCTTCAGGCCATGCACAAGTGCCTCATACTCCGCCACATTGTTCGAAGCAGCAAAGTGGATCTGCAGCACATATCTCAACTGGTCATTCTTGGGTGAAGTAAGAACTATGCTGGCACCCAAACCATGTATTGTCTTGGACCCATCAAAATGCATTCTCCAATAATTTGCATATGGCAAAGGTGGCTCATACTGTATCTCGGCCCAATCAATGAAGAAATCAGCCAACACCTGGGACTTGATTGTATCCCTTTTATCATACTGAGGTGTATATGGTGAAAGCTCTATTGCCCACTTGGCTATCCGGCCACTGGCATCTTTATTGCTTATGATTTCCGAGATAGGGGCCTCGGCGACTACCCGAATTGGATGCTCCTGGAAGTAATGCTTGAGCTTCTTGGCTGCCATATAGACACCATATGTCATCTTCTGATAATGAGGGTAGTTTTGCTTCGAGGTGGAAAGGACTTCACTCAGATAATATACCGACCGCTGCACAGTTTTGCCTCCTTCCTCTCGCTCCACTACCACTACTACACTAACAACTCTGTTGGTCGCCGCTATATAGAGCAACATCGGCTCCTTCGGCATGGGAGATGCCAGCACCGGCGCTGTTGACAACATCTGCTTCAACTCCTTGAAAGCCGCATCTGCTTGCGTCGTCCAGACAAATGTGTCAGACTTCTTCATCAGCTGATATAACGGCAAAGCTTTTTCTCCCAGCCGGCTTATGAAACGACTCAGGGATGCGAGACATCCAATGAACTTCTGTACTTCTTTCAGGTTTGCCGGCGGCTTCATTCTCTCTATGGCACGGATCTTGCCGGGATTTACTTCAATACCCCAGCTTGAGACAAGGAATCCCAACAACCTGCCCGCCGGTACACCAAAGGTGCACTTAGCCGGATTTAACTTCATCCGGAATCTCCTCAGATTTGCAAAGGTCTCTCGGAGGTCATCTATGAGAGTCCGGCTTTCCTTGGTTTTTATGATGACATCATTGACATATACCTGCACATTTTTATCTATCTGATCACGCAAACATTTTTTGCATGCATCTTTGGTAAGTCGCGCCGGCATTTCTCAAACCGAACGGCATAGTGAGATAGCAATAAGCCTCGTACGGGGTAATAAAGGATGTTTTTATTTGATCCGGCTGATACAAAGGGATCTGGTGGAAACCAGAATAGGCATCTACAAATGATAACAGTTCACATCCTGCTGTGGAATCAATCACTTGATCGATCTGAGGGAGCGGGAATGGATCTTTAGGACATGCCTTATTCAAGTTTGTGTAATCAACACACATCCGCCATACCTTGACTATAGCGGGCTCATCCTTTTTCTTCTCCAACATGACCGGATTAGACAGCCAATCCGGATGCAATACTTCCATGATAAAGCCGGCAGCTAGGAGCCTGGCTACTTCCTCCCAAATTGCTTTCCTTCTATCATCTGCAAACCGCCGGAGCGGCTGCTTCACCGGTTTAGCATCCGGCCTTTCATGCAATGCGTGCTCAGCCAGCTCCCTTGGCACACCTTGCAGGTCTGAAGTGGACCATGCAAAGATGTCTCGATTCTCACGGAGGAAGCTGATGACCTCGCTTTCCTATTTGGGGTCCAAACCGGCACCGATGAGGGCATGGCGCTCCGAGAAAAGCTCATCTAGAGCCACTTTCTTGACCTCCTTGGCCAGTTGGAAGGAAGTGGTACCATTCGGGTTTGTCATGCCCGGCAAAGGTTTGCCGGCCACAACCATTTCAGCAATCTCCACTGCTCGCTTGAGCCTCTTCTTTTCTTCTGCTATGATCAGAGTCTCGGCCAGATTAGATCTGGCCGTGGCACACGCCATTGAGCGCTTGTAATCACCAATGATGGTAATCACTCCTCTGGGCCCTGGCATCTTCATCTTCAGATATGCCACATGCGTGGAAGCCATGAATTTTGCCAGTGCCGGCCTACCCAGCAATGTGTGGTAAGGACTGTCCAGATCCACCACCTCGAACATGAGGTTCTCCACTCTGCAGTTATCCCGGTTGCCAAACATGACATCAATCCGGATTTTGCCCATCGGCGCACATGAAAGTCCCGGCACAATGCCGTGGAATGTTGTCTTGCTTGGCTCCAGCATATTCTCCTTGATGCCCAGCTTCTGCATCGTATCCCGGTACATGATGTTGATGCTGCTCCCATTGTCAATGAGGACCTTGCTGAACCTCACATTATTTGCCGGCCCGACAAATGTCGGATCCATCACCAGCGCATATCCTCTGGGGTTTGGCATGATCTTGGGATGATCCGCCCTATCCCAGCCAATGGCCTGGTCAGACCAGTACATCAACTTCGGAACTGCCGACATAACGACATTTACCTCCAAACTCCGCCGGTACAAACTCTGCTTGTCTGTTCTTTCGATCTCAAAGACCATGTAGCTCTGATCGTGCTCCTTGTACTCATTTCGGCCCGCTGCAGGACCGCCGGTATAAAACTCCGGGTTATAACTCTGATCAACTTGATTTACGCCGGCATTTCCGGCGTTACCTTGATTTTCGGGATTAGCCGGCCTTGGCGGGACTGCAACTGTATTTGCACCTGTCGGCGGTGATGGAGCTGCCGGGACAGGTGGCCTAGCTGGCCCAAAGGGACCTGCATGACCTGCCAATATGTCATCTAGCCATGAACAATTCCTAGTCAAATGATTTGCCGGCTTACCCGGCTGAAATGTGTGGAACACACAGGGCTTGTCCATGGCCAAACCCACTGTATACTTCGGCCACTGCTTCTTCTGGCCAGCGTCGGCGCCGGCATTCTTGTTAACCCATACATTCTTTTTCTGCCACGGCTGCGCTTGCTGCTGCGGTGGCTGCTGTTGCTGCTGAGGCTGCTGATAGCCCTCATATCTCGGACGCTGGCTACTGCTGGCGCCTCCTTGCTCTTCTTCTACGGCCGCCACCTGGGACGAACCATACTGATAATCCGGCTTGTCATCTCTTCTTTTGTTCCGGTTATCAGGGCGATAAAACTGTCCCGATCCACCGGCGTTGTTGTTGTTCCTCTGGCTCTGTCCCTGACCTTGCGAGGCAAGTGTGGGCTGCAATGGGTCTCCCAATGCATAACTGTCTGCAATCTTGATTGTTTCGGCCAACGTGGCTGGCATTTCCCTCTAAAGCTTCTGCCACAACATGGTGCCATGCCGGCACCCCTGAGCGAACCACATGCTGGCCTGCTGCTCCACAACTCCTTCCCAGGAATTGCGCAACGTGCACCACCTAGTGAGGTAGTCACGGTCTGTCTCGTAGTCTCCTTGCCGGCAGTTAGCTAGCCGCTGCGGGCGGTTGGGTCTCTTGTAAGTACTAGTGAAGTTGGACACAAACTGCTCTTCAAAATCTATCCAACCGTTGATACTTCCGGCCGGCAAATTGTTCAGCCATATCCTGGCTGGCCCTTCAAGCATCTGCGGTACATAACGCACCGCCGACCGGAGGTTTCCTCCGGCAATGTTTACTGCAGTGGAGTAGTCCTCCAACCAATCTTCCGGCTTTGTACTGCAATTATATGTCCTCGCGCCACGCGCTAGCTGAAAGCAGTAAGGTGTCGGCTCACCCATAATCCGGGGTCCAAAGCACATAGGACCCGGAGCTCCTTGTCTCTCCACCAGCTCTGTCTGGTAAATTCTTTCCAGCTTGAAGTGTGCATCATCCGGGGCCAAGGACCGAGGTCCTAGCCGGGAGGCAATTGGGCTCGGAATAATGTTTTGCTGCTGCGCTGGCTGGTCCTGCTGGTATTGCTCATATTGCTGATCTTGTTGGTACTATGGCTGCTGAGGTTGTTGATATCCCGTCCTCGCAAGGGCGGAATTCCCATCATCTTCCCGATGTCTCGGCTGTCCTCCTCCTTGATGCTGTACCACATATCCGGCGCCCTGCTGCTGACGCCGGGACATGTTGTTATTCCGGCCTCCACCAGCCGAGCGTGCTCCTTGCCCGGCCGGAGGATTCTGGCCGGCACTCTTGCTGCCGACATTTCGGTCACCTTTGTCGGCATTCTCTTGCACTATCGCCTGCTTTCCGGCGATTGCCGGATCATACACCTGGATCTGCTTGTCCCGGCGGCCAGAGGTCACACTTCCGGCACGCCGAGCGCTTGGATGCGGGGACGAGGCTTGGCCCCTCGACCTCGCGTCGGCACCTCCCACCGACGCAATATACTGAGATGCGCCGGCACCTAGATTTGCCTTCTTAAAGGCCTCCTGCTGCTTGCTAGCTTCAGACAAAAGTTGGTTAAGCCGGGCTTGCTGCTCACGCAGTGCTTCGCCGGATAAACTAGATAGTTCCTTAGCTACTTCAGCTGCTGCTCTAAGGTTCTTTACTGGCGAGCTATAGATTACCTTAGGCACAGTACTAGTTGCACTATGAGTTCTAGCTCTACTATCCTTACCCAGTTCATTGTTAGATCTCTACCTCTAGTCCTAACTTCCTCTATCCGGCTAGGCCGGGTTATCACAGGAGTAAAACCTTGGGCAGCCTCATACTCACGGAGCTGCCGGTTGAACTGTTCCCGCTCCTGCTGCATGGCCAGGGCCTCATCGATGAGGGCCTGACGCGTCCCCTCCAGGACTTCCTTCGTTTGCTCCGGATCATCGCCGGACTGCACCGGCTCCAGAAGCCGATTGATGATGGGAATGAGGGGCTGGCCCCTAGCCGGCACGCCGGAAGTGCCGGCCAGGTTCTCTGCCCTCTCCAGCGGCGGACGCGCTGTTCTCTTCTCCTTCTCCTTCTCCTTCTCCTTCTCCTTCTCCGGAGTAACATCCGCAGCTGCTGCTCCTTTGCCGGCGCCATCTGCCGGCGGCACGGCAGTGCCGGCGGCACGGCAGTGCCGGCCATCATCACCTCTGCCGACTCTACTGGGCGAGCGCTACGCCTAGCGTGAGCCAGCAGATGTGACGGAGGATCCGCCGCCACTAGCACTTGCTCCGGATACCTGCAAATACTCTCAGTCCCCACGTACACCTCATGGGAACCGAAAGACATAATCCAGCCGTTCCCGGGGAACGGCCGGCCACCGAGACAAGCCAGCATTGTCGGAGATGAAGCTGAGCGAGCCTAGCCTCTGGACGAGGCCAGAGACCACGCGCACTCCCGACGCCTCTATCACAGATCCCGTCCGAATGAACACTCCGCCCAGCACATCGATCCGCCCCACGGTGGGCGCCAAATGTCGTCGTGGTGAAACAACATATGCCATGGGATGGCTTAAATGGGGCCGAACTAGATATTGGAGGATTCGGGAGAGGGAACCGTACTAAGAAGCACGACAGAAAGTGACTCAGATCTACCTAGGTTCGGGGCTCTCGTAAGGAGATAACACCCCTACTCCTGCTCTACTGCTTGTATATCTCTGGATCGATGGATTGTACAACAATGGTGCTTCCAAGCTCTCTGCTAGAGGAGGAAGATGAACTGCTAAGTGTAAGACTGCTGAATGACCAACCCTTTGCTAGGGTTCCCTGTGCCACATATAGGGGTGGCCAGGGTTACAACGGTCACATGGGACCAAGAGACACCAACTACACTCCAAATAGGACATGCTGACGATGGCAGAGACCCTTGACTTTCTCCCTGATTGCTCTCGATGGGACTCAGCATCCCTGTACTTTGTACTTCTGTGACTGTGACCTTACCACTGTGAGGTAAGGACTGTACTTTCGCACAGTGATGGTTGGTAGACCACCACTGTGCACCCTATCATCATGATCTCCCTCCATGCTTGGAAGGTTCTCTCCTTGATTGTAGGGTTGTGACCCTCTAGTTGACCTTTATATCTCGGACATAGCCGTTGGCCATATCCCGGACCTATATCCCGGACCAACGACCCAAGGTCGGGTAATCCGGCCTCCACTGTTCCTGCATAATATACCAACTTGGTTAGGCCGGTATATTTATATATACGCTGGCACATCACAGATATATCCCGGCCGCACCAGCATTCCTGAACACTAGCCAGGATACGGCTTATATGCCGGCCTGGCCGAGACTCCTATATGCCGGCCAGGCCCAATCTTGGTCAACCATTACAGAGTCAACCACTTTCCTTACATCTTTATAGTCTCTTGACCCTACCGGGGGTCATCCCCCCGACAGGTATTGGTGCATGCTGAGGGTTTGCCGAATTGGATTGTGCTCCCGATTCACTATTAGATGATGCGCACAGGTGTGAGGTCAGGGCAAGAGCCTTGGCATGTTTACCCCCTTCACTACCAGAAAACAAGGCGCTGCCGTCTGCCGTGTGCCAGGCTGGCCAGAAACATGGCAGACACAGACTCTGCCGTGTTCCAGGCCAGGCTAGCACACGGTAGACTGCTTGGCCACGGTGGTGGGCTTGGAAGACACACGACATAATAAATGCCACGACAGTAGGCCCGTTGAGCACACGACAGAGGGAGGCCACACGACAAAGACCTGCCAGCCGTGGCCCTCCAACTTTTGGGTTCCCGCCACATCTTGGCGCCAAAACACTGCCGTGGCCACATGGCTTTGCCGTGTGTAAGGACACGCCAGTTTTATATTATATGCTATTTCACCCCTTTTTGTGAGCAATCTCCCCAGAAAATTCCTGAATAATAATTTATTTATTTTTCCTTCTCAACTGCATGCATTACCTCAAGAGAGAGCGAAAGTTACGTGGGATCCACTAATTTGCAAATGATATATGGCTCGGTTCCTCACTTCTATGGGGGTAGACCGCGCGTGGGCCACGGGCTAGGGTTTCACCGTAGACCGGGCTTTGGGGGCCCAGACCCTATCCAAAGCATGCATGTGGACCTAACATATGTATGTATGTGTGATGGTGGGTAGGGAGATGCAATAGCTAGGTCCCTGGTGTGACCTTCCACCTATACCTATGGTTCGGCCAGCTGACTTGTGGTGGAAACTCCCGCGTCGGTTACACCAAGGAAAATCTTGTGGTAAGCATGAATAAACCTTTGCTTCCCATATTCCTGTGTCCTAACCAAAGTCAAAGGACACACGGCATAGACCGGTCCCACCATCCTGGGCATTAGAGCCCGCTGGCACTTTATATTACCATGCACGTGAGCTGGACACACGGCAGAGGGTCTGTCGTGTTCTGTGAACCAGTACACATGGCAGACAGGCTCTGCCGTCGCTATCAATGTCGTGTGTCTGCACACGGCAGACCCTCTGCCGTGTCCAAAAGCAGCTCTGCCGTGTTAAGCGCACACATGGCAGAATACCAGATTCTGGTAGTGCTTCATCAAGTTTGTAAGTGTTGCGACAGCCATATATCACGAGTGTGGTGGCTTCAGGTTGATCTTCGTTGTCCTTGTAAGGCTTTTTTAATAATTTAAATGATGCAGAGGTCGGGATATACCCTCTATTTTAAAAAAGAATGTGTATCTAGAGAAAGTTGAGACAACTAATTTAGAACAGAGTGAGTAATACTAGCTCTTATTCAAGTTAGTTGTCATATGTTCAATAAACCTAGACATATTTTAGACAATATTTTGTGTAAATCTATGCCAATTAATTTAGACTAGATGTGGTAAATAGTATTTCCACGGTTTCAAAATGTAAACCTATTTTTTAAGAGAAGAAGAAGATATGTTGGCTTATTTTGTTCGGTTTTGCTATTTCTCAGTAGACTAGGAAATAGCTTATGGCTCAGTAGAATTTTAGACCATTAGATTTGCATTGTGATTCGTGCAATTGAGTTGCAACTGAGATTTTTTCAGTTGCAAGTGATGTTGCAACTAGGAACCATACATCCGGACCATTGGATTGCTTTATGATTCGTGCTAATAGTGAGTTGCAACATGAGTTACAACTAAGATATGATAACGTCATTCTACTGAGCCATAAGTTATTGCTCAGTAGACTGAGCCCTAGACACACCTTATTTTGTTTTAGAAAAGAGTAAGTAAGAGCGGCCAAGTAAGTTCTGGCCGCTGCAATCTCCATCCTGAATTGACTTGGCGAGCCGAGGATCCATCTCCCTTGCCGTTCAGTTACCGAGCGCGGCGGGAAGGCGCGACGATGACGACGCTGCGAGGCATACAGGGCGTCCACGTGCCACCTCGCCGCGTCCACGCCAGACGGTCACAATGGAGGCCGACTGCTCGGGCCTCTCTCCCCTCTCCTATAAATGAAGCAGAGCTCACCGGCACCACAGATAGTGTGCCCGTGTGCGAGAGAGAGAGAAAGATTGCGGTAGGATTTTGGGCTTAGTCAGAAACAAAGACGACATCTCAGCTCTCAGGCGAGAGACAGAGAGAGCAGAGCGGAGGGATAGCTGTCCTGCTAAGAAGAGATGGAGGGAAGAACGCCGTCGTGCCTCGGTCGTGCGGCGGTGCCGGTGAAGCGGGTGTGGTTCGGCCTCAGCGCGCGCCTCGGCCTCCGGCGAACCACCGGTGAGTTCTTCTCCCTTCTTCGTTCCGTCTACTCTCGCGATCGACCGGCTCGCAAACATTTTTCTGAGGCTGCTGGCGATGATGCAGGGCTGGGAGAGCTGCGCAAGGAGGTTCGGACATGCGAGTACGAGGACGTGCACGTCATGTGGGAGATGCTCGGCGGCATGGACGATCCGCCGCGACACGACGACGGAAGGAGGAGGAAGAACAAGAACAAGAGCAAGAGGAAGGCCGCCGCCGCCGCGGCAGCGTGGAGCCGGCTCGTCTCCTACTGCTGCGCCTGCGCTCGCTGAAGCAAGCAAGCAAGCAAGCATCTGCCTCCTCATGGATTCAGTCTCTCGACCTTTGGGTTCGTGGTGATTGCAGTTGAGAGCACTGTCTGAGAAAAGTTGCTGTAGAGCGTCTGCGTGTATTCGGATTTGTAAATTTCATTCGCCGTGTACATGATCATATCAGCATGCACAGTTTTGGTTGCTTCTTCGTCTCATCGATCCGAAGTTAACATCTTTTCTGCTTCCGTATCCCGAGTTCCTGACCAAGTGGCCAGGGAGGGATGGTTGATATTCAAGCGGAGAAAGAGTTGACTTGTGCTGTCATGTGACCTAGCCTCAAAAAAATATACTGAATAGATTATACCAGCTGTAGATGGATGGTGATCAATTACCAGTTAGTTTGTCTGAGAGTCTTGCTAATGTGATCGTGATGGCAGACTAGCACAGCCGTCAGACAATGTCCGACGGAAGAACAGGAATATGCGAAAGAACATAAGAAACAGCACTTCGTAACAGACAATAGGAAATTACTTCCATAACGTGATCCGCTCGTTGTTTATATGATGCTGACGAAGACGGTAATCGCTCCAGGTCATGCTATACACTACGGTCTACGGAACTGAACTGACCTGACAATAATTGTAGGATATGCTACTGTGGTACCGCAAATAAGGAACATAATTTAAAATCTAAAACAAAAGTAATGGTCCGAAGAAAGCATACACTATTCAGGACATGAGAATTTCAGAGGAACTCTCAAGATTTTCACAGGAACCGGTCGGATATCCACAAGCAGTACCAAGGAAATAAATATCTCTGGCGTGGTTCTTATTAACCGGGGCGATTGGCGTCAAAATCATATGGAACCTTGGAGAAATCTGCAGGTGTTAAGTTGATGTGATCAGCAGGGGCAGGAGAGACTCCCTGTGCCCTAGGCAGCGAGGCATCCGGTGATCCACAGACCCAAAACCGGTGGCTCAGCTCGTGACTGCTGGCGCGGAACCTATACGACTAAAGAAGCAGTACGATTAAGACCTATACGGATTGCGACCAGATTCAGTTTGTATTATTACATGGGAGTTTCAGAGTAACGTATGCCAGCAGCAAAGACCGGGGATAAATGGAAAGTGCATCACTTGGCAAAATTATGTGCACCATGCTCTTTACAGTGGAAAATTTCATGCTGAGGTGCTGCAGAACTCTGAAACATTTTCTGCAAGAACATGGCTCGCACCCAGATGGCACAA
Source organism: Dactylis glomerata (assembly GCA_007115705.1). Classification (NCBI taxonomy): domain Eukaryota; kingdom Viridiplantae; phylum Streptophyta; class Magnoliopsida; order Poales; family Poaceae; genus Dactylis; species Dactylis glomerata. Next base: position 1,511,380 of record QXEO01000436.1, on the reverse strand, counting down.
AACGTGCAGATACAGCGATGCGTTTGTTTGTAAGAGCTTGAAAATTCTATGTGACAATAGAATATGCAAAGAACAGTCTGGGATGTTATTTGGAGAGAAAAAATGATTATTGGCCGGTTTCATCATGGAACCGTAGGCACGCTAATGCTTCTCAGCTCAACCGTCTTGCCCTCTCGAAAACTTGACAATTTCTGGCAAGTCATGCATGTGACAAATAAGGGCATGCGACTATTGTAGCAATAAGATCAGATGGCCGAGTTGGTCTAAGGCGCCAGATTAAGGTTCTGGTCCGAAAGGGCGTGGGTCCAAATCCCACTCTGGTCAAATTAATTTTTGTTTCTAAAAAAAATTAACAAGCCAAATTGGCGTGGGTTCAAATCCCACTCGTCAGATTTATTTTTTTGTTTCTACAAAAGCATTAGTCAAGCCAAATTGGCGTGGGTTCAAATCCCACTCTGGTCAAATTAATTTTTGTTTCTAAAAAAAATTAACAAGCCAAATTGGCGTGGGTTCAAATCCCACTCGTCAGATTTATTTTTTGTTTCTACAAAAGCATTAGTCAAGCCAAATTGGCGTGGGTTCAAATCCCACTCTGGTCAAATTTATTTTTTGTTTCTAAAAAAGCATTAGCAAGCCAAATTTTGTCATCAAACCACTCTGGTCAAATTTATTTTTTTTGTTTCTAAAAAAGCATTAGTCAAGCCAAATTGGCATGGGTTCAGATCCCACTCTGGTCAAATTTATTTTTTGTTTCTAAAAAGCATTAGCAAGCCAAATTTTGGCATCAAACCTACGCATATTTCCATTTTGCTTAAACTGATGACTGATTTCTACCAAGAGAATACATTGAACATTCATATCTTCTTGACCAACACAGACGTCATTTTACTACAAAATTTATGTGAATCAACACCAACAGCCACAACTACAGCGTGCACACATGCCTGATGGGGCAAGCTTACTCACATTCTTAATTATAGATAAAACAGGTCAACTATTATGCCACTGTCATTGCATCAATATCCTACCAATGAATGCCAACCTAGCAAGTGCAATTATAAACATCCATCATAGGCTTCTAGCTCCTGAATGATATTTGATAGCTAATTTTCCAGATGAGTAGTATTCAGAGTAAAAGGTAAAAATATGAATACACAAGATCAGACCAGCACATGTATTTCAAGAATATCGGACCAGCACACTCAAGGAGAATTAGGATGACATAGCTTATGTTAAGCAGAGCTAGATTTCTGTGGAGTAAAGTAGGCCCTAGTATAAGATTATCGACACTGTACATTATATTGTACATACTAAGAATAATAGAGGTGACATTAATCACAATCATTTGATTTCTGGGAGGTTCAGCACTATATCGCTCAGCATTCAATTGATTGTTTTACACCTTTTCACTCCTAGTCAGGGAATATGTCAGTTAATTTCCTAAACACGAAATTCTACGAATATAGAAAAAAGGGCAAGTTTTCAAGAGAGATACGTAGTTTCCCGTTAGATTTTGGCTCTCCTGCCCCAGTTAGTTTACCACAATCTCTACCATCAGGATTCTCAAAAAAAATCTCTACCATCAGGATAACAAGTTTCATATCTGTAACACATATCATATATGGATCAATAACAGAATTATTTCTGTACTTTCTGTACATCATGTATGATACATCTCTAGGCCTAAAATCAATATGCTAAACCCAAGTGCTCTGGCCGTGTAAAAGTATCTAGCCTGAAAACTTAAGTGACATATTCAGATATAGCAAAGCAGTAAAGAATGGGCATGTATCATGACTGAGGTTCTGTGAGTTGATTGAAACATCATACCGTGTGAAATCAGTAGTTCTGTTTACACATTATTACCTAATCATAGAAAGATCTGTTTATGGTGGGATAATAATTGGCTAACAGAGTAACAGTCTTTGGGAAAGAAGCATATATCAGAATTCGTGTGCTTGAGATAAGGTGTGTGAGTGATGGTTACACGTTACAACCCTGATAAGTTGATTTTTGATTTAAACAGTACAGACAATCAATGCATAGATAAATCATAACTGTTAACTGCATTAGATGAAGCTAGAAGATTGCAGAATGACTAAAGCTTAAACTTCCACATCAAGTGTAGCGTTGCCGGATTACAATGGACAATGGTAGCACATCACATAACCTGACCTCATTAGTCATTACGCAGAGCACCTGGAAGTAGACTTTCAGAAATTTCCTCTTGATCATGCCTTTGGACCAACGCTGGGAAGATGGGTGGCCAGACCATCATGAAAGGATAGATCCGAAATAGTTGATCATTCTTATATTCCATCTCATAAACCTTCTCCACTGTCCTGCTCCCAATATACATGCAAAAGATCTCAGTGTCCACACCTAAGAACACAAATTCAGCATTGTCCCCGGACCCAGCCAGACTAATACACGAAGATCCTGATTCCCAACCAGATTTAAGAAGATGACCAAACGCCTGACGTAAACAAATGGTATCAACTAGAACCCAAGTGCCAGTGCTGTTGCCATATGTGGAGTGGAGCCAAACGTGGATCTTAAACCTCGCCAGATTGATGAGATAAACCCCGGAATGAACTGCCTGATGAGATACCTTGAGGCTGAGCTGAAGGGTATCGGGGCGCTCATATCGCACTTCATCTGGAAGCTCAATGAAGAATAAGCTTGTGGACGCCAATTCCAGCCCAAGTATGTACCCTGTTGTGCCCAACATATACAGCTTGCCGTTGCCATCGTGAAGCAAACTACGGTTCATGGCGGATGCTTTCCAATGTGATGGGAGCATTATGGAGCTCGATGTTCGGAGATCATGGCAGACTCCACCTCGAAAGGATCGTACCTTGGCGAAGACCTTCCGCTGCCTGCACACGAAGTTGACAGACAGGCCGTCGTTCCCGTCATTTGGGAGCAGCATATGTGAGCAGTAGCGCTCCTCGTCCGTGATGGGCAGAGGGCAGGCTGCGACGACGGCTCCGTCTCTCGACAGGTTCAGCGGGCTGCGGACCTGGTACAAAGATTTGTTATAGCCTGCGTGGCGGAGGAGGAGGCGGCCATTTCGGCAGTGCTCGATCGATGTATTCCAGTAGAACTCGGCCGTCAGATCAAAGCTGGCGGGGCGGCGGACGACGGCGGCGAGCTCCGGGGGCAGGCCAGGGAGAGGCACGAACTCCTGGAGCCCCTTGCAGGCGCTCTCGGCGTAGAAGCCGAGGAGGCGGGGCGGGTGGCGCTCCTCGAAGCGGCGGAGGAAGGCGGGATCGGAGGCGTGGGTGAGCCAGCGCTTGCAGACGAGGGCGGCGCGGACGAGCCAGGTGGGGAAGTCGAGGCGGATAAGGATCTCCCAGAGGAGGTCGCTGTCGTCGAACACCTTGGATACGGCGGCCGCGGCCGCCGGCGACGGCGATGGAGGCCGCGGCCTCTTCGATTCCGCCATGATTCGACTTCGCTGCGGATTTAGGAGCCTCTTGCGAGCTAATCTAGGGATCCCAGACTAAGTGGGGGAAGAGGACTGAGGAGATCTAGAGGAATTTGGTTTCCGCAGAAAGAGGAGGAGGGTCTAGAGGACAGGAGAGGACAAGTGAAATGGGATTTCACCTGCAACTTCAACTGAAAAAAGGGTTACTCATTTCAATTTGAATATTCAATTTAATACATCTTCCTCATGTTGAAATAAGGTGCTGAGAAAAAAAAATTCTTCTAAACAACACTAAAAAATATAAATTTTATAATGAAATTTAAACAAAATTTAGTCAAATTTTGGACTATACTTGTACTAGGCCTAACCCTTACCTTACTCGTTGTTGGAGTCGGTGACGACGATATGCTATGCTCGGTCGTAGACCACCGCATGACGAATATGAGGCCTATCGTGTGCTCTGGGTCGTCGAGATGACAATATGACGCAACTGTGATTCTTCATCGGATCAGCCACACCCCTACTAGCAGTGGCGTAGCCAGGCCCCAGGCACCAGGGGCCTTGGCCTGGGGCGTGGAGGCAAAATTCCTTCGTTCACTGTAGCCTTTTTTTTTACACTGTTCAACACTATTTAGTACTGTAGAAAGTCAATTGGCCTGGGGCGTGTAACCTGGCTGGCTACGCTACTGCCTACTAGAGACGAACCACTTGGAGTGGGTTGATTGCCACTTCACTACAACGAGCACTGAACTCGCAGGAGATCGATGAGGTAGCCTCAGAGAATAAGCAACCATTTCTTTCATAAGAGCAAGTACAATAAGATATAATAAGCAGGCTATAAGATTTAAAATAATATAATTTTACTAAGTTGGATGAGGAAAGAGGAGAGAGAAGAGAAGCGGGCTATAGAATAAGAGCCAACTGGAGCGCGTGCTTCTAGGTACTTTTTTTGAGGTAGCGTGCTTCTCGGTATTTTGTGAGAATGAAAGGTGGGCTATATACTAATAGAATAGTCCATACTTATATGTAACTATTGTATAGGCTGGCTATTAGATTGACTATAGATGGCATGTGACACTAGCCTATAGCCAACTCTTCTATTACACTTGCTCTAAGGCCTTTAGTTGGAAGGAATAAACTTGAAGAATTACCACGTGGCAATTGCCATCTTACTGTTACTAGAAAATAAACCCGTGCTCCGCTACGGGTTGTTTTATTACATTTTTATCCTTATCCAGTTATTTCCTTTGATTGGAAAAAAATTGTCTTAACTAAATTATCTGACAATCTTCTCTGATCGAGGGAGTGGTTTCTACTATGCGTTCCCTCACTTCTATAATTGAAAATGAAATTTATGTTGCTACTCATGATATTTGATGAAACTTGAAACTTGAAGAAAAAAGACTGACCACTTTCTTAGACTTATATTATACTCTCTCCGATCAGAAATTAAATTCTATCTCTCTCTATGACGCGGACGCGAGTATTTTTGTTGCCCCATTTTCCCATCATCAGATTCTGGCATGTCCGGTGGGACATATTTCTCCTCTCATCTTTGAATTCCAACATAGGATCACAACATATTACTTTGAAAAATATACATCATAAAAAACAATATATATGCAAAAAAACTAATGTATGGCTTTGTTTGAAAGAAAGAATGACAGATGAAAACTCAGAGCAGTTTTTTTCTTGTGCTCTGGATCATTTTCGGTTGAGGTGCCACTTAAGATTGATGGCACCAATACTTTCCAATCGGAGGAGATACCAAGAATATAACAGCTTTTTTGAACTTTGAAGTTATGGCGAAGAAGGAATGGCCTACTCATGATCGTCTTTCACTTCAATGGAAGTGCGAAGACTTCTAAAATCTGATGAGAAACCTATATAAGTTGAGAGTTTATTGCATATGAAAATTAGTTCTACACTCTTAGCAGGGATGATTTCATAGATACCTTGAAATAGATGGGCTCAAATGGAAGTAGTCGAGAGGATAAGATTTCCTCACTCTTCGGTGGATTTCAGATCGAAGCCATATCTAGTTCCAACGTCGCCGGCGAAGCGCCAACGTAGCTGCGCCGCTCGTGTTCCTCGATGCCGTCCGCTCCCGCGCCCGTGTTCCGCCTCTGCCCAGTCCATTGTCACCAGAAACACCTCCACCGCCAGGGAGCTTAACGTGGTGCGGTAGGGAAGAACGAGATCACCTAGATCGCTTGGAACCTCAACATCGTTGGCCCCGTTGTCGCACTGGTCGAGGCCCCATCTGTGACCTCCCTGATGCCACTAACGGGCCTCCAAGTTAGTGCTAATCCAGACATCAGCATGCCTTGTTCCATCCTGCTCACATAATTTCAATTGTTTGTGATGAATTAACTCTTCATTTATAGTAGTAGCAGCCGCGATTTGGACGCGTCGGAGGCATGCTCGGGTCGAGCACAAGCGGAACCGCGGCGGCGTGCACGCACAAGCCCAGCTTGACTGCCGTGGCACCGGCGCACAAGCGTAGCGCCCCACGACATCGAACCCATACGCGGTAGACCCGCCGCCGCTGCTGTCCACGCGCCCTCGTTCCTCCTCCTACTCTTTTTGTTTGCGGCGGGGAGCATGGTCCGGTAGCCGATAACTCCAGAGATGGTGCCCTCCACTTATCAGGTGCGGCGGTGGACATCGTCGATGTTTGTCTGCGATGGGGCCGGCAAGCTGACGCGCAGATCCGTGGACCTTGAAGATTTTCATGGGGCGAGAGGGAAAATTACGGAGTCAAGCAATCAATGTAGCTGAATCAAAGTATTTATGGTTTCGATTTGGTAGTAATCAGAGTTCGATACTATCTCGTTTGGTTTGGGTGCAGGACAGGAGAAAGGGTTCGACGTACGACAATTTTTTCTACGGGAACGACACTCGATTCCGGTTATTTTGACGTATGAAAACGGCTTTTAACCGTACCATGGTTTTTTAACCATCACGCCCTCATGCCGTATTATTAGTAGAGAAGGTGCATGGTGCTCTGTCGCCGCGGGCGGCGAGGGCGCGACTGGAGGAAGATCTGGGAAAGCTGGACATCACCGATGAGGAGGCCACTCCTTTGGTGATTGATGATCGTGATGCAGGGGAGCAGCAGAAGTGGATGCTGGCAGGGAAAGTGCTCTATCGCCATGTATTCCACATCCAAACCATTATTAGTGCTCTGCGTCCGGCGTGGGGGAACCCGAAAGGCTTACAATTCCGATCTGTTGGAGAGAACAAGTTCGTAGCGGAGTTCGCCTCGCAGCGGGATCGTGACCGTGTATGGGACGGATCTCCATGGCACGTTAGCAAGAACGCCGTAATTTTGTCTGAGTTCGAGGAGTGCATGCAACCCTCGGAACTCCGTTTTGATCGGCTGCAGCTATGGGCGAGAATCATGAATCTGCCCTTCAATTTGAGGGATAAAAAGTGGTGGTTGCCGATCGCACAACAAATTGACAAGAAGGTGAAGGAGGTACAGTTTGATCATACAGGTGGCTTTCTCAGGGCAAGGGTTACAGTGGAGGTAGCTAGTCCTTTGAGGAGAGTTGTTCTGATTGATTCGGCCAGGAGACAGAAGATGGATTTGTACGAGGTGCAGTATGAGCAGATACCACACTTCTGCTTCTCCTGTGGTCGTTTAGGGCACTCGGATCTCTTGTGTCCAACTCCTGGGACACGTGATGCTGACGGGAATTTGCCGTATGGGAAAGGTTTGAGAGCTCCGGATGAGCGGAGGAAATCCTCGTTCAGCGAGGGATCTTCTGGAGGTTATGCTAACCACAATAATAAGGCAGATACTCGGGGCTCGAGTACTGCTGCCGAAACTGGTTGCGAGGCCACGTCTCCGCTGAAAAAGAGCAACAATCTGAATAAGCGTAAGGCGGGTGGGCAGACGCAGTATTACAGAAAGGTTGAAGTTCCTCGCTTGATGATTGAACCAGCTGCTACTGATGCCAATAATATAGAGGTTCCTGTCACGGTTACGGCGGAGGAAATAGATAGGAGTGAGGAGGTTGAAGGGCGTGATCCGAAGAAAAATAAACCCACGCCCACAAATTCTGGAAATTCGGCAGCGGCTGCAGCGCAGCCCTGCCCAGAACAATGAGTTGCATGAGTTGGAATGGTCGCAGGCTTGGGAACCAGGCGACCATTCGGGAGCTTCGCAATGTCGTGAAGCAGGAAGGTCCCAGCCTACTCTTTGTGATGGAAACAAAATTATCAAAGGAGAGGGTAGAGAGTTTGCAGAGAATTCTTGGCTTTGCTGGATGTTTCGGTGTGTCCAGCGTGGGGCTTAGTGGTGGTATTGCACTTTTCTGGTCAGCAGATGTGTATGTTGACCTTAAGAATTTTAGTTCCTGCCATATAGATGTTATGGTGAGGAGAAATGATAATAGTGGTACTGAATGGAGATTAACAGGATTCTATGGAGCTCCTAGAGTGGAGGATCGGTATCACAGTTGGAGGTTCCTCAGAACTTTATTTGCTATTAAGCATTCGGCATGGCTTTGTCTTGGAGATTTTAATGAAACTCTTTTTGCGACGGAGCACTTCTCCCGAGCGGCCAGGCCACAGTGGCAAATGAAAGCTTTTCATGAGGCAGTAGAAGATTGTTCGCTCATTGATCTAGGCTGGTCAGGAGTGGAATATACATGGGACAACGGACAATCGGGTGAGTCAAATGTTAAAGCAAGGCTGGATCGAGCCTTTGGAAATAATGAGTTCCTCAATAAGTTTGAGTTTACTTCAGTGCGGCATATTGTCACAACGGAGTCTGACCACTGTTTTATCCTTGTGAAATTTCGTGAGAATATGGCTGCTGGACGAGCTAGAGGTGCAAGGCAGTTCCGTTATGAGAATGTCTGGCAAACGCATGTCGATTACGACCAGCTTGTCTTGGATAAATGGCAGAAAGGGGCTGGGTCGCATGGACTGGTTGGAGTGCTCCAAGCTCTGAATACGATGCAAACAAGCCTTAGTACTTGGGGTGCCAAAGAATTCGGAGATTTGGCGCGTAAGGGGCGAAAACTGCGTCAGAAGCTAGACCGGCTCCGCGGCAGATCGGTCGGGAGGGGGCCAACTGACGAAGAAAAGGCTATAGTTAAACAGCTTCGTGAAACTCTTCGTCGAGAAGAAATCTGGATGCGTCAGCGATCCAGGGTACAATGGTTGCGCGAAGGGGATCGCAACACAACATACTTTCACTCGCAGGCTGCACAAAGGAAGCGCTTGAATAAAATTTCAGAACTGGAGCGTGCAGATGGTACCAAGTGTGTATCCTGGGAGGAGAACTGTGATGAGATTCAGGGGTTCTATCAAAATTTGTACATGACGCAGGGGTTTAGGCCCATGGATGAGCTCCTGGATATTGTTCCAACACGTGTAACACAAGCTATGAATGCAGAATTTGACAAACCATACACGTCAGAGGAGGTGAAGTGTGCATTATTCCAGATGGCGCCATCTAAGGCACCAGGAGTGGACGGATTTACAGCCGGGTTTTTTCAGCGTCACTGGACACTGTTAAAGGATGATATTGTCCCTGCCGTACTGGGGTTTTTGAATGGAGGTGAACTAGCAGAAGGTCTAAATGATACTTCAATCACATTGATTCCCAAGGTACGACACCCGCAGCGTATTTCTCAGTATAGACCCATCTCCCTTTGTTCTGTGTTATATAAGATGGCATCTAAGTATATAGCTAACAGAGCTAGGGTTTCTTTGGGAGATATTATTGGAGAAGAGCAGAGTGCATTTGTTCCCGGCCGTTTAATCACTGATAATGTCTTGATTGCATATGAGAGTGTGCATGCCATGCGGAAGCGGAAGAAAGGGAAAAATTATGTATGTGCTGTCAAGCTCGATATGATGAAGGCATATGATCGAGTTGAGTGGCATTATTTGGAAGCTATTATGATTAAACTGGGATTTAGTGCAAATTTTGTCCGTCTAATCATGAAGTGTGTGACTTCGGTCAGATTCACTATTCGTGCAAATGGAGAATTGTTACCATATTTTACGCCCACGAGGGGGCTACGGCAAGGTGATCCGATGTCTCCTTTTTGTTTCTCATATGTGCAGAGGGTTTTACAACTTTACTGAATTTATTTGGAGGAGTTTCGGTGGATAGAGGGATTAGGGCGAGCCCGAGATCACCCTGGATAAATCATTTGCTCTTCGCAGATGATAGTTTGATTTTTATGAAGGCGAACGAGCAGAGTGCTTTCAGATTGAATGACATTTTGAGAATCTATGGAGACTGTTCAGGCCAATGTGTAAATAAGGAGAAGAGCTCAATATACTTCAGTCCAAACACGTCTCAAGAGATTCGTCAGACTTTGAAATTAACGATGGGTATTGCAGTGGAAGCATTCAGCGAGCGATATTTGGGACTTCCTACTGCAGTGGGTCGTATTACTAGTGGAACCTTTGATCATCTTGGTGAAAGGATTCGCACTAAATTGCAAGGAGGGTCTGAGAGGATGGTCTCCTGTGCAGGTCGTGAGGTTTTTCTGAAATCAGTTATTCAGTCAATACCGACTTTCAGTATGTGTTGTTTTCAGCTAACAAAAAAGGTATGTACACAGTTGGTGTCCTACATGGCTAGATATTGGTGGAGTAGTTCGATCGATCGCAGGTCAATGCACTGGATCGCTTGGGATTTACTCGCATCTCCAAAATGCAAAGGCGGCATGGGCTTTCGCGATCTGGAAATTTTTAACTTGGCGCTCTTAGGCAAGCATGGTTGGAGATTTATCACACACCCTGACTCTTTATGCGCGCGGGTGTTGAAGACTAAGTACTTTCCTAACACAAGTTTTTTGGAGGCCACAACTCCTAATGGATGTTCAGCTACGTGGAGAGCAATTGTGGCTGGGAGGGTAGCTTTGGAGGCTGGTCTAATTAAAAGGATCGGCGATGGTTCCTCTACGGCCATATGGACAGAAAACTGGATTCCAGGAATTATTTCAATGAGACCATCTGCCCAGATTGAAGACGATGTTCTGAATAATGTTTCCGATCTAATTGATGCTGATAATTGGACGTGGAAAGCAGCGTTGGTCAGGAGAAACTTCACGGCGCCGGAGGCGGATGCAATCCTCAATATTCCGTTACGACGTGACGGCGGTGAAGACTTCTGGGCCTGGGGCCTAGAAAAGAATGGTATCTACTCTGTTAAATCGGCGTACCGATCTCTAGTGACGCGTAACGAGCTTAGTTCTCTAGCGGAAGGGACGGTTACTGAATCTTCAAATTCTGATACACAGCTGTGGAACCGGCTATGGAAACTGAACGTGGTGCCAAAGGTTCGGGTATTTTGGTGGCGGGTTTTACGTGGTATTTTACCAGTGGAGAAAACATTGCAGTACCGACATATTGCGACTTTGGCTCAGTGTAAAGTTTGTCGTTCAGCAAACGAAGATATGATGCATGCACTAATTCAGTGCACACATGCAAAGCGTTTCTGGATGGAAGCTCGGGAATGGCTGGACATTAAGCTTCCTGACCTTCATCCAGCAACTTGGTCGAGGGACATTTTATGTGATCCTTTATTCTCTGAGGAGCAACGACCGAAGATTATCACGGTGATGTGGGCTATATGGACGTCCCGGAATAATATTGTTCATGATAAGGGAAGCCTTGATCCGATACAGTCTATGAAGATCACGAGAGATGCGCTTGCTGTGCTCGAGGTGCCTAGGCAGCATGCGACAATCTTGCCGGGTCATGGATGGAGGCCTCCTGATGATGATTGGATGAAGATAAATACTGATGCTGGAATCTCTCTGGATGCAAGGAAAGGTGGAGCGGGGGGGATAGCACGATCTCCTACCGGCTTCATTGGGGCTTGGAGCAAACCATATCCAGGTATCACTGACCCCTTGATCGCCGAGGCCATGTCTCTTCGGGAGGGTGTCATTTTTGCAAAGCTCCGAGGTTTTCAGCGAGTGGTTTTTGAAGTTGATTGCTTGGAGGTTGTTAACCTCTGGGACTCGCGCGCTGGTTCACGCTCTGTAGTAGCGCCAATTCTCCAAGATATTGAAGGGCTAGCCTCATCGTTTATTTATTTTGTTATTCAGCATGCAAAACGATCTGCTAATGTGCCGGCCCATCTGTGTGCAAAGTTTGCTTGTACACAGGAGGATACCTGCTGTTGGTTCGATCATGTACCTAGTTTCCTTACTACCAGCCTCTAAGCTGACAGTGCAGGAGTGTTTGATTCTGAATAAAGCCCTATAAATTCCCCAAAAAAAAAGAGATTTAAAAGATTTGTCGATTGACAATTCGTCTTTGTCTTGTCACATGTCTCAGTCCCGCACGACCCACTCGATATAAATTTCCTTTAAATAAGCATTTCCTATTATCTTTTAACATAGAAATTAGTAAAATTAAATTCAGATGCAAATACAAATATGAAATTTAGATACAAAATTAGCTGTAAAGTATTTTTAAAAACACGGAGTCATAATTAGGTACATACACTCATCTTATGAATGCGCACATGCATAACCTGCTTGTGTGAGCATCTCCAACAAAGTAGGCCTGTAATTGGGCACGGGCTGATCACGTCGCCGTTAGCCCATCCCGTTTAATTCGCTCTCTTGGACATCCTTCATCAGGAGGAAAAAAGTGACAGACACAAGCAGCGCATCTGCTACCGCCGCCACCCGCTTCGACCTCCATGGCGTTGGCGACAAGCGCCATGGCCGGGAAAAATTCATCCCCTCTGCTAGTCCCTTCTGCATTCACTTTCCCCCTCAACTCCCCTTCTTCGGCCATACTAATCGTGCCCCTCGAGCAGCAGGGGTCTACCGAGATCCGTGGGGAGCAGCCGGCGGCCGCCGAGGTCCTCAGGGATTCGCATGCCGTCGATGAGATGGGGTACTTATCTCCCTCGTCCTTGCGCTTGGGCAATCGGCGCAAGATGGAGAGGAGAACGCGATACGTGGGACGCCGATGTCAGCGACGAGAGGCTGCGTCCACCCGCAGAAGTAGTCCGAGAGGACGACGACGACGCGGTCGACGGTGTCGGAGAGAGCGCGAGCCCAGTAGAGGAGCGGACCAAGGAGGCCGGAGAAGACAACGATGAGGGCACCGAAGAGGACCGGCGAACATCCCTTGGCGGACTCGATGCTGAAGGGGAAGGTCGTGTGGGAGGGTAACGGGGGGATGAGCGCGCGAACGAGACCATGTGGCTTTGCGCCGGGTATGGGACCACCGGGACGTGTGGCGCTCGGGCGGCGGTGGCCATCCAAAGTGGTGCATGTGGTGAACTGCATCCGCGAAGCACTCCATGAGCGGCGACTTGGTAGGTGTCTCCTAGAAATTGTGGTGTTTCTAGTGGGTACAAGTGGACGTACAGACGCCGCTTTATTTGAATGAATTAAAAGGATGGAAGCGGCTCTCCCGTCTCACTTCAGCGGACATAAGTGAACAAGCAGTGGACACCCACGGCGGTGCTCACTTACAGGCTGACAATAAAGTGAGTCTAAGAGACTAATCCAGCAAATCTTGAGATAGACGAAGTCACCATAGGCGGCTCACTAGCGATGGAAATATAGCCTTTCACCAAATATTTCACATTTATGAGACACCAAACATATCAAATCTAGGTTTGACCTCCTAAGTTTTAACCATCCAACCACATGTTTATTAATTTGACTTCCATATTTCGACAAATGTTAGAACACATGTATGCGATAATCGGATTGATAGGCAACTTTTTTTGCAGGAAATATCCGAATCTATTTCATGAGCTTACGAGAAGTATAAGACAACCTAAACATAATAAGAATTACATTTACATTGAGATTTTTGGACCACCTAACAACGACTATTATCGCCAGAGCGAGCCGTCGACGTGTCGTTGTCGCTGCTCTCTTATTGGAGTCGGCCGGATGTTGTTGATGACAGTCGGGAAGTCTTCATGCACGTGCCCCTAAGGACCAACGTCTTAGAGCCGAAATCGTCGCCCTTGAACCTTTCAATCAATCTGAAACTTTTAACACCAAACTTGTAACATACGTAGACCGGAAGAGATCCATCGCTCTATGGAATTGGCGATCATCCCCGCCCTCCGTAACTCCACTAGCGAGATCATCGCCAACATGGTGAACGAGGAGGCGGGTATAACTTATTCTAAACAACACCATCATCGCCACCATAGCAAGAATGCGAGTTGACCAAACTCTAAGACACTTAAAAAACACCGAGCGCAAGTCCGAGATCACACCCTCCTCCCGCCACCAAAGCGGCGCGAAGAAGAGACGACAATCTGTCTATTCCCGATCGTAGATTCCGCATGCCAATAATAACATATAAAAAAAATAAAACTGTGAGACTTAGAACTCAGATCGGTTGAGAGCGAGACTTGGGGGCTGCCAAACCACGAGGCTACTACTGGTTCTCAACGTGCCAGTGACACCAGGCCAGGAAAATTAGGTGAGCCAAAACTAAAAGCGTGGGTTAAGGTTAAATCCGCGCACGCACATTGTGCACACTCCCGCATGATTTCCGCCGATTTATCTGTGGGTTTTCCGCAGCTTCCAATCGATTCATCTTCTGTCCGTGAGAATTGGAGGCGGAGCTCCTCGTCGTGTCCGCTGGCTGCCCAAATCGGTGTTCTGACCAACCCCTAACGCTCTTTTCCTCCTTCGTCTGCGTTTGTTCTTCCGCTCCCATCGTCCAGCACGGCGCCCGCGACCTGTTTAATGTAAGGACTCGCTTTAATTCTGAGAAATCGCATGGTCAGTTGAATCTTGGAGCATGGATCTAACCCTATTTCTTGTTAGTTAACATGCCTCTACTGATTTTGAAATTTACTTCGATTTTTAGTCCGGCGCATGTCTTAGTACTTAGTTGGATGGCGAATTGCTTTTTCCTAGTTATTATAGTTATGCTTTAGTTCGATCGGAATTTAGGTGTTACTTACGCAAGTATGGAAGGTTGGGTAAAATTCAGGGATCCAATTCTTCTTCTATGGGGGCAGGGGTTCAACTGAACATCCATGTCCATCGAATAATTCTGGGCCTGCTGGTTGGTTAGCTCTTGAGTTGGGTGACTTGGGTCATTGATACCTCAGATTGAAAATGATTGGTCGAACCTTCTGGTGGTATACACAGATGAATTATATGATGTTGCATTTCTTTCCGAAGTTAGTGTTCTATATGTACTGTACTTCATGCCGACAGCAAAATAATTGCAGGGAGACAGTAGCACTGGAAGAAGTTCAGAACTGTGTGGTGAAGCTGGTTAGTTGTTTGTAGAATTAGGAATTTTCCATGCCAATTATGACTTTGTGAAAGGAATGCTTCAGTTATATTAATACATCCATTTATTCATAGAGGAGCAATCCTCAAAGGCATAGGGATAAAGTATATGTTGGCTGTGGGGCTGGATTTGGGGGTGACCGGCCGATGGCTGCTTTGAAGTTACTGGAGAGAGTCGAAGAACTTAATTACATAGTACTGGAGTGTTTGGCGGAGCGGACACTTGCAGACCGCTACCGAGTTATGATGTCGGGAGGCAAAGGATTTGATCCCCGAGGTATTGTTTTTGAGAAATAGTTGATACTTATGCATTTAGTTGCGTTGCTTCTCAAAGCGGGTGATTACTTTTATCTTTTGGGCTGCATCTGTGGTCCCAAGTTCATGGAGAAAATATTTCGTTTATTGAACTTCTCTGATTTTTATCATATAATACATAGTTTGGTCCTTTTTCAGTAGGGCTTCTTAATTGACTCTATTTCAATAAATTGCTTTGTACTGTAGATAAGAACCTTAATGCACCTGATATGTTAATATGCAGTTAAGGAGTGGTTGTCTATGCTTCTACCCTTGGCTTTGGATAGAGAAGTTTGCATAATAACTAACATGGGTGCAAGTAAGACAACGCTCACTGTAGTTTTGCTTTACCTCACTTATTTTGTTTTCTCACTTCAATACTTTAAGTGTCATCTCTATTTATTAGTTGATCCACCTGGAGCACAGAAGGAAATACTGGACCTTGCATCTAATTTGGGACTGGAGATAACAGTTGCTATAGCTTATGAATCATCGATTTCACATTCAGGTACTTTTGAGTTTTGATCTGCTCGATAGTAACAATTGTATAATGCTTTGGGTGCTACCAAGGCTATAAGTAAGGAATGCCAACCATCATAACTTTGTGCGTGTAATCAAAACAAATAGTCAACATTATAACTGTTTTAAGTTTTTTTTTGCAGAAAGCTCTGTATTATCAAATGAATCAAGTGGGGCCAGGCAGGTAATCTGTTTAAATCAATTAGCTGCGCCCTTATAATTTTTTCATTGTTGCTGTATTTTTTCTTCAAGAAAACTAGCATTTATCGAACTTACAAGAAAGTAAGTGGCCATAATTAGTTAACAATTTGCATCCAAACTTCTGACGTTCCATCATAGTATGTTAATATATCTAGTTATGTACCATGTAGTCCATGGCACATAAGAGCTTTGTGGTTGACGTGAGGTGGCAAAAGATCATTACTGGAGGATCTAGAAAAAACTTGGGAGAGAAAACTATGAATGGGGAGTTGGAAACTCTGTGATCAGGAGATTCTACGGTGTACCCATTCTAGAACTTAAGAAACATATTGTTGCTGCTTTGCCTCTCTATATTTTCCTGGCCATTTTCAACTGAAGTGGGCGATAATCCAGAACTTGCATATTATTTTTTATCTCGGTTCTCCATTTGAAGGAATTTCTTTGTGCGTGCAGGGAAGAAGCACATACCTTGGTGCAGCCCCTATTGTACATTGCCTAGAAAATTACAAACCACATGTTGTCATTACTTCTCGGGTTGCTGATGCTGCACTATTCTTAGCACCTATGGTATATATGCCTTTCATGGCTATTTTTTATGTTAATATTTTCATAATGTAACTCCATTATTGTAACGTTTGAGTTCTAGCATAATGAGTAAGTCATGGTAGGAGGACGGGACATTGGGCTTTATTTTACCAGGCTTTAGTTATGTTTTTCTTCTCTTTAGGTCCCTCGAAAGATGTAAATCTGAATATGTTTTTTCTTATCATAATTATTTAGTTAATGTTTTATCCTTTTCCCACTGCCTTATAATATAAAGGTCTACGAATTGGGTTGGGATTGGAATGACTTTGAGGAGTTGGCACAAGGGACATTAGCTAGCCATCTTTTGGAATGCGGTTGTCAACTCACTGGAGGATATTTCACGCACCCTGGTACATCTCTTGTTCTATCAAAATCATTAGACGGGTATTTTCACTTCACTCACGCATGTTTATCCAATGTTCTACTTCTGATCTTGTAAAGAGCAGGAGATGCATATCGAGATTTTTCTTTTGAGCAGCTTCTGGGTTTGTCTCTTCCATATGCTGAAGTGAGTTACAAAGGGGAAGTTTGTGTTGGCAAGGCAAATGGTAGCGGAGGTCTTCTGAGTTATAGCACATGTGCAGAACAGCTTCTGTATGAAGTTGGAGATCCTGCAAACTACATAACTCCTGATCTGGTGAGGTCAAATGACATTTCCAATTCTATGTAGGTTCATGTCTGAACTGTGGTTATTTTTTTATGGAGCAGATTGTAGATTTCAGTGAGGTGCAGTTCCATCAAATATCAAAAGACAAGGTTCACTGTAAAGGAGCAAAACCATCTAATCCTTGTCGGCCTGAGAAACTCCTCCAATTGTTCCCTATTGTATGTTTTCCTAGTAAGAATATAAATTGTGCTAATTTCAAGTTTTTCGTTTCGTCTTCGTCCAAGTAAAAGCATCCAGTGGTACTCTGTTAGCTATGTTGCTGGAACCACGGAAACCTTCAATATAAATGGAGTATTAAATGTATTATATGGCTGAAAATTTGTGTCTGATAGCATTACTGTTTCCTAATCAAAGTTATATTTGATCAATTATCCTAATCAATGTGAACTTGCTGTTTATAAGTGTGATAAAAAGAATCAAACAGTAGTGTTTATGAATAGAAGAAAGGCCCTTTAATTTTAGTCTATCCAGATAGTTTTCCGATAGGCTCTCATAGTTAACTTCTCAATATAGTCGTTCAATTTTTTTAGGGAAGTGGATGGAAAGGCTGGGGAGAGATATCATATGGTGGACCAGAGTGTTTAAGGCGTGCTCAGGCAGCAGAATACCTAGTAAGTTCATGGTGCAAATTTTTTATTTTTTTGTAGATTCTCTTGTCTCCTAACAGTTGAATGTAGTTCTTTACACACGACACACAAAGGCAGTTTCTGCACTTGAACATTTTATTCTGGCATTAGGTTAGGTCATGGATGGATGAAAGATATCCTGGCATCGAAGAGAAAATTGTTGCATATATTATTGGATATGATAGTTTGAAAGCTATTGGAGGTAATAAAGACAGTTTCTCTGGCAAGGAAGTCATAGATGCTAGACTTCGGATGGATGGGCTATTTGATCAGGAGGAGCATGCTGATGGATTCGTTCAGGAGTTCATTGCACTTTATACAAATGGTCCAGCTGGGGGTGGTGGCATCAGGTACTTGCAATTAGGTATTATAATTATGCATGCACTGAGGTATTGCATTACGTAGATTCTAACCAATGACATTTGGAGAAACATGGAAATGAAATTTGATATCACCATTCGTGGTGAAAATGTCAGCCTTTTTCTTTTTTCCTTGTTCCTGGAGTCACTAAAACAATTTGACTAGTTTGTTTCCATTTGGCAGCACTGGGCAGAAGAAGGAAGTAATTTTGCAAAAGTTGCTGGTATTCATGACCGCTCCACTTAATCTCATGAACAGTTATTATGTTGCTTTTCTGATTTTTTTCATTATATCAGACACCAGTTCTTAACTTGATGACAATCTTTGCTATATCATTAATTCTATTTGTACAGATTGATAGGGAAAATATCTTCTGGCAAGTCAATGTAAAGAACTCAATCATTCCTAGCTCAGAAAATCGGTCTACAAACATTGAGAAGGGTCAGGTGCGTACTCTTCAAGAGAAAAAGTATGCAGGAAGTTATGCAACGGCCATTCAACACCTCAATACAAACTTGGACGAACCACCATCTCCTCTATCTGCTCCATCTGGATCAGAGATCACTCTCTACCATGTAGCCCACAGCAGAGCTGGTGATAAAGGAAATGATCTGAATTTGTCCATCATTCCTCATTTCCCTGATGACATTGACCGGCTCAGGACTGTGATCACTCCTGACTGGGTGAAGAATGTTGTTTCACCCCTCCTTGAGTTTTCCTCGTTTCCAAATGATCAAGCAATCAAGCGTCGAAACCATCTACTTGAGCATGTCGTGGTTGAAATTTATGATGTCCCTGGTATCAGCTCTTTGAACATTGTGGTGAGGAATATCCTTGACGGCGGCGTGAACTGCTCCAGAAGGATAGATCGGCACGGGAAGACTCTGTCAGATCTCATCTTGTGCCAGAAAGTTATCTTGCCTTTGTAGTTACAAGTGATACATTACCGGCACCCAATGGGTAGATTATATCTAAAGATTATGTACTATTTCTGAAATAGAAAACTTGACTTGTTATATGAAAGAACATATGTTATTAATCATTTAGCATCAGTGGCTGTTGGCTTGAAATGGAGCAGATGTGATTCTAGAGAGCCACATGTGCCTCTTATATGATCACTATATGAGCATCTCAGTTCTGGCTAGGATAAATCAGTAAGACCTTGCTGTGTAGTCATGGTGGAACTGCTGTTATCGAAACACGGTTCTCAGTTATGGAAGTAACTAGAATATACCTAGGTGCCGTGGCAGGAGCTAAGTCGCACTAAGGACATTACAACGGGCACACGGTCGTTACACAAACATTTGGTTCAACATTACAGGGTTGAAGGCAGTACATGATTTTGATGTTCAGGAATTGTCATGTACCATCTTTCTTAATGCCCTCGACGATCACATACACTGGTGACTGATCAAAGCTCTGAGCTTCCAGATGTCGCTTCAGCACCAGGGTGTAAATTTCAAGAATGATATTGCCCATTACCAGGTCGGTAGCGAGATGAAATGCTTCAAGAACTGCTTTGACTTCAGCATTCAGTGGGCTATGCAAATTGTTCAGATGCCTCACAGCCGTGAACAGATCTTCCCCTGAGTGATCTCGAAGAACCGCATCCCATGCTCCACTTGCTGAATCCCCATAGTATGCACCATCAATGTTGATCTTGAAAACATCTGTCATCAGGAGGTTTGTCTTTGAATTGTCGTCTCTCCACCGTTTGGCTTCGACAGTTCAAAATATATCAGGAATCTCCGTTTGACGTTTCCTCCTGCCTCTTTTGTCCCCCCACTTAGTTCTGTTTCGTTCGTTCCACCAGGTGCACATCATAACATACGTACAGGTTCTATCTTCACCCTACAGAGTTTTGGGAGGGCCTACCAAACCAGCCCCAACTAACGCACAGTTGATCGAAAGAGACTCAATCTCCCCTTGATTTTGCGATCGGACATTTCCTGCACAGCGCAACATCTTGTTCCCCACCATCTCTTTGGCTCTTGCTCTCTCTCCACTGGACACCATCACCGTTCAGTAGAACATGGCGCCGGTGAAGGTGTTCGGACCGGCCTCGTCGACGAATGTGGCACGGGTGCTAGTTTGCCTGGAGGAGGTAGGCGCCGAGTACGAGCTTGTCGACATCGACTTCCCTGGCAAGGGACATAAGCGCCCTGAGCATCTCGCCAGAAATGTAAGATGAACATTGCCGTTCTTCTCTTTTTGTTCAGTCACATTAATCCCGTCGGTTGCTAGATTGCTGACGCTACTCAAACTTGCAGCCGTTTGGGCAGGTCCCAGCTTTACAAGATGGGGATCTCGTCCTCTTCGGTGAGCTTGCTTAATTTATTCCATGAAAGACTTAGTACTAGTACTTAATAATTCTTGGTTAACTACGGAGTTATGATTCGCTTGAGTCTGCAGCTGCGAAAGATTTGATTCATATTCCCCAGTTTGCATCAATTAATCTGTGCTCTATAATTTCGTTAGAATTTCTTCATCTTTCCTAGAGTCACGCGCCATTGCCAAGTTTGTTCTTCGCAAGTACAAGTCGGACAAAGTTGACTTGATGAGGGAGTGTGACCTGGAAGAAGCTGCCATGGTAGACGTATGGACGGAGGTAGAAACACACCAGTACCATCCAGCCCTCTCGCCGATCGTGTTGGAATGTTTTATATACCCGACCTTACGTGGTCTCCCCACAAACCAGAAGATTGTGTATGAAAGCTTAGAGAAGGCAAAGAAGGTTCTGGAAATCTACGAAGCTCACCTGTCCAAGCACAAGTATTTAGCCGGCGATTTCGTCAGCTTTGCAGATCTGAACCATTTCCCGTGTACTTTCTACCTCATGGATTCGACGCCTTATGGATCTCTCTTCGACCCGTACCCTCATGTGAAAGCCTGGTGGGAGGATTTGATGTCCAGGCCGTCGATGAAGAAGCTCGGTGCAAATATGACCACCAGGGATAGCTACAACTAACTGGAATCCGATTCATGCAAAATTCGTATTTTCTCTTATGTATCAGTGTGTACCTAATGAAGACTTACATATTCACTTGAGAAATCGTACTACCTATAACTCCATTGGATGCAGGGCGCTTTCAATGAACTAAATGTTGGAATTTGGTTGTGGGCTTTAGCCCATGGCCCAATACAAATTCTGAAATTCTTATGGCCCATTCATGCCTATAAAGGGATGACATCAAAATTTAGTCCCTTCTTGCTAGTTTGGAGGGAGTTGCACCAATATATATTAGTGGAGTGTTCTACTACCTCCTAAAGTGAGAGAAGATGAGTGGCTTACACGCGCGCTCCTCCTCCTTCGCCGCCCGCCTCGCCACACCTCGTCATGACGCACGCGTTGTGGTTTGAATTATTGCGCGAGTTATTTTCTAACTCGGACATGGGCTGCTCCCCACGTCTTACCTGACCGGCTATATATAAGAGGCTCAGTCTAGTCACGCCATATCACATCCCGTCTCTCACCTCCAGAGCCTTGCGCCGCCGCTACACCTTCTCCATCCCGTCTTCCGTCGTGCACCGGACGATGAGACAGTAGGCCTCCAGAACCCCGCATCTCGTGAACCTATACGGATGAGGGGCGATCAGGTTTTTGGGGAGCGCTTCTACACGACTACTGACGGCATCACGTCGATCGACGACTCCTTCCCCAACGAGGACTTCTTCCCGGACATCAACGGCCTCTACATAGACGACATGGCTGAAGACGCTGCTACCAACACGAACCTCAACGCCAACGCGAACGCAAATCTGAATGCGAACGCGAATCCTCCTGCAACACCGTATGCAATATGTTCCTATCTATTTCAATTTCTGTTACATTTCCTTGTACTAGTGTTTGTAATAGATGTGATCTGTTTATCTATGTTAGATGTGATATGTTCGTCTATTCTGCTAGTATGCATGATTAGATTAATTTCTGCAATTATCATCATGCTTTATTATTGGTTATTTCGGATTAAATCTTATGGTAAATTGCTTATATTTTCAACACTAACAAGTTTACCTTTCGCCACCTTTGCTAAACCATTTCTCGTGCACTTTCTACCTCATGGTGCCACACCTTATGGATCTCTTTTTCACTCGACCCTCATGTGAAAGCATTGTGGGATGATTTAATATTTGTCGAGGGATAAAGTAGCCGGGGTGTCAGCACCTTGCTCGCGTAATCACTAGATCACATGAAATTTGTAGTCACGAGAGCTCAAATGAACAAATGGAACACAACACAAAGACACGAGTTTACCTAGGTCCCCCTCCCCGTCCCCCTCATTGATGGGTAGCAGCGCTACTCCTGCCTAGTTCTTGTATATTATGATGTGCATAGAGGGTTACGATGTGTAGAGGGACTCAATGAGATTGAGGTGTTACAAGTGTCATGAGCTGTCACAAAGGGCCATCACCGATGTTTCAAGGGGCCAACGCCGATGCATATGGGTCTGTGGTATTGTTGTGAGGCCACATGATGTTGGTGCATTGCCCAGATGATGTTGCAAGTCGAATGGTAGGAAACACTACAAATGTTGCAAGATGCTCTAAGGGGCCATAACGTACGCTTCAAGGGGTTGAAGCCGGTGCTATAAAGGACCATTGTTGATGCTACGAGGAGGAGATGGAATCGTTGCGGTAGGACAACCGTGGGAAACACTGCAAACATTTCAAGCTGCTCCCATGGGATACAATGGGTGCTTCGGGTCAACGCTGGTGCAGGAAAGGACACACTAGTACATGACGCTGAGGACACTTTGCAAGGGAAACAAACGACAATAAAACCCACGCTAAAACGTGAATCTGCGTTGCCAACCTAGCCTGCCCGACAATGGCCCCCGCTGCGGAGACAAGATTAGCCATGGTTATTTTACAACATTCCCCACCAACTTTGTGCAAACAGGCTTTAGGAAATCTCTGTATGCAATATAGGTCCTATAGAGTTCTCCGTTTCCAATATTACCTTTCTCTATAGGCATGGTTGATGTGATCACATTTTGTGCCTCTAGTATGCTTGACTCCATAATGTTATGCTTGTGATGCAAACACACTTAAATATGGTGGTAAAATAATTGTGCTTGTTCTATGCATATGAAAAATTAGCAATGCAAATGGTTGGATCCAAAAATGCGAAACTGATAAGGACAACCTTGTGGAAACGAACAAGAAAAAGGATTGTTGCTGATAAAGCGCCTTATCTGTGACGGTTTTTCATACCGTTGCCATAGAGGCCTTCACACGTCACATTCTTCCGTTGCTGATGGGGATTTCGCTCTATGTCCATACTGATCGGGGGCATGTCAGAGATAAGTGGAGCAAGCCCGTACCCTTACAATACGCGGGCTTGCACCCGCTTTCAATCCATGATGACCACGACGCCATCGACATGAAAGCCTGCATCCAGAAGCTCCAAAAGAATGGTGACATAAAGAAAAGCAACCAAACTTGAGAGCTAGAGCTGTGAATCGGACCTCTAGATCTTCCATTTTAGAAAGTAGCAAGCAATGAATAAAATGGCTCAAACCGACCTACCCGACGTGCTATAAGCGTTCAACATGATGGATGGATGATATCTCTGTTGTTGCTGCTTAGTACCCTATTTATACCGATCTAGCTTATAGCTGGGATTTCTAGAAAGATAAGCTGATTGATGAAGACAGTTTGGCCCGATCTTTCACGATTCACCTCCTGATCCAATGAATCCGAAAAATCTCCCAATCACGTGAGCGATACACACAACCTGAAGATGGGGAAACATCAATCCTGCGAGCAACTCGTCTATGTAGACGAAGCTCATGCTGAATAAATGAATCCGACAGACAACTCGATGATGAACAGCGAGCCTCACGCCGAAGCATGATAATCCTTGGTAGCTCAAGAACCTTCAAGCAATATATCAATAAGATAGATAATTAGACGAGCGCAGATATGCCATCATAATACGCCAACCCCGAAGGGGACGGAACACATGGTGAAACACAATTTTCTACATAATTTTCTGCCTCCCTAAACCCTAGCCGCCCAACCTCCTTATATAGGCGGCCAGAAAACTATTGGGCTTGGACAGGTCCAAATTCAAAACATAAAATAAAACCTAAGTGGCCGACAACATGACCTGTCTAATGAATAACATGGATACTATTATAAATGAATGACATAACCTTAGACTTAATTACTGCATGTCGTAGGATGTCCTAGGTGTCAATCCTGATCATCCTCCCCTTCTTGGAAAGGCGTTGTCCTCAATGCCGGAGGGTCTTCTCGAGCACGTGACGTCAAATCAACAATATCGCCACTCTTCATCTTCAAGCCTTGCCAGCCTGCCACACCACATCCTCCCTCTCGGCTAGCTTGACTTGCCTTTGGCGCCTTTTAGTCTTCGGCTCCACCAACGGACCAACCTGATGAAGACACAAATGATTATTTCAATGCAATGTCGAAGCACACCTCGCAAATCACACATAGCAAACAAGACAGATTCCTGCACACGAAGGATCCAAATGAGCTGAGTACGCTTGTACATGCAAACTGAATTTTGGAAAAAATTTGAGCGCACCACCCAAAACAAACAGGACAAATTTCTGCATGCCATGAGTCTAAATGACTTTAGTTTGCCACCTCTTGAAAACTAACAACCACTGTGTCTTTTTAATGCAAAAATTCCCACGAAGAGCCAAACTGAGAGTAGTTAGCATAAAACCACGACATTTGCGCTTAAATTTCAGAAAACCGCAGGTTTTCGTTTGAATCGCAAAATGTCGCAAGTATACAGGAGATTTTTTGCAATGTGCACTAATCTGTCAATTCCGGCCGATTGACACTGAATCTGACCACTCGGGCCCACCTGTAAGGCTGACGTGTCAAGGAGAGACGACGGCCGTTGGCTTCGGTTAACTCTGACATGGCGGGCCCACCTTTTTTGGTCTGAAAGGGTGGGGGGCAGGCAGTTAGGGTTTTCAGTTGGCTCCCCACCCCCTCCCGCGCCCCTGTCCTAAACCCGAAATGGCGGCGGCGCCCCCCGGCGGCTTCTTCCCTGGCTCCGATGCAGCTGACGCCGGCGACCCTTTCTCCGACGAGCTCGTCGGCGGCGGGACTCAGGCGAGCAGCAGCGCTGCAGTTCCAATTCGCGGGCCGGAGCCGCCGCGTGCTGGCGGCCAGTCGCTGGAGCAATCTGCGGCGGCGGCGCTCGCGCGTGTGGTACTTGCCTCACCGGCAAAGGATAGCCATCGGTGGGGCTCCTCCTTGTGTGGCGTCGAGTAAGTTCTTTCTTTCCCTCTCTGTAATTTCTAAAAATTTCTGTATGTGCATCTGTTACTGGCGATCTCGATCTAGTTTGTTGTAGAAAGAAATTAGAAGCCAGCAAGTAGTAATTTTAGCTGAATGTACTGCTGCTAAGTACGATTAAATGGATGTTGGAGTTGCTGTCAATTTTGCAGTGCTGTCAATTATGCTAAATGCATTGTTGTGAAAAAATTATTGTAGGAAGAAATTAGGCAATATATTAATAGTGCTACCACTTCCCTATGTTTTTGCAGTCTAGATGATGAAATTTGGGAGATAAGGTTTAATTTCCCCGGGATAGATAATCTGGAAAGAACACTATGTGAATCAGACATAACAGTTCTGAATTTGTTGGCTCTCATAGAAGGTCATGGCTATGATATCCTTGATAGGATGTACTATGTGAGAGAAAAGGGAAAGGGTTTTGAAGGAATGGAATGTTTGGACAGCATGGAAAAAGTGGAGAAGATGCTAAAGCAATATGAGCATCAGAAGATTTTAAATTTGACTGTCTTGAAGCATAGAGAAGCAGCTCCAGCTGGATTTAACATGGATGATTTGGAGGCTATGGTGGCAGAGGATGATCAGTTCATTTCTGTGGACAGTTATGGTGTTACACACATCAGTGATGATGAAGCTGCCATGTATCCAGTAGCAATTGACTATAGTGATGTACTTTACATGGGAACACAGCAAAGCTGCAACATGTCCAAGGGAAAGAGGAAGGTGTCTTATGAAGTTGTCCCTGTTGGTGTAATTGAAGAAGATGATATGTTCATGTGGGAAGGGAAGCAGATAGGGGAGTACAACCCTGAAGATCATGACAAAGGTATAGCAGAGGAACTTGAACTCATAAAGCAATTGAAGAGGCAGAAGAAGGAAGCAGTAGAGGAGCAGCAGAAGGACAAGCAAAAGCAGAAAATGAAGCTGAAGGAGAAGGAGAAGGAAGACAGTGATGATGAAGACATTCACATTGAAGGAGATACTGATGTTGAAGAGTTTTTTGAAGGAGAGGAAGATTCAGAGCAGGAGGAAGAGGAAGATGAGGGTGATGTTGTAGAAGTTGACTTCACTGTTGAGAAGAAAAAGGCAATGAGGCCAGGACCAACTACCAGATCACACCATGAAGAAGAGTTTCCAGAGCCAGAAGATTTTTTTCCTTCAGGAGATGAGGACTGCCATTCTGATGAACTGGTTAGCAGTGATGATGATGATGGATGGGTGAAGAAGTTTGTCCTGCCTAGTGGCAAGGGAAGAAGGCAAGTGAAGGTCAAGAAGAGAGTGTGGTATGATGAGGCTAGAGAAGATGCACATGAACAATTTGCATTGAAGTTGTGTTTCAGAGATGTATACCAGTTCAGAGTTGCACTCAGGAATTACCACATAGCACAGCTTAGGAATTTCTCATATCACAGGAACAATCCAGACAGTATCATAGTGGAATGCAGTGAGAAAAAACATGGATGCCCATTCTACTTGACTGCATCAGAAATAGCACATGAAAAGACCTTTTGCATTAGGAAATTCAGAGCTATGCACACTTGCATTCCACATGGGGAGAACACAAAGGTGTCCATAGACTGGCTGGCACATCAGTCAGAACAAGCAATGAGGACTGATCCCAACACTTGTGTTGACACTCTGATTGATAATGCAAAGCAGAGGTTTGGAGTGGAAGTCCCTAGGAGCAAGGCTTACAGGGCAAGAAAGAAGGCATTTGATACTGTCATGGGTGATCAGAAGAAGCAGTACACCAGGCTTAGGGATTATCTGCAGGCTATCTTGGACACCAATCCAGGAAGCAGGTGCATTGTGACATGCAGGCACTTAGTGGAGCATCCAAGTATTAATCCTAGATTCCATGGACTATTTATCTGCTGGAATGCATCAAAGGAAGGTTTTCTTCAAGGATGCAGGCCATTCATAGGTATGTATTGTATACAAATGCACTTGTTAACCTCTGAAAAAACATATCAATTGCTTACACACATTGTTTGTTTGGTAACACATGTAGGAGTAGATGGATGCTTCATAAAATTGACCACAGGGCAACAAATACTTGCTGCTACTGGTAGAGATGGGAACAACAATATCTTCCCTGTTGCCTTTGGTGTTGTAGACAAGGAAGACTATGCAAGCTGGCTGTGGTTTCTAACTCAACTGAAGTCTTGCATTGGAGAGTCAAGCAAATTTGGAAACTACACTATAATATCAGATAGGCAAAAGGTGAAATAATCTACCTTGCATAGTCATGTGCTTTATATTTTTGTACCTGTGTTTGCTCAAGGCCTCCTGCATAACATGACAAGTGCTATATATTTGTGTAACAGGGTTTGCTCAAGGCCATTTCAAAGGTTTTCCCTAATTCACCTCAGAGGTACTGCCTGAGGCATATATATGCCAACTTCCAGTCTGCTGGCTTCAGAGGTCCAGAATTGAAGAAGACCATCTTTGCAGCAAGCTACTCTTACACAAAGAGTGGCTTTGAGAAAGCAATGGATGCCCTGAAGATAGAGTGCCCTCAAGCCCACCACTGGATGATGCAGATACCAGTTGAAGCATGGGCCAGACATGCTTTTGACACCACTTGCAAGACTGATCTGGTGGTGAACAATCTCAGTGAAGTCTTCAACAAGATGATACTTGATGTCAGAAACAAGCCAATAAGGACTATGCTTGATGGCATCAAGGACAAGCTCATGGTGAAGTACAGTGGCACCAGGATGAAAGCAGAGACAACAAGGTGGGAAATAACTCCATTTTATGCAGAGAAACTTGAAGAAGCTAAAAAACACTCTAGGCAGTGTAAAGCAAAGAATGCAGATGTTGGGTTGTGGCAGGTGAGCACAAGTGGTCCTGGGGTACATGCTGTTGATCTAAGGGCTAGGACATGTGGATGCGGGTACTGGGATGTGACTGGCATCCCCTGCAACCATGCCATTTCTGTGATACAGAAACTCAAACAGCATCCAGAGGACTATGTCCATGACTTCTTCAAGAAGCCAATGTACAAGAAAGCATTCAGCTATGTAATTTACCCTGTCCCAGGAGCAGAAGACTGGCCAAGGACAAACACTTGTGACATTGATCCACCTGTGTTCAGAGAGAAGCCAGGAAGAAAGCAAACAAAGAGGAGGAAATCTGCCTTTGAGGTGCCAGCCCCTAGAGATACTTCAAGGATGGGAACAATCACATGTAGCAATTGCAACCAAGCAGGGCATTGGTACCCATCTTGTGGTTTCCCTCTAAGGCCTGAACTAGCACTAAGGAAAGCATAACACCAGGTAACTTGAATAAATCTCTAATTACTAAGATGTGGACAAGCTTACACTTGAATAAATCTCTAATCACATGTAGCAATTTATCTGTTTTTGTTTTGTTAATAGTCCACCAGGTTGAGCTCCCAGGATGTCTCCACTTCAACATCTGCTGCCACTCCAGCAGCTCCAGCAGCACCACCTCCAAGAGCACCAGCACCTCCAAGGTCATCTGCACCAGCACTTCCTAGAGCACCAGCACCTCCAAGGTCATCTGCACCAGCACCTCCTGCAGCAGCAGCACCTCCTGCAGTAGCACCAGCCAGAGCATCTACACCAGCACCAGCCAAGTCATCTGCACCAGGACCATCCAAGTCATCTGCACCAGCACCTGCCACAAAAGCCTGGTCTGCACCAAGGGCTGTAGCTATAGCTCAACCTACTAGCAGTGAACCTCCAGCACGCAGGGTTAGCACCAGGAAGAGTGTCATCACTGGGAGGATGGAGGAATATCTGAATGCAGGGAAGCATACTTCACACAAGTGATGCATTTGTGGTGAGACATGATGTGTGAGCTATGAGACAATTTGCTATGTGTTTGTGTCTGAGACTATGTGTTTGTGGTGAGACAGGATGTGTGATGTGTGTTTGTGTTCAGAGACATGATGTTTGATGTGTGAGACTATGTTCTTGCTATGTTATTTATCATGTGTGAGACTATGTTATTTATGGTGTGTTATGACTATTTTTATGTTTACTTCTTTGGTTTTGTTATCATGTGTCATGATGCATATGTTGTTATGCATATTCTAGAGTGATGTCGAGATCATGCGAGGGGTCTCGGCAATATTCTAGAGTGATGTCGAGATCAAGCGAGAGGTCTCGACAATATTCTAGAGTGATGTCGACATCAAGCGAGGGGTCTCGGCAATATTCTAGAGTGATGTCAAGATCAAGCGAGTGGTCTCGGCAATATTCTAGAGTGATGTCGACATCAAGCGAGGGGTCTCGACAATATTCTAGAGTGATGTCGAGATCAAGCGAGGGGTCTCAGCAATATTCTAGAGTGATGTCGAGATCAAGCGAGGGGTCTCGACAATATTCTAGAGTGATGTCGACATCAAGCGAGGGGTCTCGGCAATATTCCAACACAACACTTGATTCAACACTTGATGCAAATGTCATCACCATTGCAAAAAAACAACTCTATGTAACACAACAAACAAAGATGGCAATGTCATCACCACAACTTTTCATCACACAGATAAGATGGAAACTATATTCCAACACAACACTTGATTCAACACTCACATAGTTCTAGTTCACATACTGAGTTCAACAGCCAGACCTAACACTTGATTCAACACTCACATAGTTCAGCACAACACTTGGTTCAACATTAACAGGATACATCATCCTAATAAAAACTAGAGACATGGTTCAACATTAAGAGGATACATCATCCTCATAAATAGGTAAGATAACAGAAATCACTCATCCATGATATTCCTAATCCTCTGCATCTTCTCCTTATTGGCATCACCTGCTTGGATCATTTCATATATTACATACTCTAATTTTTTCTTCTCCTCCTTCAGAGCATCTCTCTCCATGACAGCAGCATTCTTCTGCTCCTTCAGAGTCTCTCTCTCCACAGCAGCAGCATTCTTCTTCTCCTTCATCACCTCTGCTTGAGTTTTCACCAGCTGCTTCAGCTCACCCATTGCATTCTTGAGCACATCAACTTCATTGGTCAACCTAGCAATCATACAGTCCTTCTCCTCCATTTCCTGCTGTTCTTTTCCTTTAATCTTGTGATAGTTAGCCTCCATCACCCTCCTTTGAGTATCATCCTTGAACTGCCTCACATCATTCATTAGACTGAGGTACTTCTTCTCAGTCTTGTTCTTCTCTTCATTCATCTCCTTGAGCAACTTAGCATTCTCAATCCTGTCATCAATTCTTGCACTGCTGGTTAAATCATACATGCTCCACAGCCTGCCAATAGCATTCTTCAATGTTTGTGGCCACTCATTATCTAGCCATGATTGGAAACCACAGTTATGGAATTCCTACAAGAGAAGGAATAATTTTATCAATCAAACAATTAGCTAAATTGACAGTACCTAAAATGCAACATTTTCAGTTGATAATTTTATCAATCAAACATTGACAGTAGCTAAAAAGGACAGTACCAGTAGCTCAAACATTGACACTTGCTAAAATTCATCATAAATATTTCTATACTGATCAATCAAACATTGACAATAGCAGTAGCTATATTGCAACATTTTAGTAGCTAAAGTTAGATCATCTGATCAAATAGGCAAGTTCATTCACAGTAACATAGGCGAGTTGATTCACAGTAACTATAATAATTTACAGAATATAGTTGGCACATATAAATCTAGGAAAAATAGAATTAGTACTTACGTCTTGGACTTGGCACATATAAAATCTCCTGCCTAGGTTGGATCCTTCAAAAGCAACACATTTCCTCGGCTCAAGCCTATGCTTGCGGCACACCTTAGGGCAGCCCACAGCAATCCCGTGAAATTCGGGATCATCACAGGTATCAGGACAGTAGTCGAACGCTGTCTGAGGCTGGAACAACAGAAATTGCAAAGAAACCATGACGAATCTACCTAAACGACCACGGAATCAAGAAAATCGGGGACTGGAAACCCTAACCCTAGATTTTGGGGGAAACTTAACTTAACGCTAGCAGGCATGGAGGGCTTGAGCTCACGCTGTGGTTCGAACTCGGCATGTCGCTGATGCTCGCCGGAGGGCGCAAACACGGCGGCCAGCGGCGGATCTCCGGCGGCGAGCTTCGACCTTGCTTCCTTCCTCTGGTTGGCGGGAGCGGAGTGGAGCGAGGGGTCAACTGACCAACGGCTGGGTGGACCGGTCTGTTTTACCAGTCAATAGGTGGGCCCGCCATGTCAGAGTTAACGGGAGCGAACGGCCGTCGTCCCTCCTTGACACGTCAGCCTTACAGGTGGGCCCGAGTGGTCAGATTCAGTGTCAATCGGCCGGAATTGACAGATTAGTGCACATTGCAAAAAATCTCCTGTATACTTGCGACATTTTGCGATTCAAACGAAAACCTGCGGTTTTCCAAAATTTGAGCGCAAATGTCGTGGTTTTACGCTAACTACTCGCCAAACTGAACATAGTCACGTAAAAGCAACCGATATATTCTGCATCCAATCATTATTCCTCTGCTATATGTTATGCAAACAAACAGCGAGAACTGAATGAAAACCAAGCTGAAAACGTGTCAGCCAATCCATGTTCTTCCAATCTCTACCAAACTTTCCTACTAGTTTCTTTCCCTTTTTAAAAAAACTTGTAGCGATTTGTTTCCTCTTTCGTTCCCGTTCCTTTGAGAGACCGCCAGGGGCGGCCAAATGAGACCAGGCACAGTGGGGGCTGCTCGATCCTAGGGCGCGAGCTAGGCCTCGCTCGCGGGCACAATGGGATGACCTAATAGGGGACAGACCCAGAGCATGCAGCCGATTGACCCCAGGCGATGCGGCTGATCCAGGCGATCGATCGCCCGAGGACAGACTTCCTCCATGGTCTAGCGAGAAACAATCTCATTTTTTCTCCATCGATGTCTGTTGCCAAGACGAGCATCCACCAATTTTGACTGATAACGATCAAGATCCGACCTGTATAATGATCGGAGCGACCGAAACGAGCAAAAATCCCCACGATCACCCACATGAGATCGATCTTGACACCTCGATTGTAGCAGCAGCTTGGTGACTTACAGCCTCTCCTCCTCAATCCACTCGCCACCAGCGACTCTGCCAATAGATACATCGCCGTTGTGCAGATCACAAAAAATCAACTCGACGACTGTAACCGCACCGTGATCAACCTGACGCTCTGATACCAAGATGATGAAGACAGTGTGGCCTGATCTTTCATGATGCACCTCCTAATCCAATGAATCCGATAAATCTCCCAATCATCTGAGCGATACACGCAACCTGAAGATGGGGAAACGTCAATCATGCGAGCAACTCGTCTATGTAGATGAACC
Organism: Dactylis glomerata; assembly: GCA_007115705.1. NCBI lineage: Eukaryota > Viridiplantae > Streptophyta > Magnoliopsida > Poales > Poaceae > Dactylis > Dactylis glomerata. Next base: position 1,478,833 of record QXEO01000436.1, on the reverse strand, counting down.
TCACGCTGAATAGATGAATCTGATGGGAAACTTGGTAATGAACAACGAGCCTCACGCCAAAGCACGTCAATCCTTATAACTCAAGAACCTTCAAGCAATATATCAATAAGATAGATAATCAGACGAGCATGGATACCCCGTCATAATCAGGGGCGGGCCCACTTCAACTCAAGGGTATTCAACTGAATACCCAAATATTTTATAAATATACATGTATGCAGTATGATAATGTTCTACAACATGTATAATAAAGACAGACTCTCTTGTTATGACAAGTGGAAGAACTAGCTCAAGTGGTTTGGAAATGCAGCTTTCATTGTTGGTTCGGTTCAAACCATCATCTTTGCAGTTTTTTCTTATTAAAAAAACAATCTTTTTGCATGCATTTTTTTGTTAAAGAAATCTCATATAGTATTTTTTTACACTTGTATTTTCATGTGATCTTCATTAGTTAGAAATTTGTGCAAAGTTACATGTTTGATAGTTTTAATTTAGTAAGCTTATATTTCTCAATGACAAGTATCCTTCTGATTGCAATAGTTTATCAAGCACATATGAGGTTCACTAGTTCATACTCAATTTTTTATAAGCATTATTTCATAAAATAAATTGTTATTATAAATTTGAATACCCATACTCAATATTTTGGGCCCGCCCCTAGTCATAATACGCCAACTCCGGAGGGGATGGAACACACGGTGGAACACAATGTTCTACATAATTTTCTGCCTCCCTAAACCCTAGCCGCCCAGCCTCTTTATATAGAGGCCACAAAACTATTGGGCTTGGACATGCCCAAATCCAAAATATAAAATGAAACCTAAGTGGCCAACAACATGACCTGGCTAATGAATAACATGGATACAATTATAAATAGATAACACAACCTTAGACTTAATTACCGCATGTCGTAGGATGTCCTAATGTGCAAATCCTCATCACTTATGCCGCCCTTAGGGTTGGAGTGCCTAAATGAATATTCCTGAACAAAAGTTGCAAAGATAGAAGATATGTAAATTGTACCATCAAGGGAAACGCACTATTGTTAGTTGATCTAGGGAATCAGAAGAACAATTAGAAAATCAGGACACAAAGAATAGATTTTTGTATTAAGCACTGGAGTCATAAGGAATTGAAAGAACGGGTTTCATATCACACACAAGAAGTGAAATATGTTTGCAGGAAGCTTGTGCCAGTTTCAGAAGACATCGCATCAAGATTGGAGGAAAGACTTTTAGTGCAATACTACGAAGACCTAGCATGCAATATGGAGACACCTACCATGGGCGCCTATATATAATCAAGACGATTCCATATCTATGCCAAAGTTGTTGTTGTAGACTCCATAGCCATAAATCCTAGATCTAATTGTAAACCTCATCTGGCGAACTCTATAAGCCCACCAAGATCTTAGTCTTTGTAATCTTTGTACACTCCATCGTGATTCCATAGATAATAAAGTCCAAGATAAGTTCATCATAATTGTGTTTTTGATCCAAATCTTGCTCCGAGCCTCCCGCCGAATAAATAAGCTCGTCTCAAGCCTCTAGAGTTGGATTGGCTTTGGATCGTGAAAACTATCCTTCGTCACCATGGCCGACGAGGAGGAGCGTGGTTTCCTCGGGCATCGCCCCTCATGTTGCTAGTGAGAAAATCGGTGGGGATGAAGTTAGGTTACATTTTGACATGGCCTTGTTTTGATCCGATCGGGTTGAATTCTAGCCGTTGGTTTGATCCAACGATCCACAGCGAGTCGGGCAAGTAAACGGGCCTATGTTCGCTTTTTGGCCAAATCTGATGTTGGGCTACGACACTAGGCTGCACCGGTTTTGTTTAATGGTTTTTTTTAAATTTCAGTGCAATTCCATTATGTTAAATACTGAATATTGCTTTATGTTTTGCATTGTTTTATATAGAAAGTAATTCCCTAGAATATGATTAGTAAACATGTTATTATTCTGAACAAAAATGAACCAACGAGATTTTTTGTTTATAATATTTAATGTCTTTTAATGTTGTATGATCATTTCAAGCATTGAATAATACTATTTGAATTCCTTATATGATTAATTTTGATGATTATTTTCATAATTTCATGACTATAAAATTAATTCTGACTAACATTGTGTTAATTTTGAAAGTCAACCCCTAATGTTCTTATAGTTTGAAGTCATTTATGCCCAACGGTGTTATGACGTAGACTTAGAATTTAATGTTTATGGTATGATTTATTTGTATTCATGCAATTTACAAATGAATGTCCATATTTAAATTTCAGCTTCCGCTGCGATATGCTATGATATCGTCGAGCAATTGATAGGAATTAACTTTCCTCACTACAAGTACTCAATCGAGTTATGTTTGGCCTTCAATGAGTTTAATTATGTCTAAAGGGAGGATAAGCCCTCGACACCCGTTGTTGGTGCCGAGTGGTATGAGGAACTTAAGAAACTTATGACTCCAAGGTGGAGAAATGGAAAAAAAAATCAAATCAGCGTGGCTATGCTACTTATTAAATCATCCATTTCACATGAGATTATTGGGGCTCTCCCCAAGAAGGACACTCTTAAGAAATTTATGGAAGCCATCGAGAAACAATTCAAAGGCTGTTAAAAGGTTTATGCACATGAGCATTTTTTAAATCTAGTTGGGAATTATAAAGTTGATGAAGATACTTGGGAATTATAAAGTTGATATGTCAGGGAACACATGTTTTGAATAAATTGAAGAATCTATAAAGTGAGCTAAGTGAAACCTGCTCATTATAATGATTTTGGAGTCCCTCCCTGAAGATTTTACAAAATCAACTATAACTCCATGAAGGAAAAATGGACACTTGCTGAGATATGCCCTCAGATTGTCTAGGATGTGGAAAAATTTATGAGGCAGGAAAAGATGTGTGCCTCCTCCCTTTTTTTCTTCCTGCAGTCACCGCGGTCGAATGCCCTTTCTTACCACAGTAGCAGCATAAATCACCCAGGGAAGCGCCGCTTGAGCCGTTATCCCGTCGAGCGCCATCAGGATGGTCACGGGCCATGTCATGGCGGCGATCGCTGCCACCAGAGCCACCAACACTCAAGCCGCCACTGCCCGATCTTCCGACACCAGAGACGCTTCCTCCGCGGCCCTTGGAGCGCGCCAGCCACTCCTCCGTGAGGAGCAGCTGCCCGCCGCTGGCGTCCTCCTCGTTGAGGCCAAAGTGCTCCTCCGTGAGGAGCAGCTGCCCACCGCTGGCGCCCTCCTCGTCGAGGCCAAAGCGCTCCTCCACCGCCTTTAGGCAGCCCACCAGCTCCTTAGTTGTGAGAGTATCCAGATCCACCAATGTCTCAATGAGTCAATGGGCATGTCAATCTGCATATAGTTGCGTAGGACGACCTCGAGGAACTTGCGCACCACTTCTTTCTCTTGAATGGTTTTAGCGAGAAGCGCGAGCTGGTTTACCATATCTAAGATGTGGATGGAGAACTCATCAACGGTCTCACCGTCGTTTAAGTGGCTCGAGGTGAACTGTTTGTTCAGCGTGCCCGTCCTGGCATAAACACGCAACACCGAGCCGCATCATCTTTAGTGACTCCCATGCGTCCTTTGCCGTGTCCCTCCCTGCGAGCGTGGCCATCATCTCGTTTGGTACTCCACGGAGGATTGCTTGGAGGGCGAGACGATCATCCGCGCCGTGCCGGACTCGATCACCTCCCAGAGGCCTGCCCCTCCAACATGACTTGCATGAGAATCGCCCCCGCATGAGCTGCGGCCAACCTCCCGCATCGCACATTCCCCGTTGCCGTGCGCTCGAACCAGCCATGGCCTCAGCACCGTCAGTGGGCCTAGCACGCGGGGCTTGCGAAGAGAGATCTCCGGTCTTCGACGTGCCACTGCAGTCATCGCCCTTTGACTCGCCAGTCCTGCTGGTCACATGGTCGCCGGAGGGATCTGCCACACGGGGTCTGATACTCGATGTGGTTCGAGCTCTCTCTCCCTGCTAACTGAAGAAACATAACAGAAACAAAGACTGAATTTTGTGTAGTGTAAAATTGTACTGCTTTTCTCTTCTTCTCTATTTATTTAGCGAGATTACAAAGCGCGTGAGAGGTGGTGATCGTGCCCACGGACTAGGTCGTGCCATCCCACGATCTGGAGCAAGTCTATGCTCTCCTTGAAGATCGGAACGTACAACTCGTTCTCATCCTGCTAACGAACTCCACTAAAATACTTTCTTCGTTTCAAAATGTAAGATGTTAGCTTTGTGAAGCAAATATGTCTATACATTTTTTAGTGTATAGGTTCACTCGAATATACACATTAAAAAATATCTAGATATCTTTACTTTCACAAATCTAAAACATTTTATATTTTAAAACGGAGGGAGTAGCTAACAACTAACATGACGAAGCTGAAAACTAATACAACAGTACTAACGGCTAGATTATTTCCAACAGACCAGGCTAAACGCCCGAAGTGCCACTAGGGACCTTAGGCGATCAGGAGGATCCCCACTGTTGCCCTCCTGCACCAAGCCTGTAACGATGGCCTCTCTGGTGCCTTGTAATGCATCTCTATCTCTCTGTTATAATTAATGCATATTAGCTGTTCTAGATACTGCCAATGCATGTTTCTGTGACATACACGTTAAGTTTATGTCCAACATTAACCGCCTTCGATGACCTGTCTCGGATTGTTCTTTAAATCACACTATCTTCCGTTGATCATAGCTAGACATGAACGGATGTTTCGTTGCAGTATTGCTTGTTCCCCTTGATATTTGCCTGAAAAACGCAGCTTCATCTTCTAATATGGAGCGCATGCAGACGAGTTGGGACTGTAGCATGTCCAATCTAGAATAACTAACACAAAACCCGTGCGTTGCTACAGTCTAATAAATTTAAATCAGAACAAATCTTAGATGAGACTGTCGTCCTAGTTCACTGGACTGAACTCGTCGACCTTGCCCGATTCTTCACGCGTAGATGGCGCTAATTAGATATAACGATTAATTGAATTGTTTTTACCTCCTCGTCAATGTTCTAGTTGACACCATTCAATTTCTCCATGACATACATAGATTTCAAAATCGGAAAACCCCGTGCATAACTACTTGTAAGAATGATGTTTCCTTAGATGATCCTTTTCACGTTGCATAGTTATCTTGTGGAACAGGATAACGAGATTAATAAATAGTCAAAATGCTCTAGCAAATGTTAGCAAATGTTGACACTTCTCCTCTTTACAACTGTTTGGTTCTCACGCTTTGCAGCTCCTCGTTTCTGAATAATTATCAAGCTACGACTGTAGCCGGCTCCTAGTTTCTGAAATCTGAATCATCATCAAACTGCAAGTATCTAGACAGCTCCTCTACTAATTAGTTTAGTAGTTTGCTCTCTAGTTTATGCAAACAGTGCTCGCGACCCGTGTCCGTTCGTAACGCTAGTGCTTATGGATGTGATTGTAGAGAATACGGAAAAATATTCTTAGAGAAAACATCGTGTAAACCTTGTGGCCAGAGCCGCTAGCTGGGGCTGTTGTCTAGACGCTAGTACTCCATTGTGCGTCGATGTCAACCAGTCTTCGAGTTGGAATATGAAACGACCTCCCCATAAACGGTAAAGCATCGTGTAAAGCATGTGGCCTCCTCACCGGAGCCGTCGGGGCAGCTGCTCAGCGTGTGTGAGATCTGGAAGTCGTCCAGCGTCTCGAACTCTCCAAATGTCCGGGTTGCCTCCTCCACCAGGCAGTCGGCCATGTCGAGCTCGCCGTGCATGTACTTGGCCCAAGAGTCCGCGTGCAAGAATAGGGCGAGCACGAACATGCCCAGGCCTAGGCACGTGTGGCAGGCACGCCGTACTCGGTGGCCAGCGTCTCTCTTCACGGACGTCCTGCGTCGGAGTCGCCGATTACCGGATGCCTTGCTCCACCTGAAGGCCGAGTATTGCTGACGAATCGTGTCTTGCTGATTATGTTGATAGCCATAGGCATATATAGTGTAGGGGTAGTCGGGTTGCTACTGGATCATGGGCGTGACCGAGGCAGACTCATCCATGAGCCGTTCCATGTGATGGCCACAGCCCGGATGGTTACCTGGCTACCTGCCTTCTTCCACTTCCTTGCGCTGTCGCTGGAGCCTCACAGGTGGTCAGGTGGAGCAAGGAGAAAGTGCAATTGTCGACCGGCATAACACTGAACCCGGCCCGGTGCACGCGAGATCGATCAATGGTTGCCGCCGTCATGGCGTCATGCTCGTCGTTACCGCGGCCACCGGCAGTTAGTTCTACCCATGCATGAGTATCCGATGCGCTGCCATCATGGCTAGCCCCATCAGATCGTGACGGTCTCACCACCATGGCCGCCTCGCCCGCAGTTCTGAAGGAGAGGCTAGAGTACATCGGGCTCGGTGGGGTGCTTGCTTGATTTCTGGGAAGGCTGCTGCCGCCTGAATTCACGAAATCGCGGAGGCTGCCGCCGCCTGTTTCACGAGATCGTGGAGGATGCAGCCTATTTCACGAGATCGCGGAAGACTTCTTTAGTATAGTTGTTGCCCTTTCCTCAAGATACATCTGCTCCTAGTAGTATATTTGGCTGATGCCGTGATAAGGGAGACGGCTAGCCTTATCGCGCTCATCTTCCTCTGCCCTGAGGGCGCTTAGGCTGGCACTGCAGATCATCCTGTCGCTGATGCAAGAGATGGCTAGCTTCCGGTCGCCGCATCAGCGCCGACGACGCACCTGCAGCAGAGCGGATGAGGATTTGGCTCCTCTCCATGGCTGCCATATCTTCTTAGGCTAGCCATAGTGCTAGTATCATAGCTAGTATCATGCATCCTAGGCCCACTAAAATGCTGATGTGGCAGCTAATTAAGGAAGAGAGAGATAATTAGAGTATCATAGGTAGATACTATATCATAGCGCATATTACGAGAAAATTTAATGTTAAATAGATCTTGTACATTGTTTTGCATTGAGATTCTACAATTCAATAAATACAATGACTCTATGATACTATAATATGATACCCTTTATTATAGAAGTAGTATCATATACTAGTATCATATGCATGATACTCCTATATGATACTATGCACTATGACTAGCCTTATGTTAAGGGAAATTATGACTTTTATGATGTGGAACAAATTGAAGAATTTATTGCTTGAAAGGGTGCACTCGAACTTGCTTATTTGCTTGAAAATACTGATGATGCACCTTATAAATAGACTAACCAACCAACTAAAACAAATCGTTCCTAGACATACGGACGAATTTGAAAGCATGGTGGATGAACAAAACATAAAAAACAAATAAATTGAACAATTTTTTATTTACCGGTGGTATTAAGGGTAATATATAGTTTGGTGAATAGTTTTTTTACTTACCAGTGGTATTGAGGGTAATATGTAGTTTGGTAGAAGGGTATATCGGTTTAAAAAAGTGTTAGACGAACGAATCACGAAAACCTTACGTCCTTATTATTATTATTATTATTATTATTATTATTATTAGGTAGAGATTTCGTGCTCAGCTCCAATCTTGAGTAATTTCGTGCTTATCTCAGGTACTACCTCGGTGTCTTCCACCTGCCAGAGCCCTGCCGGCCCTGCGGATCCGGAGAAAGCGGATGACATCGCGTGCACGCATGGATGATGCAGCGCAATGGAATTCATCCACATTGCTCTTACCCTACTGCACGCACCATGCTGGAGATGGACTGACAGTCCAATCTTTTTCTTACCCAAAAGTTTTACTGCGCACATTACGGCATGCTGCTAATTTTAGATACAGACACCATCTGGCTTGATGCATACACGCATGGCAATGACATATAACCCATCCAGAAGGGGAAACATTAAGACAGATAAAATGTCTCCAAAAGATTTATATGATCTAGAAATCGGTTTTCCCACTAATATATTTTTCCGCAAGTGGGATGATAACCGATCGATCCCACGGCATTCAGCAAGTGTAGATCGGTAATGCAGAACTACAAACTGAATCAATCAAATGCACTAAATATAATCTTTCATTTTTTAACGAACGGAAACATTTGTAGAGTCTGTATATCATGAACTAGGTGCTGACAGTCACTCAAGCTAGGTGCTACCCGCAAAAAAAAAAAAGAACTAGGTGCTGACAGTCACTCAAGCTATCTGGTTGGACATGTAGCATCTTCATCTTGAATGTATGTATAAACTGTATTGCCAACATTGTATCGATAATCTTCAAACTTCCTCAAAACATGCCACCGGTGAAGATGAAGCTCTAATTTATAGGTATAATTAAGATATGATGATGTTACCTGGGTAAGAGAAAAAATTGATAATATTAACACAAGAAGCAGAAACATAAAAGAAGATGAAATGATTTTGTCGTAATTAAGCGCCAATCTCCATTACCCGATAACAAATAGGTGTACAGTTTACTTGATGCAATTTTGCCGGTACCTACTCTGCAATTTTGGCATCCCTTTTCCTGCAGAGGACTAAAAAGGAAAAATAAGATCATAATTTAACAAACAGGTAACAAAGCAGCAGGGTGTACATACTCTGGGTACGAATGGATATCCTTGCGGATGTTCTCTAGGTTCTTTAGCTCCTCTGGATTGAACAACGCATCCTTAACACAAAATCATCAGATAAGAAATAATTTAGTAAAGCAGAGAGTCAACAAATAGTATTAAGCTATCTAATTGAGTCATTTCATGCGCAAAAAAATTCAAAAAAATAAAATCATAGTGCCTTCTACCCATGGAGCCTTGTTATGCGACCTGCCACGTAGGAAATCATAACAATCATATATAAATCAAGTTTTAACATAAATGGCCACTTCTCAAATCACTAGTAGCTATGAAGGTTTATGGCTTTTCACTCAAACCCCTTCTCAAAACATCTATACCCAAAACATAATTTGTCTGAATGAGACCATAATTTTCACACTCATGTATATTTGAATTGCTAATACTTTGAGGTAGGCCAACCTGGGTTTCATTGTACAAAACATGTGTTTTTTCTTTTTCTAAATCTCTTATTTGAATTCCTTAGCCTGTTTACTATTTACTTGCCCTTGGATCCTTGATGCTACTCGGTTTTACCCTCTCCCTTCTCATAGAAGCCCAAACTTGGCCTGATTGGTCGAGCTGTTGTCACACGGATCGTGCCCACCTACCGTCGATCCTATGATCTAACAGACAGGATAACCCCTCTTTCTCTATCATCGTGGCCACCCTCTCTCTATCTGTTGGTGGCAAACTACTACCCCTCTATGTATGCTAAATAACGAGTTTGCCACCGGATTCAACAAGTTTGGTAATCACGAATTTCTTGTAGGCATTACTTTTCACGGTAAAATGATAAACTATCATGAATTTCTATTTCTTGTAGGCATTACTTTTCACGGTAAAATGATAAACTATCACGAATTTCCATTTCTTTTAGGTATTACTTTTCACGGTAAAATGATAAACTATCACAAATTTCCATTTCTTGTAGGCATTACTTTTCACGGTAAAATGATAAACTATCACGAATTTCCATTTCTTGTAGGCATTACTTTTCACGGTAAAATGATAAACTATCACGAATTTCCATTTCTTTTGGGCATTACTTTTCATGGTAAAATGATAAACTATCACGAATTTCCATTTCTTTTAGGCATTACTTTTTTGTTGAGATATAAACCCCCCACAACGGTCATCTCCTCCTTAATTTATTGTATAAACCCCACAACGGTCATCTCTACCTTAATTTATGGTGTAAACCCCACAACGTCATCTCTCCCTTATAAACCCCCACAACGGCCATCCCTCATGTCAATAGGTTCTGCCTCTCTCTTCTTCATTCACATACACTTGATCCATTGCCATGGCTTCCACGTCTCGGACGTCGACCGAAAGGGGAAGGGGAAGGGGCGGCCGGGGTGGTGGATCATCATCATTGCCACCACCACCGTCAACACTGCCATTGATCATAGAGGAGTTCTTCATCGCCATCTATGAAGACCCTTTGGCCAAGAAGGTACGTACGCGTTCTCACATATATGATGCATGTGATTAATTATGTGCATGTTCTAAAAAACCTTTAATTTCAAACGATCGGCGCTCGATCTCTTTGCAGGCACTCCCAAAAAAGTTTGCGGACTATCTTGATGGCCAGGAGCCCGCTAAGGTGTATCTGCGAGCAGCTGACTGCAGTCCTCGTCTCTGGACCGTGGAGGTCCTATTTGACGGATAAGGCCGGATGTACCTCGACAAGGGCTGGGAGAATTTTGCCATCACGCACGGCGTTGATTTCGGCTGCTTCCTACACTTCAAATATGAAGGCGATGATGTGCTCACAGTGAAGGTGTTCGACGGAACAACGTGCAGGAAGTACTACTACACGAACGACGAAGATACTGACGATGAAAGCGACGACGAAGTGAAGCCATGCATCTAAGGGGATTATGACCAAGAATATATATGTAGCTTCATATGCATCGATTTAGAGATCTAGCTATTTTCTATATATTATGCATGTAAAAATAATAGGGAATCACAATTTCCACCATGATTCGAGCACCACAGCCTTCAAACGATGCCGATGCCGATATCGGCATGGTCAGAACGGCTATGCTTGCCGCCACTGCTAGATCACCGTCGGGATGCACCCTCAATCCCGTCCCCTCATTCGATCATTGACACACCAGAGATACCACCGAGGCCAATGACGAACGTACATGCTGATGCCAATGCCGAACATGCACGCCGCTGTGGGCACGGCCACGCCGCCCCGCTATGCTGGACACCACAGACCACCGCGAGGTCTTTCCCTTCGCCACCACACTCCCCTAGCACCCATCTATACACGCCAGAAAGGAGAGACACTAGTTTTCTCTACATTGCTCGTGTTCGTGTCCGACACCGTCAGTCAAAGTGTTGAGGTCGTCGTCGATGTCCTCGACCATTTCTTCTCTTCTTTGCATGGTTAAACGCGTCTAGTTCATATCTATCTAATGCGTCTGGTCTCGCCTCATGCAGTTCTTTGTGGACATCGATCTCATCTCGGCACCCCGCAGGCCACCTCCTCCGTGCCATCGCTGTAGAGCTCCGTTTAAAAATCTAATCCTATCCGTGTATTACCCCTTGTATCAGCGTCACGGCCCCACTTGTCATTCGATATACCGAAGCCCCACTCGTCTGCGTTTTCGTCAGGGATACGGCGATGCTTACGGTCAAACAAAGATGGATGGTCTAACGTGTCTTTGCGGGCTCTACGTGGCCCCACTAGTCAGCAGATAACGGTCAAAGTTGTTGACCCGTCGGGCAACCGGCAGTTCCAGCACTTGTGAGGGTTTCAGACAAGGGCTTGGACAAAACTGAGGAAAAACTAAGGAGCTGGGGAAAACCGAGTACAACTAAGGACCCGAGGGCACGAAAATAGAAATCCATATTAATTAATGAATTAATATTAAGAAAAAAATTATATAATTAATTAAAAGGCAGCCCGCCCTAAATGGGCCCCTCCTGGAGAGGAGCCCATTAAACCCTAGGCCGCCCCTTATTGGATTAAGGGCCAGGCCCCGTGGGCTTATCCCATAGGCTAGGCCGGCTAGGGATAGGGTTTGAGGGGGTAGGTGGGGCGCCCTAGGGCTGGCCGCCGGCCTCCTTGGCTCCCTTGGCCGCTTCCCCCTAGGTTCCTTGGTGGAGGGGTAAGCCTGCCCCCTCTGACCTATATAAGGAGCCCCTGGAGGAGAGTTGGACACTCGTGGATTGAGGAAGCTCCTTGGAAGAGCTCTCCTCTCCTCCCCCCTCATTCGCCACCCCTATCCCCTCTCTCTCTCTATCTCTCTCTCTCTCTCTTGTGTGGCTCCCCGAAGGGCTGCGTAGGAGTGAGGGCGACTCCATCGCTGCACGATGAAGTCCTGCAGAATTCGGGATTGGATCCAAACTAATCTACTTCCGCAATCTTGGCTAGATCCAAGATCTGGAAGGAGTCATCATGCATCATATGTGTACGAGTACTATGAGGTGTTGCACGTGCGGCACTAAGTCATTGCGCCGGTGTTATCGCACTGGCATCGTGGCGTCGAGATCTTCACGACCTTGATGTCGGCTACGTCGTCTTCATCATCAACGCCTGTGCGGGGGCGTAATCCCCGCGATCGGTCTATGCGGGTACGTCACCGATCTCCAGTTAATCATTACAGCATTACTTCATAGATAGATCTTGGGCATTTGGGATTACGTAGGCAATAATTTTTTGTTATTTGCACCGAACCCCAATAGTGGTATCAGAGCCGATCTATGCATAGTATGCTTGTATGATTAGAACACATAGCAATATGTGGGTGTTGATCATCTTATTATTACCCTTCAACATGTATTCGCTTATATCTGTGGCATAGTTGGATTGGAGCGTCCCATGACCGACCTTACGCGCACTCGTACATGAGACTGATTCCACAATTGACGTACGACTTGTATCGTGCAAGTGGCTAGTCGGGTGTCTGTTTCTCCGACTATAGTGGATATGACGTCTACAATGGAGGGCCCTTAACGGGGACTCAAAGCAACAATGTGTTAATCAACATTGTGGTTTCATGTTCGTAGGTAAGAAACGGTTCTTGTGCGAAAGCCCTAGAAGTCATGTAAAACATGCAAAATATAAAGTAGAATCGTCTAACTTTGTTTTGCAGTGGGGCGTGTGATGTGATATGGTCAAATACGGTAAGTTGTGTGATACTAACTATGGCTTCACGACGATGGTGCCATGGGCTTGATGCCGTACCAGTGGAAGGATGGAGATCATGCCGGATCGCTCGATGGAGATCAAGCGCGTCGATGAAGAAACCATATCATATTATGCATTATTTACATTTGATGTTATTGTGTGATTCTTATTTATGCTAGTATTTAGATACACGACGGTAGCATAGAATTAGATAATCCCTAATAGAATACCAAAAAAATGTGTTCTCCCTTAGTGAAGCAATCGCCACAAAGTTCTTAGTTATGAAGCAGGCCGTGATGATCGGGGGCTAGACATATCGAAGTTCACATAAGGCGTGGGTACAAGCAATGTATGTGTCGCACATACACTAAGGTTGTTTTGGCGAGCCCTAGTATGTGTAGACATGGCCTCAGGAATACGAGACCGAAAGGTCAAGCATGGGTCACATGGATCATGTGATTGACATAAGTTCTGTCTACATTTTAAATTATATCACCGGCCGTGACAATCGGGGGCGGTGTAGTGGATGGGGACTGTGTAATTACTACGATATGTAATAAACGTTTATGATCATACCGACTTGTGGATGATCGTACCTTTTTGTGTGTGTTTTAGAACTAGTTTGCTTGATATGATGAATGCTTGTTAGATATTTCTTGTAAGATAAATTGTTTTGATCTGTTATGTTTGGGTAGGAATTTTCTTTAGACCTCTTCTGTCTATTCTTATCTATGCTAAGTCCTAGCTTTATCCTAGATCCAAACAGATGCATCCTCAATGCTAGAACAACCCCAATAAACCCACAGATGGAGATAATGATACAAAGGACAACAGCAAGGTTTAGTGTTTCAACTACAAGGAACGAGTACATTACTCATCCAAATGTCCGGAAGGAAACAACAAAGCAAACACACAAAGGAAAGTGTGAAGAAGGACGTCAGTACGATCACTTGCTAGAAGTGCAAGCGGAAGGAACACTATTCAAATAAATGCACAGAGAAAAGGACTCTAGGACTTCAGTAAGTTAGAATAACTGAAGGATACCGCGCAAACAATAAAAAGACACCCCAAGGTGTAGCTAATGTGGAAGTAATACTATTCAACCACCTCATGCAAGGAAGGTTGAAAGAGCAAACGGAGCAATGGAAAGGGCAAACAGAGCAATGGAAAGGACAAACAGAGCAATGGAAAGAGTAAACAGAGCAATGGAAAGGATTTTAATTCACCTTAAATGGCAAACCAAAGGATCTACAACTTAAAGTTTATTGCCATGAGCCTTGTTGAAAACCTCTAGCTAGGAACGATAGATTTTGTTTTCAAAAAAAAAAATCAACATGAGATTTGGGAACTTGGTTCCAATTTCAATAAAACTTTTGTTTAAAAGCAACGAGGTTGACCAAGAGTTAGAATACGAGGTTTAATAAACACAAACCTAGAGAGACATACCTATGAGAAACGACATTATTAAGCCTAAGCCTTAGGAAGATAGCATATTATACCCTAATAGTAGGCAAGTGCTGCCAACCCGTAGGAAAAATGGTAAAGATGAACTTTCAAGCATATTGTTGAAGAAGACTTACTATGGAAGATGTACATCAACATGGAAGACTTCAAGAACAGAATGGTATCACAAGGAAGGTTACCAGAATGGAATGGAATAGAATGGTATCATAAAGGAAGTAACCATAAGATGAAGAACCTCTAAGGATGATAATAAGGAGGTTGAGATGATGAGAGGATACCCTCTCAGCTTGGTCTTTTGATTGACCCAAAGAGGAGACAACTCAGCTTGGTCTTCTGAGTGAACCAAAGAGTGACTCTTCAGTGTCCAAAGTAGTTCAACAGACCCAAAGAGTGACTCCTCAGTGTCCAAAGTAGTTCAACAACTACCCCGCCGGATAAAAGGCTTTACGATAGAGTAAGCTTACCTCAAGCAACCCCATAAGGAAGGTTGGTGCCCGGATTTGTGAATAGACACCCACCTATTGTAAATGAAGATGAAGAGTGTCAATAGAATCAAAGGATGACCCAGTGCCAAGTCAAAGGATGACCCAGTGCCAAGTCAACACCAAGGTGTTTGACTATACCTAAATACGTGGACTACCTACAAAAGTTTCTTTTAAGGGTGGTAGCCACCTAGGAAACCCAATACCTACTTTTTTTTCTAGCCTCTCCAATCTCGGGGACGAGATTTCTTTTAAGGGTGGTAGTCTGTAACATCCCAAGATTTTAGCAAATTTTGGGGGAATTTTTTTTGTTTTGTTTTGAATGCATTGATTGAAATTTCACAAGGTTTTAAAACTTTTTGGGTTTATTTAAAGGCTTTAATTGAAAATCTATTTTGAACATTCTATTATTTCTTGAAGAGTTTCTTTGAGGAAGTAAAAGAATTCAAAAATACTATTTTCTACTTTTTATTCAAGCCTATGCAAGCTTGCTTGCAAAGGAAAGAATTACCCCCGTGTTTGTAAAGATTGCATTTCAAAAGTTATGATGGAGAATGATTTTCAATTATTGTCTTTATCAAATACTATTCTCTTATTTTGAAAAGTATAATTTTCAAACCCTATACCCAATTAGATTTATGCAAGCAAAACCTCTATATTATATTCATAAAGTTTTATTGAAAACCTCTTTTGTTTTGAAAACTAGTTTTACTACTGGTTTAAAACATTGTGTTGATTTTTTTTTAAAAAGAATTTAGAAGTTGGTTTGAAGTGAATGGAGTGAATTATGCAAAAGATATAAAAGAATTGGTAAAACAGGAAAAAGGAAAAAAAAGAACAAAATAAATATAAAACAGGCCGCGGGGACCGAACCGGCCCAAGCCAGCATTCGGCCCGAGGCCCAGTATCGCGCCGTCCCGAAAGGGTACGTCGCGGCTCCTCCCCCTCTTGCTGACCAGGTGACCCCACCGGTCAGCTTCCTCCTCTACCTCGCGCTGGGGTATTTATAGGGGGCCGAAGTCTTGCTGAGGGGGCTAGGGTTTGGCGAGGGGCTTGGATCGAACGGCGCAGAGGCCCTATAAATACCCCAGCGCCTCCGCCCCTTCTCCCTTTGCTTCCCCTCGAGTTCATCGCCTGGCCGCCGCGGAATCGCTCGACGGAGCACCGCAAACCTGCAGAGGTCTCCGACCAATTTCCCCCTCGCCAGTGAGCCCCGCCTTCTTATCTCTTTCATGTCTTCTTCCCCTCGTCCAGGCGCACCTCCTCATGCCCTCGGTTCGTTTTATTTTGCAGGAAATCGAGCGCGGCGTCGCGAACCCGAAGCACATCGTCGCCCTGCGCATCTCCAGCCGTCCTCTGCTTCCTCCCCTGGAAAAGATCGAGGCCGCCGTGGTCACCATCGGGTTCCTCTCATCGCGGGGAACGTCGTCGTCGACTTCTCCTCCTCGGGACACCACCGGAACTACATTGAAGCTCGAAGCCAAGCCGCAGCTCGCCGGAATCTCTCACCGGCGACCGTAACCCTAATCCACCAAGGTGAGCTCTCCTCTAATTCTTTCCGACCGTCAGATCTTAATCGTACGGCCCTAACAGATTCACTCAAGTGAACCTGTATGGGCTGATCTGGTCCATCAGATCTACTTTAGATCTAACGGCTCCTGACCCAGATCCGGCCGAACCGGTACCGGCGAATACCATAGCGCCACGTGGCCTTCTCTAAATCAAACATAAATTCAAAATAGAAATTGAATCAGATTTGGGCTGAAACTTTGAAAAATCATAACTTTTGATCTATAACTCGAAAAATAGCAAACAATATACCGTTGGAATCCTTGAGACTTGTAGAATCCAGTAGTACCATAATATTTTATATTTTACGGGTTCAAATTGAAACTATTTTCAAATTGAGATAAACTCTTTTGTTAACTTATTTAATTCATATCTTTTGAACCAAGTATCCAAAAATTACAAATTTGTAGTCTCTGGAATCCTCTCAACATGTAGAACATCATAGAATCAAGAAACAACAAAGTTGATATGTGCACACACTTTGTGCATTCAAATCTGTCCAAATCACTAATTTGAACATAATTTAAATACTATAACTTATTGTTGAATGAATCCAATTGTGTTAGCTTTGTTTTACTGCAAGCTATCCAGTGGCACCACTTCCATATTTTATTGAACCACTTCACAATTATTCAAATTCTAATATGAGAATTTGAGTATTTTCTATATCAATTAATTCTAATTCTTTCTCAATTAATGTTTCTTCTACTTTAGTAAACCCTATGATCCTAGTTAGTTATCAAATATCATCTAGACATCACGTTGATCCATATCTTGTTCATATAAACATAGTTGTCCAATTCATATGTATTCAAATTGCAATTGTGCTACTTGAGTAGAATATGAATTCATCACAAACCTAGATTTTGTTTGTAAAGTGGTGTTGTTAAAACCCATACCATAGTATGTGTTCATACACCATGTTGTTCAATAAATCCTTTGAACCATATTCTCAAATGCCATCCACCCATATTCAATCCTTGTCCACTTAATCTTGAATTCATGTGTTGAACTATTCAATTTGCAAATGTGCTAATTGAGTAATGTAATGATTCATGAATTCTAGTCCAATGTCTAAGTGTAATATATGCTATTTAAGAATAATTGTTGTCACACTTATTTAATAGTGTCACTATTACACTAACTGCCACTTATGTGATCAAATTCACATGAGTAATTCCAAGCTTCATACATGCTTTAATAAAGCATAAAGACTTCATCAATTACATCTTGCCTAGTCTATTTCTCTCCAATCATATTGATCTTTTCCAACTAGCTCTCAAATTCATATCTCACAATTCATAATCCTTTTGCCATATCTTTCTTATCATAACATCTCAATAAACCTAAATTGTTAAACAAATACTTTTCAATTGTTTGCCTTGTTGTTGTGTTTGTATGGATTGTTTATGTTATGCTATTTTTGTGTTATAGCTTGTGTGAAGTGCTACGTGCTTAGTTGAGAGAAGAGTGAAAGATCGTATTCTTCAAAAAGGCAAGTGGCACACATATCTTCTACCTATTTTTATTATGCATTAGTGATTTTCAGTAGTATGCATGATAGGTGAATATTCAATTGTTTACAAAGTGCTAGATCCTAGTAGTGAGTAGCTATCCCTGAACCCACCTTGTAGGATGCTAAATACATGAATATTGATGCTATGCTTTGATCACATGAAAAGTTGATTTGTGAATAAATTAACAACTTCAACTAAAATGAACTACCTGGGTGGATTGGTTTGTGATGGAAAGTGTAGTAGGTGGGTCCTGGGGCACATGCTAGGACAAATGTGTAACTTAGGATGCCGCTCGGGACGGCCACTCAGGATTCAAGAGATTAATAAGGCTTCCATGATTAAAGTACTTCCAGTGCAGCCTTATGACATTATGGGCTCTGTCAAGAAAAAGTAGGATTAAGGGTTCAACCAAGTGTACTGACAGCAGGTGGTAGCATAATATAGGGGGTATGGTCAGACTAGTTTGGTTGAATGCTTTTTCTGAAAGGTCTTGCTTCATTTTGTGTATGGGCGCAAAATGAAGGATAAGGTGAAAGTGCACAACCCTTACAAGGTGTTTAAAAATCTAATCGATTAGCCGAGTCCTCGGAATGGACAATTGAGTCTCTAGCCATGGAATGATCGGAAGAATCTCATCATCTTTTCTAAATGCTTTAAAACTTGACTAGCAACAATCAGGAGAAGCACGGGGTCATACACTTCGAGGGGTGGTGGTTTCTATGTTTCAAATTTTGTTGAGTTTCGCCCAGAACTACACACCTGATCCGTATGTAGCGTATGGGGGTTATCTTGACCCTTATGCATTAAAACTTTGATAAACAGGTTTTACAAAGAGATAGGATAAAACTTACTTTATGCAAATCGGCCTTTGAGATCCACTAAGCCAAAGTTCATGTAGTTTAGTCTTTTTCACAAATGCCACAAATATGTGTCATTTGCCAGTACGTTGTTGTACTGACCCCTTTGGGGCTGCATATTCAAACGTGCAGGTTTTTATTGTCGAGTAAGGAACCAGGAGTAGGATCTCGAGCTTACATTCCAACATATCTGCCTGTGGCACTTGATGAAGATGGAGGCTCATTGCAACTATGATTTATGCTGTGTACTCATAAGGTTATACACCTATGTAATCTGGATTTACGTTGTAATATTGATGCTATTGCAATGATTACTTATTTTGTACTGTGGTGCTATCTACTGATCCAGGGAATGGCACAGATACACAGGAGTTCTGTCTTTTGATAAGGCAGGGCACTACAGGGAGGGGCCCATTTAGGGTGGGCTGCCTTTTAATTAATTAATGTTTTATTAATAGTAACCCATTAATTAATATCAATTACTTTATTATTTAGTTCCTCATAGCTCCGAAACTCCTTCCGGAACCCTCCGAACAACTTTCGGATCTCCACGGAACTTTTCCAGCTTCCTCCTATCAACACTTTGGCAATTCTAGATAAATCTTAATGTCATCGTGTCCTTAAGTGTATTACCCTATGGTTCGGGAATACTCCAGACATTAACGATACTCCTCTCCGGTAAATGATCATCAATTGGATCTGGATATTCATGATGATCCCTGTGTATTCACACGAAGGACTATTGTCATTGAACCGCAAATGTCGATGTCCTATTTCTTTTGTTTCTGCGATACTTGCAATATCTGAGTCTTGATCGTCGTATCTCCATACCTAGTTCAATCTCATTGCCGACATTTCCATTTACTCATTCCCTGATATTCCATCTCCGTGACCTAGTCACATGTTTCAACATCGGATGAAATCTCACCGAGTGAGCCCAGAGTATCTTTCTGTCACGCGGAAGAACAAATTCCGCTCTTGATGTATACGCCTCAACCTACTCCATTGGAAACCCAAGAGACACCTTTTTAGTCACCTTGCTACGGTGTGACAGTTGATGCAATCAAAGCTTCCTCCGAAAGTAGTGATTAAACATGATCTCACAGTCTAAGGATTAGGTTACAACATTTCTTATTATTGCAACATGAAAACTGTAACACGATCCTGTTACATAATAATATTGGGTATGTCCATCATGGCATTTACATAATGGCATGAACCTCATTGTTAATTAGACGTATTTGTCACATGATTTGGAAACCGATCATCAGTTGACAATGAGCTAGTATAGAGGTTTAGTAGAGACTCTGGTTGTTTAATACCACACGTGTATTGGTGTTTTCGACTGACACAGTTATAGCACAGTATTAAACATATTATGAACTAAATGAAATATGCAAATAAACCATTTATTATTTTCCTCTAGGGCATATTTCCTCCAGTCTCCCACTTGCACTAGAGTACAAATAATCCAGCTGCATTTAATCATGATATCATATCAGTCATATGTGTTCTTGATCATGCTTGCTCGTGAGAGTGCGTTTCAACGATTTGTACAATTCAGACCTTTATATTCTTTGCAACTTGTCAACCAGTTTGACATTATCCCATCATCAAATGATGTCATTAAAGTATATGTTTTTGGCAGAAGTGTGAGACTTTGTATTCTAGTAATGGCATTCGATAAGTCAAAAGGAACTTTCTCTGTCGCCATACCAGAAACACACTCATCTAGAAGATAAACTTTCTAAGCCATAACATTATACTTGCCACTATCAAGTAGCCTCTAACTTTTCAATTTATATAGATTCAATCGGAGGTGCAAAGTGCAACTTTGATGTCTAACCACGCTTCCATTTATCTAAGCCTTTAATTTTGCAAATTTCCAAACCCGATAAACTCGCACTTGTGGCCAAGCTTACATTTTAGAAATATGTCCATAGTTATACCTGGAACCTCAAGGACTAACTTTGGTTCAACGATTCTCAAATCGTTCCAGAAATTGTTCTTCAAACTTATCCTTTGTTCAATGATTCTCAAATCATTCCAGAACGTGTTCTTCTATCCAAGAACTTGGGTCACATTATGCCATATACATAATACGGTTTAGATGACGTTCACAACGTGGCACAACTATCAACCACTATTATTGTATTGAGTTCCAAATCAATGTTTCCCTTATCCATTTAGTCATACAAGAGTTTCTTCTCTGACTTGTTCCATTCTGGACTTTCAGAATTTTGACTAAGAAAACATTATGACTTCATGTTTTATTTAACATATCAATCTATCTCAATAGATATCAATATTTTTTCGTTTATCTATTAATACCATTTATTCATATTTGGTAATACCAACTAGTCCATTCATAATATGTCATATACATATAAGAATGTCATCAGGCTCTCACTCAAAAATATGTCTTTACATAGAATGATGAGAAAACTATTTAATTTAGCTCCCACTCAGCTTAATGTAAATCATAGGTTTTCTCGATATTTCGGACAGTTCCAAAATCGTTTGATCATTTATGAAATCGAGATTTCTAACTGCGAGATATTAATGTCCAAAAAAAGTTTTCAGAACTTTACCTTTCCTTAAACAAATTTTAAGAACTTGCAATTTTGACAATCTAATGGATTTAATTACCTAAAAGACTTAAGCACCGCTACATGCTGTAGTCAACTTGTTGAATTTGTCAGAAATACACTTTTGTGAAAAATCTTTTATGTCCTTCTTTAAAGTTCCATTTCTTCCTTATAATCTTGCATCATTCGGGAAGATTTAAGTAACACTTTACTTAATAAGATCAAGTACTCTTACTTTTCAATCTTAAATGTAACTTCGAATTAATTAACAACTTCACTTAATAGGATTTCATGACTCCAAGTCATTTTCTCGCATTTATGTCCGCCATCTTTTATTCATAGTTCGTAGGTATGTCTTGTTCCAATAAAATGGCAAGTAAATCATGAATTATATTTTGCAAAAAGGCACAAAACTATTTATGAATCCTACTTTCTTCAATAAAGGACTTAATTGAAAATAATATGATCATCATCATTAATTTTCTCTTTTCTAATGTAGAGCTTCGCTCCAGAACATATTCCGTTGCGCTATTCTGACACTATCAAGATAAAGTCAATAACCTTATTTTGGTCCTTTATTTTCTTCCTTTTAACACCCTTACTGAGAATACTCTTTCTCTAGAATGCACCAAAACATTGCAATACAATTTTGCACTTTTGGTTTATGGAAGATATGTCCATATTACACATAAGGACACACTACAAAGATTTATTCATATTAATTCTGAATTATCATGTATAACTCAAAACTATGAATCATACTATAACTCATATAGTATTATGGCTTCCTATTTATTAAAATGAGTGTTTGCTATTTTAATTAATCACTTTTTTAAAGATAAATTCTAACGCTATAGGACATAATTCAGCATCACATAATATCCAACAAGTTATGATTTATAACACACATCAACATATTGAAGTGTTCCGGGTGTTTATTTGTTAGAATAACTTCTACAAATTCTTACACCAAAATCACAACTTATAATCTTGTCTCTTTGATCAAAATCACAAGGACTTAATTATAATTCTATCTTCATTTCCAAAATATTTTGAACACATCAAATGAATTCAAAACCCGGGAATTCAAATATTCACTTTGGATTTCTTAATGAAGAATGTGAAATAATGATATCCACTACTTGTATGAATACTATACATCGACATGTGTAATACTTAAACAAATTAAAGAACAATCCTTTTTCTTATGTTGAAATCATGTGTATGTTCTCAACAATTAGGCGTACTCTCTAAACGTGGAGTTTGAGTCATTTTGTCAAATGAAACATGATTTGTATTGCAGAAAGATCAAATCATCTAGCAAAAATACATTTCATCAATATGAAATGTTCACATGTACTTAATCATAAAGTATGACTTTAAAATAGTAGTGTCAATAAAATATGAAGTCATTATTTAGTTTGGATATTTTATGCTTATTGTTTATAAATGCTCATTAAACAATTATCTAGGATAAACAAGAATAATGAATTCATAATCATAATGTGACCATAACTTTGTCTTGCGAAACACAAGACACACAAATAAGGTCCTCAACCATTATTGATCACGAATTTATTCTAGTATCAATAATCCAGATAATAAATGTGGAGGTACAACGTGCATGGCCATCACCATCTTGATTGCCATTGTCACACGCCATAATCTCCTTCATGCAATTCTTACGCAGAAGGCCATGTTTTTGAATAAACGAGAACTTGTGTCGAATATACAAAACCTGCTATACGTGTTTAACATGAAACATTTATAACTTGTATATCAAATATACCTTTTCTGGATTGACAATTTTCCCTGCTATTGGATCTACTTTCACGCTTCTCAAATGAGTCTGTAATCCACGTAAGGTGAACGATTTCCCTTACATGGCATAGCCTATGACAATGTATTTGTAGATGGGAGCAAGTCAACACAACTCCCCATCTATCGCAAATTCATTTGTCATCCTGTAGACTTAGTCGATGAGGCACTCATAAATCCCATCATGGTTGCCGTACGACCCTTTAAGCAGATGTTCTTTTCCAACTCAATTGAAAGCAACTTGTCCACTAACCCATACTTCATAATTTTGGCTTGCGATGCCAAGAGCGCCTCAAGTTCAAGAACCATAAAACATGAGTTGGTATTTGAAGAACGCTCCCACGATTCAGATTTCATGGTATGAAGTACGGTGCTATGGACTTTTATAGAATTGTCACCATGATCATGATAATCACTACTATCATTCTTGATCGCGAAGTCCCCTGATGCGTCTCCTAATAGTTATTATATCATATAGAGATAGTTATTTCTATTTAGGAAATTCCTCATGTGTTGGTATAAACGAGAAACTTTGACCCGCCAATTTTAAGTGTTCTTTATGCATAAAAGACTAACATGGATGTGGATACTCATCTACACAAATTTTGCAAAGATATTAAAACTAAGTTGATAACATGAGCACAAATACTGTGAGCTCCCACTCTTCAGGGTCATGATCATTACTGGTCCTTTCTTCAGTGATTCAATGAGGCTGGTCATCTAAATTAGAAAGAAGAGTAGTGTAAAACAGATGAATGGGATAAGTTCTTACAAGAAAATTTTAAACTAAAAGTAAATAGATTTCATTTAGAAAACTGAATTGATTTTCTTCTTGAGGTGAGAAAAGAATCCTAGGGCTTCCTAGTCTATTCCAAACCTAGGGTCTCGATCCTACAGGCAACACTATGCTCTGATACCATTCTGTAGCACCCTGCCTTATCAAAAGACAGAACTCCTGTGTATCTGTGCCATTCCCTGGATCAGTAGATAGCACCATAGTACAAAATAAGTAATCATTGCAATAGCATCAATATTACAACGTAAATCCAGATTACATAGGTGTATAACCTTACGAGTACACAGCATAAAGCATAGTTGCAATAAGCCTCCATCTTCATCAAGTGCCACAGGCAGACATGTTGGAATGTAAGCTCGAGATCCTACTACTGGTTCCTTACTCAACAATAAAAACCTGCACGTTTGAATATGCAGCCCCAGAGGGGTCAGTACAACAACGTACTGGCAAATGACACATATTTGTGGCATTTGTGAAAAAGACTAAACTACATGAACTTTGGCTTAGTGGATCTCAAAGGCTGATTTGCATAAAGCAAGTTTTATCCTACCTCTTTGTAAAACCTTTTTATCAAAGTTTTAATTCATAAGGGTCAAGATAACCCCCATACGCTACATACGGATCAGGTGTGTAGTTCTGGGCGAAACTCAACAAAATTTGAAACACAGAAACCACCACCCCTCGAAGTGTATGGCCCTGAGCTTCTCCTGATTGTTGCTAGTCAAGTTTTAAAGCATTCAGAAAATATGATGAGATTCTTCCGATCATTCCATGGCTAGAGACTCAATTGTCCATTCCGAGGACTCGGCTAATCGATTAGATTTTTAAACACCTTGCAAGGGTTGTGCACTTTCACCTTATCCTTCATTTTGCGCCCATACACAAAATGAAACAAGACCTTTCAGAAAAAGCATTCAACCAAACTAGTCTGACCGTACCCCCTATATTATGCTACCACCTGCTGTCAGTACACTTGGTTGAACCCTTAATCCTACTTTTTCTTGACAGAGGCCATAATGTCATAAGGCTGCACTGGAAGTACTTTAATCATGGAAGCCTTATTAATCTCTTGAATCCTGAGTGGCCGTCCCGAGCGGCATCCTGAGTTACACATTTGTCCTAGCATGTGCCCCAGGACCCACCTACTACACTTTCCATCACAAACCAATCCACCTAGGTAGTTCATTTTAGTTGAAGTTGTTAATTTATTCACAAATCAACTTTTCATGTGATCAAAGCATAGCATCAATATTCATGTATTTAGCATCCTACCAGGTGGGTTCAGGGATAGCTACTCACTACTAGGATCTAGCACTTTGTAAACAATTGAATATTCACCTATCATGCATACTACTGAAAATCACTAATGCATAATAAAAATAGGTAGAAGATATGTGTGCCACTTGCCTTTTTAAAGAATACGATCTTTCACTCTTCTCTCAACTAAGCATGTAGCTCTTCACACATGCTATAACACAAAAATAGCATAACATAAACAATCCATACAAACACAACCAAACAAGGCAAACAATTGAAAAGTATTTGTTTAACAATTTAGGTTTATTGAGATGTTATGATAAGAAAGATATGGCAAAAGGATTATGAATTGTGAGATATGAATTTGAGAGCTAGTTGGAAAAGATCAATATGATTGGAGAGAAATGGACTAGGCAAGATGTAATTGATGAAGTCTTTATGCTTTATTAAAGCATGTATGAAGCTTGGAATTACTCATGTGAATTTGATCACATAAGTGACAGTTAGTGTAATAGTGACACTATTAAATAAGTGTGACAACAATTATTATTAAATAGCATATATTACACTTAGACATTGGACTAGAATTCATGAATCATTACATTACTCAATTAGCACATTTGCAAATTGAATAGTTCAACACATGAATTCAAGATTAAGTGGACAAGGATTGAATATGGGTGGATGGCATTTGAGAATATGGTTCAAAGGATTTATTGAACAACATGGTGTATGAACACATACTATGGTATGGGTTTTAACAACACCACTTTACAAACAAAATCTAGGTTTGTGATGAATTCATATTCTACTCAAGTAGCACAATTGCAATTTGAATACATATGAATTGGACAACTATGTTTATATGAACAAGATATGGATCAAGGTGATGTCTAGATGATATTTGATAACTAACTAGGATCATAGGGTTTACTAAAGTAGAAGAAACATTAAATGAGAAAGAATTAGAATTAATTGATATAGAAAATACTCAAATTCTCATATTAGAATTTGAATAATTGTGAAGTGGTTCAATAAAATATGGAAGTGGTGCCACTGGATAGCTTGCAGTAAAACAAAGCTAACACAATTGGATTCATTCAACAATAAGTTATAGTATTTAAATTATGTTCAAATTAGTGATTTGGACAGATTTGAATGCACAAAGTGTGTGCACATATCAACTTTGTTGTATCTTGATTCTATGATGTTCTACATATTGAGAGGATTCCAGAGACTACAAATTTGTAATTTTTGGATACTTAGTTCAAAAGATATGAATTAAATAAATTAACAGAAGAGTTTATCTCAATTTGAAAATAGTTTCAATTTGAACCCGTAAAATATAAAATATTATGGTACTAATGGATTCTACAAGTCTCAAGGATGCCAACGGTATATTGTTTGCTATTTTTTGAGTTACAGATCAAAAGTTATGATTTTTCAAAGTTTTAGCCCAAATCTGATTCAATTTCTATTTTGAATTTCTGTTTGATTTAGAGAAGGCTACGTGGCGCTACGGTATTCGCCGGTACCGGTTCGGCCGGATCTGGGTCAGGAGCCGTTAGATCTAAAGTAGATCTGATGGACCAGATCAGCCCATACCAGTTCACTTGAGTGAATCTGTTAGGGCCGTACGATTAAGATCTGACGGTCGGAAAGAATGAGAGGAGAGCTCACCTTGGTGGATTAGGGTTACGGTCGCCGGCGAAAGATTTCGATGAGCTACGGCTCGGCTTCGAGCTTCGGCGTAGTTCCGGTGGTGTCCCGAGGAGAAGAAGTCGACGACGACGTTCCCCGCGACGAGAGGAACCCGATGGTGACCATGGCAGCCTCGATCTTTTCCAGGGGAGGAAGCAGAGGACGGCTGGAGATGCGCGGGGCGACGATGTGCTTCGGGTTTGCGACGCCGCGCTCGATTTGCTGCGGAACAAAACGAACCGAGGGCATGAGGAGGTGCGCCTGGACGAGGGGAAGAAGACATGAAAGAGATGGGAAGGCGGGGCTCACTGGCGAGGGGGAAATTGGCCGGAGACCTCTGTAGGTTTGCGGTGCTCTGTCGAGCGATTCCGCGGCGGCCAGGCAATGAACTCGAGGGGAAGCAAAGGGAGAAGGGGGCGGAGGCGCTGGGGTATTTATAGGGGGCCGAAGTCTTGCGGAGGGGTCTAGGGTTTGGCGAGGGGCTTGGATCGAACGGCGCAGAGGCGTCGGGTGCGAGCGGGGCAGCGGCGCAAGGTAGAGGAGGAAGCTGACCGGTGGGGCCACCTAGTCAGCGAGAGGGGGAGGAGCCGCGACGTACCCTTTCGGGACAGCGCGATACTGGGCCTCGGGCCGAATGCTGGCTTGGGCCAGTTCGGTCCCCGCGGCCCGTTTTATATTTTTTTTTTCTTTTTTTTTCTTTTTCCTGTTTTACCAATTCTTTTATATCTTTTACATAATTCACTCCATTCACTTCAAACCAACTTCTAAATTCTTTTTAAAAAAAATCAACACAATGTTTTAAACCAGTAGTAAAACTAGTTTTCAAAACAAAAGATGTTTTCAATAAAACTTTATGAATATAATATAGAGGTTTTGCTTGCATAAATCTAATTGGGTATAGGGTTTGAAAATTATTCTTTTCAAAATAAGAGAATAGTATTTGATAAACACAATAATTGAAAATCATTCTCCATCATAACTTTTGAAATGCAATCTTTACAAACACAGGGGTAATTCTTTCCTTTGCAAGCAAGCTTGCATAGGCTTGAATAAAAATAGAAAATAGTATTTTTGAATTCTTTTACTTCCTCAAAGAAACTCTTCAAGAAATAATAGAATGTTTAAAATAGTTTTTCAATTAAAGCCATTAAATAAACCCAAAAAGTTTTAAAACCTTGTGAAATTTCAATCAATGCATTCAAAACAAAACAAAAAAATTCCCCCAAAATTTGCTAAAATCTTGGGATGTTACACTCCCGGAGGGGAGCCCATTAAACCCTAGGGTCCCCCCTTATTGGATGAAGGGTCGGGGTGCCATGGGCTTAGCCCATAGGCTAGGCCGACTAGGGCTAGGGTTTGAGGGGGTAGGTGGGACACCCTAGGGCTGGCCGCCGGCCTTCCTTGCTCCCTTGGCCGCCGCCCCCTAGGTTCCTTGGTGGAGGGGTACGCCTGCCCCTCTCCCACCTATATACGGAGCCCCCTAGAGGAGAGTTGGACACTCATGAATTGAGGGAGCTCCTTGGAAGAGCTCTCCTCTCCTCTCCCCGTCATGCGACACCCTGTCCCTCTCTCTCTCTCTCTCTCTCTCTTGTGGCTCCCAGAAGGGCTACGTAGGAGCGAGGGCGACTCCATCGCTGCACGATGAAGTCCTGCAGGAATTCCGGATCGGATCCAAACCGATCTACTTCCGCAATCTCGGCTAGATCCAAGATCCGGAAGGAGTCGTTGTGCACTGTATGTGTACGAGTACTACGAGGTGCTGCACATGCGGCATTAAGTCGTTGCGCCGATGTTATCACACTGGCGTCGTGGTGTCGTGGCGTCAAGAGCTTCACGACCTTGAGGTCGGCTACGTCATCTTCGCCATCAAAGGCTGTGCGGGGGCGTAATCCCCACGATCGGTCTACGAGTACGTCACCAATCTCCAGCTAATCGTTACAATATTATTTTATATATAGATCTTGTGCATTCGGGGTTACGTAGGCAATAATTTTTTTGTTATTTGCACAGAACCCCAACAGTTTCCTTTGAAGGGTATTACAAATATGACATGCAATACACAAGAATAGATCAAACCAAAACACAGGGAACACAAGTATTTTAACATGGAAAAACCTCTCCAATAAAGATAGGAAAAAAACATGGATATCAGCCAACGAAACGAGTGTTTATAAACGCCGTGGGTTATCTCATAATGCGATGAACCCTAGTCGACAGCTTACAATATATATAAATAGGCGGCGATAACGATCTATACCGTGGGGGATCTTCGCCCCTGGGCCTCGCTTCATCTTGTCATTAGCCTTCTTATTGAATTTGGATCACATAACAAAGGGCTACACCAGATGTAGCCCATGATAAAAAAACATTAGCCATTTGTGTCAAATAGAAGATCACTTAATTAACAGGCTATTGAGCACTGCACCAGCCAGAGAGTTTGAGGCCTCATGCTTCTCACATTGCATAGTATCGTTGTATATGGGTTAACAAGGAGCGCAAAGTTGGGAGTGCTAGCATAGAGGGGGGGTGATACGTTTCAAACGTATCTATAATTTTTGATGCTCCATGCTTGTTTTTAAACCATTTGCTTAGTGTTTTGTTACACTTCGTGGCACTTTTATGCATTTTCCGGAACTAACCTATTAACAAGTCGCCACAATGCCAGTTCCATGTTTTCTGCTGTTTTGTGTTTCAGAAAAGCTACACAGGACATATTCTCAGAATTGGACGAAACAAAAGCCGAACGTCCAGAAATTCACCGAAGCTTCCAGAGAACCGAAGAGGAGACGGAGTGGGGCCACGAGGGCCCCACACAACAGGGCAGCGCAGCCTGCCCCCTGGCCACGCCCCCTATGTGTGAGGTCGCCTTGGCCCACTCCTGACGATGACCCTTCGCCTTAAAGACCCCCCGACGGAAAAAACCTAAGGACCCGATCACTTTTCCAGAACACATCGCGATCCGCCGCCGCCGTCGACCCGAAGATCGGGAGGGTCCAGAAGCTCTTCCTGGCACCCTGCCGGAGAGGGGAATCGCCACCGGAGGTCTTCTTCATCGCCATACTTGCCTCCGGCGCGATGAGTGAGTAGTCTACCTTGGACTATGGATCCATAGCGGTAGCTAGATGGTTGTCTTCTCCACCATGTGCTTCATGTTTAGATCTCATGAGCTGCCTTACATGATCGAGATCACCGTTATGTAATTCTACATGTTATGTTTGTTGGGATCCGATGAATATTGGTGTTTTGATTGAGTTGATGTACTGAATATTATCTTATGTTATCTCTATGTTGTTTATGATCTTGCATGCTCTCCGTTGTTAGTAGCTATCTTGGCCAAGTAGTTGCTAGTGACTCCAAGAGGGGGTATTTATGCTCGATAGTGGGTTCATGCCTCTATTTAATCTGGGGGAGTGACAGAAACCTCTAAGGTTGTAAATGTGCTGTTGCTACTAGGGGGAAAACAACATTCATATGCTCGAGGGCATATGCTTTGTTTACATTACACACTTTGCTTAATGCAATTATCTGTTGTTCGCAACTTAATACTTGTGGAGTTCTCGGATTGATTTGCCACAAGTGGATTATTAGTCATAGATGCAGTTGGATGACGACCTATGTATCTTATTGTAATGCCCAGAGTAAATTTCATAGTGATCCTCTCATCATATGCACGTTGTCTTTATTCTATCAATTGCCCAACTGTAATTTGTTTACCCACATGTATTATTTTATCTTATGGAGAGACACCACTAGTGAACTGTGGACCCCGGTCCTATTTCCTTTATATTGCTATCACCTGTTTACTTTACTCGCACTGTTTACTTTACTCGCATACTATTACTATTTTCCACTCGATACGCTCATACCCTTTGTTTCAAGCAAACCGGTGAGATTGACAACCTTATCGTAAGTTGGGAACGAAGTATTTGGTTGTGTTGTGTGCAGGTTCCACGTTGCCGCTTGCAAAGCAAAGCTTGGACGAGGCGCCCTATAAATTGTCCGGAGCTGTCGCAAGCTAGCGGGCATCACCTTCAGTCGTATTGGCTCCTTCCTCTCCTGATCGACATACCTTGGTTTCTTAACTGAGGGAAAACCTTGCTGCTATATTCATCATACCTTCCTCTTGGGGTTCCCAACTGGACGGTGAAAAACTATCAAGACCGTACCGCATCAAGCTCTTTTCTGGCACCGTTGCCGGGGAGGAAGAAGAAGACTTCTGCGAGGGGAGTTTTCGCACGCACGTCCTTTACTTTGTTTTAAGTTTTGCTTACTTTATTTTTACTTGCATCGTTTTATCAAAAACACAAAAATATTAGAATCCTTTGTAGTTGTTTTTACTTGTCTGCTTTTAGTTTGCTAGAATGGCTACTCCTGAAAACACCAAGTTGTGTGACTTTACTAGCACGAATAATAGTGATTTTATCTGCACTCCTATTGCGCCACCTGCTCCTGCTATAATTTTTATGAGATTAAGCCTGGTTTATTGAACCTTGTTATGAAAGAGCAATTTTCTGGTGCTAGTACTGATGATGCTGCAGCTCATCTCAACAATTTTGTTGAGCTATGTGAGATGCAGAAATATAAGGATGTTGAAAGTGATATTATTAAGCTTAAGTTGTTTCCTTTTTCTTTGAGAGGAAAAGCTAAGGATTGGTTGTTGTATTTGCCTAAAAAAAGTATTGATTCATGGGCTAAGTGTAAGGATGCTTTCATTGGTAGATATTATCCTCCTGCTAAGATTATAGCTTTGCGTAGCAATATTATGAAGTTTAGTTAGTTTGATAATGAACATGTTGCTCAAGCTTGGGAAAGAATGAAAGCTATGATAAAGAATTGTCCCACTCATGGACTGACTACTTGGATGATTGTCCAAACTTTTTATGCAGGATTGAATTTTTTTTCGAGGAACCTACTTGATTCAGCTGCTGGAGGCACTTTTATGTCCCTTACCTTGGGCACCGCAATGAAGCTTCTCAACAATATGATGGTAAATTACTCTGAATGGCACACCGAGAGAGCTCCACAAGGTAAGAAGGTAAATTCTGTTGAGGAAACCTCTTCCTTGAGTGATAAGATTGATGCTATTATGCTTATGCTTTCAAATGATAGGACTCATGTAGATCCTAATAATGTTCCTTTAGCCTCTTTGGTTGCCCAAGAAGAGCATGTTGATGTAAACTTCATTAGAAATAATAATTTTAACAACCAAGCTTATAGGAACAATTTTGCTAATAACAATTATAGGCCGTTTCCTTCTAATGGTGATAATAGCTATCTTGGTAGACCTAAAATGCCTAGTGAAGAAAGAATTTTTGAACTTGAGAAGGCTACCAAGAGTTTTATGCAGGCGCAATATGAGCAGAACAGGGCTTTCACCAAGACTATGGAGGAGCAATCAGCTCTGTTGAGGACTATTAGTCATCGACTTGAAAATTTAAACAAGGCTATTCCTGAATTGCAAGCTAAGGTTTCCAAAGCTGAAATCGATATTTCATCTTTGTCTAATGTGCAATCTTCTTTGGTTAACAGAATGTCCGCTAAGCCTGATCCTTTTGCTACTGCTAATGCTATCCAAGTTAGAATTGATGAAAATGTTAGGATGCTAGCAGAATTGCATGCCAGGTAGGAAAGAGAAGATGAGATGGTTAGAGAGATGAATATGCCATCATTGATATGAGGGAAGGCACCATTAAATATCAATTCCCACTCAAGAAAGGTATGGAACACTTCTCTAGGAAAAGAAAGAAATTGCTTTTTGACTCTATTCTTAGAGCAAATTATGAGCTTGATGCTTCATCACTTGATATTACTTGATTCGCAATTTTCTGTGCCTAGCTCAAAGGCGTTAAAGAAAAGCACTCTTGGGAGATAACCCAATGTTTTACATTCAGTTATTTTTCTTTTATTTGAGCCTTGGAAGTTATTACTACTGTAATGACCTCTCCTTATCCTTTTTATTTCGTTTTTGTGCCAAGAGAAGCCTCTAATTTAAGCGAGGTAAGATTTGGGGATGTTGCTGTCCTGAAACAGTTTTCGGTGCTGCACCGTAAAAATTCGTAAAAATTCTCTGTATATCTTTTGGACCTGCGATTTCTTGTGCATATGCCCCAGGTTATATACAAACTTTAATTAGTTGAACACTTTTTGATTTGACCAACAGAAAACCCCTTAAAAAATCAGCCTTTATCAGCTGTTCTGTTTTGACAGATTTCTGCCAATATTTGTGTTTGCCGCTTTATCGCTTTCTTTTTTAGTTTTTTTGATCACGGAACTTTTGGGGAAGTTGCTACCATAGTATATACTTTATATGTGGTGGTTTTGAGTTGAAACCTGAAGCAAAAAGGGATGATTCTATGTTATGCTTACACTAATGTTGCTAATAGATTTGTGTTTAGTTTTGTATGAAGGAAGTTTTCAAGTGTAGGGATTGGAGAATGATGAGATGAGTTGAAGAATGGACAAAAGCTCAAGCTTGGGGATGCCCATGCATCACCCCAAGAAATATCCAAGAAGTACAAGCGTCAAAGCTTGGGGATGCCCCCGAGGGACCCCTTCTTCATCGGCAAAAATCAGGTCACCTTTCAAGACACTATATTTTTATTGCTTCATGCATTATGCGTTTTTCTTGGAGCGTCATTTGTTTTTAGTTTTCAGTTTAGTTTAGTTTTGTTTGCTGCAATAAATGGTTGGACCCCAACAAATTTCTTTTGGAGAAGTTGCCTTGCTTTTCATTTGCCAAGAACACTCCATTTTTCATTCTTATAATTTCAACGAGTGTTCTCTTTTTCTAGAACTGCGTTTAGCTTTCGATTTTCACCTTGATTTGTGTTCAGATCTTGTTATATCTTTACATCAAGGTGTATTTTTGTCTCTGATCTATATTGGTTTTCATCAAAAGAGGTGGTTATAAAAAGTTTGAATGGTGTTGGAAAGAGAAAAAGCTTTATGCAAAAAAGTGGTACAAGAAGGAGCTTGTGTAGACTGCGGCCTAGGCTTTTGCATGTCGT
The DNA here is from genome assembly GCA_007115705.1 of Dactylis glomerata. Lineage (NCBI taxonomy): Eukaryota > Viridiplantae > Streptophyta > Magnoliopsida > Poales > Poaceae > Dactylis > Dactylis glomerata. The sequence continues at coordinate 1,445,087 of QXEO01000436.1, read as the reverse complement.
GCTTGATGTCTTTTTGATAGTATGCTTAGTGGTTTTGCTGTAGCATGACTTGTCTCAAATAACTGAGATTGCTTAATGATCCTTTGAAAAAATCATGCGTTGTTTTTATTGTTTGGAAGCATTATTTTGGTTTTCTCCTTGATGCTTTATTTGGGTTGACTTGGCGCATGCTCACACATGTTAGACTCATACAAAGTCGCCAATAGCCTCTATGATCATTTAGTTTTTGACTCTTGATGCCATCTTATGCTTGTTTTAATGTCGCTTTGTCGCTCTGCATGATTATGGCCGTTATTGCTCTCTTAGTTGGTCGCTCCCAGTCTTTTGCTAGCCCTTATTTTGTACTGAGTATGAGCTCTACTCATGCATCCAACTCCTAAAAACCAAGTTTGCCATTGTGTCCACTATAAATTCCTATGCATGGTATTTGTAAGCCATTCCAAGTAAATTTTCATGTGCTACCTTTCAAAAACCTTCAAAACACTTCTCGTTTTGTGACACTGTTTTCAGATCATGGGGACGTAGTGGTCGGATTTGCTATCTTCCATATTGCTTATTCCAAAAATAAATAAAAAAGAGAAAAAAAGAAAGAAAAAAGGCACTCCTCCATGTTATGTGAATATTGGTGGGCACCCGATAATCGGTTAGCCATGGTTTGAGAAAGGAAAAAAAGGTGGGGAGGAGTGCCAAGTTTTATAAAAAGAGCACAAAAAGTGCCAATCTCTCTCAAAAACTTGCTTCATTTTTGTATGGAAGATAGTAAGAACCCCATTGCCAGTCGTTGACAAAGACAACCACCTCTCAAAACCCAATTTTTATCTCTGTTTTACAAATGAAAAGCTCTAGCATATGTTTTATCACTGCTTCCCTCCGCGAAGGGCCTTTCTTTTACTTTTACGTTGATTCACCACCTTCTATCTTTATGCACCATTAAGAGAGCATAGTTGTCATTCTGAGTATAATGTGCATTGTCCCAAAGTTTTCATTGATTGATTCATATTGTTGGTTTCACTTGTTCTTAAATTATTTGTATCTAGTCGCCCTCTTAAACTTGAAGGTGTCCTATGCATTTATGTTTTGCTCTCCATGAAGGACAAGCTGAAAACCATTTGTATGTTTTTCCTTATGATTTGAACACATGTTTGACTTTCATTGTTTCATTTTCATGATCTTTTGTTTGTGTTCATTTTCATGTTATAACATGGTTGCTAAGTTTCTTCTATCAAGATTATGTCTTTCATGCCCATGTTTTAAGTTCTTTTGATTCCAGCGCACAACGCTTACATAGATGGTCAAGATTGTGTAGGTGCATGTCACCTCAAAAATTATTTCTTTTGTTATCACTTACCTACTCGAGGACGAGCAGGAGTTAAGCTTCGGGATGCTGATATGTCTCAAACGTATCTATAATTTTTTATGCTCCATGCTTGTTTTTACACCATTTGCTTAGTGTTTCGTTACACTTCGTGGCACTTTTATGCATTTTCCGGAACTAACCTATTAACAAGTCACCACAGTGCCAGTTCCCTGTTTTCTGCTGTTTTTGTATTTCAGAAAAGCTACACAGGAAATATTCTTGGAATTGGACGAAATAAAAGCCGAACGTCCAAAAATTCACCGAAGCTTCCAGAGAACCGAAGAGGAGACGGAGTGGGGCCACAAGGGCCCCACACAACAGGGCGGCGCGGCCTGGCCCCTGACCGCGCCCCCTATGTGTGGGGTCGCCTTGGCCCACTCCTGACGATGCCCCTTCGCCTATAAAGACCCCCCGATGGAAAAAACCTAAGGACCCGGTCACTTTTCTAGAACACATCGCGATCCACCACCGCCGTCGACCCGAAGATCGGGAGGGTCCAGAAGCTCTTCCCGACACCCTTCCGGAGAGGGGAATCGCCACCGGAGGTCTTCTTCATCGCCATGCTTGCCTCCGGGGCAATGAGTGAGTAGTCTACCATGGACTATGGGTCCATAGCAGTAGCTAGATGGTTGTCTTCTCCACCATGTGCTTCATGTTTAGATCTCGTGAGCTGCCTTACATGATCGAGATCACCGTTATGTAATTCTACATGTTGTGTTTGTTGGGATCCGATGAATATTGGTGTTATGATTGAGTTGATGTACTGAATATTATCTTATGTTATCTCTATGTTGTTTATGATCTTGCATGCTCTCCGTTGTTAGTAGCTATCTTGGCCAAGTAGTTGCTAGTGACTCCAAGAGGGGGTATTTATGCTCGATAGTGGGTTCATGCCTCTATTTAATCTGGGGGAGTGGCAGAAACCTCTAAGGTTGTAGATGTGCTGTTGCTACTAGGGGGAAAACAACATTCATATGCTCGAGGGCATATGCTTTGTTTACATTACACACTTTGCTTAATGCAATTATCTGTTGTTCGCAACTTAATACTTGTGGAGTTCTCGGATTGATTCGCCAAAAGTGAATTATTAGTCATAGATGCAGTTGGATGGCGGTCTATGTATCTTGTTGTAATGCCCAGAGTAAATCTCATAGTGATCCTCTCGTCATATGCACGTTGTCTTTATTCTATCAATTGCCCAACTGTAATTTGTTTACCCAGCATGTATTATTTTATCTTATGGAGAGACACCACTAGTGAACCGTGGACCCCGGTCCTATTTCCTTTATATTGCTATCACCTGTTTACTTTACTCGCACTATTTACTTTACTCGCATATTATTACTATTTTCCACTCGATACGCTCATACCCTTTGTTTCAAGCAAACCGGTGAGATTGACAACCTCATCGTAAGTTGGGAACAAAGTATTTGGTTGTGTTGTGTGCAGGTTCTACGTTGCCGCTCGCAAAGCAAAGCTTGGATGAGGCGCCCTATAAATTGTCCGGAGCTGTCGCAAGCTAGCGGGCATCACCTTCAGTCGTATTGGCTCCTTCCTCTCCTGATCGACATACCTTGGTTTCTTAACTGAGGGAAAACCTTGCTGCTATATTCATCATACCTTCCTCTTGGGGTTCCCAACTGGACGGTGAAAAACTATCAACACTGTACCGCATCAGGGGGGTTGGGATTCAATTGTTCAATATGGTAAAGTTGTGCTAGTACCATGTGAAATGCATGTCTAAATGGGGGCTATGATTTTGATCTTCTGTTTGTGGTAACTCAACCTCATTTTCTTTCCCAATGTTGGGCCAACTTATGGACAAGGCAAAACTCAACCAATATTTTGGCTATCCAAATGTTTAGTATGGTAAAGTTGTGCTAGTACCAAAACACTTTATGCATCTTTGGACTAGAGATATTTTTGTACCTTTTTAAACTTTTTATTTGAAATGGAGCATAGCCACGGACTCTGCATCAAGCGATACACACAACCTTTGCTATTAAGAAGTATTAAATATTTAAGGTATTACAATCGCGGATCCGCTAAGCACTAGTGGAAAAAGGCTTGTTAGTGGCGCACCAAATTCGGCTATGCGTGGCGCATATGGGATGCGCCACCGTTGCCACGCCTTTAGTAACAAAATATCCATGGCGCATCTCAATATGCGCCACTCATAGTTTTCCCTTCAGTGACGCATCTTCTAGATGCGGCATTGATAGACTATGCGTGGCGCATATGGTCATATGCGCTATTGATGCCTGATGCGCCACTAGCTGTGAAAAACATGCGCCACTGACATTTTGTATAGGTCTAAAAAAACTGATATTTTCTTGTATTTATACAGGTATATGCAGGTGTACAGTACAATTGCAGAATACGCAGCAATATAAAACAATATATCATCATCAAATCAATACATCATCATCCCAAACAATTAGAACCAATATAGTGACAAGTTCCCGAATATTACAAGTGTTGGAGCATACAACAAGTCCATCTCACACATTACACACACTACACATTACAACAAGTTGATCATCATCTTTAGCCAAGTCCTAAACTACCAAAGGACCGAGTAGAGTACACCCGCAATGGTGAGCAAGACCGGGAGCATGATCAGCAAGGTCTTTATCCGGTTCTTGTTTCTCTGCTCTCCTAGGAGGTGGATCCTCCACCTAGCATCCGCCAGCTTTCTCGTCGGGTACCCTTTGTAGCAGTTGCCACTGAACTTGTTCACTTGCTTCTGGCAATCCTCCCACTCGTCATAGACTCCTGGAACCCACCCTTTGTACACCATGTAGCACCTCGGCATCTCTATAGACAAAGCCATATATATTACTATATATCATATGCAACAAAAAGAATTAAAGGATTCACATGCATGTCGACAAAAGGAAAGTATTCGAGCTAAGGCAACTTATAAGTATCATGCATACATAAGTAAACAAGTCCAACAGCAATGCTTTCGAGCTAAGGCAAGTTAAGTTTACATCTCTCTCTCTCTCTCTCTCTCTCTCTCTCTCTCACACACACACACACACACACACACCAGAATGAGTTGCAGACGGTAAGGTTTATGACATAATCACACACGATCGACATACACGCGAAACCGGCTAGGAAGAATCATGAAGACTTTGGGTGACATGGCTCCGGGAGCAGTTTGTAGCAATCTTTCGTTGTCCATGTCCTAATGTCACCCTGTTTCCGGAGCTAGTCTTCGATCTCGCGCTTAGTCAACGGTCTGGCATAGGACAAGGTCCCCCCTTGTGATGACATCTTCTTGCAAGATAGTCGCAATCTGATTCTGAATGTGGAAGAAGTCGTCCCTAAGTTCAGTGTCCTCGACTCTTGCTTGCTCTTCGGCCCATCCTCGGACACTAGATGGCGCATCATACATATGCGCCACGGATAAGCCAGGATATTTTGTCCACGATCCTTTTGGTGGGTTCCACATACTTATTAGTGGCGCATTGTTTTTAATATGCGCCATTAGTAAGAAAAATATCAGTGGAGCATATTTTCCCATGCGCCACTAGTAAATACTAGTGGAGCGTATTGAAAAATATGCTCCACCGATAAGAAATCTATCTATAAGCCTTTTCCTACTAGTAAAGGTTGGGATATGTATCAGCCAACGGAAAAAAAGCATCATATAGCTATCCATCTAGTCTACTAATATGACGCCACTCAGTAGCCTGGAAATAAAAGTCATGTGCGACAACCAGTTGCATCCAGTAACTATAGGCTCCCACGGATCCTCCCAGAGAAGTAGAGACCATAGCTCTATCCAATGCGTAGCTAGTTGAATAACCTGCAAAAAATAGTTTACTTCTGTTTATGAAAAACAATATTACATATCCAAATAGACCAACATAAAGAAGATACTCCAACACATATTCTTACTTTATCATGCTTATCTACCTCATTCAATCAATTACCAAACATATTAGTAATGTTTCTTTAAACTATGGGTCCTTAATTTCTCAGTCGGTTAAAAAGTGCAACATTTTTACAAAACTAATGTTATATTTTCTAAATATATTAAGACTTAATGAAATCATTTTTGGTCTAGGCATTATAACCATCTGGAAGACACCCACAAAAATCTTCCATTTTAAACCGCTTCATGTTTTGCTATTTCCACCCTTCATCATTGTTTTGTTTCTGAAATAAAGAGAAGTACACTTTAGGTTCAAAATCCCAATTTACAAGCTCGATTGACATGATTTTTATACCGATTTGTGAGATTTGTAATGAAACTTATCAGCATAGGTTGTTTGATTTATAGGGTTAAACTCTTTTTACAGTTTTTCTAAGAGCTCATTGCATTATATTTTACACTCCAAATATCTTGGGAAGAATTATTGATTTTCATAATGGTGCAACAAAAAAAAGTGTGAGTGCAAAACACAAATCCTTTATAATTCTAATAGACATGACATCACAACCTCGCATTTCCCATAATATGTGTTTTCATAATGCCGCAAATCAAAGAAGTTAACAAGCTGTAAAAACTATATACTTTAACCTAGTACCACACTACGATGGTTTTGCTCTTACATAGCATCACCGTAATTCTCAATTTTAAACCTAGTACTGTACTAGTATAGGCCGGACCCCGGACGTGGCTGTATGGAAAAACAAACGAGAGGGCAGAGATGGATCCCTCCAGCAACAGCCTCGGCTCGGACGCAGCAGCGGTTCACCGTCCACGCGCGCGTGCGCTTCGGATATGCTGCTAACAGTGGGAGCGTCAGCTTCCTGCTCCTCGCATCCTCGTCTTTCTCCCGTGAGAACCAACGGCGGAGCCGGAGCTGCGCCTCGCAGTACTGGCGCTGCGAAATTCAGACCTCTCACCACGCCCCTACAGCGCTCGTCCTCCTTTATTTTCGGCTGCGCTTGCTCCTCCCCTCCGACTCCCGGCGACGAGGACCGCGACCGCGACGTGTTCGATGTAATGTCTCTTCACCTCACCACTATCTTCCTGCCCAGTTGCTGCAGATTGGAGTATATTCATTCATGGAAATTGGCTTCGCTACTTATGCATTTCTTTTTGCCACTGATTCACTCTTAAAAATGTTTCTGCTAATTTCATACTAGTTATTATTCTGTGGTGTGAAAGCAGGATCGTACGTGTCCATTCCAGAGCACAATATCCGTATGTTATTTTTCATTTGGTAATGCAAATTAATTCTTAGACAAAAATTGACTTAGATAACTTTTTTTTTTTGGGTTTGTCGAGCTACACCAGTATGCTTGACAAACATCGAGCTTATGTTCATATAATCACATGTCCTCTCAAAGTCTTGTCAGATCAAATAGGTGCTGTTCTTTTCGAGTTCATCTTATTTTTAATTTGTAAATTGATATTTTCCCCTATTGGATACGATCAATGGGCCGGCTATCATTTGCTGGGAAGACAGTTTAGACTGGCTGGTTGTCCACTGCGCACCACAAGATAAACGCAAGGATCTTGTTAGGATGATCCAGTTGACCATTTGGTGGATCTGGAAGCACCATATATAATTGGTGTACCTCTGACGGTGATCCCAGGGCATTGCCAGGCCTTCTGGAAACAGTGAGTCCAAAGGCACAGTCCTGAACCGGGTGGGCCTACAACTGCTTCCTGCCAATTGGCAGCTAGTATAGTCTTTTGATGTTCGCCAAGCCTTAGGCTTGTAGATAATATGGCTGTTTTCTTTTCTTTAATGCATCAGGATACGAAGCTTTGGTATTCTCTGAATAAAATTAAATATGTGCAGGTATATCTGGTGACTCGTTTGTTCTGTAGAATTTTACTGGTGGGATTTTATTTTTGGACAAAAGAAAATGTCCTGTGAAGAAACCTGGAAAGCATTTCTTCAAGTTTTGGTGCTTTTCTTTTTGAAAGAAAACTGTAAGGGAAACCATAATGGTATAAATAGTGGTCTTTAAAAATGGATTTGTTTTGTGTTCTTGATGTGCAAAATGGTCCATAGTAGGTATGTACTTAAGGGGAACTGACATGCTAGTATTTCTTTCTGGGATGATACCGCAGGAATACTCGGTTATTTCTGCAGACATTCCATGGGAGAGTGAGGATATATGGAGAACATTTGCAGGATACCTCCTTATCTTGCACATTCCCTTGAGCTTTGGAGGACTTGATGCGGTAGCCAAAGCACTACATTGTTCCTCACTAGATCCACTGACAACAGTAAGTGATCACTTTTCTTTCATTTGTCATTTTGATAATCTAAATGCTTTGTTTATCTGTTTCTCGCATTGTTGAGTTACAAAATTTTGTAAGGACATACTAAATGCACACGTACCCTGTAAATGCAGGTTGTTTCCACCGCCATGCTTCAACTAGGGGAGCTTACGTTGGGTTTGGCACTGTTGCAGTACACTGCGAAGCCTCACCATCAAGTGCGAACCTTCTTCTCTAGGAAGTTTTCTTCCAGGCGTAGTTTGATAAGAGAATCTGTATTATGGTTTGGACTTTTGATGTCGACGGTTTTTATCACATCTCTAATAGCCGACAGACTGATAGGTGCTGAGGTTAGTACAATCAGAACACTTACATTGTAGTTTAACTGTTGCAAACATTTCCCCTGCTAGATATTGCGTCAGTCTCTCTGAGTTTGTTACCTAATTAATTCTTCCTTCAATTTGAATTATTCCAGGATGCATACGATCCTATATTAAAGGAGATCCTTTCTGACAGTCCAACATCTATGGTAGTCTGTTTCTTTCTGTACTGTGTGATTGCTCCATTGTCGGAAGAAACCATTTACCGTGGGTTTCTTCTAACATCCCTATCTTCCTCAATGAAATGGAAGAACGCTGTCATTGTAAGTTCACTTATGTTCAGTGTAGCACATCTGTCAGGGCAAAATTTCTTTCAATTGTTCATCATAGGATGTATCACAGGGTTAGCTTATTGCCGGACTGGAACTTTGGCTGCCTCATTCACCATCCACAGTTTGTATAATGCAGTTATATTGTTTACTACCATAATGTCTTGAATATGTTTTAAGGGATAGTCAGGAACGTGAATACAATTCATTAGCATTTTTAGGACACCTTGTATTCCCTACAGACTGCAATAAGATATATATTATGTTTGCAAGCTCTCTTTCTTATTATGTATTCACTTTTGATCCCAGGTACATACTCTCCCTTCCAAAAAAAAAATTAAATGTAAAAATTCAGAAAAATAATTCGTCCGTACATCTCCACATTCTATGTGCTCACGTAAAATTTTGTGAAAAATTAACATTTTTCATGGCCTGTGCAAAAATAAATAAAAATGCCTAGCAAAATGACTTATTTTAGCAAGGAATTTTTTCTTGTTTACATAGTCCGCACAAAAAGTTTGTTTTTTAAACGACTTTGTCAGCACAATTTTTTAAAAATATGTTTAAAATAAATTTTCAATAAATGGAGCATATAAATCAGCGAGGAAAAACACCGCTCTCGTTATACCAACAAGTAATGGTTGCACTTTCAAATGTTTATGACTAACTCTGAGATCCCACAGTAAAACTGAATTTAATAAACAATAAGGCTAGTAAATTTGAGGGATATAATGAAATATGCAGCGGTAAAATTCTCTAAATACTTTTTTAAAGCTAATTAAGAGAGATTGTTGACAAGAAATTATAAGTGTGAAATTACAATAAAGGTGTTATTCTCCTGTCATTAAACTACTCATACGCTTCGTGCCCGCCAAGACCTGAAGACTCGCCTCTTCCTTGTTCTTTGCTAGAAGAACCATAGGCGGAGCATGTTTGTTGTTGAAAACCCGCGCATTGCACTCATTCCATAATTCCCAAGATATGAGGAGGGTGAGGGAGGCTAGGTCTTTTCTCCTTGTCATGTGTTCCCATCAAGTGAAAATAGATTGCGCCGGCCAAGGGTTGAGGTCGATGAAGTATAGCCCAAGCCAATTTTTTACCATGCCCCAAAGTCGGATGGCGTACCTACAATTGTAAAATATATGCACCATCGATTCCTACACTTGCTTGCAAAAAGGGAAAACTCCACAATTGTTCAATCCTCTCTTCTCAAGCCGGTTGGCCATCGAAAGCCTATTTTGTACGGCTAGCCAAGCAAAGGATTTGACTTTTGGGTGGAGCCCAAATCTTCCAAACCATCGAGCTCGTAGGATTAGCTGTCGCACCAAAGAATTACGCCTTGTATGCGGATTTGGTCGTGTATTGCTCATTAGTTGTAAGATTACATGATATATTGTCCATCACATCTTTTCTTACAATAATTTGCTGGAGTTGTGTCTATAAAGTAACAAATTGACGTGCATGCTCCAAAGAGAACCATCCCCTCTCCCTCCCCCCCCCCCTCCCCCCCCCTCCCCCTCGTGTGGCATTCATTGTAAGCAAACTTTGCAATGCTATAATTTAACCGAGATCGCTTTCGCGATGACAAACAGTATTGCTTTGGTACTTTTACATGATATTGGATTATATGTGCACTCCCTCGAACAAACGAGATCACCTTTAATATAACTAGGCAATATAGAACACATTATCCCATTCTCCATAGTGACGTAAACAACGGCATAGTAAATACTATAGTAGTTCTCATGTTTTCTGTCACTATCTAGTTGCCACTATGAATTTTCTGTCACGCTCCCCCTCTTGCGTCATAGAATACTAGTCTGACAAAACATGCATCTACATATATGTCAAACATATATTGCAAGCAATTACTTATGAAAACATCATAAGATCCACCACAGTGAAATTGCGTCTAAGATCATAGAAATACAATCTACAACACACTACAAAAAATTGACTATTTACCGCGAAATGATCCTCTGATCGTGGTAGAAGGCGCCCCTTCTACCACTATTGGTCGGTTTCATGGTAGATAGGAAAAAAATCTTGTTTCGGCGGTCCTTTACTATCAAGGATTTTGAAAATACATTGTAGATGATCGGCCGGTGTGTGCGTGTGTGCGTGTGTGCGTGTGTGCGCGTGTGTGCATGTGTGCGTGTGCGTGTGTGTGCACGTGTGCGCATGTGTGCGTGTGTGCGTGTGTATATGTGCATGTGTGCATGCGCCCGTGCGTGTGTGTGTAAAACAATTTAACAGATCTCTTTGATTAAACTAACAAAATTATAACCTGGGACGACTAGACTTGAAGAGTTGACTAGTCCGAATAGCCAGTGTCTAGGGCTATCATTTGTACCATGCGGATAGAACAGCTGACCGTCAGCCAGTGTGTCTCAAGAACAACTGCACGGACAATGGTGGTAGGCCAACGTAGCTGATAGACTGCCTCATTGGAAAGTTTTGGTGCGTGGCCTAGTTGGCCACTGGTGCATCTCGAGAAGAACGATGCTGATGAAGATATGGGCTGGCTGCTAAATTAAAGACGGCCCACTAGTAGGAAATCTATTATAGTAGACATTTTATTTGTGACGTGCCACATAAATACACTAAATGCATTTTGTTAGTGGCGCGCCACTAATATATAGGGAAATAGAAATTGCATTTGCATTTGCATACCATAGAACGCCACTACCAAATGCTGCTGGTGGAGTTCGGTGTATCTTGAACGCCACCACTAAATGGGACCCATCTATCCAATCGGAACAAATTTAGTGGTGGTGTTCTGAATACAGGGAACACCACCTCTCAACTATAACTTTATTACCTCAGCCGCGCCTGCACCCATCAGCGAACACTTGCATTCTCCTCCTTCTCTCCCACTTCGCTTCTGTGCTGCTCCGCTTCGCGTGGTTCTCTTCGCATTTTCCACCGGCCACCATGCATTCGCGCGCGTGCCGCCCCTCGCCACGGCTCCATCCTCTTCTCCTCTCCTCCGCCGACTCCCCTCACTCCTCTCCGCCCGAGCCGTTGTCGCCCATCTCTATCAGCTGCCTCACCCGCATCGAGCCGTCATCCGCTCCGCTCGGCCAGATCGAGGTGAGTGTTGCCGCCCCTCTAGATTGAGGTGAGTTTTCGATAGTAATTTTATATTAATTATAATTAGATACAGATGTTAGACATAAATTAGGTTAATGTTAGATATAGATTTTAGATTAATGTTAGATAGAAATGTTAGCTAAATTGCTAGATAAAAAATGTTAGCTAAGTTGCTAGATAAAAATGTGTGACAAAATACTAGATAGAAATGATAGAAAAAATTGTAGATAAAAATGTTACATAGGTAAGCTCACTTGGCCTTACCATAGGCTTCTTAAAAATCTAAACTGAAAAAATTAACCCCATCAAGTTTCATCTTATGAAGTTCATGGATGATTTCATGGTGAATAACCACCCCTTCTAGGAACTGTCGTCGTGGCATAAATGCATGTATAACCTTATGGAAAACCATTATAGTATAATGCCTTTTTATATGACGCGGTGAAAGCAAAATTGACGGTTGAGATTTGCTGGAAGGCATGATCCAACGTTCAGTAAATTATAATTTACCAGGAGGCCAGCTTGGGTGGCACCAATTATACCTTTAGATTGATACTCACTTTGGATAGAATTTTTAAATCTCATATGAAGAAGCCAAATAGGACGATATTATTGAATTTGCACTGAACCCTGTCGTTTGGGTAAAAGATTTAAAGCTTGACATACGTAAACCTCCTAGCTCGTGAAGCTAAACAGGCAAAATCATTTTGTCCTCTTCAATAACATCCCATAACCTTTGATAAACTCCGCGGGGAAATAATTTGAACGCTCTAGTTAAATAGATATTTAGCTTTAGTATTTGGATCTTTTAAAAGACCAAAATTTCAACTCCAAGCCCTCCCACATTGCCACTCCACTAGGGATTGACAAGGGGCGCTTAGGGAAGCACCCGTGGGGGATGAAATCGCTCATGCTCACTTTTTGTGTGGGGGAGGCAGTTAAATACATGGTTGACATCTCTCTAGGTGGGAGTATTCCAACAAAGTAGAGAGTGTATTGACACTTGACAAATCCTACATGACAGATTCTCCATTAGAAGTAGATGATCTTAATTATTTTGTAGAAACTTTGTTTAACATCAGTAAATAAAAATTGAACTACCAAGATCATTTCTTGATGGGATTTAGAAAAATAATATGGCTATTCTTACTCTGATCTACGCAACCTTTCTAAGCTCACTTTTTTTTTTGAAATAATACCATGATATATTATAGCAATGAACAGTACATGGTAGAGATACATAAGCTGTCTTCAGCAATTACAAAACAAAGTCTAAGAAAAAACGAGCTAATTTTCGAGGTCTTCAAACTCTTCTTCTTGCATGACACAATCTTGTATTTTTCTGAAGGCAGCCAAAAGATAATGGCGCAGATATCAAACCATAAACCTGTAAATACCAACAATGGTTCTCCCTTTTTTTTAATTAGAGCCGCAATGCCAAGGCTACGTGCACGCACGCAACCATTAAAGCAATCATACAACATCGGCAAGAGTACCAACACCAGTATTCCAGGGAAGAGAAACTGAACAACCTTGTCAACGTCGCTGGAAAGCCGAGAGTACGAATCACCATTGCCGAAGACGTAGCAGTTGGGACAAATATTGCGAGGATAACCGTCCTCGCGGCAACCAGGAGAAACAATCCAAAACTGATCAGGCGAAGCAAGATCTTGAAGACCGTACCTAAAAAACGGTAATCTTACAGCACCATCATTGACGCCGGGAAGAAGATCTCGACGCTGAACGAAGAGCTGAAGATCACTTATTATGAACGGTGACATCTCCATGGACGTAGAAGAAACGAAGATGACTGCCAAAACGCTAACCTAATCTTTAGAAAATACTACTTTTATTGAAATCTCCACCCATAAATCGGGTTCCCCACCCCTCCCGACACCGGCGAGGCCGGCCGGAGGAGGGGGAACCGATCTATGGAGGAGGCGGAGCTTGGAGGCGGCGGCTAGGTCAAAGAGACGGAGGAGAAAAACAGATCTGTTGCGGCTAGGTCAAACAGTGGACGACACCTGAATCCCTACCTTTCTAAGCTCACTTAGTTGAATGAAGGAGGTAGAAGAAAGATTGAATTATCCATCATCGCTTAATAAGCTCGCCAGTTTACGTCCATGTGACCCTCTTGGCCTCTTACATACATGTCGCACCGCAAAACACACAGAACCATGTATCACCCAAATCATAAAAAAACAACAATATGACTCTCATTTAGAATAAAGTCAATGAGGTGAATACTCCGCATCATGCCCACGCCCGACACTAGCATGGGGTCCACATGCGAGTGGAAAACACGTCACACGAAAGTAGGCCGAGGTAAAGATGTCACGGATTCAAGAGGAAGGAAATAAAATAGCATTAAAGTGCAATTAAACACCTCTCATAATTAGAAAGTTTACAATATTGTCAATTAATTAATGGCTACGATATATCTTCATATGTATAGGAAAAACATAAAAGGCGATTCTAGAGAGATTCACAAAGACCGCTGAAAGAGAAACGTGAGGGATAGACATTTGGGAGAAACAATCTTCCAAAAATACTTGTGTCGGAACATTTTGAGGTGAATGTCATGCAAAGGCAAGCTTGATTGCGGAATTCACGGAGGTAGAGAGGGCTCTCGTCGAAATCAACACCCCTCGGTTTGTGCCTATTCACCGATCCATTTGTTGTTCAATCTTGATCTTACTTTACGAGTTATGTTGTAATCCGATATCTTTTCCCCCCTTGGTTTGTGTCGTCGTGGTGAAACAACATATGCCATAGGATGGCTTAAATGGGGGCCGACTAGATGCTGGAGGATTCGGGAGAGGGGAACGAGCTAAAAAGCACGACAGAAAGAGACACTGATCTACCCAGGTTCGGGGCTCTCGTAAGGAGATAACACCCCTACTCCTGCTCTACTGATTGTATATATGGATCGATGTAGTACACCACAATGGTGCTTCCAAGCTCTCTGCTAGAGAAGGAAGATGAACTGGTAAGTGTAAGAGTACAGAGTGACCCACCCTTTACCAGGGCTCCCTATGCCACCTTATATAGTGGTGGCCAGGGTTACAACGGTCATACAAGACCACAAGACAAGGGCTACACTCCAAACAGGAGCTGGTGGCGATGGCAGAGACCCTTGACTTCGCCCCTGATTGCTCACGATGGGACGCCATATCCCTGTACCTTGTACCTCTTGAACTGTGGCCTTACCTCTGTGCGGTAAGCTCGTACTTGTGCACAGTGAGGGTAGGTAACCTCCACTGTGCACCCTGCCATCTTACTCTGCTACCATGCTTGGATGTTTCCTTCCTTGATTGTAGGGATGTGACACCTTGGTTGACTTAAGTATCCCGGATATGACCGTTGGCCATACCCAGGACTTATATGCCGGACCAACGACCTACGAGGGTCGGGTAATCCGGCCTCCCCTGCTCCTGCACAACACACAAAATAATTAGGCCGGCATATCTGAGTATATGCCGGCACACCTATACTAGTATTCCGGCTATGCCGGCATATCCAAGTATCAGCCGGGATACACATTATATGCCGGCCTGGCCGATGCTCTTATATTCCGGCCAGGGCCTTCCTTGATAACCCGGCATAAAGTCAATCATAGACCTTGTGTCTTTCTACTCTCTTGACCCTACCGGGGGTCATCCCCCCGACACTAGTCCCCGAAGCTGCCGAGGTTCCCCAGTCATAACTGTGGAGCCTTGACAGGTTCAACATACCTTTCTTTATTATGCCCCGGCGATCAGATTATATGCCGGCACATCTGCACATATCCCGGCCTCTGTTCCTGTTCCAAAACTTATTCCGGCCGATCCCGAGGGTATTCCGGACGGAACATATACATCGGGCAATTAATCCGACATATAGACGAGTCTTCCTCGAGAAGCCATGTCCGACAGCTTTGCATCGAAACTTGTAACTGCCCTGCCACCTCGAACGATCACCCACGATGTGACGGTTCACAGTGCAGCAGTTACTTCTCGCCATCATTGCGTCATGGCACGGTTACAGGAACCGCCGCCCCACTCTGTGCCGCCACGTGGCGCCTCGCCGCAGAAACGGTCGGGGGAGTGGAGCACTCCCACGATCCCCACGACCCTGCCTCTTCGCTATAAACAGGGCGGCGGGGGTAAACGTATCTTTTTACCCCCCACCACCATCTTCTTCCTCGCCTTCCTCGCCTGCTACTCTGCCTCCTGCGCTCCACCGCCGGTCCGAAGAGCAGCATCGCCGCCGCAGCCGACCTGCTCCCCGCCGACGCCGACGCCCGACGACGCACGGCATCACCTTTGACGCCGCCGCCGCCGCCTCTTCTCTCTGCAGCATTGCAGGGAGATTGGATCTTCCTGCACGCTCGCCGCCGCTCCATCGTCGCCGGCCAAGCTCCGGTGAGACCTCCCTCTGTTCTTCCTCTTTCACGCCTTTTACAACTTCGCACCGGTAGCCCCACTTGCACAGATCTGCTTCAGTCTCAGAGCTAGTTTTCCCTTTGATTCGACTAGCATTGCTAGGCAACGCTCGCAGGTGTTCATCTTTAGGAGTTTTACCTTTATTTGTTTCCTATTTTAACTGTCTCGGTAGATCTTCTATTCCTGCTAACATCTGTGAGAGTGGTATGCCGGAGAGACTAACCTCCCTCTTTTCTCCGGCCTTGATAGGAATAACATCACGGGACTCCGGCTCTCACGCCTTATCCCGGCCACTAAGATGGCATCTTCAAGCATGACGGCTACCTCGGCCTCTGAGGAAGATACCTCGGCCCGAGCCCAAGGACGTTCCGGCTGGGAGGGGTCGGAGGTTACTCCGGCCGAGATATCCTGGGTCACCTCCACCAGGAGAGTCCCGGAGGGCGTAGCATGCCGGCTACCAGCGGGAGAAACTGTACCGGCACCTGAACCCGGCGAACGCGTCGTCTTCCTCACCGGGTTAAGGGCGAGCTCCTGGATGCCGGTCTTACTCCTCAAGACCTGGTGGCCTGCTATATAAGCCGGCGCGTCTCCCCTCTGCAGCGCCGGTCGCACAAGATCTGCCAGATGAGCGGGCCAATGGACCCCACCTGGCACTCCACACACGAGCTGACTCCGGCCGACATTCTGCGCCGGATTAAGGATGTCTGCAAGTCCTCTCAGGCCACTTTTGCCTGGGGGCTAGAACCATACAGCCGGGATAGGCCCGCCCCAACGGTAAACCATCTTATCCGATACATAAAGTCCATGTCCGGCACATAGATACTTAAGCCGACACATGCCTGTTTGCCGACACATATCATGTTGATCCGACATACCTCTTCCACCGGCATATTTCCTTGTCTGAATACTTGACTTTGCTGTTTATACAGAAATTCAGCTTCCAAACCATGGAGAACTCCCGGATCAAGATCGCGGCGGACCGCACCGTTGCGGATGTTGAAGATCCGGATCATTGGGATAAGCTTCCCAGGAGCACCCGTGCTGCAGCTGCCATGGGTAAGGGCTCTTCATCCCGGCATTATACTCAAGACCGGAGTGAGATTGATTCTGACGAGGAGGTCCTGCTGTACTATGACCCGACGCCACTTGCGTACGCCTTTCCAGAAACCCCTATTGCTTACGAGTTTCCAATGCCGTCCTCAGCTATCCCGGACGATATCGTTATCGACGCCGCCCCTCTGAACCAGGGACCTCCTTCCACCGGCGGACGTGCCGGCCGGAAGCGAGGTGTGAAGCCCCCGTCCGACATACCTCAGAGGTCGAAAAGGCAGAAGGTCTGTGTGCCCAAACAGAAGAAACAGAGGCCTGTTGCCTCGGGGTAAATTTCCTTTTCTTTGCATTTCCTCCGACATATCTCTTGTTTGTATTACTGACTTGGTGTTTTCTCTCTTTCAGTGCTCCTCTTGAGCCGGAACAAGCTTCTGGCTTGAGCGGCGACCCGAAGGTTACCAAGCCCGCTGCCCCTGCTACCTCCGACATTCCCTCTACTAGTCACACGACCTCACCGGCGCCGGCATCTTCGCCTGCGCCTGAGAAGACCACCTCCCCGGCGAAGGACGTTCCTCTGCCGGAACAAGATATCTCTGCCCCCGACGTCCACATGGACTCGGGGGCTCAACAGGAAACCTCGGCTCCTGATGTCCACATGGACACAGGAGCCCACCAAGAAGCACCAGACTCCGGCGCGCCCACCAGCGACGCCGGCACAACTGAAGCCGCCGGAGCAAGCGACAAGAGCGCCGGCACAGACATCAAGGGCAAAGGCCCTTTAGTGCCGGAAGTCCGGACTTTCCCGGATCCTGCCTCTGCTGGCCAAGATGCACCGGCCGCACCGGAACAGCCCGCACCCGAGACTCCTTCAGCTGACAAGACCCCAGCACCGGCCAAGTCCACTGCACCGGCCAAGTCCACTGCCCCGGCCAAGACCACTGCACCGGCCCGGACCGGCACGTTGAAGATTCAGCCGGCCAAGTCCGGCACACAATCTGCCGCAACTGCTCCTCCCAAGGCAGCGTCCCAGACCAGCTCTGCTCTGGCCCTGCATCTTGGCAGGGCAGCAGCCCGGCCGGGGTACCGGACCAACTTCTTCGACACCCCAGAACTCGAGGGCCTCGTCCCTCTTGCGACGAAAAGTGATCAGAGCCTCGGCTCTCTTAAGGAGCAGTGCATCAAATGGAACGACGCCAGCAACATGGACACTGCGGACTCAAGGAGCAAGAAGCTGGCCGAAGCCAAGACCAGTGGCGACCCAAGCGACTTCCTGGCAGCGAAGCCCATACCGATCGCCAGCGAGCTCCTCAGCCTCCAGCAAAGACTTCACAAGTTGGCCGATGCCACCAACGTAAGTCCTCTCTATTTACACACATATCCCCAGTCCCCGAAAATGTCGGCTGTCCGGGATATGGACATCCGGGATTTTCTCATAGTCCTTTAGCTAGCTTCTTTTGAATTAACTGCCGACATATGAGCTCGATCCGAGCTTCAAATCCTAGTCACCGAGGGCCGGGATAGGTGCGCAGCACCTGTGCCGGGTCTTTAACAATTTCACATCTCTATTATCTTTCAAATCCTCTTGACCGGGATATAAGCTCGATTCGAGCTTCAAATCCTAGTCACCGAGGGCCGGGATAGGTGCGCAGCACCTGTGCCGGGTCTTTAACAATTTCACATCTCTATTATCTTTCAAATCCTCTTGACCGGGATATAAGCTCGATTCGAGCTTCAAATCCTAGTCACCGAGAGCCGGGATAGGTGCGCAGCACCTGTGCCGGGTCTTTAAAAGAATGATCACTTGATAAAATCTTCACTTTAATTATCATGTCAAATTTCTCTGCCGACATTTCAAATCCCGGCATTTTTGCAGCAAATGAACAACACCCGGGCCGACATGTTCCATGAGTTGGTGTGCGAGCACCGGAAGCTATCTGACGCACACAGCAAGCTTCAGTAGGAGCTGTCCCGGAAAGGTAATCTTTGCCGACATACCGCTATATGCCGGATATCTTTCCTCTTTTTACTTTGCAATGCTTACTCTTGCCGACACGTAACCTTGTGCCGACATTCTTCAGCTGGTGCCGAAGCGCAAGTCACCGAGCTTCTCAAGAGGGTGAAAGAGCTTACTGGTATGCCGGATCCTGCTGTTACCCGGATAGCTACTTTATACTTCAAATCCTTTACTCTTTGTCACTGTTTTCTTTCTTCAAATCCTTTTAACTTGAAATCTTTGCAGATGAGAAGGCTGCACTGGAGGCACGCCACCAGGATTGTGTGTCCTCGGTGGATGTGGCCAAGCAACTGGACGACCGGGATGCCGGTCACAAGGCCGAGGTAGAGCAGTTGAAGGGCCGGATCACCGAGCTGCTGGACGAAAAGGAACAGAGGGAGGGCCTACTGAAGAAAACCCAGACCCTGCTTGTTACCGCCGAGACTGATGCCTCCAACGCCCACACGCTGAACTGGATAGCCTGAAGGAGCAGGCCACCAAATGGGAGGTTACAGTTGCACAGCTGAATGCCGACCTTGCCCGTAAGCTTCAAATCCTTTCCCCTTTTATCCTTTCCGACATAGTGTAATCTTTTTCGGCATAGCATCTATGCCGACATATTTTCCTTTTGCTAACATTGTTTCTATTCTGCAGGCATGTTTCCCGCTTCCGTCGCTGACGTTGAGAGGGCTTTGCAGTTGGACCGAGAAAACTGGGGTGTTCCGGTTGACTCGCCCAACTGGGACATGACGGAGCAGCTGCTGGCCCTGCAGTCCCGGAAGGAGGCCATGACCCTTTACACTGAAGAGCTCTTCTACGGCGCCCAGGAGGCATTCTCTGCCCTCTGGCCGGGACAAAGGACTCCCACTGACCCGGTTGACCTCGGCAACGACCTGCAGCTTGCCAAGGTTCGCCTCCGGGAGTGGCGAGATTCCGGCGCGAGGGTTGGAGCTGACGAAGCCCTCAGCTACTTCTTGTCTTGGTATGAAAAGGCAGACTTGGAGACTTTGCGCACCGTGCGCGAAGGTTCCATCTGGACCACGGATCCGGATCATATCCGTCGCCGCAAGGAGTTGGCCCATAGTTATGTGGACTATGCCGACACCGACAAATTCGTCCGGGACATCCGCGAGCCGGAGAAGAATGACGATGCCGGGACATCTGCCGCTGCTGAGGGTTCCGACTCCAGCCAAGATGAAGATGAAGCTGAGGAAGCCGACACTGAAGCTCCGGAACAGGCATCTGCCCCGGGCGGAGGTGATGGCTCCATTCCATCTGTTGGGTCCGGCACACCTGAAGCCGACACTTCCACTGCTACCGCTCCACCTGCCGGCGGCTCTGCTTCTGCCACTGCTCCTTGACTTTGGAGCATAAAAACTTTAAGTTTTATCAGATCCCCGGTATGCCGGGTGCAGATGTAATATACACATTTAATTTCCTTAGGTTTGCTTCCTGAACAAGTTTTATCTTGGTTTGCTTGTTACTAATGCCGGATCATCTTTTGGCTAAGTCACCGAGTTGTTTTCCTGTTTCCTCAATTTCACAACCTTGGCTACTTGTCTACCTTAATTGGCTTTTGACGTATGAGTCTCAAGGTTGCTTCCTCGAACATACAGTACTTTAACTTTGAGACTTAGACTTCAAATCATCCGACACTTCCAATTTTAACTTTAATTTTAACGAAAATGTCGGTTCGCTTGCTTTACATTTCCTTAGCCGTTTTCCATGTGTAGACAATCTCCGGCATCTACTCTTGCTAGCCATGAAGCCGGGTTTCGGACAGCAGCTGAGTCGAAAAGTGGCCTTTGGTGCCGACACATTACTAGGCCGACATAGGAAACATTCAAATAAAGCCAGCCGGCATATAGCAAAAAACTGTAAATAAACCACAAATATACCTCGGAGCTAGTTACCCGGCTTCTTCGGGATGCCGGTATTTCATTCATTAGTCTTGTGCCGGCACAACACGCCGGCATACAAAGGAAAATATGGAAATACATACATTGTGTTGCTCAGGAGTAAAAGGGGCGCAGTAGAGCTATGTTCCATGGCCTCTTGGTTTCTTCTCCGGACCTGTCCGCCTTATTCTTCTTGGGGTCCTGCGCATCTATAAGATAATAGGCATCATTGTGCAGAGCTCTGCTCACAATGAATGGCCCCTCCCATGGAGGAGTTAACTTATGCCGGCCTTCTGTTCCTTGCTTTAGCCGGAGTACTAGATCTCCCTCTTGAAATCTCCTTGGATTTACCTTCTGCGCATGATAGCGTCTGAGGTTCTGCTGATATACTGCTGTTCTTGACAGAGTTATTTCCCTTGCTTCCTCTAGCAGATCAACATCATTTTCTCTGGCTTCTTTAGCCTCTTCCTCAGTATATAGCACTATTCTTGGTGCATCATGTATTACATCTGTTGGAAGCACAGCTTCTGCTCCATACACCAGGAAAAATGGTGTGTAGCCTGTTGATCTATTCGGAGTAGTTCTTAAACTCCACAGCACTGCTGGCAGCTCATCTAGCCAACATCCCGGAGTTTTCTCCAGGGGCTCTATCAGCCGGGGTTTTATGCCGGATAATACTAGCCCATTCGATCTCTCTACTTGGCCATTGGCACAAGGGTGGGCAACCGACGCAACGTCCAGCCGGATTCCCACCTCCTCACAAAACCTGGCAAATGGCCCTTGGGCAAAGTTTGACCCATTGTCAGTGATGATGCTATGAGGAACACCATATCTCAAGATTATATCCTTTAAGAATTTCACTGCTGTGTGACCATCACACTTGCTTATGGGCTTCACTTCAATCCACTTGGTGAACTTGTCCACCATGACCAGGATATGGGTCATTTTCCCTCTGGCCGGCTTAAAATCCCCGACCATATCCAGGCCCCAAACAACAAAGGGCCAGATTATTGGGATAGTTTTCAGGGCAGATGCCGGCTGATGAATCTGGTGGGCATATCTTTGACACCCATTACATTTCCGGACCAAGTTTTCTGCCTCTTGCAGTGCCGTTGGCCAATAGAAACCATGCCGGAATACCTTTGCCACCAATGCCCTGGACGAAGCATGGTGACCACACTCCCCCTGGTGAATTTACCGGAGCATCTCCAGACCCTCCGCAGATTCGACACATCTCTGCAATACTCCGGTGGTACTTCTCTTGTATATTTCTTTGTTGATGATGGTATACGCTTTGGATCTCCTTATAACCCGGCGGGCCTCGGTTTCATCCGCCGGCACTTGACCATCCACCATGAAGTTCATGATAGGACGTGCCCATGAGGGCACTTCCCTGACAGTGAACACTGCCTGATCTATTTCCATCATTTCGACCGACACATAATCGATCTCCATGGGCTGCGAAGTCCCCGGGACTGAAGAATCAGTCCCCGGGTATGCCGGAGCAGTCCCCGGGTATACCGGCACAACCTCTTGGCACATTTTACCCTTGCCTTTAGTTTTGCTCCGGAATACTGTACTAACAGCATATGCCGGCTCAGTCCCCGGGACTGAGGAAACAGTCCCCGGGTTATCCGTCTTGGCTCTGGCATCTATCTCCATTGGAACTGCTTCGTCTGGACCTGGCGGGACATAAATGGAGGATGACTCCGGCGAGGGTTTGATCGATGGCTTCCTCAGATGCTCCAGCGAAATGCCGGGCGGGATTGAATCTCGGGAAGACCCCAGCTTGGATAATGCATCGGCTGCATCGTTCTGAGCCCGGAGAACATGCCGGAACTCACAACCTTCAAAGTAACCACTTAACTGCTGCACCAGAAAACGGTATGATGCCATGTTAGCATCATGCGCGTCCCATATGCCGGAACACTGCTGAATCACTAAGTCAGAATCCCCGAAGCACATAATCCGGCGAATTCCTATGTCCTTAGACACCTTCAGGCCATGCACAAGTGCCTCATATTCCGCCACATTATTTGATGCTGCAAAGTGAATCTGCATGACGTATCTCAGCTGGTCATTCTTTGGTGAACTGAGAACTATGCCGGCACCCAAGCCATGGATTGTCTTGGACCCATCGAAATGCATCCTCCAATAATTGGCATCTGGCAATGGTGGCTCATACTGTATCTCGGCCCAGTCAATAAAGAAATCAGCCAAGACCTGGGACTTGATTGTATCCCTCTTATCGTACTGCGGTGTATATGGTGAAAGCTCTATTGCCCATTTTGCTATCCGGCCGCTGGCATCTTTGTTGCCTATAATTTCCGAGATAGGGGCCTCAGCCACTACCCGGATTGGATGCTCTTGGAAGTAATGCTTGAGCTTCTTAGCCGCCATATAGACACCATAGGTCATCTTCTGATAGTGGGGGTAATTTTGCTTTGAGGTGGAGAGGACTTCACTCAGATAATATACCGGCCGTTGCACGGTTTTGCCTCCTTCCTCTCGCTCTACTACCACCACAGTACTGACAACTCGGTTGGTTGCCGCTATATAGAGCAACATTGGCTCCCGGGGCATCGGAGACGCTAATACCGGCGCTGTTGACAACAATTGTTTCAATTCCTTGAAAGCTGCATCTGCTTGCGTTGTCCAGACAAATGTGTCGGACTTTTTCATCAACTGATATAACGGCAGAGCTTTCTCTCCCAGCCGGCTTATGAAGCGGCTCAGGGATGCGAGGCACCCAGTGAACTTCTGTACTTCCCTCAAATCTGTCGGCGGCTTCATCCTTTCTATGGCACGAATCTTGCCAGGATTCACCTCAATACCCCGGCTGGAAACAAGGAAACCGAGCAACTTGCCCGCCGGCACACCAAAGGTGCACTTAGCCGGATTAAACTTCATCCGGAATCTCCTCAGGTTCCCAAAGGTTTCCCGGAGATCATCTATGAGAGTCTTGCTCTCCTTGGTTTTTATGACGATATCATCGACATATACCTGCACATTTTTATCTATCTGATCGTGCAAACACTTTTGCATACACCTTTGGTAAGTTGCGCCGGCATTTCTTAAACCGAACGGCATAGTGAGATAGCAATAAGCCCCGTACGGGGTAATAAAGGATGTCTTTATTTGATCTGGCTCATATAAAGGGATCTGGTGGAAACCAGAATAAGCATCTACGAAAGATAACAGTTCACATCCGGCGGTGGAATCAATCACTTGATCGATCCGAGGCAGCGGGAATGGATCTTTAGGACATGCCTTGTTCAAGTTGGTGTAATCAACACACATCCGCCATACTTTCACTATGACGGGCTCATCTTTCTTCTTTTCCACCAAAACCGGATTAGACACCCAATCCGGATGAAGTACTTCCTTGATAAAGCCAGAGGCTAAGAGCCTGGCCACTTCCTCCCATATGGCTTTCCTTCTATCGCCGGCATTCCGCCGGAGCGGCTGCTTCACTGGCTTAGCATCGGGTCTCACGTGCAATGCGTGCTCAGCCAGCTCCCTCGGCACACCTTGCAGGTCCGAAGTAGACCATGCAAAGATATCCCGATTCTCACGGAGGAAGCTGATGAGCTCGCTTTCCTATTTGGGATCCAAACTTGCCCCAACCAGGGCATGGCGCTCCGGGAAAGCTTCATCCAGCGGCACCTTTTTGACTTCCTTGCCTACTTGAAAAGAAGCACTGCCGCCGGGATTTGTCATGCCCGGCATATATTTGCCGGCCACGACCGTTTCAGCAATCTCCACTGCTCGCTTGAGCCTCTTCCTCTCCTCTGCAATGATCAGAGTCTCGGCCAGATTGGATCCGGCGGTGGCACATGCCATCGAACGCTTGTAATCACCAATGATGGTGATCACCCCTTTGGGTCCCGGCATCTTCATCTTCAGATACGCCACATGCGTAGAGGCCATGAATTTTGCCAGTGCCGGTCTACCCAGCAAAGCATGGTAGGGGCTCTCCAGATCAACCACCTCGAACATGAGGTTTTCCACCCTGCAGTTATCCCGGCTGCCAAACATGACATCCATCCGGATCTTGCCCATCGGCGCACACGAAAGTCCCGGCACAATGCCGTGGAACGTGGTCTTGCTTGGTTCCAGCATATTTTCCTTGATTCCCAGCTTCTCCATCGTATCCCGATACATGATGTTGATGCTGCTTCCATTATCAATGAGGACCTTGCAGAATCTTACGTTATTAGCCGGCCCGACGAATGTCGGATCCATCACCAGAGCATATCCGCCGGGATTTGGCATGATCCGGGGATGATCTGCCCTGTCCCAACCAACAGCCTGGTCAGACCAGTACATCAACTTTGGCACAGCCGACATAACGGCATTCACCTCCAGACTCCGCTGGTACAAGCTCTGCTTGTCTGTTCTCTCGGTCTCAAAGACCATATAGCTCTGATCATACTCCTTGTACTCATTCCGGCCCGCTCCTGGGCCTCCGGCGTTATATTCCGGATTATAGCTCTGGTCAACTTGATTTATGCCGGCATTTCCGGCGTTGCTCTGATTCCCAGGATTAACCGGCCTAGGTGGGACTGCAATTGTATTAGCACCTGTCAACGGCGATGGAGCTGCCGGGACAGAGGGTCTAGCCGGTCCCCAGGGACCTGCACGACCTGCTAATATGTCGTCCAGCCACGAACAGTTCCTTGTCAAATGGTTTGCCGGCTTTCCCGGCTGGAATGTGTGAAACACACAAGGCTTGTCCATGGCAAGACCCACAGTATACTTCGGCCACTGCTTCTTCTGGCCGGCGGCTCCGCCGGCATTCTTGTCGGTCCAGACATTCTTCTTCTGGAACGGCTGTGCTTGCTGCTGCGGCTGCTGCTGAGGCTGCTGATAGTTCTCATATCTCGGACGCTGGCTACTGCCGGCGCCCCCTTGCTCTTCCTCCACAGCTGCAACTTGTGCTGCTCCGTACCGATAATCCGGCCGCTCATCTCTTCTCTTATTCCGGTTATCCGGGCGATAGAACTGCCCTGATCTCCCGGCATTGCTGGTGTTCCCCTGGGTTTGCCCCTGTCCTTGTGAATCGAGACTGGGCTGCTTGGGATCTCCCAGAGCATAACTATCAGCGATCTTGATTGTTTCGGCCAGCGTGGCCGGCATTTGCCTCTGAAGCTTTTGCCACAGCATGGTGCCATGTTGGCACCCATGAGCGAACCACATGATGGCCTGCTGCTCATTGATTCCTTCGCAGGAATTGCGCAACGTGCACCACCTGGTCAGATAGTCACGGTCAGTCTCATTCACTCCTTGCCGGCAGTTAGCCAGCTGCTGCGGACGGTTGGGCCTCTTGTATGTACTGGTAAAGTTCGACACAAACTGCTCTTCGAAATCAATCCAGCCGTTGATACTCCCGGCCGGCAAATTATTCAGCCATATCCTGGCTGGACCTTCCAACATCTGCGGCACATATCGTACCGCCCATCTGAGGTTTCCTCCGGCGATGTTCACTGCTATGGAGTAATCCTCCAACCAATCTTCCGGCTTCGTACTGCCATTATATGTCCTCGCGCCACGCGCGAGCTGGAAGAAGTAAGGCACCGGCTCTCCCATAATCCGGGGTCCGAAACACATAGGGCCCGGAGCTCCTTGTCTCTCCACCAACTCTGATTGGTGGAGCTTGTCCAGCTTGAAACGTGCATCATTGGCTTCCAAGGACCGAGGTCCAAGCCGGGATGCTATTGGGCCTGCGATCATCTGCTGCTGCTGCTCCGGCTGATGCTGCTCACTATGCCGGCCTTGCTGATGCTGCTGCTGATATCCCGCCCTGGCAAGGGCGGAATTGCCGTCATCCTCTCGATGTCCCGGATGGCCTGCACCCTGCTGCTGCGCTGCACCTCCGGCGCCCTGTTGCTGACGCCGGGCTGCACTGTTACTCCGGCCACCACCGGCCGCTGCTGCTTCATGCCCGGCCGGCATACTCTGGCCGGGCTTCTTGCTGCCGACATACTTGTCAGCTTGGCCGACATTCTTCTGCACCATCGCCTGCTTTCCGGCGGCAGCCGGATCGTACACCTGGATCTGCTTGTCCCGGCGGCCAGAGGTCACACTTCCGGCACGCCGGGCGCTAGGATGCGGGGACGAGGCTTGGCCCCTCGACCTCGCGCCGGCACCTCCCGCCGACACAATGAACTGGGATGCCCCGGCACCTGGGTTTGCCTTCTTAAAGGCCTCCTGCTGCTTTGTAGCTTCAGACAAAAGTTGGTTAAGCCGGGCTTGCTGCTCACGCAGTGCTTCGCCGGATAAACAAGATAAATCCTTAGCTACCTCGGCCGCTGCTCTAAGGTTCTTTACTGGCGAACTATAGACTACCTTAGGCACAGTACTAGTTGCGGTATGACTCTTATCTCTAGCATCTTTTCCTATCTCAGCATTAAGATTTCTGCCTCTAGTTCTAACCTCTTCTATCCGGCTAGGCCGGATTACTACAGGAGTAAAACCATGGGCTGCCTCATACTCACGGAGTTGCCGGTTAAACCGTTCGCGCTCCTGGTTCATGGCCAGGGCCTCGTCGACGAGGGCCTGACGAGATCCCTCCAGGACCTCCCTTGTCTGCTCCAGATCAACGCCGGATCGCACCGGCTCGAGAAGCCGGTCGATGATGGGAAGAAGAACCTCGCCCCTAGCCGGCACACCGGAAGTGCCGGCCAGGTTCTCCGCACGCTCCAACGGAGGACGCGCCGACCTCTTGACCTTCGGCGGCTCCGGAGGAGAAGCTCCGACCGCTGCTGCTTTGCCGGCATCCTCCGCCGGCGGCACGGATGTGCCGGCCATCATCACCTCAGCCGACTCTACTGAGCGAGCGCTACGCCCAGCGTGAGCCAGCCGATGTGACGGAGGATCCGACGCCACCAGCACCTCCTTCCTGCAAATTCTCTCAGTCCCCACGTACACCTCGTGGGAACCGAAAGACATAATCCGGCCATCCCTGGGGAACGGCCGGCCACCGAGACAACCGGCGTTGTCACTGACGAAACTGAGCGAGCCTAGCCTCTGGACGAGGCCAGAGACCACGCGCACTCCCGAAGCTGCTATCACAGACCCCGTCCGAATGAACACTCCGCCCAGCATATCGATCTGATGCCCCACGGTGGGCGCCAAATGTCGTCGTGGTGAAACAACATATGCCATAGGATGGCTTAAATGGGGGCCGACTAGATGCTGGAGGATTCGGGAGAGGGGAACGAGCTAAAAAGCACGACAGAAAGAGACACTGATCTACCCAGGTTCGGGGCTCTCGTAAGGAGATAACACCCCTACTCCTGCTCTACTGATTGTATATATGGATCGATGTAGTACACCACAATGGTGCTTCCAAGCTCTCTGCTAGAGAAGGAAGATGAACTAGTAAGTGTAAGAGTACAGAGTGACCCACCCTTTACCAGGGCTCCCTATGCCACCTTATATAGTGGTGGCCAGGGTTACAACGGTCATACAAGACCACAAGACAAGGGCTACACTCCAAACAGGAGCTGGTGGCGATGGCAGAGACCCTTGACTTCGCCCCTGATTGCTCACGATGGGACGCCATATCCCTGTACCTTGTACCTCTTGAACTGTGGCCTTACCTCTGTGCGGTAAGCTCGTACTTGTGCACAGTGAGGGTAGGTAACTGAACGGATCGTATGGGCACCTAGAGGGGGGGGTGAATAGGTGCTACTCAAATTTTAGTTCTTTTTCAATTTAGGCTTGACACAAAGGTAAATTCTCTAGATATGCAACTAAGGTGAATTTACCTATATGTCAACTAGCAAGCTAAGCAAGATACAAGTAGTAAAGGTAATAAAGGATAGAGGTAACCAAGAGTGGAGCACACGGAGACACGGATGTAATTCCCGTAGTTCCTTCCTTTTTAGGGGAAGTACGTCTACGTTGGAGAGGTGTGGTTGCCACACAGGCCTAACCAACGCCACAAAGGCTCACCCTATTCTCCGGTGCAAGCTTCCGCCACAAAGGCCTAGCTCACTTTCCACTAAGGGATTCCTCAAGGCGGAACCGGCCTTTACAAAACTTGGGGCACAACTCCACAACTGAATTGGAGGCTCCCAAGCACCACAAAGATCTCAATCAACAAGTATCAAGATTTCAATCACACAAACAAGGTCAAGGGACACAAGGGAACCCAAGACCAAAGGGCCCTCTAGCAAATGAGAGGGGAAATCAAATCGCTTTGGTGAGGATGTAGATCAAGGCCTTCTCCTTCGATTCTCCAAAGATCAACGACTTTGGTGGGTTGAGGGAGGAGATCTTGCTAATTTGGTGGCTCCAAAATGGGGTCTTTTCTTCACAGCTCGAGCAGCTTGAGGTTGAAGAAGGGGAGGGGTATTTATAGCCCCTCCCAAAATGTAGCCGTTGCTGACTTGGAGGGGCGGATAATCCGGCCAAAGTTGGGCCGGATAATCCGGCTGGCCGGATAATCCGGCCCCTGGCCGGAATATCCGCCCCCCCTACCTGGGTGACGCCGCGCCAGGTCCTTAGCAGAATTTCAGCCACCCCCGGGGGAGGGCGGATTATCCGGCCAAGTCTGGGGCGGAAAATCCGGCTGGCCGGATTATCCGGCCCCTGCCCGGAATATCCGGCCCCCCTATCTGGGTGACGCCGCGATAAGTCCTTAGCCATTTTTCGGCCAGCCCAGAGGGGGCGGATTATCCGGCCACCCCTGGCCGGATTATCCGGCCTGGCATTTCTTCAAATGAAAAACCTGCAAATCTTAGCACACAATTATTATCACTAATGTTGTTATCTAACACACAAAATCTGAGGGAAACAAAGTTTGCACTTTCAATCTCCCCCTTTTTGGTGTTAGATGACAACACTAGGATTTGCAAGAAAGGTCGAATAATTCAAACAACGAATAATTGATCAAAATACACAGCTCCCCCTAGATGTGTGCAACTTCACCAATGAGTTTAGAAGAGACATACCATTGCATAGATAACTCAAATATTATGGATTATGGAATCCCGAATATGATAATATGATATGCCGGGCAATAATTCCATAGCCATTTCACCAATAACCATGAGCTGATAAAAATAAGTGAACAACACATAATGATCCACATAGCATATTAAGAACATATGACATAGTCTCATACACCACATGGTAGAGTTCAACCACACACAAAGTTCGACTTAAGACAAACGAAATAAGAAGAAACACAAGCGCCAAAGAATGATAAGCGCGCAAGCTTGTGTTTCCACCCATGCAAATCCCGACAAATTCCTAATAGAACTACTTCTCCCCCTTTGGCATCAAGACACCAAAAAAGGAGAAGAGCGATGCTACACGTCCCGAGAAATCACTCGTCCACGTCATCGAAGTCCTCATCAGCATAATCTCCGCCATCACCCTCGTCATCTCCAGCATCTTCATCCTCATCATCAAAGTCCTCCTCAGCCTCAAAGTCCTCCTCAGCCTCTGCACGAGCACCTCCTGCGGGAGCATCTGGAGCATCAAAGAGATGCTTCTGCATATCCACCCAGTTGTAGCGATCGGTGTTCCAAGCATTATAGGCCACAGGAGCAGTAGGAGTGGGATCGGCGGTCTGAGCACCACTGAGACGGTGAAGGATAAGCTGCTGAGTGTCCTGGATGCTCTTCCTCTCGACATAGGCCTGGTAGTTCTCACGGTGGATCTCTACCTTCATGCACAGAACATTCCGCTCAAACCAGCTGAGCTTCCTCACCTCCCTAGACACAACAGATGCAGCAGCCCTTTGTTCACGAGCAGTAGCACTAGTCCTCGCATCAGCCATGAAAGTGTCAGGATATGCAGCTGAAGGAGCAGATTTCGCCTTTCTCTTGATATACATCTTCTTGACCTTGTGCTCCACACAGTCGTCATGAATATCATAGTCTCCAAGGACATGCTTAATGAGAAGCATGATGAAAGGAGCATATGGCACAGTGTTCCTCTGAATAATAGCATCCTTGATCTCATAGAAGATGAAGTCCATCACATCAAGGGTAAAGTCCTCAGCAGGGTCAGTCGACGTGGCACACTCATGAGCAAAAGCAAGCAGATCAACCAGAGAGGTGCGAATGGCATCATTGTTGCCACCACTAGGAGCAATGTTCTCCCTGAAAATGCGGACCAGCTGATCATAAAGCGGATGTAGGCCATTGATGAAGCCCACAACACCTGTGGAGTCATAGAGGTCATGGAGCTTGTCCTTGTCAGGCTTGTTCCCCGGGTTGTGAATACGCCGACCCACTGGGGTCTCTCCATTGTACGCATACCCCAAGAGAGAGGCAAACGTAGGAAAGTCCGATGTGCACTCATGTTCGCCGGTCATCCACTTCATAGACTTCTGAGCATTGGGCAAAATCACCAGAGTAGCATAGAACTGCTTGATAAGACCGGGATTGTAGTCGCACTGAATGTTGGCTAAACCCATCAAACCCAACTTCTCAATCACAGAGAGTGCTTCATCAAAGTAAGACTTGCTGCGGAGGTGATCAAAGTCAATCGGATGCATTGGACGGCAAGGATTCTTGAAAGGCTCATAAATATCACGAAAAATCCCCCACTGCTCCTCATTCCAGAAACCCCTATCTTCAATGTCTTCATCTCTTGCAGTAGCATACCAATTGTTCCTCCGCACAAGAATGTACTCGGCCTCTGGCATCTTCTTATAGTCAGGACGAGGTTCTTTGCCTTTGCGACGACGGGCACGAGCTTTGGCAACCTTGGCAGCTTTCTCCTGCTCAGCCTTCCTAGCAGCATCCCTCTGTGCCCGCCGGATAGCAATCTCATCCAGAAGAACTCCTTCCTCATTCCGAACAAGCCGACGCTTGCGCTTCGGCATACTCGGACCACCTGTGAAAGAGAGATGCACGGAGAGCATGGGGATAAGCGTATGCACACGAGTATCGGAAAAGATCAAAGAACCATGTAGTATGAATAAACAACCTTCACCAAAACAGCAAATTGAGAGCAGCAACAAAAAAAAAATGACAGATATCTTCCCAGGCCGGATTATCCGGCCAAGGGGGGGGCGGATAATCCGGCCCCCTCAAAAAAAATTTCTACGTGTTGCTGCAGCCTACAATTTGATAGATCGGGAAGAAAGTACCATACAACATGATTCAGGAAAACAACACCTAGAGAGCAAAATCACCAAGAACAAGAAGGGGTAAAGACACATCCAATGAGAAGAGCAATACCCGCATCCATTGCGAAATCCGCTTGGTGAATGCCTTCCGGGGGAGAAGGAGAGCAACCTCCGAAGAAATCAGGCCAAACGGTTGGCCGGAGCTCCGGCGGCGGCGATGGGAAGGAGGCGGCGGCGGCAGGGATCACCTGGAAGGGGTGGGGAGGGAACTGCCCTAGGGCAGCCCGACCCGCCCCCTTATATACCCAGGGTCACTATGGCCGGATTATCCGGCCAGGAAGGGGCGGATAATCCGGCCCCCCGGATATTCTGGCCCAGAGAGGGCGGATATTCCGGCCTGGAGCCAGCAAACTGGCCAACTCGAATTTTTCAAAAACAGATGTTGTTTTGATGAAAAATTTGAACTCGTGTGCATAGATAGATGTCTTGAGAGAGGATGGCTTAGGTGAGAGAGCAAACACGGAGTGGTTCTCGGCACTTAACATTGCAAGAGCAAATCGGCTAAAAATCCAATGCAAGTGCCTTCCCATCTCAAAAAAAAATTAAGAAAAAACATCGGGAGAGAACCTCAAATAAGATATGCAATGAATCAACTCTTCGCAAAGAAGAGGTCGGTGGCCGAAGCCACCATGTTTGAGTGTTATGGCATTGGACCGCGAAGATGTATCTTGAGTCCATAACCACTACTCATCATTGAAGCTCAAAAATCATAAAATGATATTAAGAGAATGATATGATTACTATCGGCATTATGGGGGGAGGGATAGCCCAATTAATTAGGACCGCACTCCCCCTATCTCCATGCCCACACCTAAACCAAACAAGCATTGAAATATAGGTGTATTTGCAAGATGTTCAAGCCACACTCCTTGAATCGATGATATTTAGCTCATTCCTCAAATATCCAAATCTTGCTTCATCAAGAGGCTTCGTGAATATATCGGCAAGTTGATCCTTGGTGCTCACATAAGCAAGCTCAATATCACCACGGGCAACATGATCCCTAATGAAATGATTCCGGATCTCAATATGCTTGGTTCTTGAATGTTGCACCGGATTATAGGCGATCTTGATAGCACTTTCATTGTCACATAAAAGAGGCACTTTGTCACAATTGACACCGTATTCCTTCAAAGTTTGCCTCATCCATAACAATTGAGTGCATCCACTTGCGGCGGCAATGTATTCGGCTTCGGCGGTGGAGAGAGATATACAATTTTGCTTCTTAGAAGACCAACACACCAAAGACCTACCAAGAAATTGGCAAGCTCCGAAGGTTGATTTCCTATCATCCTTGTCACCGGCCCAATCCGAATCCGTGAAGCCACAAAGAGAGAAATCCGAGCCTTTGGGATACCAAAGACCATAAGTTGGGGTATGAACCAAATATCGAAAGATTCTCTTAACCGCCATAAGGTGGCTTTCTTTAGGAGCGGCTTGATACCTTGCACACACACCTACACTCAACACAATATCGGGTCTAGATGCGCAAAGGTAAAGCAAAGAACCGATCATAGAACGGTATACCTTTTGATCCACATCTTTACCATTGGGATCAAGTTCAAGATGACATTTTGTGGCCATTGGTGTTGCGGCTCCATTAAGTTCCTTCATCTTGAACCTCTTGAGCATGTCTTGGACATATTTAGCTTGATAGATGAAAGTCCCTTCTTTCAATTGCTTGATTTCAAAACCAAGAAAGAACTTCATTTCGCCCATCATAGACATCTCGAACCTATCGGTCATAAGCTTTGAAAATTCATCATTAAAAGCTTTGTTAGTAGAGCCAAAGATAATATCATCAACATATAGTTGGCATATGAAAAGCTCCCCATTGACCCTCTTAGTAAAAAGAGTAGGATCGATTTGCCCAACTTCAAACCCACGGTCTACCAACAACTCCCTAAGGTGCTCATACCATGCACGTGGGGCTTGTTTAAGGCCATAGAGTGCCTTATGGAGTTTGTAGACATGGTTAGGGAAGTTGAGATCCTCAAACCCCGGGGGTTGCTTAACATACACTTCCTCTTTTAATGGACCATTAAGAAATGCACTCTTAACATCCATTTGTTGCAACTTAAAATTATGATGAGTGGCATATGCAAGAAGGATACGGATGGACTCAAGACGAGCCACGGGAGCATAAGTTTCTCCAAAGTCAATGCCTTCAACTTGAGAGAAACCTTGAGCAACCAATCTTGCCTTGTTCCTCACAACAATTCCATGCTCATCTTGCTTGTTCTTGAATATCCACTTTGTGCCAATCACATTGTGGCACTCCTTTGGCTTCTCTACTAACACCCAAACATTATTGCGCTTGAAGTTGTTGAGTTCTTCATGCATAGCATCCAACCAATCCGGATCTTCAAGAGCTTCAAATACTTTCTTGGGTTCAACCATGGAGATATAAGCATGATGAGAGCTAAATTGTGCCAATTGACGCCGGGTTGACACTTTGCTTCTTAAATCTCCAATAACCCTCTCAAGGGTATGACCTTTAAGTTCCAAGTCTCTTTCAACTCTTTTCTTGCGACGGGCTTCGATCTCCTCATTAGACCTTGAAGGAGATACTTGATCATCTTGATCATTTTGGTCCCCGTCTTGACCAACAAATTGACCTTGATCATCATTGTCTTCATGAGTAGGTTGATCTTGGTCATGTGAAGAATTAGGGGCGGTTGAGATAACCGGAGAGGATGGAGGTGCCCCTTCTTCTTCATGAAGGTCCTTGACTTGTTCTTCGGTTGGTGCATTAGTTGCTTCCTTGGGAGAGGCTTGTTGAGCTTGTGAAGATGAAGGCTCCACTTGAGTAGAGCATAGTCCTTCCCGGTCGGCCACAAGGTGTCCCTCAATGGGGCGGAAAAATCCCACGCCCATTCTTCCTATGGCTTCTCGAGGTATTTCATCATCTACATCACAAGAAACAACATCTCGCCCCCCTTGGGAGCCGTCATTCTCTTCGAATACCACACTACAAGATTCTTCAACACGCCCGGTGGACTTGTTGAAGACTCGATAAGTGTGGGACTCGGCACCATAACCAACAAAAATACCTTCTATTGCTTTTGGATCAAATTTACCTAAACGAACTCCTTTTCTTTTAAAGAAACACTTACACCCGAAAACCCGGTAGTAGGAGATGTTGGGCTTGCTTCCGGTGAGTATTTCATATGGAGTCTTGTTTAGGCCTTTGCGGAGGAAGAGCCGGTTTGAAGAATGACAAGCCGTAGAGATAGCTTCGGCCCAAAAGTTGTATGGAGACTTAAATTCCGCCAACATGGACCTAGCCATATCCATAAGAGTCCGGTTCTTCCTTTCGGCTACACCATTTTGTTGAGGGGTATATGCAGCGGAATATTGATGACGAATCCCCTCATCACTAAGAAATCCATTTAAGGTGTAGTTCTTGAACTCCGAGCCATTGTCACTTCTTATTGCCAAAATAATTTGACCATGTTGACGTTCAACTTCCTTGGCAAAGTCGATGACGGTTTGTTGAGTCTCACTCTTATGCTTGAAGAAGTAAACCCAAGTATATCTTGAATAGTCATCAACAATCACCAAACAATATTTCTTCCCACCAAGACTTGCATGAGAGGGAGGACCAAAAAGATCCACATGAAGGAGCTCCAAGATCCTCTTGGAAGAAATGATAGTCTTGCTTGGGTGGGGAGAATCATGCATTTTTCCTAGAACGCAAGCCCTGCAAACACGATCTTTGGCAAAAGAAACATTCTCTTTTAGTCCGAGTATGTGGCCACCCTTGTGAAGGCTTTGCAAAGTTCTCATATTGACATGGGATAAACGGCGATGCCAAAGCCAACCCACATCGGCCTTTCCAAATAAACACATTGCACTTGTAGTGGTTTTCCCCGAAAAGTCCACCACATACAAGTTATTTTCAATGTGTCCAACGAAAGCGACCTTTAGAGACTTGCTCCACAAGAGTACCACAATGTCATTATCAATGAAGACGGCAAAGCCCATCTTACCAAGTGCACGAACTGAAAGTAAATTATAACCAAGGGTCTCAACAAGCATGACGTCCACAAGGGAAATATCCGGTGCGACCACCACCTTGCCAAGACCCAATACCTCGGATTGTGACATGTCTCCATAAGTGACGGTTATATGATTGTCATTAGGCCTCAACTCCGTCATAATCTCCTTGCTTCCGGTCATATGACTTGTGCATCCACTATCAAGCACCCATTTCGATCCACCGGAAGCATAGTCCTACAAGAGATCATTGCTTGGTTTTAGGTCCCCATTTTTCAATGGGTCCTCTTTTGTTAGCAACAAGGGTCTTTGGAACCCAAATAGACCAAGCAATATAACCATCATTTGGACCAACATATTTTGCATAAACATCACCATAATAATCACGGAATAAAACATAGTGAGGGTTAGCAATTCCCGCATGATCATCATGAGTGGCTTTGCCACCCACAATAGGATCCTTCTTTGCTTGAGCGGGCTTGGACTTCTTTTTCTTGTTGTTCTTCTTCTTCTTCTTTGAGACATAGCCAATCCCCGTTTTATCACCGAATGCCTTTTGCTTACTCAAAAGGTCATTCAAGTTTTTCTCACCTATGGGAATGGAGGACTTGGCAAGCTCATCTTTCAACCTAGCATTTTCTTCAATGACATTTGCATGATCACAAGTAGAAGTAGAAGAACTAGGCACATTATTCTTAGTCAATTGAATTTGAAGTTGTTCATGTGACTTGGTAAGAATAGAGTGTTCACTTTTCAAGACCTTGTGAGCCTTGTCAAGATCTTCTAAATCCTTGACAAGTATATCATGACCAACACCAAATTCAACCTTTTCCTTTTTAAGCATTTTTACTCTAGCACGAGCATGATCTCGCTCTTTAATGAGTTTGGAAACAACTTCATTATTAGCTTCCTCAATGGAGTCGAGCTTCTCTTCAAGAGTTGCTCGTTCCTCTTGCTCTTCTTCAAGAGACTCGGTTAGTGAGGCAATATCTTGAGCATATTCTCTTTCAAGCCTCATTTGTTCATCTAGTTTTTCAAGAGTTTTACCATATTGGCTCAATAGACGTTCAAAGTGAATCTTATGAACGCCATCTACACTAGACACATAGTCATCAAAAGCAATAATTTCTTCCTTTACTCTAAGACTAGCAAGATCATTCAAGGAAGCATCATTTGTCTTAGAGGAAGAGAAAGATGTGAGTGATACCTCGGAAGACTTGGCCATAAGGCATTTGACGTTCTTGAGAAGAGAGTCCTCATTGGGGGATTCAAAGAGTGATGTGGAGGAAGTGGAGGTGGTTGCCATTGCGGCCATCTCACTAGTTGTGGTTTCTTCTTCATCACTCTCACTTGCGGAGTACTCTTCTTGAGTCAAGAACACAAACTTTGGTTGCTTCCTCTTTGGTCCACCCTTCTTCACAAAAGGCTTCTTGGATGGTGACTTGGTCTTGTTCTTGAGTATGAGCTTTCCACCATGGTCTTCTCTCTTCTCATAAGGGCACTCGGCAACGAAGTGAAATCTATCATTGCAATTGTAGCAAGTCCTCACCCTTTGACCATTGTTGTCATTCCTTTGATAGCCACTTGACTTGCTTCTTCTTTGATTGTCTTCTTTAGCCTTGTGTGGATCAACCCAAAAGGTTTTTCCGTAGAAGGCCATGTGCTCATTGTACTCATGCCTTATGTCCTCGGGACACATCTCTAGCCTTGCTTCAATACTTGCTTGAAGAGGAACCTCTTTCTCAACCACACTTGCTTTCAATGCAAGATTGGAGCTTCTTTGCATCCCTATGGCACGGGCACGAGCATCTTCCGCATTTTGTGCGGAAACCTTGTAGGCTTGAATTTCTTGCATCACTTGATTGGAGGTCATCTCATTGAAGTTGTGCTTTCCTTGAACACTCTTTATATCCGCGGGCTCATATGGAGTGAGAGCAAGAATGTACTTCATCTTGATCCACTCATCATCAATATGGTGAGCACCGAGGTTCTTGAAGGTGGTAGCAATGGTCTTGAGTCTTCTATACATTTCTTGATGGTCCTCACCATCCATCATGAAGAAACCCTCCGCTTGATTTGAGAAGGCAATATATCTTGTTTTCTTCATGCTCTCATTGCCAACAAAGACATCGGAGAGCACTTGCCAAGCTTCTTTGGCGGTGAAGAAGTGTTGGATGTGAGGCAAGTCCTTGGATCCCACGGCGACTTGAATCATGTGAAGAGCGGTAGCATTGAGTTGGCTATCGACCGTCTCTCTTCTTGTCATGTTGTGGGGATCCACGGCCTTGAATCCTTCCTCAACGATCCTCCAAAGCTCGATGCAAGAACTGCGCATATGAGAGATCATTTGATATTGCCATTGACCAAAATTTAATGCATCAAGCTTAGGTGGATCTCCTCTATGGTTAATATGAGGATGAGGAACCGGCGGGTCGGGTGAATACCAATGAGGGAATTCACCTTTCCCGTCGCCCTTAGAGGAAGACTTAGCATCGCCATTTTTATCGGCACCCTCCTCTTCTATCCCCACATTCTCCACTTGTGGAGTAGCGGGTTTTTCCGGAGGTGGAGGAGCATTAGCATTTTTAGCTTGCAAGAGTTGCGCTATCATTTCACGCAGCTCATTTACTTGAGTTGTCATGGAAGCCATGGATGATTCCAAAGATTTGAACTCACCCATGGAAACTTGACCCGAGCCCTCACTCGGAGAGGTGTCCATACTCTTAGGCGGTTAAGCCCGAATAAAGAGTCGAGGCTCTGATACCAATTGAACGGATCGTATGGGCACCTAGAGGGGGGGGTGAATAGGTGCTACTCAAATTTTAGTTCTTTTTCAATTTAGGCTTGACACAAAGGTAAATTCTCTAGATATGCAACTAAGGTGAATTTACCTATATGTCAACTAGCAAGCTAAGCAAGATACAAGTAGTAAAGGTAATAAAGGATAGAGGTAACCAAGAGTGGAGCACACGGAGACACGGATGTAATTCCCGTAGTTCCTTCCTTTTTAGGGGAAGTACGTCTACGTTGGAGAGGTGTGGTTGCCACACAGGCCTAACCAACGCCACAAAGGCTCACCCTATTCTCCGGTGCAAGCTTCCGCCACAAAGGCCTAGCTCACTTTCCACTAAGGGATTCCTCAAGGCGGAACCGGCCTTTACAAAACTTGGGGCACAACTCCACAACTGAATTGGAGGCTCCCAAGCACCACAAAGATCTCAATCAACAAGTATCAAGATTTCAATCACACAAACAAGGTCAAGGGACACAAGGGAACCCAAGACCAAAGGGCCCTCTAGCAAATGAGAGGGGAAATCAAATCGCTTTGGTGAGGATGTAGATCAAGGCCTTCTCCTTCGATTCTCCAAAGATCAACGACTTTGGTGGGTTGAGGGAGGAGATCTTGCTAATTTGGTGGCTCCAAAATGGGGTCTTTTCTTCACAGCTCGAGCAGCTTGAGGTTGAAGAAGGGGAGGGGTATTTATAGCCCCTCCCAAAATGTAGCCGTTGCTGACTTGGAGGGGCGGATAATCCGGCCAAAGTTGGGCCGGATAATCCGGCTGGCCGGATAATCCGACCCCTGGCCGGAATATCCGCCCCCCCTACCTGGGTGACGCCGCGCCAGGTCCTTAGCAGAATTTCAGCCACCCCCGGGGGAGGGCGGATTATCCGGCCAAGTCTGGGGCGGAAAATCCGGCTGGCCGGATTATCCGGCCCCTGCCCGGAATATCCGGCCCCCCTATCTGGGTGACGCCGCGATAAGTCCTTAGCCATTTTTCGGCCAGCCCAGAGGGGGCGGATTATCCGGCCACCCCTGGCCGGATTATCCGGCCTGGCATTTCTTCAAATGAAAAACCTGCAAATCTTAGCACACAATTATTATCACTAATGTTGTTATCTAACACACAAAATCTGAGGGAAACAAAGTTTGCACTTTCAGTAACCTCCACTGTGCACCCTGCCATCTTACTCTGCTACCATGCTTGGATGTTTCCTTCCTTGATTGTAGGGATGTGACACCTTGGTTGACTTAAGTATCCCGGATATGACCGTTGGCCATACCCAGGACTTATATGCCGGACCAACGACCTACGAGGGTCGGGTAATCCGGCCTCCCCTGCTCCTGCACAACACACAAAATAATTAGGCCGGCATATCTGAGTATATGCCGGCACACCTATACTAGTATTCCGGCTATGCCGGCATATCCAAGTATCAGCCGGGATACACATTATATGCCGGCCTGGCCGATGCTCTTATATTCCGGCCAGGGCCTTCCTTGATAACCCGGCATAAAGTCAATCATAGACCTTGTGTCTTTCTACTCTCTTGACCCTACCGGGGGTCATCCCCCCGACAGTTTGTGCCTATTCACTGATCCATTTGTTGTATAATCTCGATCTTATCTTGTGAGTTATCTTGTATTTGATTTTCAATTTCCTGCAACTTTTTGTGTCCTTTGTTTGCATAGTTGGGTTTTAATTGCCTTTCTATGTCAGACCGGAAACATATCTGCGGTTCAAAGTCAAAATAATCACCGTTACCATGGTATTTTATTTCCTGCTATGGATTTTCTTATATCTCTATAGGAAGATGAAGCATGTGGCCTGAAGCTTTTCTTTGTTTCCCGTCCTACGGGATTTTGTTAGTTATCTCAGACGGAGCAGGCAGACGTGTAACTTTAGCCTAAAAATTGCAATTAGTGAAAGAACGATGCTATCAATTTGAAGTACTACAAAAGATGGTCCATGGGCATGGGTTTCCCCTCACCGAAGCTGCTCCCGTGACAGTTCAGCTTAAGCTAGCTTCTGCACAACCCAAAGCTGGAAATAGGGAGCCTACTGTATACAACTCTCTCCGTCTATAAAAGGATGTGTTAATTTATCTAGATTTATATGTATCTACACACTAAAATATATATTTTTTTAGATAAAGTTGAGACGTATTTTTTTAGATGGAGGGAGTAAATAAAATGGAAAAGAAATAAACCATGGATATAGAGAATGTATGCACGTATACATTCGAAACTTAAATATAAAAGTCAGAGTATATAACTTGTGTACAAAAGTTAAAGTGACGAAGGGCGACTACAACCTAAGATCAAAAGCACGAGCCATAATGTCCAAAGATTGTGTCAGATCTCTCATTGTGTAGGTTTTTCCCCTGCTTTTCTTGTACTTGGAACATCATCGTCATCAGCGTGCTTTTTGGTGAGTGCTAGAATTTTGTAGGTACATATTGAGATACAAGTCTAAATTTTTTACAGTTCCTACAAGA
This sequence comes from Dactylis glomerata, assembly GCA_007115705.1. Lineage (NCBI taxonomy): Eukaryota > Viridiplantae > Streptophyta > Magnoliopsida > Poales > Poaceae > Dactylis > Dactylis glomerata. The sequence goes on along the minus strand of QXEO01000436.1, from coordinate 1,403,999 downwards.
TCTATAAATCTTCTGTAAATCTTATTGTGAGGACTACTACTGCTAGGGCTTAAGCACGTCAACAGGGCAAAACAAGCGTGCCGTTGGGATGAGATGGATGGGCATAAGTAGGCCTATACGGCCTAGAATGTGGGTCAACAATTTGTGAGATGTCTTGAGGGAAAGTTTGTCAAATATTTATTCTACCTTTTGTTTTCTTCAATACTATAGGTTCAGGCTCCTGAAAGCAAAGTGGAATCACCAGCAGAGGATGCATGGGAAGGTCATGCCAAAAATAAAAAATGAAGGTAACTTTCTGTCCGCCATATGTCAATTAATTCATGTACCCACATCAATTTTGCCAGTGAAAGTAGCATATACCACAATAATATAATAAGGAATATGGGACGCGCTATTTGATCCCAGGGTGTAGAACAGTTATTCTACGTCCACTCTTTCTGTTTGCAACCGTACATGATATATGGTTTTCATATCACGTAAATTTTTTCTTACATTAGAAGTTAAGAAGAACATAAGAAAATATAGATATGACATATTTTTTTGTTATGTATCAAAATACGATGTAAAATACATATTTTTTGTGTTTTTATGGTAACTAGCAAGGTGGCCCTCTCAAATGCGAGGGCGACATCTTTACTATTTAATTACTTAGCCTATTGACTCTGAAATTATTTGTAATTAGGTATTATGAAAAAGTGTGGTATGACATTGTATGATTTTGCAACTACCAATGATATTATAAAAACAATATCACAAATGCGTCATTTCAAAAATATCAAACTAATGGTCATATGTCTCAGGTGTATGTGCTATTATATTTGGAGATAAATTTAAATTTACTTCACTATCTGTCCCATATTGTTTGTTCAGTGTTATTGAATGTTCCATTTAATTTGGACCCAACGTATATCTTTTCATTTCTAGTTTGGTGTAATTTTTTTAAAAGATTCAAACCCTGTCAATCAAACAATCGACCTCTTCTATCCAGAAATATGGTTTCCGTGGTATTTCTATTTTGATAATAGTGATCATGTTTTAAGTATTCACACAATTGCCTAATTATGTACACCCAAGATTCGTCCTTCTTTCACAGTTTAACCTCTCTCTTTCATTTGACAATGATTGTTCCAATAGACTATCTGCATCAACTCAATGGAAAACTCCTATCTAGCTTACTTTCTAAAATATCAAGCAATATTATAAGGAGAAATCATGCGCGTCTCATTTATATCTTGTGTGCCAAGAAATTATTGTGATTATCTTGATACAATTATGAATATTTATTGGCTTGTGTATAGTTTAGGTATGGTTATGAAGACTTATCGATTCTGGTCTTCTAATGAAGACGGCCTACATGATTAGAGTGCGGATTTTTCATTTTTGCGAGAATATTGTACTTTTAGAAATTAACTTTATACAATTTTGAAAACCTATGAACCGTGAAATTACTTTATTTCAAAAATATTAGGTAATAATATGTATATATATACCTATGTACGCATCAGTTTACAACTTCATATTGTTTTCGAAACCTGTGGACCATGAAATTACTTTATTTAAAAATATATTAGATAATAATATGTATATATACGTACACATCAGTTTACGTATGTTTAGAGACTACGTTTTACTATAAGCACTATATTTTTCTGCCAAACTGCCGCCATATATTTTTGCACCGAGTAGGCTGAGTACTCATACAATATGGTTTCCGTGGTATTTCTATTTTGATAATAGTGACCATATTTTTCGTATTCACACAATTGCCTAATTATGTACACCCAAGATTCGTCCTTTTTTCACAGTTTAACCTTTCTCTTTCATTTGACAATGATTGTTCCAATAGACTATCTGCATCAACTCAATGGAAAACTCCTATCTAGCTTACTTTCTAAAATATCAAGCAATATTATAAGGAGAAATCATGCGCGTCTCATTTATATCTTGTGTGCCAAGAAATTATTGTGATTATCTTGATACAATTATGAATATTTATTGGCTTGTGTATAGTTTAGGTATGGTTATGAAGACTTATCGATTCTGGTCTTCTAATGAAGACGGCCTACATGATTAGAGTGCGGATTTTTCATTTTTGCGAGAATATTGTACTTTTAGAAATTAACTTTATACAATTTTGAAAACCTATGAACCGTGAAATTACTTTATTTTAAAATATTAGGTAATAATATGTATATATATACCTACGTACCCATCAGTTTACGACTTCATACTATTTTCGAAACCTGTGGACCATGAAATTACTTTATTTAAAAAAATATTAGATAATAATATGTATATATACGTATACATCAGTTTATGTACGTTTAGAGACTACGTTTTACTATAAGCACTATATTTTTCCGCTAAACTGCCGCCATATCATTTTGCACCGAGTAGGCTGAGTACTCATACAAGAGGACACATGTGATAAGCAAAAATCAAATCGCAATGATCAGCGTTGTGTTTTTTTTTATTACCAGTCAACTTTTGATTTGGAGTTTGCTTCTAGTACGTAACAATATCGGCTTTGGATTATTTTTTTTGGCCCAATGAGACATACGCGTACACATGACAGGTTGTACACGATTTATTTTACGTAACTTTTGAAGCTTTAAATCTCAACCATTATAATTAAGATCAACGACTCAAATTATTTTAGTCTATGTGGATTAACGTGGTGTCTCGAAAATATAACCCCATATTGTGCTTTTAGTATATAAATAGATGACTTATACACTACGTTTCTTATGTCGATTTTTTTTTGTGAGTCAATATGAATGTAATTATTAATTTGAGCCATTAGTCCTGTGCGTCCAAAAAAATACAGGGTTAATATATAGTTTGTACTTCATACTACGCCCAGTCCAAAAAAACAGGGAGCATATTTTTAGTCAAATGTCAATACCTTGTAAATTTGACCAATCTTATAGATAAAAATGTGAACATATGAAATATTTAACAAATACACTATATAAGTATATTATACGGTGAATCTATTTATATTGATATGGTATTTTAGATGTTCATATTTTTTCCTACAAGATTGGTCAATATACATGGTGTTGACTTTTGATTAAAAAATATATGCCTTGTTTTTTTTGAAACGGAGTGAAAGGACACAGATGTCGCCTAGAGGGGGGTGAATAGGCGATATCAAATTTTACGAATGGCTTGAACAAAAGCGGAATTAAACTAGCGTTTATTTTGTCAAGCACATAAAACCTAAATAAACTAGGCTCACCTATGTGCACCAACAACTTATGCTAAGCAATACAAGTAACAAGGTGATAGCAAGATATATGACTTCAAGCACGAAGGCTATCACAATGTAAAGTGCATAAGTAAAGAGCTCGGGTATAGGAATAACTGAGGCACGCGGAGACGATGATGTATTCCCGAGTTCCTCCCTTGAAAGGGAGTACGTCTCGTTGGAGGGGTGTGGTATCGCCACAAAGGCCTAACCAACGCCACAAAGGCCTCACCCTATTCTCCGGTGTGAGCTTGCGCCACAAAGGCCTAGCTCACTCTTCCACTAAGGGGTTCCTCAAGGCGGAACCGGGCCTTTACACAAAGCTTGGGGCACGCATCCACAACTTAATTGGAGGCTCCCAAGAATAGCCACCAAGGCACCACAAAGCCACAAAGCCGTCTAGGGTTCCAAGAACCCAAGAGTAATAAGCTCACAAACTTTCACTTACTCGAATCTCTGGGGAGAACTCAAACCGATGCAACTTATGCAATGGCAAGAGCACACAAGGTGCTCAAATCCTTCTCACCCAAATTTCACCAAAGCAACTAATGCTATGGAGAGATATGAGAGGAAGAACAAAGGAAATCCACAAAGAACTCCAAGATCTAGATTGACTATGTTCCCCTCACTTAGAGGAGAGATGGATTGGTAGAAATATAGATCTAGATCTCCTCTCCCTTTTCCCTCAAAAATATCCAAGAATCATGGGAGGAATGGAGGAGGAAGGACAAGCTTGCAAAGTCAACAATGGAGGAGAGAGAATCCCAATTCGTGTGCAGCCTAAGGTGGAAGAAGGGGTATTTATACCCCCCCCCCCCCCCACGAAATATGGCCGTTGCAGGACTTGGAGGGGCGGATTATCCGGCCAAAATATGGCCGGAATATCCGGCTGGCCGGATTATCCGGCCCCCAGGCCGGATTATCCGCCCCCCTATACTGGGTGACGCCGAGCAAAGTCCTTAGCAGAAATTCCGAAACGAAATTTTCGCTCCCAGGCCGGATAATCCGCCCCCCCCCCCCCCCCTGGCCGGAATATCCGCCCCCCTTACTGGGTGACGCCGAGCAGAAACTGCAATACGAAAACGGTGATAACTTTTTCATCCGGACTCCGTTTTCGATGATCTTGGGCTCGTTGGAATCACCACAACGAGCTCTACAACTTCATCCATAGAAACATCATAGTCCAACAAGGGAGTATAAAACCAAATGATGAAAGGTTTGCCCTCTCTTTGAAGGCAAACCAGTAAAACCTCCAAACATCAAAAACGCAATAAGAGTTTCATGCGAAATCCGTTTTTGATGAGCTAGAGCTTGTCATGGAAATAACCACAAGCTCTAAAACCTCACATGGATAAAACCCAAATAAGAACCAAGAAAGATGATGCCAAGTATGCAAAGGTTTGAGCTCTCTCCGAACGATACAATTAAGTTACTCACTCGAGAGCCCCTCTTGATAGTACGGCTACCGATCCTATAACCCGGTCTCACAACAAACACCATGAGACCGGTAAGAAGGAAACCCTAACACTATCATACCTTTGCCTTGAGCATTCCACTTGAGGTGGATAAAGACGATCTTGATCTTCTCAAGTTGGACCACCTTTCTTGATTGAACTTGCTTGGTGAAGTCTTGCGGATTGCTCCCCCATACTCCACTATGGAAGAGACTCTCTTTAAGCATATCTTCACATATCCATGATCACAATAGAGATGGCAAGCTTCAAGCATATGTTCTCTTCTAGTTGCTCATCTTGAACTTGCGCTTTGACTTGATCAATCCTCGAATCAATTCTTCTTTCTCCATAATGATGGTGTCTTGAGGATACACATGAGAGCTCACTCAATCTTATTCTTCAAGACACACTTGACATAAGCTCAACTCCCCTAAGACCAATCTTTGGATCACTCCTTGAATAGCACCTTGGTCAACACATAATCTTCTTCTTACAACCTTGACTCCAACAAATGGTTCAAGCATTGTCTATGGACAAGTCCTACACATATAACTCAATGCAACCATTAGTCCATAGGGATTGTCATTAATTACCAAAACCACACATGGGGCTCGATATGATCTTTCACGGAGGTAGTACAAATTTATAAGTGACACTACCTTTTGTACATGTACATGTTCGGCTAGAGCACCACTGAGCGAAAAAATATTTAATACAGCCCCACCCCCACCCCCCCACCCCCCACCCCCACGCCGCCCTCCCCACGGGCGACTCGGGAGGTGACGCGATCTGCCCAGCCCAGCACCACCTTCCCTCTCACAGCTGCCACCGGTGCCCCTCTGCTAGGCAAAGTCTGGGCGGATCTGGTGGTGGCGGGCCTTGCTCCTCGATAGCTTCCTCCTTCGAGCGTGGGGGCTCAACGAGGCTGACGACGCTGCGGGCTAGAGTTTCGCGCCAGCAAGCACGCGAGCGGTGCACGGTGACCCTGTGGGGGCACGGTGGTGCCTTCTCGGCTGTGCCTCGGTGAATCCTAGCAGCCACGGGCTAGGGTTTCATGGCGGCGAGCCCAGATCCATAGGGTCAGGCCTCTAGAAGTGGCGCTGCGAGCACGCAAGCGGAGCGCAGCGACCCTTTGGGGGTGTGGCGGTCTCATCTTGGTTGTGCGTAGGCGAATCCTGGTGGCGGAGGCTGCGGGTCGGCGCGGCGGAGGCCATGGCCTGCGGTGGCATGGTGCGGGTGGCAGTCCGACGGCTCCACTAGCCCTGCTCGATGCGATGGCGGCTGTTGCACTGGCCGGTGCTTCCCTCCTACGACGGTGGCAATGGGTGACTCCCCTCTCGGTGTTGGTGGTTCTCTCCGGCGACTTGCTCCTCCGTCCCCTACTTGCCTGTGGCGATCTTCGGTGTTCTATGCTCATGGGCCAGGACGAACTCCCTGCGCGGCGATGACCGGCGCTGACAACGGCAACACCCGAGGGTGTCGTAACCTCCATGGAGGCGATGTCATGGCCCTTACTGGACTTAATCCTCAAGCACCAGGGGAAACCCTTTGTCTAGTTCACTGGACAAGGCAGTAGCAGCGTCTCAGCGTCGTTCCCTTCTTGGAGGCGTTGCTTGGGTCGCTCATGGAGTTCCGATGCGGCAGCTAGAGATGGTGACCCCCCCCCCCCCCTCCCCCCGGTCTTTCCGGTGAGGCTTGATGTGGTGCTATGAGTGGCCTGCAGCATAGGGCATGGGCGTCCAGGGCACAATGTACACCGGCGACGGCGCTTCGAAGATGATGGCTTCACTTGTTCTTTTCGAGTCCTGTCATCCACCTGCCGACTCTTCTAGGCACATTAAGGTGGAGGGTACGTTGGCGTAGGCAGCCCTGGAGTTGTGGTTCTTTGGTGGCTCTTGGCAATGGCCGGCCTTGATGCTCTGAGTCTAGCTGCCTTGCCATTCTTGGTTGGAGGCTGGACAAGGCGAGACCTTTCGTTGTTGTTACGGTCTGTATGGTTTGGCACCTCCTCACCTTTAGGTGTGGACAGCCGTGTGTGTGCGCGTGTGTTCCTCCTGCAGGAGGTTATACATGTACCTCTTTCTTCCTGTTCAATGAAATGAAACGCAATGTCTTATACGTTTTCTCGAAAAGAGCACCACTGAACCTTTTCTCACGATCGTACTTTCCAGAACTGATGCCTGCACAAATGAGAAGCATAGAGAAAATACGCTACATCCCATATAAGAAAAGCCGGAGTCATACCTTCAACTAAATCATAATGCTAAGAAACCTAAATCATAATGCTAAGATTAATAGTAATTCTCCCTATTATGCAAGTAGCAATAATAGAAAATAGCAAAGGAATATTTCTCTTCCCATGTTTATTGATAATAAGGATGGCTGCATTATGAATATACCATGAACGTCCAGATTAAGATCAGCCTTTTACAGTCAAAGGTATTAAAAGTTAAATAGCTCAACACATAAAAGTTAATGCCAACATAAATTATTACCATGACACAGGAAAACATACTAGCATATGAGATATGTGAAATGTTATGACGATACTTCTTCAGAACCCAAAACATATGCAACCGAGAGGGGTTCTAATATAAAACCCTGCCTTCCAGGCCAGAGCATATCTTCAAATTTGACTTGAGAACAAAGACAAGAGTGTCTACTGTACAATGTAAAGAAGGGGGAGAAAGTGTTTCCTCCCATGATTTTCATAGCAATAGAACTATTTACTCAAATAGCTAATAATGGTGCCCTTTCCCTTTTGACTATTTTCAGTTACACAAGCTCAAAATATAATTCTTTTTTTACTGAGAAGAAAAAAAAAACTAATCAATCCATATGGGCAGAGAAAATAAATAAGATTCTCGTGTACGTTTGAGAGTTTCAGGTGATCATAAATCCTTGATATATTCGAAATAAATACTTAAGTAAGTTTAAGGTATCAACCTCTCCATATGGCAAGTAACTTGCTATATGTAGAGTACGTATACAAGGCAAACTTACCCTTATAATATGCCGCTAAAGTTAAATACTCCTACCCATCTTACCTCCTAGGAGTAAGTGGCATGCTGAAAATGCCCTACATATTAACTACTCATCTTGAACTATTGTTCAAACTTCCCTTGATGTTTGTGTTTACATGCATAGCAATCTGTCAGTAACCATGTGTGCATGCCAATGATTAGAAGCCATTTTACTCTTTTCCAGGATCATCAAGAGATTCTGAACTTGATACGGAACACAGGCTGGCCTTTGAAGCAATTAGCAGCTGCAGGCCTGTAAAATTGGCTTCACCAGATGAGACGCCTCATAGACCCTCCTTGCAACATGAGAACAATGGATTGAAATACTATAGCCTTACTAGAAGGTTACGCAACCAGAAGCAACAAAAACTGGATATTGCAACTACCTATGTTCATTCAACTTGCTCAGGAGACTCGGCAGAAAAATTGAACAGCAGTAAACTTACGAATCCTAAGAAGCACGGAAAGCGTTCAGCCCGTACTAGGGGAAAGAATTCAACAATGTGGGCTGGTGTTTGTGTGACTGATACTGCTGCTGCCTATTCTTTATTGAAGAGCAATCTTCCTCTCCAGAAAGGCAAAGGAAATAATATACAATTTCAGCCCACAGTATTCTCAGGTCTGAATCTGCACACTGGGGCTGAATATTTTGATCTTTCAAATGCAAAATCTGCTTTGGTATCTCTATATGGAGAGTCTAAACGAGATTTGAGTATTGAATTTGCTGTCAAGCTCCTAATGGATGAAATTAGGCTGCCAAAGGAAGCTGCAGAAATGGAAAAATTCTTCAACCGAAAGATGAAGCACAACAGCAGGACCTCCCGAGACTCAATAAAGCTGCAAACCTCTTAATTATAAGAAACGGAAAATAAGAAACATCTGCTCAATGGGAGAAACCTGATAAGATGTAATTAACATCTAGGATGAGTCAGTTAGTGGGTGAACTGCTGTTTGTTGTTTACAGCAAAATTAGTCTTTCTACCTGTATCTTGTTGATGCCAAGCAGAGAACGAAACATGCCCGCTTAGCGCATGCATTGGCATCCCCCAGCTTTTCAATGTGGTTTTCTAATGTAAACTGCACTTTTAATGCATTGAAATGAATAGTGTGCTACTTCCTATGTCTTCGTCGACTGATGAGTTTTAAACAGAAAAAACAGAAGAACAAAAAAAAATAAGTCTGGTTACGTTCAATGTGTTTTTGTAGTATTTGCAAGGGTCTCGTTAGAGAGGTACTTACTGAATACTACTTCAACTTGTCAAATGATTGCACTTCTCATTTTTAGCCATAACCTTATAATCTTCAAGGCTAATCTATAGTAACAATTAGATGACTAGATGAGTAACATGATAACCTTCAGGAGTTCTCTATGATAACACAATTTGATCAGTCATTCAGTTATCCACATCGCTGCTAAATCAATTGTATATCAAGTTGAATTTGTGTCAAGCATTGAAGATCATATGGTTGTTAGTTCCCTTAACAGCTCTTGTTGTTCAGATTTTGTGGCATTACTTGCCATGTACTGCAGACCATCCAACGCAGTATGTCTTCTGTGGGCTAATATTTCTATATATTATAATCTATAGATACTGAGGATGCAAAGGGGGTTTCTATCATGTTCCACTACCAGTTAATCTAGAGCCGCTGGGATTCTGCGAACTCCTTCCTGCAATGCAGCCACATTGCCAGTATAATGTTGAAAGAGTAAAATACACCGGAGGTCCTAATTCTTTTTCAAGGGCAGTCCCAATTCCTTAAAACTGAATATCTAGGTCCTAAAAGTATTTAAGTCATTCATCGCAGGTTCTATGCAACATCAATGAGCTTTGACATGTCGGCGTGACTGGTTGACCACTGCCATGTAGACCATATTACCTCTACATACCGCCAGACAACACAATTGCCAACACCGTGAAACGCGATTTTAAAAGCGGAGAATGAATCAAGGGGGATAAATAACGCCTCTGTAGCGACCACCTCTGTCCCACAGGCCACAGACCTCCACTCCGTCTGTAAGCACCCTAATAGATTGCTCAGTTTCGAGCTCCTGTGGCTGCTCCATGTTGAGATCTCCCCATAATTTGGCTCAGCAATGTGTCCTATAACAACTTCACCCAACAGGCGTGGCCAGGTGCTCAGTAACTCCACTGGTGGCACTCGGCCAGCCGCATCTGCGTTAGGTGCTACGACTCAAATACTTTTAGGACCTGGATATGCAGTTTTGAAGAATTGGAACTAACTTGACACCTTCAAAAAAGAACAAGGGCTTCTAGTGTATTTTACTCATGTTGAAATATGTGCAATCTGCAGCTGTAAGAATAAATTAGCAGACATAAAGACAATGCTTTTAAGTATCTAATCGATACTGTATATGATGCAATTCTACCTGTTATCATCCTTGCGCAGGGGGGCATGCTAATCTTCTCTGTATCGTTCCAATTTTATAGGATGTCCCCGAAGAGACAATCATTTTGGAAGTTAATTCAAGTAGATCACCCAATTAAGGAAATTGATATTATTTAGGCCACAAAAAGTGTTTGGGTCAGACACTAGTATGTAAGGCTACAGAACAACCGAACTAAAATTTTCCCGCCCCAGATTGGGATCAAATTTGCGCCTGTCCCTCCATTCCCCTGGTTCACCGCCGGAAAATAGTGGTACCATTTGGAGTTTAAGGCTACCTTCAGTTATGGACTTGTGTGATGGGTACGAGATTTTCTCCTCATCTTCCATGGGGGTCCACTTTGTTCTACTCTCAGCTATCAGGCATGCAGTGTCCAATGACTTGACTTAGTTAATGATTGACCATGACTCAGACATTCGCATATTTTGGAATTACCTGGGATCTTCTTAAGCTAACAGATGTATGAAATATTTACTGTACTAGGACACTATGACCTCGTGCTATCCTTTCATGCTATGCAGAGTGCGGACATCATACCAAACCGCTACCTTTGAAGCCTCTCTCAAGGTATTTGCCATAATCCCCCGGTCCCCATTGTACCGCAGCTTGCCAAGTCCAGCCAGCACTGGTTCCCTTGTCCATATACGTACAAGAGATTGCTTGTTATCTGCAACAATTTTCTTATAAAAACTACTAGCATGAATTGAAATTTTAGTGGGCCTTAATGGACACCTAATGCAACAGCCATGCTAGGTCAAGCCATATTTAAGACTTCAGATTAAATTAAACCATAAGTATCAAGCCTCGAATCATAAATTACTTAGAGATGCTCAAATGACCAGACACCTTCTGAGAATGATTAGAAGTTCACTAACCTACATGTAATTCTTCATGAAAAGGCACCTACATGGCTACATATATGGTACTCATTCTAAATTACAATAGACTGATAATACAAGAAAATGACATCCGATGAGCTGCACTGGAGAAGGGAGCGGTGAAGTAAGTAGTCAGCCAGAGTTCAAAACAGTACTGGGCAGAAAACAAAATGAGCTCAGAAGTAACAAGCAGAATGTTGGCTCTTATTTCCCACTAGAACTGGGCGACAGCAATCGGGAAAAATATGGAAGCATGAAGGGCCGAGCTCCAAAACAACAGAATAGAGGTAGAACAAGGGAATCCACCTAATTTAAAAAACGAACTAAGTATGTCATATCACCGAACACCTGGCGTGCACACAGCACCGCGCCGTGGGCTGCTACGACGACCTTCCCCTCATTCGGCGGCACGCTCAACGCAGAGTTCCTTGAGCCTTGCCGCCTCCGCCGCGTCGATGGAGTACTGCAAGCCAAGCTTTAGTTACGCAGCCAGGAACAGTGGGATACCCGCTAGGTCGATCGATTCACATGAGGCCATGAGCCGCGAATGAACAGGACGATTAACAGAGAGAGCACCGCGTGCGCGTTGACGTCACGGTACCTTGGAGAGGACCCAAGCGGAGTGGTCGTGCGCGCGGCGGAGGAGGGCGGCGAGGTCGTCGTCGGCGGAGAGGTGGCGGTAGTTGACAAAGTTCTCGCGGGCGTACTTGGCGTAGTAGGTCCGGGCGTCGGCGGGCAGCCGCCGCACAAGCCGCAGCACCTCCCGGTACGCACGCAGCCCGGCGTTCGCCATCGACTCCGATCGGTCCGGTTCCGGTCGAGCAAGGCGGAGGCAAGCTAGAGTACCAATTCTTGCGCTCTGCAGCACGCGCAGTTGGAGTGAAACGTTACAGATTTGTTTCCAAGCGCTAGAGTAGAAAATTGTTTTCCTTTTTTCTAAATGTGATATATTGCCACTATAAAGGTTACTTTTAAGAAATGCTACTTCCTCCTGCCACTATTATGTATGTATTTAGATATATTTTACTATCTAGATACATTCATATTAATGACTAATAATAGTGGTGAAGGGAGTATTACAATATTGCAGTTTGGAAATATACAACTGCAAAGTTTGCATGCTTTCTATTATATTACTATTACATAAACACTGGAATAAATATATCTTTACGACGAATGTCCATCGGGTTGCTCCCCACCTCCCCCCATCCCCCCCACCCCCCCACCCCCCCAACACACACACACACACACCCGTCCAACTGGATCAAGCGGACAATATCAGTTCAACAGGCACGCACACGTTGAGGCTTCAGAAACGAACATAGGAGAAAAAATAGTGGGAGTTCGTCGCTGCAACTTGGCCGCTCCCACTGACTTCGCCGTCGCCGTGCAGGAAGGGATGTTCGTCGTCCTGGAGGAGATGAAGGGGCACTATGCCGCTATGGCAAAGAGGGAGACATGCCGGCAGGGCAGAGAACCGCAATCGCCGAAGAGATGACAACTGTGTCGCCACTGCCGGAAGGGACGACGACTGCACCACCGCGGAAGGGAGGAAGACAGCGCCTCCACCGTCCTGATGACCTCTAGCACCGCTGGATTCCACACGCCGCTGAGGTAACAAGCGTCATACCATCCAACTTGACAGAGTAGTTGTGTATTCAAGGTTTCAGTCTTAGTTTTTCTGCACTCCAAATCATGTTCCAAACTAATAGTAATATCGGCTCTCCGAAAGTGTTCATTATACAGAAATGTGCTTTGCAAAATACAGAGAGAGAACTTAACTTTCCTAGACTTGTTATGTCAAGGTTCAGTAATAAGTGGATGCAGGATCAAGCTTTGGCCAGAACATATTTATGATATATCAACGCGGATTTGCTAGCCGGGTGGCTAGCTGTGCATACCAGCGCAGCCGTTGGATGATGGGGAGCACATGCTCACCGGGATCACATCTTGGAAATGCCACCGTTAGCTTGTAGTGGCCACCGTTAGCAATAGAGAGTGGTTTTTGTTTTTTGTGTACTGGTGGCCATGCATGCACCAACAAGTTTTGGAAAGTTTCAATGTGTTGTTGGAAAGTTTTCAAAAGCTACACCGGCCTGTACTTTGTACTATTGTACTCTCTCTCTCTCTCTCTCTCTCTCTCTCTCTCTCTCTCTTAGTCCAGCAAGAGTGGCTTCTCTGGGAAGGAATCCATGTGTGGGCCTCTGCGTGTGTAGGTTTTGGAAACTTTTCGTGTTACTGACGGGAAAGAGAGCAGCAGTGAGTTTCCAGATTCCTTCAATTCTTGGCATGGTGTGGATTCGAGTTTTGTTTTTTTACAGGTACCCGATTGTACCGGTCTGCGAATGTCATGCCGCTTCTCTGACATGAAGTTGAGCTCTAGTGCTATCCATCTTTTGTTTTGTTTTCGATGGCGACTGTGTGAACGTTGGGCATGACGGCATGTCTCTGATTTGTGGAGAAGATTTCCATGTCGGATGTGTTTCGGTATTGTATGTGGAGAAAAGCTGTGAAACAGAACTTGTCTCGTGGAGTTTCGGTATTGTATGAGAACAATTATGCCTCGCACGTTTGGTGATATGTTATAGGAAAAAAAGCTATCTATTTGCACGTCTTATTTGTTTTGCTCTCTGCAAGCAGTACATCTCTGATGCAGGCAGTAAACGATTGGGCAGTTTTACTTCGAAAAAAATTGTCGATGGAGTTGCTACCCGCATTCATGCAAGGCGGAGGGAGGAAAAATATTCTGAATCACATTACATGGGTGATGTGGATAATTAGTTAAAAAGCAGCCCGGGGGGTTAGGCTTTGAATTTCACTCGTCTAAGTCTTGGACGAACTCTTGCGGCAAGTTGCCAGTGTTGTTCTGCAGGTGTAGTAGCTCGTACAGCAAATCGGCCGGTGTGGTTCGATCCTCCTTGGGCTGCAAAAAAGCAAATCCTCTAGCGATGCATCATACACCTCTTTGCCGGTGGACGGAGTTCCAAAAACAGCCGAGACATCCTCCTAAAAAATCATCAACCTCCTTCCACTGTTCGCCGCAATGGTTCTGCCCATGGTGTCTACTTTAGGCATCAACCAAACCTGAAACTGCTTATCAAACAAAAGGGGGTGCAGCGGCTTGGCGAAGAGCTTGAACCCTGTGGACTCTGCCATGTGCTTCTGCTTCTCGGTGAACAGACTTGTGATGCTGTTGAGCTCGGGGATCATATCTGAATATGCATACGGGTGATGCTTGACGCCAGTGCAGCCGTTGTCCTTCAATGTCCTTCCTTTCTTGCCTACCCATGATCGGCCGTTCATTCAGTTGACTTTGTGCCTACAGATACAAAAACATTTAGACAGTGATATGGCAAGAAAAAGAATGCATGGGGGGTACAAAATCCAACAAAAAAAGCGTGGCACCATATCAAAAAGATGAACAAAAAAAACACAAAAAGATAGCGGGTGGGACGAACCTTCAATTGGACGGCAGGAAAATATGGTGGGGTTTTGGACAAGACGGTTGTTAGTAGGGTGCGGATGAGCTCTTGATCTTTTTTGGTTTTGTGTTCGATGGGGGTATGAAAACGTTGTAGAAAGGCAAACAGATGGCGCTCCCCAAACGTATGGCGCGATTGGAACAAGGAAAACAAAAAGTTTCCAAAACCTTTGTGGGAGGAGAGAGAGGTTTTGGAAAAGTTTTCAAAAGATGGCAGTGTGTTCGCATGCATGCAAAGAAAAGACAAAAGACAATAGCAAACCTTTGGGAAAGAAAACAAAAGTTGGAGTGTGAGTGGTAGCAAGCGAGTGTGACATCCGCATGCATGAATGAAAAACAAATCCAAAAACACATCTGTGGTGACGTGGAGGAGAAAAGAAACAAAAGGTGAGTGATGCATGTTGTGCTCTCTATATAACGGCGTTAGTGGCCGGGTGTTAGAATTAGAGACCAACGTACTGCATGTCAGGCTGCAAGCGGGACGCACCGCAGGAGTCCGCCTAATCGCCGCATACGTCCGCAAAGATACGTGGTACACCACGTTTAAACCGCGTTTAAGCCGCGTTTTCTCGCGGCGCCGTGTACGCCGCATACTCCAGGCGAGCATCTTTCAGCTAGCACAGCTAGCTTTCCAGGGAGAGCATCGATCAGCTAGCTCAACTAGCTAGCATCGATCAGCTAGCTCTCCAGACTTTACAATAAATATATAATACAGAATACTTATACAAAGATTTATATCCTTTTCAAGTAGCGGAGCGATCAGCTGGCGATCGATCAGCTAGCTTCAGGAGCGATCAGCTAGCTCTCCAATGAGCGAATCGATCAAACATTCAGAATTTACAGTAAACACAAGACACAATACACAATACACAATACTTATACAGAGATTTAACACACGGCTACAATTCTGAAGGACAAGAACTAGAAGAAGACAACCATATCCTGAACGAACCAAAACCAAATAGACTGGTAGCGCAAGCAAGATGATGCCTCCATCCGGAACCAAGGAACAGAGCTATCGATCAACTCATGCAAGTCTCAAAATGCCTCACTCAACTAGTAATGAACTACTAAAAAGGAAAACAGAAATGAGCATTCAACATGGTTCAGACGCTCAACAATTGGTGGTGTTCAGCTCGAGATGCCTCACAAAGAAAGGAGAAAAAACTCTGAATAAACTAGTTATGCTGACTACTCTGAATAAACTAGTATCCGTTTTTGTCTTTTAGACTTCATGTACCGATCCCACTCTGCTAGCGGGTCATTGTCATCTTGCACCTCCTGAGAACTACTATCTCTGTGTGACGCTCCAGAAACCTCTTTATTGTAATCATTGAAGAGCTCTTGCATGTTCTGCTTCACTTCAGCCATCCATGTTTCTGCCTCCTTTTCACTTCCAAATTCACTCAATAGATACTCGAGGAGGTCATACTTGTACCTCGGATCAAGAATAACAGGAATGCAAGCGGACATGTAAGTCTCCTTCCAATATTGATTGAACTTTGTTTGCATCTGTAGTCTTGGAATGGAGATCGTAGTCTTGGACTGGCTGACTTAACCTTCTGGTACTTCTCCCGAGAAACAAAGGTGTCGTTGGGCTGATTTCGGTCAGTGTTCTTGCGCTTCCTGCCGGCAGCGACTGTGCGCATATGGGGATCACCGCCGTTGTCCGTGTGCATCTGTGGTTCGCCGCCATCGATCTCTTGGCCTCCCACCCTCCCCACGCCGTCCGTGCCATTCTGCGGTTTAAGATGTGCATGAAAAAAATGTCATATAGGCTTACATAAAACTTTTAGGAAAATTATGATGCACATGCCAAAGTAAAAATGACACATAGGTTGGCTGCAACAAATATAGTTTACATAAAAATACACAGTGCAATATGCAAAGTATGTATCTGACTCACGTTCTGTACCAGGTAAAGAATTAGGAAGAGTTAGCTAATACTCTAGATTTCACCACCTTAAATAATACCTAAAAAAGAAAGAGAATAATAAATCAACCAGCTACAGAGAAGTAGTGAACTGCCTCTAGTAGTAGTTACAGGTTATCTATTTGAGCAGCTACAACCTTGCACTAGCCTTCTCACTGAAAATGGTTAAATTCACTAAATAGCCTTCTCCACCTAATTCTACTGACATGCAAGCTCACAGGCATCACAGTAATAATGTTCGACATGGCGTATGCCGGCTCTTCAACAGGTGTAGGCATAGCCTCAAGACTGTTAGCAAACACGCTTTATTCTATAATTTTCTTCAGCCTCTTTAGTTACAGCGGTATAGAAACAGTTCATGTGTGTCACAATTAAGCTGCCTTAGGGGGTCAATTGTGTGTCAATCAAGATGAGTAAGAATCACAATACTGAATTTTCTTCAACCTCTTTAGTTACAGCGGTATAGAAACAGTTCATGTGTCAATTCAACAGAGAATTTATAGCAAAATCATGGCATCTTCAGAACATCACATGACAATATATGGTCCTTGAAGATTACCTTAGTGCTGTTGGGCACCACGGAGCTGACGTCAAGCTTCTGGCGCTGATTCCGCACCGACGTCACCAGGTTCTTGCACTGATGCCTCCTACCGTCGCCGCCATCCACGCC
This sequence comes from Dactylis glomerata, assembly GCA_007115705.1. NCBI lineage: Eukaryota > Viridiplantae > Streptophyta > Magnoliopsida > Poales > Poaceae > Dactylis > Dactylis glomerata. The sequence continues at coordinate 1,386,903 of QXEO01000436.1, read as the reverse complement.
CATCTGTGGATCGCCGCCGCCGTCCATGCCGATCTGTGGATTGCCGTCCTGGCCGCCCACCTTCCCCACACCGTCTGCCACACTCCCCACGCCATCGTGCAGCAGGTGCTCCGGATTCGGAGGAGGTTATTCGAGAATAGAGGCAGAGCTGAAGGATGGATGTGCTGGAAGATCTTTCCCCGGATATGGATGAGGAGAGGAGGCCATGGCAGAGAGAGGAAGCGACGGGATGGCGGGGAGGCGGCCAGGATCGAGCGAAGAAAGCAGCCTCAACCTTGTCTTGATCTCGCGTTGGAGGAGGAGCGGCGGCCTAAGCTAGAGCGGCGCCGCATCTGAACTGAACGCGACGAAGACGACGGGCGGAGGTTGGCGGCGCTCCCGTGGCGGAGGTGAAGACCCTATCCTATCGTCTAGGCTCGCTGCGATATGCGGTGCCACGCGGCAACTGCGGGCCGGTCCGTATTCGCCGCTTATTTTTACCGTTGTTCCGTGGATGCTCGCATATGTAGTTAAATGGGCCTGAATTCGCGGCGCCGCAGACGGCCCACTCCCGTTTGCACCCTGAACTGCATGTGCTAGATCCAATGGTGAGATGCATATGCACAGCTATCATGGTGGCTATCCCACTATTTCCGTATGATATATATACATACCTTTTTCTCTATTTTGAAATGTGTTGATAGGATTTGATTATTGTGAGTGTTGTGCATTTACAAGTTTTGTGCAATGGCAGAAATTGATAAGGGGATTCCTCAAATTGGTATGAGATTTACAAATCCATATGAAACTTGGGTGTTTTGGGTTGCATATATAGCAGTTGCATGGGGTTTGATGTTAGGAAGAGAACAAAAAATGTTAGTAAGACTGGTGGTGAAGTTACTTCATGTGCTTATTCCAATGAGGGTCTACGAAAAAATGCATAACAATTGATCATCTGCCAAAGCGTATTAGAGCTTAAACAAGAACAAATTGCAAAGCTCGAATGACTATATCATGGAATCGAGTGGCAAAAAATTACAAAGTCACAAATATTGCACGGGTACATAGTAATTACCTTCAATTGCCACAATCATGTAACAAAGGAAGATTTCCGAACTACAAGCTTTTAAAGTAGAAGGTGTTGATGACTCGGAAATCATGCCCAAAGCTACACATGAATTTACTTGTCATCAAGTTGATGGACCATTTAACCTCGGCTACACTTGTCGTGACCAAAAGAATCATTAGCGAAGCAAGCTGAAAATAGAACTAGATTTTGGATAAGCTGGTAGTATGTTGCAGTATTTTCATCACAAAATCGTTGAGAACCCATCTTTCGAATATACTCTACAATTGGATTGTGAGGAGTATATAACCAACATATTCTAGGCTGATGCTAAAAACATTCTTGACTATGCACACTTTAGTAATGTTTTCACATACTACTTTTGTCACAAACAAAAATATAGGCCCTTTGGTATTTTTCTTGGGCTCAATCAATTTATAGAAAACATCATTTTTGGGTGATGCGCTTCTATTTGATGAAACATATGACTCATTTAGATGGCATTTTAAGACTTCTCTAGCTACACGGAATGGGAAACAACCTATAACTATATGTACGTATCATGATGCAGGTATGGGAAAGCTATAGGGAAACTCTTCACCGAATCATATCATGGATTATGCAGCTTTCATATAATGCAGAATGTTGTCAAACATTTATCTCCATTGAATGGTGAAGAAAAGGCTGAATGAAAAGAAAAAATGACAAGGAGAGTCGTAGTTCTCACCAATTTTAGTGAATGCATGTATGGCTATAAGGACAAAGTAGAATTTCAAAAAGAGTTTGACAATATGTCACATAAAGTGCATAAGCAAACTTGGTTAGACGGTGTCTACTAGTTAAAAGAAAAATGGGCTGAATGTTATATGAGAGATGTGTTTAGTTTAGGAGTGAGAAGTATAGAACTTATGATCTGTTTGTTTGGCTTCTACTTATTATTTTGGGGTCTAGAAGAGGAATCTGAAACAAACCGCAAAGAACTGTAAAGCGCTGGCGAGAATTTGGGTCATGCAATGAGTCCCAATATCGTGTCCGAGCAAAAGCAGGGCATGGGTGCTTTTGCCTGCTTCCCGAGCTTCCCAAAATGCAGTGGACCAAAATAGCCACCATACTTCAGAATATTTATGAAAAAAATATTTCCATATTGTTCGGTTCAACAATTCAATGAGAGCTTCAACAAACAGACCTTGAGTGAGAGCTTCAACAATTCATTGAAAACCCATTTGAAACTAGATTTCCAAACTGTTTGGTTCTTGATGCATTCTGAGAGAATAGTGGCGGTAAAAACAAGAAAGGAATTACAATCTAAGTTTGAGGCATGGAAGAAGTTAGCAAGAATCAAGATGCACACACCTATGTTGGTGCTAGCAAGAAAAGTGTACAATTGTTTTTGAATCATTCCAAAGTGAATATTAAAGATTCATGGCTGCATGCACTAGAGTATTTGATGGGAATGACAAATTTGTGGTTGCTATTGGGAGTTTGCATGGTATTTAAATTTTTTGAGGAGGAGTGCATAATGATTGGTGATCCTTTGATAAAAACAGCTTCATGAAGTTGTAGAATGCTCAATAGGACGGAAATATTGTGTGGACATGGTCTCAAAGTTCTAGATTTGATGAATATGAAGACATTGCCAACATATTATGTCTTAAAGAGATGGACTAGAGAAGTATGCAACTGAAGCATACAAGACAAACAAGGAAGGAACGTGGTTAAGTATCCAAAGTTGGACCCAACTTCGATACAAGAATTTATCTCCAAATTTCCACTTCGTCATATAATGTAGCAAACTCTCTAAAGTGTTGTTTGATGTTATGCACTTGATTGGGTCAGTCCACAACTAGATGATAAACTCAATGCAACTATCAATGCTACGAATAATCCATCTGATGACCAAGAAATGTAATGTGCAACCAACAAGTGAGTTTCTTCATGTCGTAGAGCTTAAGAAAAAAGAGGCTCAATCAAAAAAATTGAGAAAAGAAACTTGGCGGCCACGATAAAGGAGAAAATATGGAGTTTCAAGAGTGCAACGGAACCATCAATTAGACACACCTATTGACATCAAATATTTACGATAAAGATATATTTTAGCATATAGAAGCTTGTTAGGTAGTATTTTGGATAGTGTTGACTAGTATTTTGGACAGAGTTGACTATAGTGTTTGGATTTTGGGTCTAACTATAGTCTATAGAGGCCTAATTGTACAAGTAAACATAACTGAAGCTATGTACTTCAGTACTTGAATGATTACGTAAGAACATATCGGTGTTTCATCATTTGCATGTTATAAATACTACAAAATTTCAATGCCAAGTGTTTCAAAAAACTGCAATATGTCCTTTGCATGTATGTGTACGGCTCAGGTTCTTCAGTTTGTCCTTTGCCTATATGTATGGCTCTGGTTTTTCTGTCTCTCCTATGCTTGTATAAATTTCAATGCTACATGAGCTCAGATTTTGTTTGTATAATGTATGGCTCAGGTTTTCAGTCTTCAAGTCACTTTCTAATACTAAAAGAAAAATGAGACAACGGATCTATCGATCCTAAGGAGACGCTCTTGCAAGTGGAGGCAAAGGAGCTACCCCACAGGACGCTTGAGAAAGGGGTGATAGACTATGTGGATGTAAGCAAGTTGTAAAATGAATACCCTAATTGCCAAAAAAATTACATACGCAGACATATTAAAGCTCCCTCAGGACACACTGCATTTTGGAAAACTTCACTCCAGCAAAGAAAGGAAGCGAGGCCTGTACCTTGCGCCGAAAGGAAAGGAGCGACACGAAATATTACTTTACAATTATTATATTAGGGTAATGAATGTGCTCGTTGGAAGGCACATGTAAATTTGTATTAGTTTATACAATGGAAGTGTTTGTGAAGGGCGAATGAACCCAAGTACATCAAGTCGAATGGGGTCACCAGAAAGAAAACTTAGTTTGATGATTTGCATCCTTTCGGGCTATTTAAGATTTCTGCTGAAGTCAGAGAGCTCAATGACTTTGACTCTTGGTATGTCACTTGCTTCCTCCCTCTCCTTAGGTGTGTTGTATCCCCAATTCACTGCAAAAATGGCGTTCAAAACATTCAGATAGATAAATTAGTCTAACAACTAATCATCACACAGGTTGAAGAATTACTAGACATGACTTACCTAGGTAGAGATTCCACCCTACCAGTGCCGGCTCTTTGATCACATTCTTCAAAGTTGCAAGGCGATCCTCAACAAAACTGGTAAGATGGAACATATAGAAAAGAAATTTTAAGTTTCTATTCTATTACTTTACTTTGACAGTTTGAAGTTACTCTAAAAAGAAAAGGATGACCACTTCAGTAAACTATCTTTGTGTGAGTTTTTATATGCTAATATTACCTCTGCATGGTGCAACTAATCAGTTAGCTATATTTATCCATGCTATACATTGTGACGGATCTCTTTAACGGACCAAAAAATAAAATTAGTGAGTTTCATCTGGTAAGTATAAGTAACTCCATTTAAATTGACATGCTTAATGTTTTGATAGCTCATCCATTCAATGATTCAAACAGAAGATATTTCCTTTAAAACAGGAAACAGAATATATTTTATATTGTCAACTCCAGATAGTAAGCTACGTCCAACCTAATTCACGAGGGATGCAGCAAACTACTTCAAGAGCGATTGGTATATTACTTAAGCGAGTAATAGTAGGGACTTACTGAAGTGTCATGCCTTCATGCTGCGGCATTTGCTGCAGTTGCTGGAGAACTTTTACCTTTGGACTGAAGCAAGAGGTACAGATTCAGAAATAAACTTCTTAATAGGTGCAGAGGAGAAAACAAGTACAGTACCAACCCAGTGCCAAGGCCATATATCCTTTCAGATGGAATCTCTATTCCAGCCAATTCTTTCAGTAGTGCTTCAGCAAATCTACCCTGAAAAGGCAATCAAAAGTTGATTATGTATGAAATACACACAAAAGGCTACCATAGAATACATATGAAATATTTCCCTTGTAAATTATTGAATGGAATATTTGTGTAGTTTGTCGCCTGGTATCTTGACATTGCAGGAAACTGACACCAAGTACTGTACATCTTAAATAGTCATGAAACCTACCGCTCTGTAGGTCATATCCCAGTACATTGGCATATCTTCTACAGAGTATATCTAAATAAGAAGCCCCCACTATCTGATTTTGCTGCATTCTCGTGCGTCCACGTCATCCTTATTTTGCCCACACGCTACGCGTCTTGATCGCTCCCACCCAACCTGTTCGGTTAATCCGTTCAGTATTATGTTTGGTCCATTTAATTTTTTCATGGCACATGTTCGGTTTCAGTTCAGCTTCAGCCCACATGCAGCCCATCGCTTCATCTTTGTTGATGCTCACCTGATGGAACAAGTAAAACAACTCTCCTGTAAAGTAACGCCAATGCCATGCCCTTTCCTCTCCTCCATGATGTCTACTGAGAAATTGATGGAGGCATCCAGAGAGTCTGCGGTGTGTCAAGGCAGGTGAAGGGACAAAACGTGCCAATAAATACCTTGCTCCTCTACAGCAGATCCATCGCACGGCTTCTCCACCTGACTGCCACGTGTTTCTCACCATAAGCTCTGCTCAGTTCTCAACTTCGATAGGGCTGGATGATGCAGCCATTGATATTGGCGTCTTCGCCTCCATGAGATTACTTCGCCTTAGCCGAGCGATTTGGACGACGTAGTTGTTGGTGTTTCTTATGTTGTTCTCTTGACGATTGATTTGTTCTCTTGCCGATTGATTTGTTCCGGCCTCTCTCGGATGTCTTTACTGCGTCGGATTTGTTAGTCTAATTTGCTTAATTGGAACCAATATGTGTAGATGCTGCTGATGTAATATACCTCCTCTCTTATGAGCCCTTTTTGTTCCGAATGTGAACTTCTGACATAGGCTACCAGGGGAATCAAGACTTGCTATATGTTCAATCTTTTGATTTGATCTTTATGTAATGCTAAGGGCTCGGTGTTTTTATAAATTGAAGAACCCAAATGCTTACTCTTCATGCAGATCTACGGTTTGGTGCAGCCAAAGACAAAAACAAATTATACATAAAGGGTTAAAAGGACCATCTCTTGCCAAATGCCAAGTCGCCTAATTTTTTCCCAGTACTAACTGTATGATCACCAAATGATTATGGAGAGAAAGGAAGAATCAGCAACTATAGTGTTGCTATGCTCACATGTCTGGAGTTTTGTGTGTGCTCAATTTTGATCAGTGGCTTCGTATTTGGTATGGCAGAGAATCTTTTGTTGGTATGCCCCATTCAGATGCTCCAAGTCGTCTAAATTTTGCCCAAAACTAATTGTATGACCACCAAACGATTATGCAGACAAAGGAAGAATCAGCAACTACAATGTTAATTTCTATGCTCACAGATCTGGTATTGCTTCGTAGTTGGTATTGCAGATAATATTATGTTGGTATGCCCCGTTCAGATGCTTTTAGAACGAATTATTTTACACATGCAATATGTCTAACATATATGATGATTTAGATAGAAGAAAATTCATTCAGATTGTGATAGCTACCTACCTTTTCTAAGGCATGCAGCTTAGGGATGAAAAGACTATCAGGCTTGCCGTGCAATGGAGTGAATTCCGTATACCACAACATCATCCAGCCATCTCTTTTCGGTTTTGTACAGCAAAAAGGACACCAGTTTGACCTTGGACATTGACAAATTCATACCTTTTCTTAGTCTGAAAGTTCTTATCAGGCTTGCCGTGCACGTGCAATGATAATTACAGCTTCCACTTATGACTTTGTGCAGCAAGGTCCTGGAGCTTTTTGTTAAGCTCAATGTAACTTCATTGTATCTAGCAGAATCAAGTCTATGCGGGTACCCAAACCCAAATTATTATCTACACGTGGATCCCAAAGTTAGGTAATATATGTATTCTAATTTTATTGAGGCTAGCGCAAATATAATGTCTGAAATTTGCAAAATACTCTTCTGCTCACGCTTCATAGATATTACAAGAATTGGAAATGTGTTGTTGATGAATACAGAAAATTCAAGTGTAATCAACAAAGATTGTTCAGAGCACCTCCTTTTGTGTCATGTTAACAACTCAACATAAGATATGGTACCTTCCCAGTCAAAGTTTCTTCCTCATACAAAACACGGTTGCTGATAATTAATAGCAACATTTTCTTAATCTTTTTAGACAAACATTTTGTGGACCCGACAGCCACTATTAACACGATTTTCCGCCACAACGCGCGGGGTGTCATCTAGTACTAGGAATATTCCAGTCTAAGGGATTAAAATAGTAACCCCGTATCAATATGATGTTTGCCATTGCACATTCCACCAGATGGAGCTGTGAATTGATGTCATCAGTAAGAGAGTGAACCTACTTCACTTGGTTTAGGTTCTCCGTGACTTGGCGTTCCTATGTGTTGGTCCACCTAAAAAATATGTGTTCAGACTCATGATTTCACTTTAGTTTATATGATATATCACCCAGCATTCGATATTAAATAAACCAAACCCAATCTAATAAGATGCAGAATTTAGAAAATTGATCATTCATGAAAAATTACTCAGATAAAGAAAATTATAAGATTGACACAGAGGATAAAAATAAGTGTATAAAGTTAGTGGTCAGCTGTAGAAGTGAGGTACCTGTTTTGTAGTGACTATGTAAATTTCCGAGCTTGAAAATTTCAATGCATCAGCTGTTCCGGGGTAAAATCTGCAGTTTTGCATAATTCTTGTTCAGAACTTGCAGTATAATGTGGCCAGCACCTTGCTCGCAAAAAAAAGGTAACGCTGAAAGAACATATGGAGCCCCATGTGTGGTTTTGGTAATTAATGACAATCCCTATGGACTAATGGTTGCATTGAGCTATATGTGTAGGACATGTCCATAGACGATGCTTGAACCATATGTTGGATTCAAGGTTGTAAGAAGAAGACAATGAAGAAGATTATGTGATGACCAAGATGTTATTCATGGAGTGATCCAAAGATTGGTCATTAGGGAGTTGAGCCTATATCGAGTGTGTCTTGAAGAATAAGATTGAGTGAGCTCTCATGTGTATCTTCAAGACATCACCATTATAGAGGAAGAAGAATTGGCTCGAGGATTGATCAAGTCAAACGCAAGTTCAAGATGAGCAACTAGAAGAGAACATATGCTTGAAGCTTGCCATCTATATTGTGATCATGGATATGTGAAGATATGCTTAAAGAGAGTCTCTTCCATAGTAGAGTATGGGGGAGCAATCCGCAAGACTTCACCAAGCAAGCTCAATCAAGAAAGGTGGTCCAACTTGAGAAGATCAAGATCGTCATTAACCACCTCAAGTGGAATGCTCAAGGCAAAGGTATGATAGTGTTAGGGTTTCTTTCTTACCGGTCTCATGGTGTTAGTTGTGAGACCGGGTTATAGGATCGGTAGCCGTACTATCAAGAGGGGCTCTCGAGTGAGTAACTTAATTGTATCGTTCGGAGAGAGCTCAAACCTTTGCATACTTGGCATCATCTTTCTTGATTCTTATTTGGATTTTATCCATGTGAGGTTCTAGAGCTTGTGGTTATTTCCATGACAAGCTCTAGCTCATCAAAAAGGGATTTCGCATGAAACTCTTATTGCATTTTTGATGTTTGGAGGTTTTACCGGTTTGTCTTCGAAGAGAGGTCAAACCTTTCATCATTTGGTTTTATCCTCCTTTGTTGGACTATGATGTTTCTCTGCATAAAGTTGTAGAGCTTGTTGTTGTGATTCCAACGAGCCCAAGATCATCGAAAACGGAGTCCGGATGCTCAAGTTATTGCCGTTTTCGTTTTGGTGTTTCTGCCAGTTTCAGGAGGGGCGGCTTTAGCCGGCCCAGGGCCGGAAATAGCCGGACCGGGACGCTCAATTGCCTCTCTGTTTCAGTCCGGAATTTTGTCCGGCTTTAGCCGGTCTGGCCGGCTTTAGCCGGTGTTAAGTCCGGCTTTAGCCGGTCTAAATGGCTGTAACGGTCATATTTCGTTGGGGGGACCTATAAAAGGCCCCCTTCTTCCCCAAGGGCTGGCAGCTCGGTTTTTCCTCTCTTTCTCTCTCTCCCACCATTGTTGACCTTGGAAAGCTTGCCCCTCTCTCAATCCCTCCCATGATTCTTGCATATCTTTGAGGGAAAAGTGAGAGGAGATCTAGATCTATATTTCCACCAATCAATCTCTCCTCTAAGTGAGGGGAACATAGTGGATCTAGATCTTAGAGTTCTTTGTGGATTTCCTTTGTTCTTCCTCTCATATCTCTCCATAGCATTAGTTGCTTTGGTAGGATTTGAGTGAGAAGGATTTGAGCACCTTGTGTGCTCTTGCCATTGCATAAGTTGCATCGGTTTGAGTTCTCCCCGGAGATTCGAGTAAGTGAAAGTTTGTGAGCTTATTACTCTTGGGTTCTTGGAACCCTAGACGGCTTTGTGGCTTTGTGGTGCCTTTGTGGCTATTCTTGGGAGCCTCCAATTAAGTTGTGGATGCGTGCCCCAAGCTTTGTGTAAAGGCCCGGTTCCGCCTTGAGGAACCCCTTAGTGGAAGAGTGAGCTAGGCCTTTGTGGCGCAAGCTCACACCGGAGAATAGGGTGAGGCCTTTGTGGCATTGGTTAGGCCTTTGTGGCGATACCACACCCCTCCAACGAGACGTACTCCCTTTCAAGGGAGGAACTCGGGAATACATCATCGTCTCCGTGTGCCTCGGTTATTTCTATACCCGAGCTCTTTACTTATGCACTTTACATTGTGATAGCCATCGTGCTTGAAGTCATATATCTTGCTATCACCTTGTTACTTGTATTGCTTAGCATAAGTTGTTGGTGCACATAGGTGAGCCTAGTTTATTTAGGTTTTATGTGCTTGACAAAATAAATGCTAGTTTAATTCCGCTTTTGTTCAAGCCATTCGTAAAATTTGATATCGCCTATTCACCCCCCCCCCCCCTCTAGGCGACATCTGTGTCCTTTCAATTGGTATCAGAGCCCGGTCTCTCATTTTAGGCTTCACCGCCTTGAGAGAAAAGATGTCGGCTAGGGGATTAGTGCACAATAACACTTTTATATTCAATGGCACAAATTATGATACTTGGAAAATTCACATGCTTAATTATTTTCGGGTCATGGACCCAACTATGGAGCCCTGACTTTTAGGCCTCCTTATCCTCTCTTGTTCTCATGGAGTTATTGTTTCACTTATTTCCCCAACAAACTGAACAGCATTGTGCACAACTCTCAACAAACTATTCTTTAGCACATGTTGATATGCTAGTTTTTCACTATTTGATATTATGTTCCTTTTAAGCTAACCAAAAAATATTGCGCAACCCTTAACAAACTGAACAACCATTTCCTTTTATTGGAATCAAAACACGAGTAAGATCTCCTATATTTGTAAGAAAAAGTAGGGATTGGAGGGGATAAAGATGAGTCCAAATAAAACTACATGGTTTAAGCATTAATATGCTAGTAGAGACATTAGCAATCCATGGTTACAATAAACATATGAATAATTCCTTCAATGACAGGATAGCTTCACTGAATATTGAAGAAACTATTCAAATGTATAAAACTGGTAAACAAAAAGAAGACAGTGGCAAATTTAGCATTTCATATTATTCTTCACTAAATAATATACTCCCTCCGATCGAAAATAAGTGTCGGTAATTTTGTAGTAATTTAGTCGCCAACACTTATTTCCGACCGGAGGGAGTAGTGTATTTCATTTGACACCAAGAGATATCTGGTGGTGCTTTCCTAAGCCATCTTTGTATGCTCATGGTGTCAAAACTAAGATAAAAGTGCACACTAGATCAATGTGGTTAGGGCATGGAAGTGTGTCGAAAAGTTTTGCATGTTCCTCTTAAGATATAACTGGTTTTCTAAGTCAAGTGCGTGTTCCAAGTTCCAACACTTCAGTCAGAGTAGGTTAAACACATTTTAGTTTATCTGCAACTGTATTGGAAAAAACATACACCAACTATTTCGTACACTAGTTACCTGTTAGCGCCTATCCAGCCGGGCAGATCATTTTCAATCCAATCATCCCTTATGCGGCCAAATAGATCAACTAGAGAGTCCCTATCTTCATTCCATTCAGACATGATGATCGGCTTCAGTTTTAACCAGTTCTCCAATATCCCTTGGACGCTAAGCCCTTCTGAAACCTTGCACATATAACCTAGATATATAAACATGATCAAGCTAGAAGTCTAGAATTATATGCACTACCAAAAAACATTGCATGGATTCAATCACTAGCAACCTGTTATCAATCCTCTATAAATGGAATTGAGTATTAAAAAACTTACCGATGAATGTCGAGCAGAGGGTACCAGGATCTCAACAAGCAACCTAACAAGCAAGAGATTCTCATATCCTGTTTCCACCACCGGACGAAGCTGCAACAGTGGAAAATATTCTAAGGCAGTATTGACGTGTGGTCAAGAACTTATGGAGACATATCTTACGGTTCTTATGAAACTATGTTGCATGACAATGAGCATATATATTTCATTGCAGCATTTGTTTTTTAGAAAAACACCACATTTAGCATTTTTACAATTTCGTTGCTCACACGTAATTAGCATGTTGGGTGCTTTGGTAATAACACTGAAATAGGCAAAAGCAGGTGGCCCAAACAGGATTGTGATAATCCACAGCAATGCCAAACACATCCTAACTAGCTAGAGAAGCAAGGCTGCACCTAGCCATCCGCGACACAAAGGTACTATGAGAGTTCATCGAATAGAATATAAAACAGAGAGACGCACTGCAAGCTCTTCATCTGACATTCCACACACCTCTAGCAATGGGCGATGAGATGACAATGATAAAAAATAATAAGTTGAGGAGGACATCCGAGACTAGCATCTCAATTTTCATGAAGAACACAGCCTGGTTGGCACTCTTTAAAATGTTCTGTTCTAGTTGATTGTTTAATGAAACATAGATATGAAGTTGCTTCTAGGATGCAAGTAGACAGCAACAAACTAGTAGTCACCAGAGAATTAGCAATTCAACCAGTCAACATCAAGCCATTAAACATGCATGGGCATGTAATCATATAGCCTAATCTTAAAACATATCCATTCAACAAAATAAATGACATATGGAGCTACATGGAAGTTTTAACCATTCAACGAAACTATCCAGCTATCTAGCTAGTATACCACATATAAAGTCAGATCGAAGTCATACGCCCATCAACCGGTCGAGGTGTCAGATTCCTTATTAAAAGGCGATGCAAACCCAAAGGCAAGAACGACAGCCATACTAGCAGAAATATCAGGGTTATTTTGGTTAGCACCCATGGATAGCGCGGCACAGCCTTAAACAAGGTCTTAGATGCTCCAGGCATATCAAAAAACTATCGCCTGCCCGATGAAATGTGAGTGTGTGGGAACCACATGGGCTTACAGTGTGCATTTGCTCCACGATCCACCCCTCCATGGCGGCATCAACATGCTCAAACACCCAAGGCCATCGGACCTTTGCAGCCTGACAAACGAAAACAAAACATCAAACACGAAGTTAGATACTGGTGCACACAAACACTAAAATATATGCATGGACACAAATGAGAACAGGACAAGTCGACCAACTAGACATTCTCCACAGTACCAATGGCGCAACGGTCGGCCCTAACAAATTTAGTGCCAAAAGGAACAAAACTTAGTAAGAGAAGCTCTTGTGCTACAAGATTTTGTGGAGCTTCCGGCTACCATGGCTTCAGGTGCTGTTGTGCTCCCAATGCATGACAGAAAATTTTCACTAGAGAGTTTGTGGTTTGGCACAAGCAACATGTACAATGCTACAAAGTTTCAAGTGCAAATTGCATCCACGCATTGAGAAAAAAAGAAGATAAATCCAGTCATGAATAGTAACAAAATGTACTCTTCAGAGCAGAATCTGAAATTACTGCTATCCACAACTGGATTTGTTTTATTTCTTAAACTGAATTTGGAGTTCAAAACTTTACGAGTTGGTAGATACATCTCATACCAATCCACTGAACTTTAAAAAAGTTATATACATGTCCTTTGTTATGCTGGAATGGCTTGGGAGCACGGTAACATCCCAAGCTATGGTAGCAGTAGATATGTTCTCTCCTACCGTGCTACCAACACACCATGGTACTACCAAACAATTATCAAAAAAGTCTGAAACCAGTGGATCAACTGGACCCTAGGAGAAGCATTGGATCCAACTGGTTTCAAGTACCATCTCCTTGAGTCCTCATCTCCTGTTCAATTCTCAAATCAATAACCCAATTCCCCCAATTTATGGCTCTGTGTTGCCACGTATTGGCCATGGGGGAGCTATTTGCAGAACACAGGCACAGTTTCTACTTTCTAGGCGCTGGGCTACGGCGTCCTGCCCACAGCAGCACGCGATACGGTGCGCGGCAGACTGAAACTAATAACTAAATCGTGTTTTGGGAAGTGACCCGTGATTTTGTGTCCCTCTGTCTCCTTACCAAAAACAAGAAGAGATCTCTGATCCGCTAGTGCTCGTGAAACTTGGTTTGCAGGGAGGATCCAGTTCGTTTGGAGATATCCAGAAGAACCACAAGCGGAAGAAAAACAAGAAAGGGAGAGGAGGAGGACCTTAACGGCGGAGAGGGAGCTCTCGCCGCAGCTGTCGCAGAGGACGCCGTCGAAGTCGAGCGCGTAGAGGTGGCCGCCCATTGCACGGCGCGCCGGCCGGTCTTCGCTCTTTGGCTCCTCTCCGCTCCTCGGCACGAGCAAATGGGATGGAGCTCAGCGGTTTGTTTTGGATCAGGAAACTGACAAGGCGACCTCTTTCCACCCCACGCTAGCCGTCGACCCGGCGAACTGGGCGAGCAATCGGCCATATATAAGCTGTCTCAAACGGTTACAAAATAAATTTTAAAAGAAACTATCAAATCTTTTAAACTAGATTTAGATCTTTAAACTCTTTTCTTTTTCACATAATTTTAACCAAGATAGATACCAACGCACAGTTATTAAAATAGTCAATCAATATTGGTAAGAGTACTAACACCATAACACCACTATAGGGCAAAATAGTCGAGCAGTTTGATCGACGTTGCTGGGAAGTTGACAGTTTGAATCTACAATATCAATGACGTAGCAGTCAGGATAAATATTGTGAGGAACACGCTCCACGCGGCAACCATAAAGAAATCTCAAAAATCAATCTCGCAAACAAGAACTAAAAGGCTCATACACTGAAAATTGTAATCTTCTGACACCACCATTGATGTTAGAAAGAAGATCTCATCGTCGAACGAAGGACCGAAGATCACTTAATATAGAAGATGTTATCTCCATTAATACGGAAGCAAAGAAAAGACGACTATCAAACATCTAACTTAATAAATTGAAAACTCCACGCATAGATCGGGTTCCCCACTCCTCCTGACACCGGTGAGGCTAGCCGGAAGAGAGGGAACCGATCTATAGAGGAGGCTAAGATGGAGGCGGCTAAGTTTTTAGGAGGCGGCGGCTATCAAAGAACGATCCTATTACCCGCGTAGCATATTTTTATGCTATTGTAATGATATCATGGGGCAATGAGTTTTGGCTCCCGAATTATATGCTACTGCCTCGGTAGGGAAATAGAAAAATAGACACAAGTAACTTCCTTCTACAGTTCTTTTATTTTCAAAATAGGCAATGCGCGAGCCTTTGTATCAATAGATGCATACGACTCTTTATTACTTTATTGAAAAGTGTATTCCAGCTTATTACAAATCAAGGTTCATAAAGTGTCTCCACATGCATTAACCATCTAAAAAGAACTAAAAGAACAACCTAAAATCGTGATGAAGTCCATCGCCTCTCAGCCCGTCAACTGTACTGGCTGTATAAATCTCATGCTATCGTTGTTAAATGGTTACACCCAATATTCATGGCCTGCACTCCTCCGTTGGCTATAGGTAGCACCACTTATGAATCCAATGTGTAGCCAAAGGTATAACCTGCAGAAATGATGGAAAGCTTTTTTTGTTAAGGATAAAATAATTACGCACATCCAAAGAGTTCATAATAAAGCATTCACACCAACTCTAATATGGCCTTTATCCTTTTTGGTACTCTATTTAACCAGTATTAGGTTGAAAGTTACAAAGATTGATTTTAACTAAACCCATAAGCGGAAAACTATAAACAAAGGGAGTATGTGTATAGTGCATCGGTAGCCATGAATCCCCATCGACATGGCCGACGTTTCATAATCATTCCGGCTGAGAAGGAGTAGTTAGCATAAAAACCACGGCATTGAAGGCTAAATTTCAAAAAACCACGACTTTACGTTTCAATCGCAAAAAACCATGACTTTTTAGGTAATTTTTTGCAATTCGCACTGATCGCGAGTTGAACGCGAATTGACACCAAATCTGACACGTGGGTCCCACATGTCAGCGCTGATGTGGCAAAAAATCGTGTTCAACTCGCCATCAGTGCGAATTGCAAAAAAATACCTAAAAATCATGGTTTTTTACGATTGAAATGTAAAGTCATGGTTTTTCAAAATTTAGCCTTCAATGTCGTGATTTTATGCTAACTACTCGGCTGAGAAGGAGCAGATTTACGCAACCCTACTAGACCACATACTCGCTATCATTGCTGGATGGACAACCGTAGGCGGGGAGCGTGGGCAGCCGGCGCCCTGTCTATCCTGTAAAGAGGTGTATAAGGGCATCTACAATGCTAGATGCTTAGAGCAGATGTTTCGGACAGATTCCTAACTAAACACCTCTCCTTTACAAATAAGCACTAGTGTTTAACAAAACGCTTGGTTTATTTTCATAAACACCCTCTTTAAATACTCCTATTGTACATGGCCTAAAAGCGACAAACCTTTGAAGCACTCGCATGACATGTCAGATGGCAGACAGAGCCGGCACACAGATCATGCGCAGACGAGCCAAAGACGTTGAACTTCCCGATGCTCGGAACGTTGCTGCAAACCAAGTTGCCCAGAACTCCATTGTCGACTAACTTAGCTGGAAAGGAAGTGATTAATCGAGCTTCACATCAATGTAAGCTGCTCCGCTATGGTGGTTTCGAGTCGACATGTTCTGCTAGCTACTTACTGCTGAATGTCTTAGCCGCTGAAACGTTGATGATCTCATAGGTGCGGTCGTCCAGAAACAGACAGCTGGAACGGTTACACGCCTCGGCCGTCGACCGGTGGCGTCGGCAAGTGCTCGATCATCATGTTGGTTGGTCTTCGCTGCACGAGCCTGCCATGGCGGCTTGGAGGGCAGCCCGCCGACAGTCTGCTCCTTTCCGAGTGGCAACACCACAAAGATGGAAACAAGGATTACTGCTGGAGCTGTGTCGTATTACGTGTACCCGAATCTTTCCCCTCTAGCCTGCACTATTTAAAGTTGATCATATCGAACCTAGCTATATGCAACCTGCTTGCTCTTTTAATTGGAGTACTATGAATATATATCTATGTCGTTTATTTATTTAGTGTTAAAATTGTTGGAGAGAATCATGCTACCATGGATTCTGCAAGAGTATCCATTAGTTATTAAGTCAGAAAGATAAATTGTCTGAGATCCACTCTAGCTGCAGAGCCACCGGACAAGGAACTTAATGGGGACCGGCTCAGCTTGGCTGAGCTTCGTGACGAGGAGATGGCGTCGGGTAGCCGTTAGCGAGTAGCCAGGGAATCTACGCCTTACTTTCTAATGTTTATCAACTCATATTAGATTAATTATCATCATTTGTCGAAAAAAAATATCATCATAAAAAAACATGCAAGGTGAACTATGAATGTGGCCTCATCTAGAATTTGTGTTGTGTAAGTTCAAAAGACCATATTATTATCTGCTGTTTTGCTCTAAATTTGTTAGGCCGTAGCAACACTCGGGCAATTGTGCTGGTGTGAGTTAATACAGAAAGCGCACAGCAAAAATTTGCCCCTTCTCTGAGATCCTCTCTCTGTCCACAATTATGTCGTCCTAGTTTTGTTTGAGCCCTGCTATTCGCACGACCAATTGCATAAGACACTAGGACGCAGCCTAACTAGCACGGAAGACGCTACTTCTGTTAGAACAAATAGTTGTCTTCTTTCTCTCGCCATCCCCGATTCCTAGTCGATGTTCAATTGTTCACGCTTTGGCTGCAAACCGGCGTCCTGCGCTGCTGCCGCTAGGTCACCAGCGCCGCTGCTGAAACCATGGTGTCCTCCGCTGCTGCAACCATGGCGTCCTCCACCACCTCTTGTATTAGCAAAGGCTGCATAACTTGTCATGTTGTTGTTCTCATCCAAGTCCGGGGAGAGGAGAGTTTTGATGGAAGAGGTGGAGTCATATGGGACCTAGGGCAGAGTATTATGGGATTGGGTTTGGGCTGGACATTGGGCACGGCCGCACAGGGCTGCAAAATGGGCATAAAAGAAATACTTATTTGGTTCATTTGGATATGGACAAAAAAGGTCCTCTATAAAGCAATTTCGGTTTTTGTTTTGCATGTTTCAACTTTAGCCATTAATTATCTCAAAAGAAAAAACTTCAACCATCAATTTAACCAATGATACACGAGAAAAGATCATAAAAGTCATACCATTAGAAGCTACATTTGGTTCATTTGGATATGAATTCAACCGTGTAAGTTTCAAAGCTTTCATCGATAGCATACCCCCCACCAAATAATGTACAGCTCGAGCAATATGCAAAATAAGCAACGGGTAAAGCAATCAAATATGCTGAACCGTTCTCAAAATATTTTGTCAACATGGAGTTGAACTGTTCCTTACCACATTTGTCGACGTGACCATTTTAGCCACGTACATGAGTAGGGAAAGATGATGATGTTTTGTTTTGTGCATGACTACAGTTCATATAACCAGCCACGATAGCAAATAGGAAAAATAAACATCCATAGCATCTTTCAGATCATGCAAAAATGGGGTTGCAGCATTTTTAGTGAATTCAAATGTTAGTTACTGAACACTAAATTCATATCACGATCAGACTGCACATTTTCATTCTTCGTTTTACCTATCTCGATTGCTTGTCCAAGTAGTTCAGATATCTCGACATACAAATCCAGCATGTTTCTGGAACCTTGTAACAGGAATGGTTCGCCAAAGCTAGGAATACATCAAGAATAAATCTTTGTGATTCAGGTCTCAGGACAGAACGGATTAGCATCGCACTCCAGGCATTTGGGGCCAAACTGGTAGCTTGACGGAAAGATTGAACCCCATTAATCAACCTTCTGATCATTTTACTTCTCTACATGTTCAAAAGAAGAAACTTTCAGTATATACACGCTTAGGCACAGTACGTAACACATTGAGGATATGCAATGCCAGTAAAGAGTAACTCATGCAGCTCAGAGGATCATCCTCTCTTTTGTTCTCTCTGAACAAAGAGACCAAGTTTCTTCTGCGCTTCAGGAAACAGACATCTAATATAATGCTTAAAATGATTCCAAAGGATGCAAATGCTGACGAGCTGCAGGCAGCAGTGTATCATCAAGTAGTGGAGCACAAATTTATGAAACAAGCAGGAATCTAAAACAACTGTTTTCAGCGAGAATTGCCAGATGTATGCAATTAGGCAAGCCAGCACAAAAATTAGCTTTATATGTACGGTACTTCCTAATGTAGCTTCGGAAATGATAAATTGTGACAAACAGTGAGTAACCTCTGGATGTTGCTCCCCTGTAGTTTCCTCTTCATCAAATATAAACGGAAATGTTGCTTCTTGTAAGAACGCATCAGAAGCCTTCACGATGTCCTGGATTAGGAAAACACGAACCCTCCAGCCTTTCCTCGATAAAATGAAATGAAAAAGGTCTTCTGTGGCTGCAACAACAGAATGCATATCGAACGATCTCCACTCAGAACTGCTGGCAGTATTTTCGTCTCCCTGTTTGTTTGAAGATTCTGATGCCTGTTGAGATATAGCTGCAATCTGCATACTAAAGAGAATTAGTGATGAAACGTGGTAAGAAAAGCTAGATAGCAGAAGAATATCAACCAGAAGGTTGGCAAACTAATTATTTTTACTGATGCAAAATCAATACTAATGTAGTACTTCTTTTAGTCCCATGTGAGCTGATGTATGATGCCTGACACTGAAAACTGTAAAACTATTGTAGAGCTGATGTATTCGTATCTTTTTGGGTCTTACTATAATATATCTATTCCAAATTTCAAGTCAAAAGTAGTTTAAACGGGACTACCACAAATTCTTATTCATGCTCATGAAGATGAAGGGGCAAAAGAACTTAGAATTATAAGTTATAACCATGAAGCTACTGCCATCACAGACATGGCAATAATTGTACTTCATAACTATCAAGAGTGCACAGCTCCAACAAGACAAGAAACAGGAAGTGAAAGCAAAAGAACTCAGAATTGCATACCAGTCGCTCCAGTCGGTTCCATCTGATGGATCCATCATCACATATCAGAAGCTCCCTCAGTATTTTCCTCATATCAGGGCTGGGGTCTGCAAGGAGCCTCCCAATGACAAATGGATATGCACTCTCAATAACTTTGAAATCAGGATCCAGTGCTTTTGCCGTCCCTTCTAAAGAACCCAGTGCTCTTATCACCAGTGCATAATCGGGAGGAAGGGAAAAATTAAAATCATACATGACATCATACAGATGGTTCATTACCCCCTATAAAAGAAGGAAAGAGTTAGAATGCACTAAATCATCCAGGTTAGGAAACTACAAACAGAAGGGGCATATGAAGGCAGCAACCATATACAACATTTGAGAATGTGATAAGAGACCAGAGTCACCCAACAGTGTGTATGTCAGAACCAGGTACAAAGCTAATTACTTACAGAATGTCAACACCTCATCAGCAATTGCACGGAGGGAAGAGAATGGCATTGCTCAATTAAATATTTGATACCATGACATGTATGCGTTTCAAGGTGCATCCGAAAATTGTCGTTTCAGACATATATATAGCTTACCTGTGGCTATTACTAAAGCATGCACTTCTGAGTGCGACATTGTTTACTCAAGTTCCACACTATTGTTGCATATTTGACCTGATTGTTAAGACTAGTTAAGGGCTATAGTACATGTACACTCTTACCCCTCAACTATGATTAAGATGCCTGCAAATAATGATTTTGATGCTGCATCATACAACAGAAATTATCATAACAATGCTGGAATGAAGAACATTAACTAACCTGGAAATCATTTGATTGCCTCCTTCCATCATCAAAGGCAACCCTCAATGCACTTGCAACTGCATGTAGGTCTGTTCCCTCGGGAACGAATCCCAGTGAATGAAAGTCATTCGCCAAGCCCAAGGAGTCACGATTAACATAGTGCACAAGCTGAAACAGGTGAGCTCAGTTCCTCTAAATTGTACAGATGAAACCAACAAAGGGCATATAAACCAGGAATAAAATATGTACGCCATTTTCCTCAAACCACTAATACTTGCTTACATGGTAGCACATATGTCCTCAAACATGCTCAAAGCATTTATATTGTTAATCCAAGTCAAGTAGATATTTTTCACATGCAAGTAGAGGTATATTCCTTCTCGGATCTACATTTGCTGTGGCAGACACAGAATTATTTTCTCTTTGCGGACTTACAATTCAGGCAAATTCCATACCTATAATAAGTTGTGTGGCTCCACATCTGATTTTCTGCTAGATGTGATCTACCATATAAGATACATATGACAAACTCTTCGCCAACCACATAAGACCGTAAAATGAAAGCCTAAACCTAATAGATTTGAAATATAACAAACATATAACAGGTATGACCACATATCATCTAAGTTCCAAAATACATCTGGTTTTATCATTAATCTCTTTGTAAGGATGCTCCAAACGAATGTAGAACACGCGACAAGCAACAAAGATAGCTGCAGGTAACAAAATCAAGGAAGCTTACCATTTGTATGAGTCCTACTCGATAGTGTCTTGGAATATCACCCATCATACCAAAGTCAAAATATGCCAGAGATCCGTCTGCAGTTGCCACCAGATTACCTGGATGGGGGTCTGCATGGAAAAACCCATCTTCAAGAAGTTGCCTCAACGAGCAATAGAGACCCTGTCAAGTTCGTACAAAATATTAGCAGACAAAACAAGACCAGGGCCTTCCAATGAAACCAACCAGACAGCTTTCAAACATAACAAATAAGTGAGGATGCTGAAAACAGTGAAGCACGCATACGGATGCAAATTCCGGCAACTAACCAAACATACTGTACAAAACAATTCAAAATTATTTACAAACTTATGCAAAAGTATGCAGACCTAAGGTAGTCCCTAGTCCTAAAAGGAAAGGATTTGAGAGAACTATTGGGTACACAATAAGGAACAATGCAAGCTTACCTCGTCAATCATCCTTTTCCTGTTTAGATTGGCTTTGCTGATGCGCTCAGCATCAGTTAGCTTGATCCCATCAATCCATTCCAGTGCTAATATAGATTTACGTGTATAATTCCAGTAGACCTTTGGAACCTTGATACTTGTCCTGCCTTCACCACCTGAACCTAAAGATAAACTACAATCATTGCCTTACAGAGAGTTGCATATGTCAATTAATACACGTTGACCTCACAACTGAATATATGTTTGATGCTAAGAAATCTGAGCATTTATTACGTCCAGATATAATGCTCAAGGGAAGAAAGGGACTGAAAGGCCCATGCCAATGATATGCATTTAGAGGACATTATTGTCGCGAATTGAATAAATGAAGATTTCATAACTCACCATGAGAATAAAGGATCGCAAATCTTTCAGCATTTTTTGCTTCTAAAACATAATCGATCTCATCAAACATGTGCCTAACCTGTTGAAACAAAAGGTACAGATGCTGAATTAACTATAATGCACCACATATCAAAGTCTAAGAACTTGGTTAGTGTAGCGTGGTAGAGGCCATCCATCCCACTCGTTTCGAACTCCGAATGGCTAAGTCCTCTCTAAAAAGAATCACCAGAGCGCATGGCCAATGGATTTGGGGCAAAAAAGAAATAAACCCACACTTTATAGCAGAGCGCATCAACTTCAATCGAATCACTGTATTCTGTTCTATACAATATGTTCAATTTCTTTGTGCACATTTAATGTCCTTAATAACATTTTGGGATAACAAATATAATTTCATGCACCAGCTAGTCCACCCAAAAGCTTGGGCTTGGTGAAGGTGGGCAATAAACTTATACTTCAACACTCCATCTCATGTGTAGTTCTCTCAGATCTAAACTTGGACCAAAAGTGGGCTGCAATATTCTTGATTTTTTATTGCAATTTTGAACTGAGAGAGTCAGGTCATGAACTGAAGACCTGTTGGATCTGATAACATATTGAAACACATGCATCAACCAGTCACCCAAAAGCTCGAGCTGATGGAGAACAGGAGAAGTTTGAACAATGCACTTATACTTCAACAAATATACGAATAAGTATGTGACTATGAAATTTAAAAAGCAATACATAAAGCATCAGATCAAAATAGTAACCGAGATATGTCACAGTGTTGTAAGTTCCCACTTACCAGGTAGAGGACCATAACAGGTTACCAAAATACCCAAGGCCATCATGCATGTTTAAGGCATTTATCAACAAAGTACAATCCTAAGAGTTCTACGGTTCTAATACGATATACAGATAATCCAAAGAAAAGTTACCATGCTGGATCCAAAGCTACGCAAGTATATATTCTATATGCTAAACACTATATTCACTATGGATTAAGGGAATATGGGGAAGACCAGCTTGGACAAAAGTAATCAGTGGAGAACTGAGAAAATATAAGGGCAAAAGGTTCAAGATCAGAGTGAGAGAGATGTGAAAACTCACAATTTCATTAACAGCTACCAGTAAATCTTTGCGGGCCTTAGCAAATCGTTTTAGCTGTCCTCCAATCATATTGAAAAGAAGTGCATCTAAAGTCAGCAAGGGCGCCATTCCAGGCCTCTGAACTTTGACTGCGACAAGCTCTCCAGAGTGTAGATGAGCTGCATGACTTGAAATATCAAAGGGATGCATTTCAATTTGGAGAACTCGTGTCTGAAATATATGCTGAAGAAAGCAAAATAAAATCATTGAAGAACCAGGGTGGTCACAAGAAAATAGCAAAAGCCTTATCAGGTACAACTAACCTTTGTATACTTGCCCCAGTGATGCTGCCGCAACTGGCTCTGGGCTGATATCAGCAAATAGATCAGAGATTCGAGAGCCCAGTTCAGACTCAATAGTCCTGAGTGCGATACGAGTTGGAAATGGTGGTATTTGATCCTAATGAGATGGTTGTCAGCAAACACAGTGAAACAAAATCAATAGTTAAAAGAAATAAGATAAAAGCTACTACAACAAGTCCGCAGCTTCGAGATTTGATCTGCTGCCATTTTAGGATCTAAACTTTTCAGTGGCCCCATATTATTCCTCAATTCCAGGGCCATATCTCTATCTCTAATCCAAGGTTTTGGCATTCCGGTGGGGAAAAAAGCTAAAGCTTGGCATATATAGGCATATTCCTAAAATAGTGTCGGTTGCCAGTCAGGTGAAACTATGGAATACACAATGGCACGCTACCTGAAGCTTCGAGAGCTCTTGACAATATGCGCTGGGCAATATATCAGGTCGCGTGCTCAATGCCTGCCCGAGCTGCATGTCACGAAAGTTTAAGGCAAAGGGTAAGATTATAAACTGTCCAAAATAACTAGGAAAAGGATAACATCTTAGACAGTATAAGAAAACAATCAAGACCATATTTTGGTACAACTGCACAGTGAGATGCAATCCACAGGTCCACCACTATAGCAAGTCCATATTAACAATTTAAATGTTTGAGTGACTAAACGTTATGCTAATTGCAGAGGTTCTGATAGTTATATGATAAATTTTATATTGACTTTTTCAATATTCACAGTACAGAAAAGGCAAGCAACAATGATCTAACATCAATTTTATGTCGCATCGTAGAAACCTCCTGTTGTTTATCATTTTCTACAGACAATGTTCTGGCCTACCTTGATGTAAAATGGCCCCAAGCATATCAAGGTCTCTCGGAACTGAAACAAGGAAAATGGCAACCACAGACATGGAATTCAGTTACTCTGCCAATAGAGCAAGTAGGTAACGGGAAGGAAGGAAAGTGGGACAAGAAAAATACCTTCTCAGCTCGTTTATGCATGTCACTGAGCAGTAAATGCCAGAAAGTAAGCTTCACAACATGAAAAGAAATAGTTGCTGCCCTGTACAGTGCAAGGAAGGGACCAAAGCCACGGTCAGCAAAGAGTGTGCGAGAACTTGAGCCCAAGATTCTTCCGAACTGGGTTTCCAGCGACTCCTTCCTGATCTTTGCATATTCTGATGATGGCCTCCCGCCATGCACACTTGTGAATGCACTTGAATAGCTACAAAACAGGAAGACGACTGTCCTAAGAATCATGTCTCTAGACAATAATGCTTGAAATAATTGACCTGAGTTTGGAATAGTGTCGATTTTTAGCCCCTTATCGAATGGAAAAAAACAAGATACTGTTGCATTATCCAAATTGAGTAATTAAAAATTGTAAATTCAAATGTGGGGAGAACCAAGTTTATCGGAATGGTGATCAAGTTATATACAGTCACCTTGGAGATCACTGTGAAATCCTTGCACAAAAAAAATGTACATTACTACACGCTTACATAATTGAATGATCGGCACATAGTACGATGGCGCAGTTGTACAAGTGGCGACTTAAAACATATCAATTTGTACCTATGGAGGCAAATCGCTATAACTGACAAAGAGAGTTATTGAATTATATCACCTGTCACAAATTGGCAGTGCTGAATAAGGGAGAAACTTCAACGTGCACTGCAGGAAAACTGACAGTGGAATAAATAGACAATATGCCTATGCGATTGCACTATTCCTTCATATGTCTACGTACACTATATTACACATATTTTTTACAATAAAAAATACGGCAGGGGTTCCTGCGGTGCATCCATCCAAAATTCCAAATGGACCTGAATTTTTTGCTCTATGTCTACGCTCATTATTACGGTTATTATTTATGTATTTGACGTTAATACGGCAGGGTTCCTGCAGGGCATCTATGTAAATTCCAAACGGGCCTGAATTTTCTGTTGTTACCTTCTGGCAGGAGGCGCCGCGGAGAAGGGCCGCGGGGAGAGATCAGTGGCGGCGGCGTACGGCTGGAGGGAGCGGAGGAGGAGGAGGCCGTGGCGGTGGCGGCCGAGGTCGGCGCCGCGGGAGAGGAGGAGGAGCCGCGATGTGGGGCCCGCCATGGCCGGGATCTCATCTGCTACGCATGCAGCTCCGGCTTCCAACGAGCAGAGAAAGAAAGGGAGGAGGAGAGCGTGGCGTGGAAGGAGGGAGGGAGAGAGGAGGGAGGAGGCGGCGCCACGTGACCGGACAGGGGCGAGGTGGCGGTTCCCTTGCTCGGTGCCGGTGCCGGTGCCGGTGCGGTGCTGGGCCGCTCACCTCCTGCAGTTCTTGCCAAGCTAGTACAGCTCCGGCCCGAGTAGAAAATTCAAGGACAGGCCGGGTCTCTTTTTTTGTCTATATGGTTTTAGCCTAAGCCTGCCAGTGAATCCTATTTGACGCCTTTTGCGTTGGACTCCCGGTTGACGTGTACCCGTCTTTCTTCGTTATTTTGTTCCTAGGCCGGTCCATCTAATCGTGTGGTCCTTCCACCTCCCGACGTATGAAATATGAAAAAAATTAGGCCCTTTAGTTTGATTAATTGTAGCTTAAAAATCTTTATAAAAGCTACCACTAATATATATATATGCTAAGGTCATGAATAGATTGATAGCACATTGCCAATCTGCTTTCATCGGAGGTAGATTTATTCTAGAGAGTGTGGTGATTGCTTATGAGGTAATCCATGAGATTCACAGACATAAACAACAAGGGTTAGTTTTCAAGATAGATTATGAAAAAGCTTATGACAGAGTAAACCTGGATTTTATATATGAAGTTCAGGGTCTTAGGGGTTTCAGTGATAAATTTATTCATATGATCAAATAAATTACACAAAATGGGTCAGTAGGGGTCAAAGTTAATGAGGTGGAAGGGGATTTCTTCTTGACTGGTAAAGGGTTGAGACAAGGAGATCCTCTTGCTCCTCTCCTCTTTAATAATGTGGTTGATGTTTTCTCTAGGATGTTGATCAAGGGTGCTAATGTGGGGTTAATTAGAGGGTTGTGCCCTAATCTAATTTCTGATGGAGTAATTAGTTTGCAATATGCAGATGGTACTTATGGGGACCCCGGCTTACCACCCGGGATACCCGTTATGCATACAATTCACGATCCCAGGAATACCGTCGTGAATCCACATAACAGAGTCGGTATTTCAGAGTACATCATCCATTACATAACGAGTTCAAATAGTCTTACATAGGCCACTTGGCCGAGTTCAAATGCCACATAGGGCATGATCAAACTAACATAATAGCAGTGGATACAAAGGTAGCGTTGGTGGCCCGAGTCATGCCTACTACCCTACAGGTGACTGACCGGGAGACGGATCCTAGTTCGCACCGGCGTCATCGAAACCATTGTCACCTTCCTCGTAGTCTTCTTCATAGTCTGACCAAGTTAATAGCCAGGGACAAAGCCGTGAGTACATTTTGAATTGTACTCGCAAACCATCTAAGAGGAAAGTGTTGATATGCAGTTTGGTTGTAGTAAGGGGAGGCTCTACTCTAGTTTTCCCTATTCTAATCATAATTCCTCTTGTTGATATAGCATGTTCCACGACATCTCTATATCTTTGTTGAAAAACATTTTTGAAAACAGATTTTTGTAAACTCTCTAGGGAAGGGGGAACTCATTTAATTTTCCACAAGAATCCATGGTCAATCACACATGACCATCTCCCAACTCCTCGGCAGTACCCTCCAAGTACTCCGACTTTTCTCGTGCCACGGTAGTACCCTCCAAGTACTCCATCCGGTACCTTTCTCCATTTTTCTGAAAACATATTATAAAACCAAAACTGACATTGGGCTAAGTAACAGTCGTCCCAACCGTCCATGACCGAGGACTCGGCTATTCGAATAGATTTACACTCTGCAGAGGTTGTACACTTTACCCACAAGATTTGATAAATCCGTCGGGATCCACCACGGACCGTCATACACATGTATGCGGGCTTCGGATAATCGAACAAAGCCTTCCATCTATCTACCTTAGTACGGGTGCCTATCCTATGGAGTCTACCTCCCCGACATGCCCCGGCAGTACCTCCTCTAGAGCGTAACTCCGGCGCCACGGCGGGAGAACCCAAGTGTCTTCTGGCGGCTCGGGATATGTCGTGATATGTGTTGCCCATGCTCGGGGTCAACCCAGATTCCGGGGTAGCGTGTACCAATTTCCAAGGTACCACGAACCCTTATATAGTATGAGACTCCACGTACTAAAGCAAATAAACTTTGGGCTAAGCCCCGTCCCACTCCAGGCTAATGTGGTTGCACGGGTTTATTGTTCTGAGCGAACACTTAGTGATCACCAATGTCATTTTCGAAAAAAACCTTCTGCCTTCAACTCCGGGATTTTCATCCCTACCTTGTTTTTCAAAACTCATTTTTTGAAATCCATCAATGGAGTAGTTGCCCATTCCAAGGTTTTCGTAATCATTTTCAGAAATTCCCATTGAGTGTTCCCAACCTAGAGTTTTTTTTTGCTCCACTACAAAATTTTCCAAAGGACATCATGCTAACCATCAAGCCACTAATGTAGGGAATAAGAAGGTGTCGAGGGGGTGTCATCCATACAGATGATAACAAGTGACTTGTGGAGCTAAGTCGCCAACAATTGCTATTGAAGAGTAATAGCAATATAAAATCATGCATTTTGATAAATATTAATAAATCATGCAATGAGTAAAACTAGGATTCAGAGATGTAACAAAGTTATATTGCTTGCCTTGGGTGGCATGTCCCTGGTCCTCCTCTTCTTGATACTCAAATACCTCCCCTTCCTCGGCACACTCATTGTTGTTCGGTTCTATCATCCGAAAAGTAATAGCACGAAATGAGCACACAAGCATACAAGAGCATATGCACCACCACAACAACACTTCACAAGCATCAAGTATCAGAAACAAAAAAAAATTAGAAACAAAATAACCCAACTTTATTAGTGGAGTTATTTATTAGAAGGAAAAGGGTTTCTATTAGCAAACAAAGCCTATGTGCACCACAAACAACTTGCAGGTATCCATACTTGGATAAATTTCACACCCAGCATACCATCAGAGAGATAACATATTTTTGAAGCCAACACAATTGGATTCACTCCAAAATAAGTTAGGGTTGATTTAATATGGTTTTTCTAGTATCAAAAATCACTAGAAGGGCAAAATAATTCCTAGATATTTTTTGTAACTCCTAAAATTCTACCAGAGGACAATCCAAAAAGCTACAGTAATGCATGGTACAGAGGAATTGGAATCAAATTAAAATAGTTTTCCTATTAGATACAATAAATCATACATTGCAAATCACCATAATCACTAAAATAATTCTTGCAGGAAATATAACATTCCTAAAATAGTAAACCAAGATCCACATGCAGAATAACACATCAAGGCATCACTGGGAACTTGAATCACTCATTTTAAAAACATAAACTTCCAGATTTAGATTTCTGAATGAAAACAACTATATCTAATCAATTTAATTCACATATATTTTATAGGGATCAAAATATTATGCATGCAACATTTTTAGACAGAGGACAATATGAGAAGGTCACAAAAATTTGAATCAACAAATTTGGATGCTCAAATTATTTTCTAAGCAATTTTGGATCTAGCAGGGATTTCTAAATAGCAATATTTAACAGAAGAAAAAAAACGCAACAGGCCGGATCTGGCCAGGCCTAGCCAGATCCAAGCCAGGCCGGCCTGCTGGCTCGCCGGCCAGTCTGGTATGGGGCCGAAGGGGTACCGGCGGTTCCCGGCCGTCCGATTAGAAGGCGATCGACGACAGGGCGTCGTCTCCTTCATTGGGTTAGGCGCGCGCGAGAGCAAACCCTAGGGAGGTCGAGGGGGAATTGACTGTGGGCTCACCAAGTGTTGCCGAGGCCAGGCGAGGTCGGGAATTGGTCGCGTCATGGTTCTTGACGGCAGGTGCAGGCTCAGATCTCGCATGCAGAGGCTGGTGAAGGAGTTCTCCTCGGGTGGCCTTCCGTCTACAATGGCGATGGCGACGGCTACAAGGTTCTGCAAAGCAAAAGAGGAGCAGGGTGAGATAGGCTTCAAGGGGATGAAGATCGAGATGCAGAGAGGGAGCAAGGAAGGGTCCAAATCGACGGCAACCTTCACCGTCTACCCGTGCACTCCGGTGATGAACTCGAGCTCTGCAGCGCTGGGAAAGGCATGGGATCTGAGGCATTGCTCTGGGGGGAATAGGAGAAGGGTATGGGGAGGGAATGGCATACAGAGGAAGGCTCAAGGCTCAGCCTCGAGTTTTATACTGAAGGTGTGTGCTCAATGCATGGTGCATTGGCTCGGACAATTGGCTGCGACGATGGTGCGCTGGGGATGGCGTTGTGCGCTGAGTCCAGGAGTGAGGTCGCTTGCATCGGTGGCGTCCAGGTCTGGTTGGAAAACAGGTAGGTTCAGTCGGTGTGCGTGTCGTTCCGGGTCTGGTCTCATCGGGTTCGTGGGCTATGGTGTCAAGCGAGTGTGGCTGGGTGGAGGGGTCACGGTGCCGTGCTGGGACGTGCACAGTTCGACTCAATTTCGGGCACACACGATCGGGAACGTGAGTGCCGCTCTCGGCGGTCTAGGCGACACGGTCACGATTCGGTGGCGGGGTGCTAGGGCGACATGAGGTGGTGCAGAGACGTCGACGTCTCATGGAATTGAGCGTAGGGGTACAGGCGAGTAAGGTGGCGAGGCAGTAGGGTTTAGGGAGGTCATTGTCACCTTGACCAAGTCGGCGTCCACCGCGCGTGTGCAGGTAGTGAGCAGGGCGACGAAGAGGTGGTTCAGCTCGTGTGGCTGAAGGGTGGGGGCGGGGTTTCCAGCTAGGAAGGACGGCTATCGTTGGTTGGTGGGTCGTGGCGATGGAGAGAGGGAGAGGGGTAGAGTAGAGGAGGGTTTGCATTGGCTCCTTCTTTTCCCTTGCGTCCAACGAGATGGGACAAGGAGAAGGGGGCTCTACAGTGCCAAGGACTGTAGAGAGAGAGACGACAGGCTGGTTTGGTTTCCCTGGGTCGGTTTGCATGAGGCGGGGAGAGAGGGAAGTAGAGGTGGGTAGACAATGCATGGGTAGGTTCCTTTTCTTTCCAAAGTTTGAGAATTTTGAAATGCACAAACACATGTGTGGGTGTGGTGATGACTCACAAATTTTTTAGAATGACAAGAAGTGTCATGTGCCAATTTTTTAGAATTTTGGAATGAGAAAGGGATAGGGTTTTTGGAGAAGCTCCTATTTTCAAATATAGAGTGCAAGAATAAATGTTTAATAGGAATAGGAAAACAAGATTGTTGGTGTTGGTACTCTAGGGTTACACACAACCATGTGCATGCAAGGTGAAAGGAATAAGGAGATAAAAGAGAATAAGAGAAATAAGGAAGTTAGGGTTTTATTTTGGTATAGGGCCACTCTAGGGTTTCGAGTTGATGCACACACACAAACCAATCACAAGAAATGTTGGCACTCAAGCATGTGGTCAAACAACACAAGTTTTGAAATTGTCAAACACTCACTTAAATAATGACACATGCCACACAATTCATAGTCAAGCCCTCAAACTCACATCTATATCACACATGCACTTATGCAACCACAAAAGTTCTAATTTATCCCAAGTTTTACACAAAGTTTTAGTCCTAAATTAGGGTTCACAAAAAGTGGGGTGTTGTAGTACCCTTCTCTTTCTTGAGAAAAAATAGAGGGTAGCTGTTAATTTCAAATGGATTCTCACCTGCTTTGAACAACTCTCTGGTATGATGATTAACTATCATAAGAGTGAGCTGATAGGTATTAATTTAGATGAAAATGAAATTAGCCCTTACTTAGAAATCTTCCAATGTGTGGAAATACATTTCCCTATTAAGCACTTAGGGCTACCCTTGCATTTTGAGAAACTTAAAAGGGAGGATCTCCAGCCTTTGATTGATAGATTGCTTAAAAGAATGGCTGGGTGGAGAGGAAAATTGTTATCTCTAGAAGCTAAGAGACTAGTAGTACAAACAATAGTAGCAAGTATACCAATTTATATGCTTTCCTTCTTTAAATTTCCTAAGTGGGCATTAAAACTAATTAATACTCCGTTAGCCAATTACTTATGGAGTGATGACGAAGGAAATAGGAAAATTCATTTAGCCAACTGGCCTTCTATTTGCATGAAAAAAGAGTTTGCAGGTCTTGGGATTCCAAATCTAAAAGACCTCAACCTTTGCCTGTTAGAATCATGGATCAAGCATTACATTAGGGCTGAGGGGAGCATTTGGAAAAAGATTGTAGATGCAAAGTACCACACTAAATAGCCTAATATTTTGTGTTGCCAGGACACACACCCTTCCATCTTCTGGAAAGGGGTTATGTGGGATAACCAAGCAGTTAGAATGGGGTATAAGTGGAATGTTGGTGATGGTAAACAAATCAAATTCTGGGAAGATATTTGGTTTGGAAATTCACCCCTAGCTGAACGGATCGTAAGGGCACTTAGAGAGGGGTGAATAGGTGCTACTCAATTTTTAATTATTTTTAATTTAGGCTTGACACAAAAGGTATATTCTCTAGACACGCAACTAAGGTGAATTTACCAATATGACAAATAACAAGCTAAGCAAGATATAACAAGTAAAGGCAATAAAGGATAGAGATAACAGAGAGTGGAGCACACGGAGAAAAGGATGTGATTCCTGTAGTTCCTTCCTTTTTAGGGGAAGTACGTCTACGTTGGAGGGGTGTGGTTGCCACAAAGGCCTAACCAAAGCCACAAAGGCTCACCCTATTCTTCGGTGTAAGCTTCTGCCACAAAGGCCTAGCTCACTTTCCACTAATGGGTTCCTCAAGGAGGAATCGGCCTTTACAAGATTGGGGCATGCATCCACAACCGAATTGGAGGCTCCCAAGAACAATACAATGTTGTCAAAAAAAACAAGTAGCAAGATATCAAATACACAAATCAAGGTCTAGGGTTCCAAGGAAACCCAAGACACAAATCCCTCAAGCAAATGAGAGGGGAAAGTGAATCGCTTCGGTGAGGATGTACATCAAGGCCTTCTCCTTCGATTCTCTAAAGATCAAGAGCTTTGGTGGGTTGAGGGAGGAGATCTTGTGAATTTTGTGGCTCCAAATATGAGGTGCTTCAATGGTGGGACGAGCAGGTCTTGAGGAGGAAGAAGGGGGTATTTATACCCCTTCCCGGAAAGTTACCATTTGAAACAGCTTAGGCCGACTAAAGCCAGCTAGGGACCGAAAAAGCCGGCCACCGGATTTTTCTGATAAAAAATTCTGACAAAATTCTAGCCCCTACTAATGATTAGCACCACTTGGTGTTTGAAAAAGTTCCAAGGGACCGGCTTTTTCTGGCCAGACACCGGAAAAAGGCGGCCTCCTGCATCCGACTGAAATCATTCCTCCTCTCAAAATAATGAGAAATCCTCCACTAGATTATTATCCCTTGGTTAAAATAGAGTATAGTAAAATCCATAACGGGGTAATCCAATAGCTTGTGAAAATATTGATTGAACCTATAAAGATCAAACACACAAGATTAGACGAAATTGTATTGTTAGCAAACACCAAAATTCAATTAGGAGAGACATGCTCTTTCAATCTCCCCATTTTTGGTGTTTGATGACAATACAACTATTTGCATGAAATCAAATTATGAAATATAGACGGATCTCCCCCTAGGCATGTGCCTAATTGAAAATTTGCATTTGAATATAAAGGACACATAGACTAAGAGAACTCCCCCTTGATTTTATAATATGATCCATATGTGCACAAGATATTCAATAAGCATATAGCACATAATAATAATAGCGTAATAGTAGGATCATTAACAAGTCTACTACACACATAGCATAGCACATAGTTTAACCACAACATAGAAGGAGTTCCACACAATAAAGCCAAATAGAGTTCAACTTCAACAAATGGGACACAGGCAAGCAAATGAGATAAAAGCTTGTGACCCGACCAAATTCAAATGAAACTCATGCAAATGGGACTTCTCCCCCTTTGGCATCAAGACACCAAAAAGGGAGAAAAACACAAGTAGATCACTCTTCGTAGTCTTCATCCTCGTCCTCCTCTTCTTCACTTGCATCTCCATCTTCACTTTCCTCTTCAACATCCTCCTCAATGGCTTCCTTGCCCTTGCAAGTGACCTCGGAGATGACTTCCCAAAAGAGAAGGTGTCCTCGGAGATGACTTGCTCTTTGGTCTCTTCTTGTGTGCTTGCACCCTTGCACTTCTCCACAACCCTCAAACGGGCATCCAAATCATGTTGCCTCTTACAGAGATGCTTGCGGTCAACATAGTCTTTGTATTGGGTTTGGTGAACATCATTGTTCATGCAAAATAGTACTCTTTGCCACCACTTGAGTTTCTTGATCTCATGACCCATATGACCACTTGGGGGATCCGCATTCTTCCTTCTAGAACCGCTAGCATAGCGGTTTCCACCAAGATCTACACTTGGATTAGATGTGCCTTGTCCTTGAGAGTTAGCAACCATGTGCTTCTTGTTGAGCTTGAGACGTTGATGAGTAACCGTGCCCTCAAACTCAACTTCAATGTTATCCTCGTCAACCACCTTGTCCATGATAAGCTTCATTATGTAAGGAGCATATGGAGGTACCTTCTTCTCAATCAAAGCAAGGTGCATCTTGGAGAAAATATAGTGCATCACATCAATGTTCTTGTTGGAACCCATCTCTCCTTCAAAGATGACATAGGCAAAGTGCAAAAGGTTCACAAGCCCACCGCGGATGGCATCATTGTTTCCTACACTTGGAGAAATATTGGCACGAAAGATGCGGAGCAATATGTTGTATAGTGGAAGAAGATTTGAGGTCTCTTCCGGGGTGCTTCCATGAGAAGAAAGTAGAGCCAACTTTTCCTTGTTGTATTCGGAGGTGCTAAGGTGCATGCGGTGACCATGTGGAGTCTCAAGGCTAGATAAAGGATAACCCAAAAGCTGTCCAAAGCGAGCAAAGGTAGAGAACCTCCTTTCATTGTTGGTCGTCCAAGTCATCCCAACATTTTCTTTAGTGTCAAACTCCAAGGTGGCATAGAATTGTTGGATCAAGTTGGGGCAATAGTCTTGCTTGATTAACATCAACTTGTGCAGCCCAAGCTTTTCAGTGACCCACAGAGCATCATGAAAGTACTCATCCTTGTATAGCAGCTGAATATCAGTGTACTTCATTGGGCAAACCTTGGTACTCATGGGATCATATATATATATATATATATGTCTATGAATCATCTCACGCTCAGAGCGCCAAAAATACTCACTCTCATTGTCCTTGGGCTTAGAGTAGTATCGGGCAAGCCGAAACTCACGGAACTCAGACTTGGACAGATTCTTGAGTTTGGTGGCATGGGCCAATTTGGCCTTCTTATTCCTCTCATAAAGCCTCCTCTGTTTGTCAGCTGCAACAGTGCGAGCATCATAAAGAGTCCTTTGCCTAACTACCTAAGGATCAATGATGTTCCCCGCCTCATCCCTTGTCAATCTCTTGCGATATTCATACTAACCCGCTTGATTTCTTCGTGCACGCGAACCTGACTGACTTGTGAGGATAAATAGAAGGATAGCAAATATATAAGCATGCATGTTGAGAGGATCAACACACTAGGCCTTGGAGATAAAAAATCGACTGAAGTTGGTCTAGGCAGGCTTTTTCCCGCAGCACACCGGCTTTAGCCGGCCTGGCCACCTTTTTCTGGCCAGGGACCGGAAAAATTCGGTCTGATCGACTGCTGTGAGAAAGAGCAATATTCGTCTAACAAAATTCGATGAGCTATCTCTAGGGACTAATGCAGGCACAGAGGAGATGATTCCTAGCCACTACAACCACAGATCGAGAGCAAACCATAGATCCTACCCAAAATTCTAGGGAAACCCTAGATGGAGGAGGGAGGAGAAGGTTACAAAGATCCGCTGGGAAGAGGGAGGGGTGCCGGAGTGAGGGACAGATGGGGAGAGGGCTCCGGTGGCCAGAAATCATGAGGACGATGGCATACGGCGGCCCCTCACGGAGGAGAAAGGAGTCAGGCAGCGGTTTGGTGGTGGGGGGTGTGGGGAATAATGAGAGAGACCCTCTCCCCATGACCCTTAAGGAAAAAAAGAACTGCACTGAGGGGCTCGGCTTTTTCCAGCCTAAGGCCAGCTTTAGCCGCCCCTCCGGAATTTTTCGGCCAGACAGCGGAAAAATCCGGCCCAAAAAGCTAGGAAACTAAGACTATGAATATGAACATGCATGATAAGAGAATGAGAGTTTTGAGGATCTGAGGAGTAGGCTTGGGATAGAAAAAACACACTAAGTGGTTCTCGGCACTTGACGTTGCATAAATCACAAAATCATCGGAAAAACCAATGCAAGTGCCTTCCCATATCAAAAATAGAGACAAAGATGAATAAAGCTCAATAAAGCCCGAATAAGATTTGCAATGAATCGACTCTTTTGAAAAGAGAGGGTCGGTGGCCGAGGCCACCATGTTGAGTGTTTTGGCATTGGACCGCAAAGATGTATCTTAGGTCCATAGCCAATACTCATCATTGAAGCTCACATATCACAAATATGATATTAAGAGAACAATTTTGTTACTATTGGCATTATGGGGGAGGGTTAGCCCAATTAATTAGGACCGCACTCCCCCTATCTCCATGCCCACACCTAAACCAAACAAGTATTGAAATATAGGTGTATTTGCAAGATGCTCAGGCCACACTCCTTGAATCAATGATATTTAGCTCATTCCTCCAATATCCAAATCTTGCTTCATCAAGGGGCTTCGTAAATATATCGGCAAGTTGATCCTTGTTGCAAACATATGCAAGCTCAATATCACCATGAGCAACATGATCTCTAATAAAATGATTCTGGATCTCAATATGCTTGGTTCTTGAATGTTGCACCAGATTATAGGCTATCTTGATAGCACTCTCATTTACACATAAAAGAGGCACTTTGTCCAAAAGGACAACATATTCCTTTAAAGTTTGCCTCATCCACAACAATTGAGTGCATCCACTCGCGGCGGCAATGTATTCGGTTTCGGCGGTGGAGAGAGATATGCAATTTTGCTTCTCAGAAGACCAACACACCAAAGACCTACCAAGAAATTGGCAAGCCCCGGAGGTTGATTTCCTATCATCCTTTTCACTGGCCCAATCCGAATCCGTGTAGCCACAAAGAGATAAAGTTGAGCCTTTAGGATACCAAAGGCCATAATTTGGGGTATGAACTAAATATTGAAATATTATTTTGACCGCCACTATGTGTCTTTCTTTAGGAGTGGCTTGATACCTTGCACACACACCTACACTCAACACAATATCGTGTCTAGATGCGCAAAGGTAAAGCAAAGCGCCAATCATAGAACGATATAGCTTTTGATCCACATATTTACCATTGGGATCAAGTTCAAGATGACATTTAGTGGGCATTGGTGTGGTGGCCCCATTTAATTACTTCATCTTGAACCTCTTGAGCATGTCTTGGACATATTTGGCTTGATTAATAAAAGTACCTTCTTTCAATTGCTTGATTTCAAAACCAAGAAAGAACTTCATTTTGCCCATCATAGACATCTCAAACCTATCGGTCATAAGCTTTGAAAATTCATCATTAAAAGCTTTGTTAGTAGAGCCAAAAATAATAGCATCAACATATAGTTGGCATACAAAAAGCTCCCCATTGACCCTCTTAGTAAAAAGAGTGGGATCGATTTGCCCAACTTCAAACCCACGTGGTGCTTGTTTAAGTCCATAGAGTGCCTTATGGAGTTTGTAGACATGGTTAGGGAAGTTGAGGTCCTCAAATCCCGGGGGTTGCTCATTATACACCTCCTCTTTCAATGGACCATTAAGAAAAGCACTTTTAACATCCATTTGTTGCAACTTAAAATTATGATGAGTGGCATATGCAAGAAGGATACGGATGGACTCAAGGCGAGCCACGGGAGCATAAGTTTCTCCAAAGTCAATGCCTTCAACTTGAGAGAAACCTTGAGCTACCAATCTTGCCTTGTTCCTCACAACAATTCCATGCTTATCTTGCTTGTTCTTGAATATCCACTTTGTGACAATCACATTGCGTCACTCTCTTGGCTTCTCTACTAACACCCACACATTATTGTGCTTGAAGTTATTGAGTTCTTCATGCATAGCATCCAACCAATCCAAATCTTCAAGTGCTTCAAATACTTTCTTGGGTTCAACCATGGAGATATAGGCTTGATGATTGCTAAATTTTGCCAATTGACTCCGGGTTGACACCTTGCCTCTTAAATCTCCAATAACCCTCTCAAGGGTATGACCTCTAAGTTCCAAGTTCCTTTCAACTCTTCTCTTGCGATGGGCTTCGATCTCCTCATTAGATCTTTGAGGGATCACTTGATCATCTTGATCATTTTGGTCCCTATTTTGACCATTAACTTGACCTTGATCATCATTGAACACATCATCATCCTCTTCATGAGTAGATTGATCTTGGTCTTGGGAAGGATTAGAGGCAGTTGGAATAACCGGAGAGGGTGGTGGCACCCCTTCTTCTTCATGAAGGTCCTTGTCTTGTTCTTCGGTTGGTGCAATAGTTGCTTCTTCGGGAGAGGCTTGTTGAACTTGTGTAGATGAGAGCTCCACTTGAGTAGACCATAGTTCTTCTCGGTCCGCCACAAGGTGTCCCTCAATGGGGCGGATAAATCCCACGCCCATTCTTCTTATGGCATCTTTAGGTATTTCATAATCTATATCACAAGTAACATCTCGCCCCCTTTGGGAGCTATCATTTTCTTCGAACACCACACTACAAGATTCTTCAACACGTCTAGTGGACTTGTTGAAGACTCTATAAGTGTGTGATTCGGCACCATAACCAACAAAAATACCTTCTAATGCTGTTGGATCAAATTTACCTAAACGGACTCCTTTTCTAAGAAAGAAACACTTACAACCAAAAACATGGAAGTACTTGATGTTGGGCTTGCTTCCGGTGAGTATTTCATATGGAGTCATGTTCAAGCCTTTGCGGAGGAAGAGTCGGTTTGATGAATGACACGTCGTAGAGATAGCTTCGGCCCAAAAGTTGTATGGAGACTTAAACTCTGCCAACATGGACCTAGCCATATCCATAAGAGTCTGGTTCTTCCTCTTGGCTACACCATTTTGTTGTGCAATGGAATATTGATGTCGTATACCCTCATCACTAAGAAAACCATTCAAGGTGTAGTTCTTGAACTCGGAGCCATTGTCACTTCTTATTGCCAATATATTTTGCCCATATTGACATTCAACTTCTTTGGCAAAGTCGATGACGGTTTGTTGAGTCTCACTCTTGTATTCAAAGAAATAAACGCATGTATATCTTGAATAGTCATCAACAATCACCAAGCAATATTTCTTCCCTCCAAGACTTGCATGAGAAGGAGGACCAAAGAGATCCACATAAAGGAGCTCCAAAATCCTCTTGGAAGAAATAATAGTCTTGCTTGAGTAGGGAGAGTCATGCATTTTTTCCTTGAACACAAGCCCCGCAAACACGATCTTTGGCAAAAGAAACATTTTCTTTTAGTCCGAGAATGTGGCCTCACTTGTGAAGATTTTGCAAAGTTCTCATGTTGACATGGGCTAGTCGGCGATGCCAAAGCCAACCCACATTAGCATTTCCAAAATAGGCGCATGCATTTGTACTGGTTTTCTCTGAGAAGTACACCACATACAAGTTGTTTTCAGTATGCCCAACGAAAGCGACCTTTAGAGACTTGCTCCACAAGAGTACCATAATATCATAATCAATGAAGACGGCAAAGCCCATCTTTCCAAGTGCACGAACTGAAAGTAAATTATAACCAAGAGTCTCAACAAGCATGACGTCCACAAGGGAAATATCCGGTGCGACCACCACCTTGCCAAGACCCAATACGGCGGATTGTGACATGTCTCCATAGGTGACGGTGATATTAACATTATGCCTCATCTCTGTCATGGTCTTCTTTCTTCCAGTCATATGACTTGTGCATCCACTATCAAGCACCCATTTTGAACCACCGGAAGCAAGACAATAACAAAACAAAAATAAAGTACTTTGCAATCTAAAAGGACAAGATGATACTCACGTAGGTGCAACCTCCCCAAGCTTAGGCGTTTGCACAAGTTGGTGATGAATACTTTCTTGTGAGCAATCCTTCTACTAGTTCCCTGGCAACGGCGCCAGCAAATCGCTTGATGCTTCGCTAGGTTGAGACTCCAAGAGTAGAGTATTTAGCATAGGGAAGCTTGATTTTCCCCACAAAGGTGACTCGAGGGTTTATATCGAACTCTTGGGGAACTGTGTGTATAAGGATCCTTCATGTCCCTCTTCTAAGATCCTGCAAGGTAAAACAAATTTGCTTTATGCCCTCAACCTCACCAAGTGGTTGTCAAGCACAAGGTGTGTGTAAGTATACAAAACTGAAAATAAATATGCAAATGCAACGGCGCCAGAAAATCCTATGCCGCGGGAATATGCCAACTAAAGTAATATGCAATGCAATGGTAAATAGTAAAATGTATGGTTGTAGTGTTTTGGTTTGTGAAATGTAATAAAGGAAATATTTTTGTATTTTCGAAATTGATAATGATTGAAAATAAAAACAGCGATAAAGTGAATGGAAAATTGTTTCTTATAATAAAAAGTGGACCGGGGTTCATGGGTTCACTAATGTACTCTCTCATAAAAGATATGGCAGACATAGGATCATGCAATTAACATAAAGGATTGCAACAAAGTTCACATTCAGATGAATTTATATGGGCATCTGATGTCTACGACCGCTTCTATTCATGTAGACAGTGTTGGGCCTCCAAGTGCAGAGGTTTGTAGAATAGCAGCAAGTTTCCCTTAAGTGGATCACCCAAGGTTTATTAAACTCAGGGAGGAAGAGGTCAAAGGTATCCCTCTCAAGCAACCATGCAATTAAGATACAAGAAGTCTCTTGTGTCCCCAACACACCCAATACACTTGTCAGGTGTATAGGTGCACTAGTTCAGGGAAGAGATAGTGAAATACAAGTAATATGGATGATTATAAGTGGCAGTTGCAATCTGAAATAAAAATCGCTGCGAGCAAACATGTAGCAGAACTGGTTGTAAACGGTGTTTCAATGCTTAGAAACAAGGCCTAGGGATCATACTTTCACTAGTGGACACTCTCAACAAAGATAACATAATTGAACACATA
Source organism: Dactylis glomerata (assembly GCA_007115705.1). Taxonomy (NCBI): domain Eukaryota; kingdom Viridiplantae; phylum Streptophyta; class Magnoliopsida; order Poales; family Poaceae; genus Dactylis; species Dactylis glomerata. The sequence continues at coordinate 1,346,448 of QXEO01000436.1, read as the reverse complement.
AATATCATTCTTCACTATGCTACATTGAACTACTCTCTGGTTGGATAACGAACACTAATCCAAGCGTAGGGATATAAGAGCACTCCTTATAATTTGCATTCCCCAATCTAGATTACCCCACACTGTCACCTTGAGTGCACTAGACGGTTCCAGACAAACACCACAATTCATAGAGACATCCAACTCAAATCATAACTCATGATAAGTATTACTGCAAAATTTAGCCTAAGAGACACATATAATGCACATACTATCACCTTCACATCATGGGACAAGGTGTCTCCGGAGATTACATTAATAAAAGCACTTGAGTAGCATAATAGATGAAGAGTAACATCTACCAATTCAACTAGATACAAAGCTTATGATCACATAAATATCACACCATGGGAGAGAGAGATGAACCACATAGCTACCGGTAGAGCCCTCAGCCCCGGGGGAGAACTACTCCCTCCTCATCATGGGAGTCAGCAACAGCGATGAAGATGGCGGTGGAATCGATGGAGATGGATCCGGGGCTAATTCCTCATCCCGGCAGGGTGCCGAAACAGAGACTTCTGTCCCTTGAAATTGGTCTTCGATGGCAGCGGCGCTGCAGAACTTTTCGTGGATGGAGACTGATCTCTTTAGGGTTTTTGCCTCGGAGAGAATATATAGGCGAAAGGGCGATGTCAGAGGGTAGACTAGAGGCCCACACCACCTGGTGGCACGGCTAGGGGGGACCCGCGCCACCCTATGGTGTGGCCAGCCCCTAGCCCTCCTCCGTCTCTGCTTTGGACTCTGTCTTCATGTCAGGAAAAATAAGAGTTTGGCTTTCGTTTTGTCCAATTCTGAGAATATTTCCTGTGTAACTTTTCTGAAACATAAAAACAGCATAAAACAGAAACTGCCACTGTGGCATCTTGTTAATAGGTTAGTTCCAGAAAATGCATAAAAATGCCATGACGTGTAAACACAACATAAAGCAATTAGTGTAAAACAAGCATGGATCATCAAAAATTATAGATACGTTTGCAACGTATCAACATCGTGTCCTATATAGAGATGTTTTGGTTATTCATCTCTCTCATACTCCACCATGATGGGAATTTAATATAGTCATCTCGGTATTAAGATAAACTCAGAGCATAACATTAAGCACAATGACATGAAGTTAAAATAAGAACATGCTAGATCTAGTCGTGGATACTCAGCAAGGTCACGCTAGAGATACCCTATAGAATGGTATTTTCTTTATCCCTAGTGAAGCAACAAAGTAAGGTAAACACCCAAGTGACTCCAAGGGACTGTCCTCCCCAGAATAATCACCCCCGTTACTCCAACTAATGCACACGTTCCCCCACACACGCTCTCATAAACATGCTTGATCATAACAAGTAAATAAGAACAGGGTACATAATATACATCTACTCATACATAGAAAGATCTACCATAAAAGTGATATAAAGATGGCCATAATCATGTTATGCAGCTCATATGGCGCTAAGATGATGAAGAACAAAGAGAGAGATACAATTAGCTACTGCCACAAACCCGTAGTCCAGAGGTGGAATACCCCCTCTTCATCATGGTGACGAACGTAGAGTCATTGGAGGGGATGGAGATCACACCAGCAGCGCCCCGCCAGAGTTTTCCCCTCCAATCTTCAATCTCCCAGGCTTTTGTTTCATGTTTCTGTGTTTTAGAGGCGCTCCTCCTCACAACCCGCAGGGGCACCCTTTATATAGTTGGTTTTAGGTCAAGACGAATCCATCGAGACAAAGATCGACGACATCAAAGCAACAAGGGGGGAACGGGCAGGCCCCATGCGGCCAGGGAATCTGGCCACGTGGGCCATGCTTGTTTGGCCCTTGTGACTCCCCTGTTGCACTTCCTTCTCTCTGAAGTCTTGTTCCGTGGAAAAACTGGCTCCCGGAAAGTTTCATGTAATTTGGACTCCGTTTGGGTCCCTGAAAATTAAAAACATTGAAAAGGAGGTTTTCTGGTTTTCCCAGGTTAATCCAATAAAATTGGGGAACATGAATATAACCAATATATGATGCAAATAAGGTGGAATATCAAGTGGTAAAGTGCAAAGATCATGTATGCATTTTACATGCATTAGGACCCTAGGGTCAGGGTTTTGCGGCGTGCTAGGGCAGCCGCCGGTCCTAGCCCCTCCCTTGGCCGCCGGCCCCTAGATGCCTTGGTGGGGGGTAAGGTCTCCCCCTCCCTCCTATATAATGAGCCCCTGGAGGAGAGTTTGACATGTGTGAGGGAGCTCCTTGGAAGAGCTCGCATCTCCTTGCCCCCTCATGCGCCACCCCTCTCCTCTCTCTCTCACTCTCTCTCACTCTCTCTCTCTTGTGTGCTTCCCCGAAGGGCTGCGTAGGAGCGAGGGCGACTCCGTCGCTGCACGATGAAGTGTTGCGGGAATTCCGGATCAGATCCAAACTGATCTACTTCTGTAATCTCGGCTGGATCCGAGATCCGGAAGGAGTCATCATTCACCGTACATGTACGAGTACTAAGAGGTGCTGCATGTGCGGCACTAAGTCGTTGCACCAGTGTTATCGCACTGGTGTCGCGACATTGAGATCTTCACGACCTTGAGGTCGGCTAAGTTGTCTTCATCGCCAATGCTTGTGCGGGAGCGTAATCCCCACGTTCGGTCTACAAGGGTATGCCACCGAGTCTCCAGTTAATCGTTACAGCATTACTCCTAGATAGATCTTGGGCAATTCGGGGTTGCGTAGGCAATAATCTTTTTTGTTATTTGCACCGAACCCCAACAGTGGTATTAGAGCCGATCTATGTGTAGTATGCTTGTACGATTAGAACACATAGCAATATGTGGGCGTTGATCCTCTCATTGTTACCCTCCCATGTGCATTTACTTATATCCGTGGCATAATTGGATTGAAGCGGCCTGAAGACCGACCTAACGCATTTCATGCAAGACTGATTCCATGACTTGCACCATATAAAAGTGGCTTGTCGGGTGTCTGTTTCTCCAACTGTAGTGGATATGGTGTCTGCAATGGAGGGCCCTTAACGGGGAAGTAGAGAAACAATTCGTTGATCAACATTGTGGTTTCATGTTCGTAGGTAAGAAACGGTTCTTGTGCGAGAGCCCTAGAAGCCACGTAAAACATGCAAAAGATACAGTGTAGAATTGTCTAAGTTTGTTTTGTAGCGGGGCGCGTGATGTGATATGGTCGATACGTTAAGTTATGTGATACTAACTGCAGCTTCACGATGATGGTGCCATGGACTTCGCTCCATATCGGTGGAAGGATGGAGATCATGCCGGATCGCTCGATGGAGATCAGGCGCATCGATGAAGAAACCATATCATATCACGCATTATATACATTTGATGTTATTGTGCGATTCTTATTTGTGCTAGTATTTAGATACATGACGGTAGCATAAAATAAGAGAATCCCTAATTAAATACCAAAGAAAATGTGTTCTCCCTTAGTGAAGCAATCGCCAACAATTTCTTAGTTATGAAGCCGACCATGACAATCGGGGGCTAGACATATCAAAGTTTGCATAAGGCGTGGGTACAAGCCATGTATGTGTCACGGATACACTAAGATTGTTTTGGCGAGCCCTAGTATGTGTATACATGGCCTCAGAAACACGGAGACCGAAAGGTCGAGCATGGGTCACATGGATGATGTGATTGACATAAGTTCTGTCTATCTTTGAAATTATATCGCCGACTGTGATGATCGGGGGCGGTATAGTGGATGGGGACCGTGTAATCACTAGAACATTTTAGGGATGTTGTTCTAAGTGGGAGTTCCACACAATTAAAAGTTGTTTAATAAAAATGAACTCATATTATGAACTTAGTTTTATATCTTTGCAAATTTGTGTAGATGAAAAGTTGACTTCCATCTTAGTCCTTTTATGCATAAATAAAACTTAAAATTGGCAGGTCAAAGTTTATCGTTTATACCAATGCATGAAGATTGTCCTAAATAAGAATGACTAGCTCTACATGATATAATAACTATTAGGAGACGCATCAGGGGACTTCGCGATCAAGAATGATAATAGCGATTATCGTGATTGCGGTGACAATTCTATAAAGTCCATAACACCATGCTTTGTACCATGAAGTCTAAATCATGGGAGAGTTCCTCAAACACCAACTCATGTTAGATGGTTGTTGAACTTGAGACGCTCTTGGCATCGCAAGCCAGAATTATGAAGTATGGTTTAATAGACAAGTTCCTTTCAATTGAGTTGGAAGCAAACATCTGCTTAAAAGGTCGTACGACAACCATGATAGGATTCATAGGTGCCTCACCGACTAGTTCTACTAGATGGCAAATGAATTTGCGATAGACAGGGTGTTGTGTTGACTTTCTCCCATCTACAAAGACATTGTCATAGGCTATGCCATGCAAAGGGAATCGTTCACCTTCCATGGATTACGGACTCAATGGAGGACCATGAAATTAGTGCCAATAGCAAGGGAAATTGTCAACTCGGAAAAAAAGTATATTTGATATACAACTTATAAATATTTCATGTCAAATAGTTATAGCAGATTTTGTGTATTCGACACAAATTCCTGTTTATTAGAAAACAAGACCTTCTGCGTAAGACTTGCATGAAGGAGCTTATGGCGCATGACAATGCCAATCAAGTTGTTGATAGCCATGAACGCCCTATCTCCACATTTATTATCAGGATTAGTGATAGAATAAATTTCATGATCAATAATAGTTGAGGTCCTTATTTGTGTGTCTTGCGTTTCACGAGACAAAGTTATGGTCATATTATAATTATGAATGCATTATTCTTGTTTATCATTGGTAATTATGTAATAAACATTTATAAACATTGAACATTAGTTATCCAAGCTAACTAATTACTTCATATTCAAATGAAACTACTATTTGAAAGTCATACTTTATGATTAAGTACATGTGAATTTTCATATCGATGAAATGTATTGTTGCTAGATGATTTGATCTTTCTGCAATACGAATCATGTTTCGTTTGATGAAATGACTCAAACTCCGCGTTATGGGGAGTACATCCAATTGTTGAGATCATACAGGTGATTTCAACATAGGAAAAAGGAATGTACTTTAAATTGTTAAGTATTATACATATCGATGTATAGTATTCATACAAGTAGTGGATATCATTATTTCGCATTCTTCATTACAAATCTAAAGTGAATATTTGTATTCATGGGGTTTTGAATTCATTTGATGTGTTCAAAAGATTTTGTAAATGAGGAAAGAATTGTAATTAAGTCCTTGTGATTTTGATCAAAGATACAAGATTATAAGTTATGATTTTGGTGTAAGAATTTGTGGAAGTCGCTCTAACAAATAAATACCCGGAACACTTCAATATTTTGATATGTGTTGTAAATCATAACTTGTTGGATATTATGTGATGCTAAATTATCTCCTATAGTGTTCAGTTTATGTTTAAGAGCGGTGCATTTAAAAATAGCAAACACTCAGTTTAATAAATAGGAAGCCATAATACTATATGTGTTATAGTATGATTCATAAAATTTTGAGTTATACATGACAATTCGAAATTAATATGAATAATTCTTTGTAGGGTGTCCTTATGTGTAATATGGACATGTCTTCCATAAATCAAAAGTGAAAATTGTATTGCAAAGTTTTGGTGCACTCTAGAGAAAGAGTATTCCCAGTAAGGGTGTTAAAAGAAAAAAATAAAGGACCAAATAAAATTATTGACTTTATCTTGATAATGTCAGAATAGCGCAACATAATATGTTCTGGAGCAAAGGTCTAGAAAAAGAAAATTAATGATGAAGATCATTTATTTTCAATTGAAGTCCTTTACTGAAAAATAGGATTCATGAATAGTTTGTGCCTGTTCGCAAAATATAATTTATGATTTACTTATCATGTAATTGGAACAAGACATACCTACGAACTATGAAGAAAAGATGGTGGACCTAAATGCGAGAAATGACTTGGAGTCATGAAATCCTATTAAGTAAAATTGTTACTTAATTAGAAGTTACATTTAAGATTGAAAAGTAAGAATACTTGATCTTATTAAGTAAAAGTGTTACTTGAATATTCCCGAATAATGCAAGATTATAAGGAAGTAATAAAACATCAAAAGAAGGACATAAAAGCTTGATTTGTCTCAAAAGATTGTTTTTGACAAATTCAATAAGTTGACTACAACATGTTGCGATGCTTAAGTCTTTTAGGTAATTGAAACCACTAGGTTGTCAAAATTACAAGTTCTTAAAATTCATTTAAGAATAGGCAAAGTTTTGAAAACCTTTTGAAAATTAATAACTCGCAACTGGAAATCTCGATTTGATATATGATCAAAGGATTTTGAAGTTGACCAAAATATCAAGAAGACCTATAATTTACATTAAACTTAGTGGGAGCTAAATTAAATAGTTTATCATCATTATATGTACAAGGCATATTTTTGAGTGGGAGCTATGAAAACTTTCTCATCTTATATGTGACAAACATATTTTTGAGTGGGAGCTTGACAAACATTCTTATATGTGGATGACATATTATGAATATACTAGTTGGTATTAACAAATAATAATAAATGGTATTAATAGATAAACAAAGACATTGATATCTATCGAGATAGATTGATATGATAAACATTAAGTCAGAATGTTTTTTAGTCAAAATTTGGAAAGTCTAGAATGGGACAAGTCAGAGAGGAAACTCTTGGATGACTCAATGGCTAAGTAAAACATTGAATTGGAACTCAATACAATAATAGTGGTTGATAGATGTGCCATGTTTTGAACGTCATCTAAAACCGTATTTTGTACACGACATAATGTGACCCAAGTTCTTGGATAGAAGAACACGTTCTGTAATGATTTGAGAATCATTGAACTAAGGATAAGTTTGAAGAATAGGTTCTGGAACAATTTGAGAATTGTTGAACAAAAGTTCGTCCTTCAGGTTCCAAGTAGAACTAAGGACATATTTATAAAATAAAGTAAGCTTGGCCGCAAGTGCGAGTTTGCCGGGTTTGGAAATTTGCAAATTAAAGGCTTAGACAAATCGGAGCGTGGTTAGACATCGAAGTTGCATTCTGCACTATCGATTGTATCTACATAAATTGAAAAGTTAGAGGCTAGTTGAAAGTGGCAAGTATAATGTTGTGTCTTAGAAATTTTGTCTTCTAGATGAGTATATTATGGTATGGAGACGGAGAAAGTCCTTTTGACTGATCGAATGCCATTACTAGAATACAAAGTCTCACTCTTCTGCCAAAACATATATACTTTAACGACATTATTCGATGATGGGAAAATGTTAAAAATGGTTGACAAGTTGCAAAGAATATAAAAGATCTGAGTTGTACAGATTGTTGAAACACTCTTTCATGAGCAAGGTGTTGACAAGGTGTGGAAAGTGCCAATCAAGGATAAGGTGTGGTTGATGGTGGATTAATCCTCAGAGCTGCTGATCAGAAAGCTCAAGCTGTTGTTGGAACTAAAGCCGGACTGATCTGCAAGTCTTTTGAGTGGGTTAATTCTTGGAGTTCTTCGGCTGCTGGAGCTCATCACGGTGGATGGGCTACTTTGGCCTACCTACAGAGTCACCCTGATGATGAAGCAGTACATGTGGTGATGGGTTGAGCGCATGCACACAGCTCTGTTCCAGGCTTGCCTTCCTAGGAATGTGATCTAGCGAAACTTTTAGTTCTCTGTCATTTAAAGTTTTGGTTGTGATGCCTTTTAGTGAAGGAAATATGCCCTAGAGGAAGATAATAAATGGTTTATTTGCATATTTCATATAGTTCATAATCAGCTTAATACTATGCTATAACTGTGTTAGTTGGAAAACACCGATACACGTGTAGTATTAAACAACCAAGGGTCCATAGTAAACCTCTATACTAGCTCATTGGTGAACTGATGATCAGTTTCCGGATCATGTGACCAATACGTCAATAGACAATGAGGTTCATGCCATTGTGTAAATGCCATGATGGACATACCCAATATTATTATGTAACACGATCGTGTCATGATGTTCATGTTACGATAATGAGAAATTTTGTAACCTAATTCTTAGACCGTGAGATAATGTTTAATCACTACTTCTGGAGGAAGCTTTGATTTCATCAATCGTCACTCGGTAATATGGTGATTGAAAAGGTGTATGCATCAAGAGCGGGATTTGTTCTTCCGCGTGACGGAAAGATACTCTAGGCCCACTCGGTGAGATTTCATCCAATGTTGCAACATGTGACTAGGTCACAGGGATGGAATATCACGGAACGCGTAAATAGCAATGTCGGTAATGAGATTGAACTAGGTATGGAGATACCGACGATCAAGTCTCGGATATTGCAAGTATCATAGAAACAAAAGGAATAGGACATCGATATTTGCGGTTCAACGACAAAAGTCTTTTGTGTGAATACATAGGGATCATCACAGATATCCAGATCCAATTGATGATCATTTACTGGAGAGGAGTCTCGGTAATGTCTAGAGTATTTCTGAACCGTAGGGTAATACACTTAAGGGTGTGATGACATTAAGATGTTTTTGGTATATCTGGAATTGTCAAAGTGTTGATAGGAGGAAGTCGAAAAAGTTCCGCGGAGATCCGAAAGTTGTTCGGAGTATTCCGGAGCAATAAGGAATTAAATAATAAAGTAATTGATATTAATTAATGAATTAATATTAATAAAACATTATTTAATTAATTATAAAGGCTACCCACCTATTTCAGCCCTCCCAGGAAGGAGAGCCCATTAGGGGGGCCGGCCAGGCCACCCCAGATGGGCCCCAAGGGGCCCATGCGCCTAGGGACTCTAGGGTTCGGGTTTTGGGGCATGCTAGGGCAACCGTCAGCCCTAGCCCCTCCCTTGGCCGCTGGCCCCTAGATGCCTTGGTGGAGGGTAAGGTCTCCCCCCCCTCCTATATAAGGAGCCCCCTGGAGGAGAGTTTGACATGTGTGGATTGAGGGAGATCCTTTGAAGAGCTCTCCTCTCCTCTCACCCTCATGCGCCACCCCTCTCCCCCCCCCTCTCTCTCTCTCTCTCTCTCTCGTGTGGCTCCCCGAAGGGCTACGTAGGAGCGATGGCGACTCCATCGCTGCACGACGAAGTGTTGCGGGAATTCCGGATCGGATCCAAACCGATCTACTTCTTGTGTTGTGCCTTGGAACTGCTTAGGCTGGGCTTTTGGTGTGTCATGTTGAACACTGTGGTTTCATTTTGATTAATGGAGTCGAGGAGTGATCCCTGTAATCCAAACAAAACTCCCGACGCATGCGATGGTTGACGACTCTGCCAGAGACGGTGGCGACGCAGCTGGCTGCGGCCTCGCCGGTGAGGCGAGGCCTGGACCTCGCTGGAGACGGAGACAACGCGGCGAGCCGGTGGAGGAGAGGAAGAGAACATAGGGTTGTGGGGTGGGGTGTGGGGAGGTCACCGACGATGAGGACTTTGGGTTTGGGCTATGGGATGGCTTCGCCGGCGCCGGAGATGGGATGGTGGGGGAGGTTAGAGGGGAGGCCGGGGTGGCGGTGAACCGGCGGTGCCTGTGGCTCGAGCAGGGCAGGGCGGCGAGGCAGCACGAGAGCGCCGGCGGCCACGGGAGGTGGCAGCAGGCGGTTGCGGCCAGCGGTGGCGGTGGGTGCAGCTGTGGCAGCAAGAGGGGATGAAAGCGGCGGAGGAGAATTGGCCAAGGTTGAAGATGATAGGGAGGAAGAACTGCGTGTGTCAGTCCTTTAACTGATGCTAACAACGTCAAAATAGGGAGACCCAAGCCTGCCCTACCAAATCTTTGGGTCGCCCTATTTGACGCATTCAACGTCCAATCCCGACCTGACGCACAAAGGGAGCATTCATGGGCCAAATCCCACCGGCACCACACCGATGCCAGGTCAACCAGGCGCTATCGCTAGTTTTTTCTGGTTCGCTTCCTGCTCTTCCTTCTTTGTTTTTTTTCATAAATTCATTTTGAATTCAAAATTGTTGAGATTTGAAAAAAAATATTGGTTTTTTAAAACGTTCGGCTTTCAAAATTATTCATATTAAAAGTTCAAATTTAAAAATGTTCCGACTTAAAATGTTCAAATTTAAAAATGTTCAGATTAAAAAATGTTCAAATTTAAAGTTGTTCAAAATCTAGGATAACATGGATTTAGAAATTTGTTCAAATTTGAAAAATGTTGAGGTGAATTAACTATCATGGGTCTGTCCATGGATACATTTCTTTTGCTCACAAGCTTGGAGACGACTTTGTTGTTGCAGGTAATTCTAAACATGTGGATGTGAATTATGCCCATATCCTGCATTTTTCTGCTTGTCTAGTTGCACTACACGCGGTGAATAGGATTGGTGATGATGGGGTCTAGGTGCTAGTTGCAATGTTGAAGGCTCTCATGTGATTCTTCGTCACCATCATGGAGGTCGACAGAAGTTCAACTGTTGTGGATTGGCGGGCAGTGATTGTCACATTAGAGGTAGAATCCAACATTTTCATACATGCTCGGATTTAGGCTTGGTTCCTCCACAATGTTAGTTAGTGAAGCGAGCTAAAAAATCGTAGTGTTCGTTGCAATTGGAGCTGAATTTTGTCTAGAGTTTTCATAGTGAGAATGTTATAGCCTTACCATTCGGATGTACCACCGATGACGGGTGACGGGGTCTCTCTCACTCTCGCGGCGCCTCGTCGTGAGGGCCCGTGGCCTGGGCGGCGGTGGCGGTTCCCGGCGGCGTGTGGCGGCGCAGGGAGGACGTGTGGCGGCGGTGCGGTGGGCGCGAGGTCGAGGCTGCGGCGAGCTTCCAGTGTCGTGGTGGCATGGCAGCAGGGCCCGATCTAAGCCTTTGCGGGCCTATGCGGGCCACGACATCGGGGCATGGTGGCAGCCCATGGGCTCCAGCTCCGGCATGTTGCGTGGATGATGCAGCCGTGGTGGTCGGTCGGCATGGGGGGCCTCCTCCCCCGAGCCCATGGCGGTCGCTCCGATGGTCTGCAACTCATCATCGACGACATCGAGGTGTTGTGGCGGCGGCAGGGCAATCCAGCGAGGATGGTGTGCTGCTCCAAGGCCTGGTGGGTTGGGGCGAGGTGCATGAGACTCCGGATGAAAATTTGCTCGGGCTTAGGTCGGAGCCGGTGATGACGACGCTTGCGAGCGTCGCTCTCCTCTTTGGAGGCGTCACTGAGGATTGCTCGCACTTTCACCTACTCGAGGTGGTGTCTCCGGGGTGAAAACCCACATTGGTTTGGCCGGTCGGCGGTGGCAACATCGCCGACGTCGTTTCTTTCTTGAAAGCATCATTTTTCGGAGACATGCACTTGTGGAGCACACGGTTATGGCGTGGTGTTGCTCTGGTGTTGCTACTGCTCAAGATTGAGCTTCCAAGGTGTTGGGGTTCGATGCAGAAAATGAAAAAATTAATGCAAACTAGGTGAACTCCCACTCAAACTAACATCCCTCAAGTTGTTTAGTGATTACACGATCCCAATTCACTACACCACCCCCGATCATCACGGCCGATGGTATAGCTGCAAAGGTAGTCTGGGTCTTTTTAGTCACAATCAACATGTGACTCGTGCTTAACCTTTCGGTCACCGTATTTTTTAGACCATGTCTGTACATGCTAGGCTCACCAACATCACCTTAGTGTATGCGCGGCACATACATGGCTTGTACCCACGCCGATATGCGAACTTCGATATGTTTGCCCCCGATCGTCACGGTCGGCTCCACAACTAAGAACTTTAGTGGCGATTGCTCCATTAAGGGTAAACACTTCCGTTGGGATTTTTCATTGGAGGGATCATCTTAAAATTGCTACCGTCGCTATATTGATTAATATAAGCAAATTTGAAGATTCCTTTGCCCTTGTGCAAATTTTAAGTTAGACCCTTCTACTTATCTTTTGCAATTTTTACGTGGCTGCTAGGGCCATGCAAATAAGAAACGCTTCTTATCCTACGAGCATGCAACCTCAATGGTGATTCGCTAATTGATTCTTTAACCCCCGCTAACGGCCCTCCATTGCAAAAACCATGTCCACTAAAGAGGAGAAACTGGCACCCGCCAAGCCACATTTATACGGTCGTGGAACCGGTCTCGTGTAAGATTATGCGTAAGGTCAGTCGCGGGCCGCTTGCAATCCAACAATACCGCAGACATGAACAGATGCACATAAAAGGGTAACAATAAGAAAATAAACGCCCGCATCCACGATGCGTTTAACAGTACAATACAACTATGCATAGATCGGCTCTGATACCACTGTTAGGGTTCGATGCAGAAAACGAAAAAATTTCCTCTACCCTTAGCCCATGATCTATCTATGTAGTTGAACAGTAACGATAGCAGCGGCAGAATTCATACCCTTGAAGACCGAGTGCATGGGAACGTTCCCGCACGAACGTTGTCGATGAAGACAACCGAAGCCGACCTCAAGGTCGTGTAGTCGTACCAGTCGAAGAAGACCAGCACCGCACGTGCGGCGCCTCCGAGGGATTACACATGTACGGTGTATAGACGTCATCGGGCTCCGGTCCAGCAGAGCGGCAGAAGAAGGTGGATTTGGCTAGAAATTCGGCAGCGCGATGGCGTCTGGAACTAGAGGTTTTCCTTCAACCTGCTAACGCAGTTCCAAACATGGGAACCAAGTCAGGAGGAAGAGAGGAAGAGGGGGGAATGAATGAGCCAAGGACCCCCCAGGAGGGTTTATATAGTGGGGAGAGGGGGTAGGTGGCGCCGGCCCTAGGGAAACCCTAGGCCGGCCGCCCCTCCCTTGGCCGCCGCCGGCCCCTAGGGAAAACCCTAGGGCGCTTGGCCTTGGGGCCTTGGCCGGGCTGGCCTATGGGCCTAGTCCATTTCCCTTTTCCACTTTTTCCTTTATTAACTAATTAATTCACTTTTAATATTTAATTACTTTAATTAAATACTAAACACATTAATCAGTTAAGCCCTTGGTATAATTCCTTCACCGATAGAACTTCGGTAAAGTCCAGAACGTTTCCGTTGTCTTTGGAACCTTTTCGATATTACCTAGAACTTTTCCGGATACCTCTCCGTGACTTCCAATAATTTCCAAATCTACCCCTAAGCGTCATATACCCTTAAGCGTGACACCCTACGGGTCGAGGAATACACCAGACATGATCGAGACCCCTCTCCGATCAATGATCAACAAGTAGTTCTGGAAAACCGTACTGATCCCTATGCGTTCCACGAAACTCTTCGTTGATCCATAAACACAGTATTCTATTCCCTTTATCTCGCGATACTAGATCTTGTCCGAGGTTAGATCATGAATATCTCCAAATCGCGTTCACCCTCGTCTGACAAGTCTTTCAACTCGTCTCATGACATTGCATACTCCGTGACCTAGTCACATGCTTGCAAGCTCGTATATGCAACTGTCACCGAGTGGGCCTAGAGTATCTATCCGTCACGTGGATGGACAAATCCAGCTCTTGGTTCACACGCCTGACGAGGTTCAACCCCGGCAATGCCCGTGTTTGCGGGCTCGATTCATGGAGCGCTTGTGGGATCCGGCGAACTCGACGGCGATCAGACGAAAGCAGAGAGACACAGGGTTTTACCCAGGTTCGGCCCCCTTAGTCGGGTAACGACCTACGTCCTGCTTGTCTGACTTTATTTGATGGAGTGGCTACAATAGAGGTGTTACAATGGTGGCGTAGATTGAATCTAGCCAAAGGTAGAGAGCTCTAATGTATCGAGCGCTCCGGCGTGAGGTGGTGGAAAAGTGTCTAGGGTTTCAGGATCTCCCTCCCAGCCTTTTATATGCGAAGGCTGGGTCTCAGGATTGCCCGTCAAGCAAAGTACAGATAGGATCGGTTTTGAATAAACCCTAGTCGAAATCTAATCCAACTTGGACTCTTTGAATCTTTGCTTGTACGCCAAGTGTTACTCCTGGGCCACGCCAAGCCGCTATCTTCATGGGCCTTGCGATTCCCTCGACAGGGACTCCTCCTGGGCCGAAAACCAGGTAGGCGAATATCGAGGACTCATCTGCCATTCCTTCGTCAGTAGCCCCCGAGTGCCTGGGATAGTCGAAGACTATGGCAGGGACTCTAACCCGACAGCCTTCTTGATTGCACAAATGTATTCGCCTTACCTGCGAAAGCACAAAGCATAGAGAGTATATATATGATGCGTCTAGTAAACGCTGCTGATTCGAGTAGTACTCATGCTGAGCCTCGAAAATACTAAGTTTGGTTGCTAGGGGATTGGCATAACCAACCTGATACTCACGCTGGGTCTCAGTTAATTGCATAGCCGCAAAAACATTAGGTTAGCTTACTCAGATTCGAGTCCCCCGACTCGAACCCACATGGGCTGGCGCTACTTCGACCCGAGCCACGTGTGGACTTACCAGGTCAAAGCCCAGTTCAGGGTAAGGCACTCGATGCGTCCATCGATGCATAACTTCATACCGTAGGTATGGAAAATTTCTTGGCAGAGCGCGCTTGATACGAATACCGAGCCATCTGGTGTTGCCAACCGTGGACTTACCTTCGTATTTGACATACGGCATCCGAATTGGTATTTTGCCACCAGAATTCAGGGATTGAGTGTGAGCATGAATTTAGAATTGGATTCAAGAGGCCAAAGACTGCTCTCGAATCGATTTTGAGGCAATGTTGGCCCTGAATCAGAAATAATCTAGGGACTAAAGCCCATGATTTAGTACGGTGTCGATTATGATTGTATGAATTGACATAGGCATTTATTCAAGTGATCTCGCGGCACTGCAGGAAATAAAGAGACAACCAAAGAATTGATAGCCATGACTTGAGTAATAAGTGGGCGTTACCAGTCAGAAGATAATTCGAGGAATTAGAATTCACCGCTCGAAGATTGAAGCGACACAACCTGCTCGAGTGTAGTAATCTAGGAGAATCGATACCTTCAACCCAAGGTGCATGGAGGCTCTGCTGGCCCGTGATAAATAATGCGAGAATGAGAATTCACCACTCGAATGCCAAAAAGGTGCCGATTAAAGCGGGAGAATCCCTTTGAGCGGTCATGCAGAAAACCTCACGAATCAAACTGAGGCCGCAAGTAAAGAATAAAACCGCTCGAGAGGCAACATTTGCATTCAAATGACACAAAGAGGACGGAAAAAGGTTTCGAGAAAACCCCAGTTCCAAAGAAGTTTAGCTTTCGAAAACACATACCTTGAAAATAGGGGAGCCCGAAATCGAGCTTATCCCTTAAGCCGAAAGGAAATTGCTCCTCAGGCTATGACGTCAATGATGACGCTCGGCTTCTTCGAGTTGTCACGCCATCCTCTGCAAGGATAGCCTGACATTGACAAGACCAAACGTCCTGTGGGCCCTACACCCGCGCGTCCCGTCTGTTGACTGAATTTGACCACACGTCTCGCGCGTGGGTGAAAAAAGTTTGCCCGGTCTCCTCAATTACCGTGCGTAGTGGAGGCTGCGGCGCCCGTGGTGCTGACACATGGACGGCTAGATCCGTCCAGCCGCTTCCCCTTCGCGATGGACGGCTAGGATGAATCAATGATTTCCAGAAGTGGGATAAAAATAACAGCAGAGGGGTAACTGTTCACCCCACACCGCTGCCATCATCTTCTTCCTCGCACTCCGCTCCAGCGACACCTCTTTCTCATCTCCATTCCTGTAGAGTTCCTGCCTAGCGCCGCCGCTATGGGCAAGAGAAGCTCGACCGTGGCTAGCGCTGCCGCCGGCAACGCCGCCAAGAGGGCCAAGACCGCGGACACCGACACCTCCGTTGTCGGCAACTGGGTCCAATCCAAGATTGGGGACAAGCAGTTGTCGAACGCCGAGAAGATCGACATTCTCAAGAACGATCCGGCGGAATCTCTCACCGCCGGTCCAGAGATCATCCCCCGGCCGCCTCTAGGCTTTCGGGTACTTTTTCTTGCTTTCATGCTCCAAGGACTGTCGCTTCCACCTCACCCCTTTCTTCGCGGCCTTCTCTTTGCGTATGGGATTCAGTTCCATGATCTGAATCCCAATACGATTCTGCATATCGCGTGTTTCATCACGCTTTGCGAGTGCTTTTTGGGGATCGAACCCCATTGGGCACTCTGGCGCCGGATTTTCGCCGTCCGGCACCCGCTGCGCTATCAAACTGGTGGCTTCAGCTGTCAGGTGCACCCAGACGTCCCGTATTTCAATCTCCAGACGCCCAAAAACAATCCCGGCTGGAGGACAAAATGGTTTTATGGCAAAGATAAGTCCTCCGCTGGTGAAAACTTCGGGCTTGAAGAGTTTCGGGCCACCACAGCTCTTCGACCCCGGGTGTCATGGAGGCACGAGCTCTCTGAAGAAGAAATGAAGATCACAGAGCCTTTGATGGAGAAAATTCAGCAACTCCGAGCCACACCAAAGAAAGAGCTTTCGGGCGTCCAGCTCATCCGGACTTTCATAGAGCATCGGGTCCAGCCACTCGCTGCTTGGGTCCATCCCATGTGGGAATACACCGATCGCCGAGATCCGACACGACTTTCTTCTGATGAGCTGAGGGAAGCAGAGATCGATGATAGCGTTCGCGCTGTTACCAATATAAAGAAGAAGGCATTCGTGCCGAAAATCTTCGGTGCGGTGGCCTTTAGCAAGACCTTCCCCCACACTGAGGTATACTCTTTGTCTTAGTCGAATGTTTCTTTTCTACTCCAGTCTTGGCGACCAGGGTCGAAAGTAATGAAAATATTTGTTCAGGTTGTCAATGTAGCCCGATGTTATCCGCCCTAGCCCGAAGACGGTGAATACCTAGGGCGCGATTTCACAGAGGTTCCAGATGAATCGACTTCTGCTGCTCCATCACTGACGTGAGCATCGGCCAAGAAGAAACAAGTCATGGATACTGACGTTGTCGAAGATTCAGAAGATCTTGGCGACACCCACTTCTCTTCTGGTGATGATGACGACAGCGTGATTCTGGCCAAGCCTCTGGACAACTGCCCTCCTCTTCGAGCTGGGAGAAAGATCCTCCCAAAATTTGGTCTCGACGCCTCGTAAGTTTCTCTATCGAACTTCCTTCTTGTATAATTTCATCTTGGGTTGACCGCATCATTTTGACTTCGACGCCAGCTTCAGATCTTCAACCGAGGAGACTTCGGTGAGCCAGGGTGATCATGATCGATACCAAGTTCGACCCCACGATTCCACCCTCGAGCAAACCGCAGACTCGCAGGCGAAAGCAACTAGAGATGCCGCGCCAGAGGATCTCCTGAAGCCATCACCCCCTCCGAAGAAGAAGATGATCGAGCCCAATTTCGTTCTGGTCTCCTCCTCCGGCGAACCTTCCGGTCCCAAGTGCCATGTAAGCCCGAAGATTCTTGCTTTACAAATCTGACATTTGCCTATCAGTAGCCCCCGAGGGTGAGTCTAAGTGTTTACACTTGGGCTTGCCCTCTCAACAGAATAATTCGAGCCTTATCCTTGCTTCTTCTTGTTTAGCCCATTGTCAGGGATTTATCGAAGGTGTGCAAGAACTTTCTTGCACTGGAGGAAGAAAACCGGCAGTTATCCGCGTAGCTGGAAGATGTGCGACGTAAGTGATGTCTTCTCCCATGTGATATCTTGTTTCGACGCCTTTTACTTCCTTCTTTAGCACGCTACTCCTCGAATGAACAGGAATTGCAGCTCAAGCCACCACCGACAAGAGGTCGCTGAAAGCACAACTAGACGATCTTGCGGCAGAAAAATCCGTGCTGAAGGCCAAAGCTGATGGGTTGGTCGACGAGGTTGCCCGACTTAAAGCTGAATCGACCAAGGCCCAGGAGCTTGCTAATCAGCGTCATCTGGAAGCTAAGTCGAGGGAGAAGGACCTGCATCAACGCTTGCAGACCTCCCTCGATATCCTGCGCGGTAAGCCTTTGCTATCCCTTAAGTGAGCATTTTGTGCTGATTAACTCCAACATTGACTGGAGATCCTTTTTCTTCGTGAAGCCACTGTCGAATTGGATGCCGGGGCGATGAAGGAGCCCGCTGGACTCGAGTCCAGCATTGGTAGCGCCGAGCACCTATGCCAGGAAGCGACCGATCTCCTGGCGAAGGTACGGTCGACACTTGACCGCGTTCGCGACGTCTCCATTCCTGACTCGACCAACAACACCATGGACGGCATCCTCGAAGCCCTGGCGGTGAAGGCGGACGGCGAGGATCCTTTAGTTGCTGCGGTTCGCCGACAGGTAACTATTGGATCCAAGTCTGTCTTCTCTATGCTGATGATGCACGGGGTTGAGTTTGACGCTGACAAGGTCATGGGCACGTACCCGAAGGACAAGGACGGACACGACATTGCTCCGAAAGGCTATCTTGAGCGCGCCCGCAACTTGTCTGCTCGGATGACGAGCTTTCTGGCGGAAAGGAATGAAAAGAGGGCGGCAGCAAAGGCTCGAAAGCGTAGTGCGTCAGGCGCACCGTCCAGCAAGGCCGCCGACAGTTCAACGTAGTTTGATCGATGCGCTTACTATTTTCTATAATTGACGATGTGGTGCCACCTCGAAGGCTGTGGTTAACTCTTGAACATTGCTTGTTGTAAAACCGCTGCTTCTATTTTGTCATCTTCCTTCGATGTATTTTGCACCTGTTTCCTGTTTGGTTGCCGATGACTGCATGTGACCGGGGGCCTCCTATGCAGGGTTCGTCCGTGGTTTCCAATGCCTGGCCTGTTTCGTATGAGACAGTCGCTAGCTCTTCCAGCGCCATTGAGAGGAGAGCACCTTCCACAAGCGAACTATCTTTGATTCGATCCTTGCGCGATCAGCTCAAGAACACTCAGCATCAACTGAAGATAGTTACTGCTAAGGTCGACATTGCTCTTTCCAAGGTGTCGCGGGCTGCGGACGCCGAAAGGTTCCTTCTTGAGGAAGTTGAGAGCCTTGGGAAAGCCATGAAATGTGAGTCTTCCAAGCTCTTGATCTGCTTGTGCTCCATGCCTGTTAGATATGACATTCTTCCCTCTTCTGCAGATGTATGCCTTGACAGCGAAGCCGAAGCCCGGCACGTAAATGCGCACCTTTGTGCAGCTCAGACGCACGCTAATTCGATCGCTGATAACTTCTGGGCTGACCGATCGAAAGCGTTGAAACTGACAATACTCCAGGATCGGATCACCCAAGCTGGAGTTCTGGCCAAGACGAGCCGCGCCGCCCTCACGCTTGTGCACGAGGCGATGTTTCCTCTGAACAATCAGCCCAAAGGCCTTCCCACGCTGCTTGATCGATTCGAGAACGGCGACGCTGTCTATCGCTTCGTTCGGGAACATCTTCGCTGCGGGGCTCTGGTCACCCTTTCCTTTGTGCACACTCATTATCCTGAGATCGACTTGGAACTGTTGAAGACGCTCCCTCCAACTCCCAGCGGCCGTGTTGACATGGATCATCATTCTTGTGATTCTTGTCCCACTGTACCAGGAATGTTCACCTAGGACTAATAACCAATGTCGCCAGTGATTCTTGTGCCGTAAAATACGGTCAACCATAGGGTCTGGAATGGGACGGGAGAGTCAGCTGTATCTTTTCCCTCATGCATATCAACGGATGCGCCGTTTCGGAGCAGTTGTCTCCCTGCGTGGAGCTTCGGGATGGGTGGATTCCCCCTAATGAATTCACGATTCTGGCGGTCTATGATAGATTGCGGTAACGACGGGGGTAGAGTGCCGAGGCCGGTGTTACCCAAAGAGCGTAACCGAAACTGGTGGGGGTAACTCATTGTCTAGGAAAGGCAAGTATGCCGAGGTCGGCAACTACCAAAGAGTAGACCGGCGAGGGTAGCGAACCGAAGTTGGAGCCGCAAAAGGGTGGGTATGCACGGTCGCGGGAAGGAACAGTGATTGGCTTGGATCAATGGCTGGGCCCCATACCAAGGAAGTATGGACGCGAAAGTATGCCCGGTTGTGCAGCAAAGTGTTGATCTCCTATGGGTACAAGTGACCACCTCTGCAGAGTGTACAAATAGTATCAAGATACTCCCTATTCCAGGAAGGAGCTACGAACACGGCAGGAAAGGAGCCCATCAAAGCTCTAATCAACCTGTGAAGACTGACAGACATAGTTCTTTGAATAAAATCAATCTTTGAAGAAATGCTTACAAAAAACTGCATTTAGCCTAAGACTTTCTAGTCTATGGTCGTAGCTAGTGCATCAAACACCTCTATGCTATTAAATAAACTTGTTGGGTAACGCTCGTTACTCACCCCACTCCTTTTAACCCTTGCTTAGACTCAGAGGGCCAGTTTGAAGAAACCGAAGGAAGCCCGGAGAACTACGAGGAGGTTTACTACGAAGAACCAGATCTATCCGGAGGAGTCAAAGGCATCGATTACACCATCTCCTATGGTCTCGATGAAGGAATTGAGGAGGAGGCCGACACTTAGAACCGTAGGATAGAAACTTTGGTCGCACCGGACACCTATAATAAAGAGACTAGAGTTAGACATCATGTTTAGTTTACTACTTTCAGTTGTAGCTAAGGTTTGTCATATCAACTTAGAACCACCTAGTGTTCCTCTTTGGACCGAGGAGGAACTGGAGTCCTTTGTAACATTATGGCTTGTAATATTCGGTGCTTGAATAAAGACCGATATGTTTCTATTGTACCACTCTGAGGGATGCAATATTTGTGAATTGGTACTTCACAAGTGTTATGTCAACGACTTGTATACTACAACATGCAGTGGTATGCTGGGTCACCACAGAAAGCCAGTAGAACCCTGACCGAAAAGCCTTGGCGACGAGAATTCGACTGCTGGCATGATGCCCGCAAGTTCCTTCGTGAATCTCTCGAAGGAGGGCGATTCCATCTTCTTGCGCTATGCACCGCTGGAGGACCCCTGTAGTGCTATGCTTGTAGAGTTCTCCGCTGATTATCGTGAAGGCCTTGGAGCACCGCATGACCTGTCGACGATGGATGGGGTCTTCTGGGAGTTCGCCTTGCATCAGGTAGGCCAGGTACGGTTTTGTCCAGACTGCTTCGACAAGCATGATTGTGGCCGCTTCCTTGGAGAGGTCTTCTGTTCCCGCTGCTGGGGTGGGATTTGTCTGCTTAGCCCCCGAGCGTGTTGCTAACTCCGAGTCGGCGGCTGGCTTGAACTTGATAGAGCGCTCGAATATCTCCTCAAAGAAGACTCCTGGTGGTATCGGCAGGCACTTGGAGCCAATGTTGGCCAGGTTGTCTACCTCCTCGTTGCTTTCCCTGCCGAAGTGTGTTACCTCACACCCCTCGAAGTCGCCTTCAAGCTTGTCGTACATGGCGTGATATGCAATCATGTTTGCACAGGCCGCATCGCACTCCTTCATGACTTGCTGGGCGATGAGATTCGAGTCTCCGTGGATCTTGATGCGAGTGGCCCCGCAGGCTTTCGCCATTCGCATGCCGTGCAGAACGGCTTCGTACTCTGCTTCGTTGTTCGAGGGGTTCGTGAAGCGCATATGGAGGACGTAGCGCATCTTGTCCTCCTATGGTGACACGAGGACCACTCCTGCTCCTGCCCCCAAAACCCGCTTAGACCCGTCGACATATATGGTCCAACAGTTCGACAGGTCCGGGAGTTCGGGCATCTGTGCTTCCATCCATTCGGCTATGAAATCTGGCAGGACTTGCGACTTGATCACTGACTGGCGCTGGTACGTGATCTCCCAGGGCCCCAAGGTGATCCCCCATAGCGACACACGCCCTGTGGCGTCGGGGTTGTTGAGGATGCTGGATACTGGATTCGAGGCCACTACTATGATGGAGTGACACTCGAAGTAATGCGGTAGTTTCTTCCCCGTCATGTAGATGGCGTATGCTAGCTTCTGGTAATGGGGATACCTTTGCTTGGTTGGAGACAAGACCTCGCTGAGATAGTATACTGGTCTTTGTACCCCGTGTTCTTTGCCATCCTCCACACGCTCGACCACCAAGGCCAAACTGACGACCTGATTCGTGGCCGCTATGTACAGCAACATCAGCTCTTTCTCTCGGGGGGTGACTAGGACTGGGGATGTCGAAAGGCGACGCTTAAGATCGTCGAACGTGGCTTGCGCCTCTTCTGTCCACGTGAAATTGTCCGTCTTCCGGAGTAGCCGATAGAAGGGGAGCGCTTTTTCGCCGAGCTTGCTTATAAAGCGACTGAGTGCTGCTAGTCGACCTGTCAGCTGCTGGACATGTCAAAGCATCTTCGGCGGTTGCATGCTGATGATGGCTTGGATCTTCTCTGGGTTGCCCTCGATTCCTCTCTCGGAGATGAGGTAGCCCAGCAGCTGGCCTGTAGGCACCCGAAGGAGCATTTCTTCGGGTTGAGCTTGATGCTGTAGCGGTTGAGGTTGGCGAAGGTTTCTCGCAGGTCATCGAGCAGGCTGTCTGCTTTTGTGGACTTGATGACGATGTCGTCGACGTAGACTTCGATGTTGCGACCGATCTGCTCCTTCAGGCACGCCTGCATGCACCGTTGATAGGTGGCTCCCGCGTTTTTGAGCCCGAAGGGCATTGTCATATAACAGTACACCCCGTGTGGGGTGATGAACGCCATCTTGTCTTCGTCTTCGACCTTCAGCCTTATCTGGTTGTACCCGGAGTACGCGTCGAGAAATGAGAGGTGCTCGCAACCAGCAGTAGAATCGATTATCTGGTCGATTCGAGGCAGATGGAAGTAGACTTTCGGGCAGTGCTTGTTCAGTGCCGTGAAGTCAATGCACATCCTGTAGATCTTGGTGTCCTTCTTCTCTACCATGACCAGTGGCGAAAGCCATGTGGCCTTCTTTATCTCTCTGATGAACTTCGCCTCGAGGAGGCGATTTATCTCTTCGCCCATTGCTCGGGCCTTCTCTGGGTTGTAGCGACGCATCGATTGCTTGATTGGTTTTGCGTTCGGAAAGATCTTGAGCTCGTGCTCGGCGAGTTCCCTGGGGATGCCTGGCATATCCGCTAGACACCAGGCGAACATCCTCTAGTGCTCACGGAGGAACTCGACGAGTGCGCTTTCCTATGCGGGGGAAAGAGAATTCGACACCCGCGCGGTCTTGGTTGGATCCGTCGGGTGGATCTGGTGCTCTCAAGTGTCTTTGCTGGCGTCGAATGAGAGCTCTGGGGCGTTCTGCTATGCCGGTGGATCGACGTCCATGTTGGTGCTCTCCCTGATATGGTTGAGCTCTTCGTGTACCCCGAATGTCTGGGACATGCTATTGAAGTCCTTGTCGCAGTTTTCTGAGCGGGTGAAGCTTCTGCTGATCGTCAGTGGTCCTTTGTTTGCGGGGATCCGCAGTTTGAGGTAAGCGTAATGTGGAACCGCCATGAATCGGGCGAACGCTGGTCGCCCGAGAATAGCGTGATACTGCGAGGGCCAATCGATGACCTCGAACTCGATCTTCTCCATCCTGAAGTTTGATGGAGTACCGAAGATAACATCCAGGTGTCTTGCCCCCAACGGATACGTCGGCTTCCCTGGTACGATTCCATGAAAGGACGTCTCTGTCGGCAAGAGGTTGTCCATCGGGATCTTGATCTTCCGCAATGTGTCTGCATAGATGAGGTTTAGGCTGCTCCCTCCATCCATGAACACTTTCTTGGAGGTGAAACCCCCTATCTGCGCCTCGAGGACCAAGGCATGGTGTCCAGGGCGCGGGATCTTCGGTGGATGGTCTGACCGGTCGAAGCCGATTGGATGTTCTGACCAGTTCAAATATTCGGGCGTGGCTGGCGGTGCGTGTTCGGCGTGGAATACCTCTCTTGCACGCTTCCACTGGACTTTATTCGTCGGGCGCCCTCTCTGAATCATGGGCACGAAGCCTCGTGGTGGCGGGAACGCCTCTTCTTCGACGGCTGGCTGCCGTGACTCGACGTGCTAGATCGTGGCGGCCTGATGGCCCTGTTGTACCACGTTTGCCGGCGGGTTAGGAGGTGGTGGTGGAGCGTTGAAAGCTATCGCACCTGCCACCGGCTGCTCGAATTGCATCCTCTCCTGAAGTGCTCGACTGAGGCGAAGGAATTCCCTTCACTCAATGAGGAGATGAGTGGGTCTTTGCACTCCATCTTTATCGAGGTACGTGTGTCTTGTGCATCCCCTATCGAGCATCTCTTCTACTGACAGCGGTGGTTGATCACGTCGTCGGCGCCACTCCATTTTTGGCCTCAAATCGCGGCTAGCGCTCCTGATGCTGCCATAGTAGTTGTTCCCCTGTCATGGTCCGTCACGATTATCGTCGCGGTCTTCGTTCACGTAGCCTGCTGCTACCATATCTGTGGCATCCGCGTCATCGTAGCAGTTCCGACGACCTTTCTTTCGGGAGCTGGTGTGAAATTGATCTTTCGCATTGACGTCACACTCCGCTGATCGGCGGTGACTTCTAGGTGCTACGATGGAATCTTCTCCATCAGCCCACTCATTCGCCAAGCTCATGAGATGGTCGATGGTGTTCGGCTTGCAGCGCCCTAGATCCTCCTTGAAGTCGCGTCGGATGAGACCGTCCCGAAAGGCGTTGATGGCTCTCTCGGGCGAAATATTTTCTGCCGTGTTGCGGAGGCTGATCCATCGTGAGATGTATGACCTCAAGTTTTCTCCGGTCCTCTGTACGCACAGGCGCAACTCTTCGAATGACGTGGGACGTCGTGAGGTGCCTCGAAAGTTGGTGATGAACGCTTGCCGAAACTCCTCCCAAGAGCGAATGCTGTCCGGAGCAAGGTTGTTCCGCCATTCCCTTGCGTTGTCCTTCAAGTGCAGCGATAGCAGCTGGAGAGCGTTATCTCTAGATCCACCGCTGATTGTGACGGCGGTCATGAAGTCATCAAGCCAAATTTGAGGGTCCTGCTGCCCATTGAACTTGACCACACTATCGCTAAGCTTGATCCCCTTTGGCAATGGTGTGGAACGGATCAGGAGGCTAAAGCACTCCGCTCCGCACAGTCCATCATGATTACCGCCGAACGCTTCCAGATCGTGTTCCTCCTCGAAGCGACGTGCATCGCGTCGTGCACATCCGTTGTCGACTCTGTTCTGAGCCAGGCCATGTCGAAGCTCCCCGTTGATAGGTTCCAGCACTTGAGTCCTGGTGACAAGGGTATAGCTAATAGAGCCGCTAGTTGAGTACCCCTGAGGCCCGTTAAGCTAGGCCCAATTGTAATAATAGTCGAAATACGAGTTTTTACCGTATGTCGATGTTGTAATCTGTATCGAACCCTACCCGATCCTCGAGACCTGGCCACCTATATATAGGGGCCAGGAGGGGACGGCGTGGGACAGATTGAAAGTAAGCAAGGTTCAACACCCAAGTTTACTTTTGATGTACACCTATTTCGACTAACTTTACCTTCGAGTTCATCCGACGCCCTATCTCCCCGATCCTAAGTCCTTCATTTAGGACATTTGTCGAGTTAACCCTCGTCACCTGGGCGCGACTGCTGGCATTGCTGCTGGGTGTCTGGACTGTTCGACTGGCGGGATGGCTCTTCTTGGCATCGTTTCGCGCCCTTGGTTAGCTGTGCCTTGAAGCACCCTAACTCCTTTGAGCGCCAGATTCCGCAGATACCCCATATGCTCGTCGTCGTTGGCTGCGTTCGTAGCGATATACGCTGCTGTTGCCATGATTGCAGCTTCCTTGGATTTGGGCAGCAGATCTGCTTCATTAAACCCTGCTTCCAAATTTCGAGCGACGTTGTGCATATCGGCCCCAGGCTAGATGTGTGACTGTGTCCTATGCTGGACACTCGACGAGTAGTGAGACGATCGCTTGGCTCGCCTTCTGCTGGATGCGTCGGCCTCATCTCTGCATCGCTCCAAGATGCGCCTATCGGTGCTAACCTGGTCCTTCTGCTGCTGGACGACGAATCGGAGCGCAGCTAGCTCCCACGGGCTCGGATTAGGGCCCATATCTGCTTCACCCGCGTACACTCTCCTTGCGTACCAGATCTGGTCTTGTGTTATGAACTGTCGACCGGTGTTTGACCGGTTTCAACAATCATTGGATCTGTGCTCATTCCCGTCTCCGTGTGACGCCATCATGCAGTGTCCTCCAAACGGCGGGGTTGAGTCATCACTGATTTCGCCCAGTGCTGGAGGCTAGATGTCATCGTTTCCGATGTAAGATCCGACCTCGATCATGAAGTCAGAGTCGTAGTCGACCGTGTAACCGTTGCTTGATGTGGCAGATTTGCTCGAATATGAGCTAGCCAAATTGCCAATCTTCCCCTTAGCTTCAGGGTAGACGTCATCATCGTCGTCTGAGCACGTGTAGTCTGAGTACAACCCTTCGACATAGTCAGGGTCATAGGGCGTAGTATGGAGCGTGAGGGTGTTGAGAGCCCGCTCGCATTTGGATACATCGGGTAGATAGCTGCAGTGCCTCCCCGAGGATCTTCGCAGCCGGCGATCTCGTGAGACAAGAAATCTCCGGTGCCCACGTAATAGTACGCATCACAATCGACACAATAGGCGGTGGCTCGGGATGGAGGTGGTTCTTCGAAGTCGCTCCACCCGACTGACGGGGTCGAAGTTTTCGGCCTTGATTCCTCCTCCAATGGCGCCAATAGCACGATCGTCGGGGGATTGCCCCCGATAGCTGGTGGTGTGCTTGTTTCGACCACGGGCGGGGTCGAATCGCTGACGGAGATCAGCTCAGCGACTCCGTCGCCGTTGATGCTTGCGGTACGGTTAATGTGAATCACCGTCCAGTTGGGAACCCCAAGAGGAAGGTATGATGAATATAGCAGCAAGGTTTTCCCTCAGTAAGAAACCAAGGTTTATCGATCCGAAGGGGAAGAAGCCAAACGACTGAAGGTGATGCTTGCTAGCTTGCGACAGCTCCGGACAATTTATAAGGCGCCTCGTCCAAGCATTGCTTTGCCAGCTGCAACGCGGAACCTGCACACAACACAACCAAATACTTTGTCCCCAACTTACGATGAGGTTGTCAATCTCACCGGTTTGCTGTAAACAAAGGAATGAGCGTATCGAGTGGAAAATAGTAATAGTATGCGAGTAAAGTAAACAGTGTGAGTAAAGTAAACAGGTGATAGCAATATAATGGAAATAGGACCGGGGTCCATAGTTCACTAGTGGTGTCTCTCCATAAGATAAAATAACACATGCTGGGTAAACAAATTACAGTTGGGCAATTGATAGAATAAAGACAACGTGCATGTCGAGAGGATCACTATGAGATTTACTCTGGGCATTACAACAAGATACATATACCGCCATCCAACTGCATCTATGACTAATAATCCACTTGTGGTGAATCAATCCGAGAACTCCACAAGTATTAAGTTGCGAACAACAGATAATTGCATTAAGCAAAGTGTGTAATGTAAACAAAGCATATGCCCTCGAGCATATGAATGTTGTTTTCCCCCTAGTAGCAACAACACATCTACAACCTTAGAGGTTTCTGTCACTCCCCCAGATTAAATAGAGGCATGAACCCACTATCGAGCATAAATACCCCCTCTTGGAGTCACTAGCAACTACTCGGCCAAGATAGCTACTAACAACGGAGAGCATGCAAGATCATAAACAACATAGAGATAACTTAAGATAAAATTCAGTACATCAACTCAATCATAACACCAATATTCATCGGATCCCAACAAACACAACATGTAGAATTACATAAAGGTAGTCTCGATCATGTAAAGCAGCTCACGAGATCTAAACATGAAGCACATGGTGGAGAAGACAACCATCTAGCTACTGCTATGGACCCATAGTCCAAGGTAGACTACTCACTCATCGCGCCGGAGGCAAGCATGGCGATGAAGAAGACCTCCGGTGGCGATTCCCCTCTCCGGCAGGGTGCCGGGAAGAGCTTCTGGACCCTCCCGATCTCGGGTCGACGATGGCGGTGGATCGCGATGTGTTTCTGGAAAAGTGATCTGGTCTTTAGGTTTTTCCCGTCGGGGGGTCTTTATAGGCAAAGGGGCAGCGTTAGAGGTGGACCAGGGGGCCCACACCACCAGGGGGCACGGGCCAGGCCTAGGCCGCGCCGCCCTGTGCTGTGGCCGCCCTCTGGCTCGGCTCCGTCTCCTCTTTGGTCTTCTGGAAGCTCCGTGAAATATCTGGACGTCTGGCTTTTGTTTTGTCCAATTCCGAGAATATTTTCTGTGAAGCATTTCTGAAACACAAAAACAGTAGAAAACAGGGAACTAGCACTGTGGCATCTCGTTAATAGGTTAGTTTCGGAAAATGCATAAAAATTCCACGAAGTGTAACGAAACACTAAACAAATGGTGTAAAAACAAGGATGGAGCATCAAAAATTATAGATACGTTTGAGACGGATCAGCATCCCCAAGCTTAACTCCTGCTCGTCCTCGAGTAGGTAAGTGATAACAAAAGAAATAATTTTTGAGGTGACATGCACCTACACAATCTTGACCATATATGTAAGCGTTGTGCGCTGGGATCAAAGAAACTTAACACATGGGCATGAAAGACATAATCATGATAGAAGAAACTTAGCAACCATGTTATAACATGAAAATGAAGACAAACAAAAGATCATGATAATGAAACAATGAAAGTCAAACGTGTCTTCAAATCATATGGAAAAACATACAAATGGTTTTCAGCTTGTCCTTCATGAGAGAGCAAAACATAAATGCATAGGACACCTTCAAGTTTAAGAGGGCGACTAGATACAAATAATTTATGAACAAGTGAAACCAACAATATGAATCAATCAATGAAAACTTTGGGACAATGCACATTATACTCAGAATGATGACTATGCTCTCTTAATGGTGCATAAAGATAGAAGGTGGAGACTCAACATAAAAGTAAAAGAAAGGCCCTTCGCGGAGGGAAGCAGTGATTGCAAGTTTTATAAACCTTCAAAAATTATGGTACTTACCGGCTTTGAGCTCTCATTGCCCCCATCATAAGCATCTTGAATGGTTAAAGTTAATGCGAGAACACTTATGCTGCATATGCTTGACAAATCATAAGTTGAAAACCTCGTGTCCCGTGAATACGAATACCCAAACCTCATGCTACTCGACTTAGAGTCCCAAGCAAGCTCTTGTCATTGTAAATATATGTGTATCATCGAGAACCGCCAACGGGTACCTCTGTGCCCGATGACATGGAACAAGCCCACATCAAAATGACAGGACAAATAGACAATGAACACCTCGGCATCTCTTTTATTTACCATTGGTATAGCTTTTTATTGCGAGATGCATCGTCGAATGTTCACTATGGGCATGCTGTAAATTTCCACCATGAATTATGCATGGCTTAGATTAGCGGCCCAGGCGTTTCCCTAACACATAAAAACTCCATGATCCCGCAAGATTCCTAACTTATTTCACATCGCGAGTATCCATAAACAAAAGATCACAATATCAACTCAAATGAAAGATAGTGCAATGTTGAAAGCTTGCCCCATGACGGCATGGCTGGGCTAATTCCCAACTTACAACTTGCAATCATAACAACTCAACATAAGAGACCACAATGTCAAAATTTTAAAGCGAGAAAAGTAAAGTGTGCCATCCGGTTTGTGAGAGCTTTACTGACCAATTTTCGCATAACACCAAAAAGAGTTTAATTTGAAGGATAGATAAAAGCAAGTCAAATGTACTTTGGAATAGCAAATTGCTAATAGGTATGTATGGTGGACACTTTGGAACAACTTGGTTTTTAGGAGTTGGATGCATGAGTAGAGATCATACACAGTACAAAATGAGGGCTAGCAAAAGACTGAGAGCGACCAACTAAGAGAGCAATAATGGCCATAATCATGCATAGCGACAAAGCGACATTAAAAGAAGCATAAGATGGCATCAAAAGTTAAAAACTAAATGATCATAGAGGCTTATGGCGACCTTGTATGAGTCAAACATGTGTGAGCATGCGCCAAGTCAACCCAAATAAAGCATCAAGGAGAAAGCCAAAATAATGTTTCCAAATAATTAAAACAACGCATGATTTTTTTCAGAGGCTCATTAAGCAATCTCAGTTATTTGAGACAAGTCATGCTACAGCAAAACCACTAAGCATACTATCAAAAAGACATCAAGCACGACATGCAAAAGCCTAGGCCGCAGTCTACACAAGCTCCTTCTTGTACCACTTTTTTTGCATAAAGCTTTTTCTATTTTCCAACACCATTTGAACTTTTTATAACCAACTCTTTTGATGAAAACCAATATGGACCAGAGGCAAAAATACACCTTGATGCAAAGATATAACAAGATCTGAACACAAATCAAGGTGAAAATCGAAAGCTAAACGCAGTTCTAGAAAAAGAGAACACTCGTTGAAATTATAAGAATGAAAAACGGAGTGTTCTTGGCAAATGAAAAGCAAGGCAACTTCTCCAAAAGAAATTTGTTGGGGTCCAACCATTTATTGCAGCAAACAAAACTAAACAAACTGAAAACTAAAAACAACTGATGCTCCAAGAAAAACACATAATGCATGAAGCAATAAAAATATAGTGCGTTGAAAGGTGACCTGATTTTTGCCGATGAAGAAGGGGTGCCTCGGGGGCATCCCCAAGCTTTGACGCTTGTACTTCTTGGATATTTCTTGGGGTGACATGGGAATCCCCAAGCTTGAGCTTTTGTCCATTCTTCAACTCGTCTCATCATTCTCCAATCCCTACACTTGAAAACTTCCTTCATACAAAACTAAACACAAATCTATTAGCAACATTAGTGTAAGCATAACATAGAATCAACCCCTTTTTGCTTCAGGTTTCAACTCAAAACCACCACATATAAAGTATATACTACTGTAGAAACTTCCCCAAAAGTTCCGTGATCAAAAGAACTCAAAAAGAAAGCGATAAAGCGGCAAACACAAATATTGGCAGAAATCTGTCAAAACAGAACAGCTGACAAAGGTCGAATTTTTAGAGGGTTTTCTGTTGCTCAAATCAAAAAGTGTTCAACTAATGAAAGTTTGGATATAACCTGGGGCATATGCATAAGAAATAGCAGGTCCAAAAGATATACAGAGAATTTTCACGAATTTTTATGGTGCAGCACCGAAAACTGTTTCAGGACAGCAATATCCCCAAATCTTACCTCGCTCAAATTAGAGGCTTCTCTTGGCACAAAAATGAAATAAAAATGATAAGGAGAGGTCATTACAGTATTAATAACTTACAAGACTCAAATAAAAGAAAAAGAACTGAATGTAAAACATTGGGTTATCTCCCAATAGTGCTTTTCTTTAACGCCTTTGAGCTAGGCGCATAAAGTGCGAATCAAGTATTTTCGAAAGAGGCATTAAGATCAACTGCAGAGGTCTTGTTAATAAGGCATTGTATTTCATCCACATAAGTTTTTGAAGACCCTTTGTGATCACGCTTTGGTTCACTCAAATCACTAAAAAGATTTTTGGGACAAATCCAATCAAAATTATTTTCAAAAGCTTCATACAATCCCAAAAGCTTGCTAGGTATAGGTATTTCGGTTCCTTCATTGTTTGTACTAATAACCTTTATAGGTGAACTGAGTTTATTAAAGCGCTTAAGAGCTTTCCTAGCTTTAATGGCAACATCTCTAAATTCTATACGCAAAGTTTCCAAGATAAAAGCTTTCTTTTCAGGATCTTCAATTTCATGAAGCTTAAGGAACATGTGTTGCATAAAAGGATTAAGGCTAGCAATCCTAGCTTCCAACATATGAATTAAATTAGCAGAAGCAACTTCAATACTAGGAGCAAGCTCAACCAAAGACTTTTCCTTAATATCTTTATGCATACTAATATGATTAAAGAACTCCTCAATGTTACTTTTCCCAATAATTGAACCACTACCTATTGAGAGGTCCTCCAAAACGTACTTAGGGAACAACATAACGAACTAAAAGTAAAGAAATAACAACTATAAAGGATACTAATTTTTTTGGGTTTTTGATAAAACGATGCAAGTCAAAATAAAGTAAAAGCAAAACTTAAAACAAAGTAAAGGATGTGCGTGCGAAACTCCCCTTGCAGAAGTCTTCTTTTTCCTCCCCGGCAACGGTGCCAGAAAATTCTTGATGCTTGCAGTACGGTTAATGTGAATCACCGTCCAGTTGGGAACCCCAAGAGGAAGGTATGATGAATATAGCAGCAAGGTTTTCCCTCAGTAAGAAACCAAGGTTTATCGATCCGAAGGGGAAGAAGCCAAACGACTGAAGGTGATGCTTGCTAGCTTGTGACAGCTCCGGAAAATTTATAAGGCGCCTCGTCCAAGCTTTGCTTTGCCAGCTGCAACGCGGAACCTGCACACAACACAACCAAATACTTTGTCCCCAACTTACGATGAGGTTGTCAATCTCACCGGTTTGCTGTAAACAAAGGAATGAGCGTATCGAGTGGAAAATAGTAATAGTATGCGAGTAAAGTAAATAGTGCAAGTAAAGTAAATAGGTGATAGCAATATAATGGAAATAGGACCGGGGTCCACAGTTCACTAGTGGTGTCTCTCCATAAGATAAAATAACACATGCTGGGTAAACAAATTACAGTTGGGCAATTGATAGAATAAAGACAACGTGCATGTCGAGAGGATCACTATGAGATTTACTCTGGGCATTACAACAACATACATAGACCGCCATCCAACTGCATCTATGACTAATAATCCACTTGTGGCGAATCAATCCGAGAACTCCACAAGTATTAAGTTGCGAACAACAGATAATTGCATTAAGCAAAGTGTGTAATGTAAACAAAGCATATGCCCTCGAGCATATGAATGTTGTTTTCCCCCTAGTAGCAACAACACATCTACAACCTTAGAGGTTTCTGTCACTCCCCCAGATTAAATAGAGGCATGAACCCACTATCGAGCATAAATACCCCCTCTTGGAGTCACTAGCAACTACTCGGCCAAGATAGCTACTAACAACGGAGAGCATGCAAGATCATAAACAACATAGAGATAACTTAAGATAAAATTCAGTACATCAACTCAATCATAACACCAATATTCATCGGATCCCAACAAACACAACATGTAGAATTACATAAAGGTAGTCTCGATCATGTAAAGCAGCTCACGAGATCTAAACATGAAGCACATGGTGGAGAAGACAACCATCTAGCTACTGCTATGGACCCACAGTCCAAGGTAGACTACTCACTCATCACGCCGGAGGCAAGCATGGCGATGAGGAAGACCTCCGGTGGTGATTCCCCTCTCCGGTAGGGTGCCGGGAAGAGCTTCTGGACCCTCCCGATCTTGGGTCGACGACGGTGGCAGATCGCGATGTGTTTCTGGAAAAGTGATCTGGTCTTTAGGTTTTTCCCGTCGGGGGGTCTTTATAGGCGAAGGGGCAGCGTCAGAGGTGGACCAAGGGGCCCACACCACCAGGGGGCGCGAGCCAGCCCTAGGCCGCGCCGGCCTGTGGTGTAGCCGCCCTCTGGCTCGGCTCCGTCTCCTCTTCAGTCTTCTGGAAGCTCCGTGAAATATCTTGACGTCTGTCTTTTGTTTTGTCCAATTCCGAGAATATTTTCTGTGTAGCATTTCTGAAACACAAAAACAGTAGAAAACAGGAAACTGGCACTGTGGCATCTCGTTAATAGGTTAGTTCCGGAAAATGCATAAAAATGCCACGAAGTGTAACGAAACACTAAACAAATGGTGTAAAAACAAGCATGGAGCATCAAAAATTATGGATACGTTTGAGACGTATCAGCCGTACACGTGGAAGTTGAACAATCCGAAGGCCATGTCGAAGCCTCCGGTCACCGTCGAGGCTGCTCCTGCCGTGCCTGAGGTAGGGTCGATGATGGTCGCGGCCGAAGTGAGATCGGCGGTGCTTGGCTATGCAGTGTCGATGATGGTCGATCCAGCAATGTCGACCTCAGCTTCCGATGGCTTGGTGTCGATGATGGCCGGCACAGCAATGCCGACGGTGGTGTTGATGGTGGAGTCGATGTCGATCTTGCCGCTGGTGTCGAAGTTGATGGCGGAGTCGATGTCGAGCGGCGATGGAGAATCGACGGCCATGGCTGATGTCGGGCCGTCGAACCTTGTCGATGTGGTGAGGTTGTCGATGGTTGGTGAAGGAGCCGGCGAATCCGTAGATCTAGATCCCGTCGTCCCCACGGTCGGCGCCAATTGACGAGGTTCAACCCCGGCAATGCCCGTGTTTGCGGGCTTTCGATTCATGGAGCGCTTGTGGGATCCAGCGAACTCGACGGCGATCAGACGAAAGCAGAGAGACACAGGGTTTTACCCAGGTTCGACCCCCTTAGTTGGGTAATGACCTAAGTCCTGCTTGTCTGACTTTATTTGACGGAGTGGCTACAATGGAGGTGTTATAATGATGGCGTAGATTGAATCTAGCCAAAGGTAGAGAGCTCTAATGTATCGAGCGCTCCGGCGTGAGGTGGTGGAAAAGTGTCTAGGGTTTCAGGATCTCCCTCCCAACCTTTTATATGCGAAGGCTGGGTCTCAGGATTGCCCGTCAAGCAAAGTACAGATAGGATCGGTTTTGAATAAACCCTAGTCGAAATCTAATCCAACTTGGACTCTTCGAATCTTTGCTTGTACGCCAAGTGTTACTCCTGGGCCACGCCAAGCCGCTATCTTCATGGGCGTTGCGATTCCCTCGACAGGGACTCCTCCTGGGCCGAAAACCAGGTAGGCGAATATCGAGGACTCATCTGTCATTCCTTCGTCAACGCCTCTACCTACTCCTTTGGCATACCCAAGAGACACCTTTTCAGTCACCCAGTTACGTGATGACGGTTGATGCAATCAAAGCAGCCTCGAGATGTAGTGATTATTTAGTGACCTCACGATCTAAGGAACTGATTACTTTGTTTCTTAGTGATATGCAGTGTTGAACTTTGTGACTGATCTAGTTGCATTAACAATGCTTTGGGTGTGTGTCCATCATGTCCAACATGACCTCAATGTTCATTGACACATTTGCCCATAACCAGGAAACCTTGATCATCAGATGACACATGAGCTGGTTAGCTAGAGTTAACCAGGGACCTTTTTCTTATACGTCACACGTGTACTAATGTTTCCGCTTAATACAGTTATAGTATGACATATAATATTATGAACAAATGAGATATGGCACAAAAATATACTTTTATTATTCGGTTTTGCTATTTCTCAGTAGACCGAGAAATAGCTTAGGGCTTAGTAGAATTCTAGACCATTAGATTTGCATCGTGATTCATGCAATTGAGTTACAAGTTGAGTTGCAACTAGGATTTTTTTCAGTTGCAAGTAATGTTGCAACTAGGAACCATACATCCGGATCGTTGGATTGCTTCGTGATTCGTGCTAATAGTGAGTTGCAACATGAGTTGCAACTGAGATGTGATGACATCATTTTACTGAGCCATAAGTTAATGCTCAGTAGACTGAGCCCTAGACACACCCTTTATTATTTGCCTCTAGGTCATATCTCCTTCACAAGGCGCAATGTACGTCGTCGTTGGCGACTCCAAGGTGGCACCTTTCTCAGGCTGGCCAAGTCCTGCCACCCACCTGCCGACTCTTAGGCGCTCAAGGGTTGCTGGTATGTGAGGAGGAGAGTTCATAGGAGGTTGTTTCTTTGGAGTTGCTTGGCGTTGGTCGTGACGCAGCTTGTTGTTTAGTTTGGGCGAGGCCCTTGTATCGTTGTTGTTGTAGTGCGTGGTGGCTAGTCTTCGGATTAGCGGTGTGTTGTAGCCATTCTTGGCATTGTGTATCGACCGTCGGTTTCTTCTTCTATGTGACAGATATGTCTTTGAAGACATATTGTCGAAAAAAATGATGGCAGGTGAGAGCGATGTCGTTGCTAGACCTAAGAGTCAATGTGAAGGACACTTCAAAGGGGAGCTTGGTGAATCATACGACAACCTCAGGTGTATAAACCAATCGTATCGCCACCAACGTACTATTTGTGGGCTCGTGTGTTCTGAGGCCCCTCATGATTACAGTTGTCGTTATGCATCGAAATTCTTGCCGGATTCCTTGTCGGAGATTTTCTTGGTATATGTTTTCATGTCCAAAGAAACATTGTGCTGCCTTAATTACTTCGTTCACCAGAGTTTCTATTAGGTACTTACTCCATTCCGTAATTTTGACGTGACCATAATTCAAAGTTAAGTACTCCCTCCGGCCCGAATTAGATGGCCCCCCAGCAGCCCAGCCCATTAACCTTACAATTTGCGAAAACCCCCTCCCTGGAATGTTTCTTCTCCCCCGTGGTCCTAAAATCGAAAAATCCAAATCAGGGACGAGACGGGACGGAGGCACGGAGCCATCGCCGTAGCTGGTCTCAGGCTGGAGCTCGCACCGGAGCTGGGCTCGCGCCGGATCTGGTCTCGCTCCCCCGCCGGCCGTCCTCCTACTCCAGCGACCTCTGCCGGCCTCCGCATCAGTCCGCGCGCTCCAGCGACCTCGGCCAGCTTCCAGCAACGTCTAAGCTGAGAAATCATCAGCTTGAAGGTACTCTTCAGCCATGTCGCATCGCCATTCTCTTCAGCCATCATATGCATCACTTCAGGTGGAAGAACACTGTTTCATAGTTTCATGTTAGCAAACAGATACTCAGGACAGCAAGTAATAGAAGTTTCAAACAACCTCTTCACGATGAGCACCTGTTGGATCGCCAGCCAACATCCCAGCTGTAGCCACTAATTTTCCTGAGCTGAAGGAGCGCCGAACGGAGACTACTTGACTGTGAGCCTCAAGCTGCTGCTGATGATCCAGACACGCTGCACGAAGACAACCACCTTTTCTTCCCAAGACCATGACGACACCAAGATTGTGGTTTAGGTCTTTGAATATCAATAGTCCGTTGACAACTCGGTTATTTGGAAGGCGCAGTTTAGTCTGAAGCGAGACAACATGTATAATAGCGATCAGCAGAGAATGATTAATTACCAGCAAATAGACTAGGGAAAATCTGGCATGCAATACCAACCTTGACTTTGTAATTGGTATTTCCATTATTGCCAGTAGATCTAAACAAGCTTGGACGCCATCATCACATTGTGCACTACTGGCCTGCATCCTGCAAGTTACTTCTGCCATCTTCTGAAATTTGAATATGAAGGAAGACAACAGCAAGTGAGTTTTTTCAAAAAACTTACAGTTAAAAAGGTGCTTGCCAGCTAACATACAGTTTTCCTGTGGTTAGTAATGCAACAGAGAAAACATCAGAATTATGCTTCAAACTAAAAAAAATCATCAGACTGGAAACCTCTGTAAATATTGTCTTGGTTTAACTCATTGTCTTGGTTCAAACTAAAAAAATCATCAGACTGGAAGCATCAGAAGTATGCCTTTCTCTAGTAAAAATCCAGCAAGAAATCTCTGTAAATATTGTCTTGGTTTAACTCATTGTCATTTGTCATTTATTCCAACAATTGTATCCTTAGTTCTTTCAGTTTTATAGCATATAACCAGAAAATGTACTCCAAGCTAGTTCTGTCTCCAGTCTGATGCATGACTGGTTTAATGTGTCTCCAAGCTAACAGTATATGTGTCTCCAAGCTAACAATATATGTGTCTTCAGTTAATAATCATCAATAAGCTACTCACAGTTCAAAGCATAGCACACTCAAGTTCTGAAAGTTTGAGACAGCATAAGGAAATCAGCAAGGAGCATGCAGCACGTTCAGATCAGTTCATTTTATGATGAAAGGTGCTGTTGTTCCAGTGTTGAACTGCAGCACGTTCCACTGTGAAACTTCGCTCTCTCCCAACGTGTTGGAATTAGAGTTAGGATCAGTGGCAGGATCATCGGGATCTTCTTGCAGTGACTGTCACATACACATGTTAGTCTTGCATCAGCTAAAGCTAAAAGGGATATAACTGAGATTTGGTTTTCGGCATTGGCATGCCAAGTGAGCTGTTGGGTTGACACAAATTCTATCTCCCAGTGCATAAGCTACTTGTGTGTCTTTAAGAATTCATTACTACCACCAATCAGCTGGGATTTGACATGAGACATATTGCAAAATATAAGGTAGTGTCAATTCCTAGTGTCTCTAGTCTCTACAGAAACCTGAAGAGAGTGATGGTTTTTAACTTGTATGTGAAGTAGAAATACATTTGCATCTGAAAGACCCCCAGAGTGACAAAAAGAACAGCTCGCTAAACCTGCTCTTACAATGGTGACCTAAGACGTAGTGAAAATTAACTTGCTGAGAAACAAAACCATCTGTTATTTTATCATAACCCATTTTCATTTGAGAGTAGAAATATCTCTTTCTTTCAGGGTAAAGATTCTGAGATACTATGTACATACCTCTACAGCGCTCCGTGCCTCCATGATCTGCTTCTGAGCACATGGATGATCAATGTCAAGGAGGGAAGGCATCTGTGCCAAGAGGTTATCCAACGATTCTAGCAATGCTTTCTTTTTGGATGTTCGCAATGGTCTTGAAGAGCTTTGTTTCATTACTTCCTAAAGTCCAAAAATGAACAGGCATGGTGTTAGTAAAACATGCTTCTCAATAAAACATAAAAGGGAAGACAAATAGACCAGAATGGATAGCATCAGACCTTCGCTTGCTTTAAGATGTTGTCTAAGGATATGAGAGATGCTAATCGTGCATCTTCAGCAGCAGTTGGAGGATTTCGGATAGGTGAACCACCTTTTTCTTTGGTTAACAAGGCAGTATCAGTACGCATTTGTTGCATGATCTGGTAAGAGTATGACACGGTTGAGATGGAGTACATATTTAGTGTGATTCTGAACCTGAACTTCTCGTTGATCCGATCCCCCGTCAGGAGCGCGCTCGCCTCCCCATGGGCGTCAGCCTCGGCCATGCCGTGCCAGAGCTGCGAGTACAAGTCCCTGCCGCCGCCGTTGTCCGGGATCAACCACGCGGCCGCGTCCTCCCCGGTGACGCGGCTCGCGCCGCTGCTCTGGGAACACCGCCGGTGCGGCGTCTGCGCCTTCGCCACGACGGCCCCGTCCTGCCATAGCAGCTCCATGAGCTCGCCGCCGGCCTCGTGCAGGCTGCGCCATGGAAACGGCACGCGCGCTCAGATGCGTCGGCCTCTTCGAGCTTGTGGAGGCGGCGCTCTTCGAGCTTGCAGAGGCGGCACCGCGGCGAGTAGAACTCGAGCAGCGTGGCCCGCCTTCCCGCTCACCAGCGCCGCCGCAAGCGCCCGCTGCTCCGCGTCCCCGCGGTCCACCTCCGCCGCCGCGGGTCCCGGGGTGACGCCTCCCGAACCTCGCCCCATGGCCGCCGTGGGAGCTCGAGGTCGCCGCAGGAGCTTGGGCTTGGGGTGCTGCCGGAGATCGAGCCGGGATGCATCTGGCGGAGAAGATCGAGCTTGATTTCGTTTGTGAGAGAGTAAGAGCGGCGTGGTGTTTCTGAGAGAGTGAGTGAGCGTCGGTGGGGGAGGGACGATAGTTTGGTCGGGAAATAGTGATGGTGGTTTTTGCAAAATACAGAGGGGCCATGTAATCCGGGTCGGAGGGAGTACATAAAATGGAGTTGGATTCATTGTGTTCTAACATATGGTTAGGACTCGCGCTCGCGTGCGCGTCAATATACGAGTGTGGTACTAGTAGTATGTGGTTTCGCATGCATGTCTTGTGACAAGAATTTACATGCTTGAGTAGACGTTGCTTGGCCACCATGCGTATGCTTGTCTACGTTATTGCGCGACAATCGGCAGCCGGTACCCGAAAATGATTGGACGACGACCGCTTCCTTCTTTCTTTCTTTCACCATGAGAGTCACTGTCCATCCCCAAGCAAAGCAAAGCTGCAGCGAACGGCTGGGGAAACCCATCCCGCTCGCGGCCACTGCCTCCCTGACACGTCACCTGGCGCGATAGTGGTGGCCACGCCGACGCCGAGCCGTCGCTGCCGCCAGCCACGTCCTCGTCTCCTTCCTCCCCAAGTTACCATCCCCACCGAGCTTCTTCCCGCTGACGCGCCTGCCCCGCCATTCCCGCTACCGGCAGGCCGCTCCACGCTCTCGCTGACACATGTGGCTGTAGCTACCGCCTGCCCCACCGCGCAGCGAGGCTAGCGTCAGAGTCGGCGCGCAGCTGTATCTCTCTGTCCTCATTCCCATTCGCTTCTTCCCCATTCGCGTGTACCGAATTTCGTCCACGCTTCCATTCCATTCCCGTTCCTCCGCTTTCGGTTCCTGCTCGTTCGTGCGCATGCTTTTTCCCCCTCGCCTGCGTACAAATACCCGCCGATTTTTCTCCGGAAAGGCAAAAGGAATCCCCTCGGTTCGGAAAGATTCTCCCTTTCGCCGCCCTCATCAATTCCGCCCCCTCAGACCGGCCGATTCTTGTCCAGCTCGATCCAATTCGGCCCTGTCCAGCTCCGGTTGGTGCTCCGGGGGTCGGGATCGGGGTGTCTCCTAGCCCAATTTGGTCTCCCGACGATCGGATTCGCCGGTTCCAGTGGGGGAGCCGGAGCTGGAATCATATCCCGGGGATTCCTCCACTGTTCGATCTGATTTCCTTCCCCCTTCGCCCGCTCCGCTGGCCTGCAGCTCTGCTAAAATGCTCTCTGCTCGCCCGATATTAGCCTAGTTTCGCTGCTGATTTCCTTCCTGCCATTTCGATCTCGCCCGTGCGGATCGTTGGATGATTCCGGCCGATTCGGGACCAAAGAGGCAGCCAAAGTTCCGCCCCGGGGATCGCGCTGCTGTCGCGTCGCTGCTGTGGCCGTGGATCCATGGCTGGGGAGAAGTCGCCGCGCGCTTTCTCGATGGAGGAGCTACCGGGACACCTCATCGGGGAGGTCCTCACCTCCGGCAGGCTCGCCGCTGCTGACCTCGCCAGGCTCGAGCTCACCTGCCGCGCCCTTCGTCCACTCGCCGAGCACGCCGCGTCGCGCCTCTGCGCCGCCCGCACCGCCTTCGCGGTCTTGGGGCCTGCCGACCGTGGGGAACTCCTCGCCAGGTGCGGAGGTAGCTGGAAGAAGGTGCTCAGGTTCCTGCAGTCCGTCGAGCAGTCCTCCGACACCGTTGCCACCTCTTCCGGCAACGTGAGCATCCTTTCCTCTCCTTTTTTTTTAATTCATAAGATATGCAACCCTTGTTGACTTGCTCATCACTACTACCTTAGAGATGTTAGTCCAAATGATTGGGTTCACTGGGTTTACATTTGCCCATCTGGGGATCGGTACAAACCATAGACACATTTTTTCATGCATGTTTCAATCTGTTCGGGTTGCACAAAGTTAGGAGCAAAAACTCATTCGGGATGAGAAACTTAGTAACGATTCTGTTCTATGCACTTTTATGAAGTAGTACAATGCTGCCACGAACACGACATGGAATGAGAATAAGCCATCATTTCCAAGTGATTTATCATGTTATCCTCTTATGTTGCTATTGTGCTATAGTATGTCTTATGTTTTTACGTTGTTATTAAATTTGCAGTTGTAGCCTTTCCTACTATTGATGGAAAGCACATACTAGATTGGATTTCACTCATTTAGGTAGAAATGCTAATTTGGGTTTGACATTTTCAGCCTTCTTCCTTATGACTTTAATAGCACGTTGAGCTTGTTGTGATTGTCATTTTTGGTATGTTTGCCAGTTATTAAACGAATTAGCCAGGGAAGTTGCTTCTTTTACTTGTTTCCTTCGGATGACACTGAAATAGTTACAACTTTCTGATATCAGAAAAGCATGTCCTAACTGACTTCTCTTATGTATGTGAACGTGTTTTATGTTTCCAGATGCAAGTAGCGACAGGGAGATATCACACATTACTAGTCCACGACTCCTCCGTATATTCTTGTGGGTCCAGCTTGTGTGGTGTACTAGGGCATGGTCCTGATACTACACAGTGTGTGGCATTCAGTCAGGTTTCCTTCCCGTCGCTTGCCCGTGTTGTTAACATCTCTGCCTTTCACAACCATGCCGCTTTCGTTACAGAGTCTGGGGAGGTAATTGATACTCTCCTTCATGGATGCCATGTAGTACTGCTTAAAAATATGATCTTGTTACTTGTAACCTGCTGTTCTGAAGTATTTTGTCTAAATAGGTGTTCACATGTGGAGACAATTCATCATCTTGCTGTGGGCACGGTGATGTGGGGCGCACTATATTTCGGCCAACCCAAATAGATGCCCTTAAAGGGGTTCCCTGCAAGCAGGTAGGTCTATTGATCTTCATGACTGCTTTATGTTCCATCTTATGCTAGAGCATACTGGTTCTTTCTCTCCCCCACACACCTAGTTATATTCTTTAGCTAAGTACTGTAATTTATAGTGGAATATCCGTTCTTGATGCCAACCGATGTTCTAAGTAGCTTCCTATAGTTTCGCTGCAGCTGGTGTGGGCCCTAGACACTAAGCAGCAGCAGGTTAATATTCTGCTATATTAGCGACAACCAAAAGGTGTTATTGCTCAACTATTTGCCTTAGCTCATAGCTTTGTGGTAATCCTCCTATCATATACAGTCTACAGATACTCATGGGCCAAAATAACAGGTTTTTGTTGAAATCAAACATTATGAGAATGCCCAGTTGCATCTGGTATATATTACAACCTATTAAGACTTGAGAGATCCCTGTCAGATCCCATCTTTATCTTTTTTAATACTCACATTCATATCTGTTACCAAGTGCTTGTTGCGCATGAATGTGTGTAATGGTTATGTGCACATGTATTATTTTCTTTTATTTTCTTTGTGCTCATGCTATAGAATATGTTAGCACCTTCTAGTGTGCATATTTCAAGATCAAAATGGATCATAGTTTCTGAAATTAATGTGTGTTTGTGTGCATGGGTGTGTGTGTGTGTGTGTGTGTGTGTGTGTGCTTAGTAAGCTTGCTTCATTTTAGGTGTTATTCTTAGGTTCTTCAGTGCATATCTTTAAATGGCTAGTTCTTGTTCCAAGTGCTTGATATCAGTATCCTTTTTTTAATGCAGAGT
This sequence comes from Dactylis glomerata, assembly GCA_007115705.1. Taxonomy (NCBI): domain Eukaryota; kingdom Viridiplantae; phylum Streptophyta; class Magnoliopsida; order Poales; family Poaceae; genus Dactylis; species Dactylis glomerata. The sequence continues at coordinate 1,303,649 of QXEO01000436.1, read as the reverse complement.
CCTAGTTTCATCTCATCTTATTATTTCACAGGTTGCTACTGGTCTAAGTTTTACTGTAATTCTTACAAGGAATGGGCAAGTATATACATGTGGAAGTAACACACATGGCCAGCTTGGTCATGGTGACACTATAGACAGGGCTGCTCCTAAGATTGTTGAATTATTTGAAGGCACCAGTCCAGTGGTGCAGGTAGCAGCTGGTGCAAGCTACACATTTGCCGTGACGGATGATGGGACAGTTCATTCTTTTGGGTCTTGTACTAACTTCTGCCTTGGACATGGGGATCAGCATAATGAACTTCTTCCACGTGCAATCCAATCATTTAAGAGGAGGAACATTCATGTTGTTCGCGTATCTGCTGGAGATGAGCATGCTGTAGCTCTTGATGCACTGGGACACGTGAGTATATTGTTCAAAGGACTCTCAACTATCTGCTGTGACTGTTAGTCACTCTCCAGACATAAGTAAAAGTCTTTTTTCCTCCAGGTCTATACATGGGGTAGGGGCTACTGTGGAGCATTAGGTCATGGTGATGAAAACGATAAAATTAGCCCAGAATTGATTGGCAGTCTGAAGGGTCAAGTTGCTGTACAGGTCTGTTGATATTGTTTGCACCACACTTTCCTCCTGAATTCATTAAAGCATAGAAGAAGAATTTTCTTCTGCGCTGTCTAGATTTGAATAATTTATCTTACTGTACTATTTGTGTAGAAGGAAAAGTTCCAAAGTGGTCTGAGATTGAGTTTGCCTGCTGCAGTTAAATTATCATTAAGTCATCCCACCTGCAAAAAGGGAATATCTATGCTTGGTTTGAGGTTCATGCACAGTAGTATGAGATTGAATAGCCTGTTTTAATGAAAATGTCATTATCTCATACGTTTACATCATTATTACCACTTTTCATGTGTAAAAGCTTTTGTTCTCCTGAATTTTGCAGGTCTGCGCACGAAAGAGAAAGACCTTCGTTCTCACTGATGAAGGCTCGGTTATTGCATTTGGATGGATGGGCTTTGGGAGTTTAGGGTTTCCTGACCGAGGATCATCTGACAAAGTGATGCAGCCTCGCGTTCTTGACAGCCTGTGTGGTCACTATGTCTCCCAAATAAGCACTGGACTATACCACACGGTTGCAGTGACAAATAAAGGCATTGTGTTTGGTTTTGGGGACAATGAGCGAGCCCAACTTGGGCAGGAATACATTCGCGAGTGTTTGAAACCGACAGAGATTATGTTCCACAAAAGTAATATCGAAGATATATCCATTGCCGCGCCTATTGGATAGCAGATAAATTCAAGGTTGAGATTACCGTGTTATAGTCAACAATAATCGACACATGTTGTTTCATCTCAGCAACTGTATTTTATACTTAGATTTTTCAGTGTTCTGTGAGAATTTGGGTAAGCGAGAGAGATGCAAAAATGGAGGACAGTGTTGTAGTTAAAGGAGCATATAGTAAAAGTTATTTGGCGATGTATTAAGTACTTTGACTCGGCATTATGTGATGTATAAAAATTACTGGTGTGATTAGCCTTTTGCAATTTGTTTCTCCCTTCTTCCTTTGCCTCTATCATCTGATTGAATGTTTTGTTTCCGTAAAGTATCTTGAATGCTCGAGTCTCCTGGCACTACGGTTTACCATGACTTCTTTTTGTCTTCCGATTCCTAGAACATTGTCGTATTGCTGTCGTTGATTGATGCGTACATACGTGCTACACTACCACGATAGATACGACAGTCATGTTTTCATTGATTCATAGACGACAACATTCTCCGGTATAGTATTTAGAAAAAATGATGCTCGCACAAGCTGAATCGCTTTGTCAGTGCAAGTCCGTGTTGATGGTGGGGTTGAGTAGTTAGTATAAAACCGCGACATTGAAGGTTAAATTTCAAAAAACCACGACTTTACGTTTGAATCACAAAAAACCACGAGTTTCTAGCAAATTGCTAGCAATGTGCGCTGATTGTCGGATTTTAGCCGATTAACAGCGATTCCGGCAAGCAGGACCCACCTGTAAGAATAACGTGGCAGCGGACGGCTCGCTTCCGTCGATGGACGTTAACCGATAGGTGGGGCCCGCTCAACGGACGTTAGCATAAAACCACGACATTAAAGGCAAAATTTCAAAAACCCACGACTTTATGTTTCAATCGCAAAAAACCACAACTTTTCGGGTAATTTTTTGCAATTCGCACTGATGGCGAGTTGAAAGTGAATTGACACCGAATGTGACAGGTGGGACCCACCTGCAAGTGCTGAGCTAGCAAAGTAAATTCTATTTGTGTTGACATGGACAGGGGCTCACTTGACATGGACAGAGCCTGTCGCCCCGTAGGCGTTGGCCGGCTGCGGGGTGCCGGCGGTGGGGATGGCCGGCAGGTGGGTAGATGTTAGAGACGGATGACTTACTTTTTTCCATCTTTACATTTTTTTATTGGACTGACAAGTGAGCCCCTGTCCATGTCAGCACATATAGAACCAGCTCAGCACTTATAGGTGGGTCCCACCTCTCAGATCAGGTGTCAATTCGTGTTAACTCGCGATCAGTGCAAATTGTAAAAAAATACCCAGGAAGTCGTAGTTTTTTGTGATTGAAATGTAAAGTCGTGGTTTTTCAAAATTTTGCCTTAATGTCGTGGTTTTATGTTAACTCCCCACCCGTCGGTTAACGTCCGTCGACGGAAGCGAGCCGCCCGCTGCTACGTCATTCTTACAGGTGGATCCCACTTGTCGGAATCGCTGTTAATCGGCTAGAATCCGACAATCAGCGCGCATTGCTACCAATTTGCTAGAAACTCGTGGTTTTTTACGATTTAAACGTAAAGTCATGGTTTTTCGAAATTTAGTTTTCAATGTCGTGGTTTTATGCTAACAACTCTGGTGGGGTTGGATGATTGAAGTTCTCTAGATACACATCTTGTTTATGTCAGATTAATTTTGGACTTTTCGCTTGGTTGCCGCTAGGAGAAAGGGAGAATTGTTGTCGTAATATTATCGCCTGCTATGTACTGACAATTGTGTTTCATACTCTCCACTCCGCTATGTTGAACGGGAAGTTTGTTTGCTTTTTCCTACAATATTAATGTTAGTTGATTACTTTAATGATTATGTGCGTGCAATTAGCTTGACATTGGCTCAAAACTATAGTCCCCGTTAGTATTTATAGGTCTGTCTTTTCACATCTATCTCACTATTCTACGTCTACTTTTTTAAAAAAGTAGACAACTTATAATTATTGAAGACAATTTATAACATGTTATTGATTGTTAAAACATACTCCCTCCGACCCATATTACTCTTCGTGAGTATAGATGTATCTAGACACATTTTAGAGCTAGATACATCCGTACTAGCGAAGAGTAATATGGGTCGAAGGGAGTAACATATTCATCTGCATGGTGGCAAAGCGGAAAGTTTGTCTAAGCAACACGGTTCTACTCAAATATTCTCGGCTCAACCACTTTTGGTTGTTCGATAGGTTGTATTAGCCCGTGTTTGGTTCTTGACCAAACTTGGGATCGGATGGGATCATCCCATTATCAAATGTGTTTGGTTGTGATCATGGATAGATGGTTCAGATCACAAGCAAAGAATATTTTCCCTGAGATGATGAGTCTATTGGTTCCTCCGTATTGGGCGAACCATTCCTTCCTTCTCGTGTCCGCTCTTCCCCAAATTCTCGATGGGAGCAGTGGCCAGCCGCCATTGCCCTCCTTGTGCCACTCCTCCTCCCAACAGGCGACAAGGACGGCGGGCACAAATAAGCTGTAGAGCGTCAAGTTGCCTCCCAGGGCCAGGGCTACGAAAGACCAGTCCCTCATGCAGCAGGCGAAGCGCGAGGGCAGCAACGCTGAGCAGACACCCGTGACCACTTTCATGCCACCGGCTCCATGCCATCCTAAAGGAAGACCAACTTCTGTAGGCTTCTTTGTTAACGGTGAATTTTGCCACCTGATGACTAATCTGATGATCTAAGCATGCACACGAGGCAGGATTATAAAGCCTGTTTCGAAGATCTCAGCTATGCTACTCTGTCTATTCAATATCATTAGACCTTTTAGATATTTCAATGTGGACTAGATACGGGCTGAAATGAGGTGAACCTTTCTCGAATAAAAATGATGTAAAATATTGGCAAAGAAAACGACCGCATGGGCTGTGTCAATAACTGAAAGAATATGCATATCCAAAAGAAAAGGGCAAACAAGCAGATGTGATATTTTGATCGAGATACTCACCAGCTCCTTCCAGTGCTTAATAGGTTACCTTACATTCTTGGTTAACTTCGAAATAGGTTAGGGAGCTGAATCAATCCAAGAAAAGCGCAGCAGTCCTACGATAAATATTAGCATCACAGACCAAATTCTCAGAACCTGCCCCTCAGGAAATGTATCGGAGAAGGACAGAAAATTGCAATTTATTTCCACTTCTTTTCAATTGTCAACAATACATGCAACATAAGCTGCATCTTCAGAACAAGTCTGCCACATGCTGCATACAACATTGGCATAAGGTGTCCCAGTTATCACAGCAACATATCAGTGATCTAACCAAGCAGAGCTTGTTTGTGGAACTGAAGCTCCAACGCAATGCCTTATGGGAAAGGAACCACGCAGATTACCTTCAAATTTCCAAGGATAAGACCAGAAAGTTGGACTGTTCAGACTGAAACAAACTCTTTCCGCTGTCTTCACTCTTCAGCTGTGCCGTAGCCTACGTCACTTCTCGCAATCCTACCATAACACTTGGTCAAGTTCCATCACAGTCAACGTCACACCACCCCAGCATCTCAAATAAAAATTATTTAACCATTGCCTCAAGTTCCTGCCTAAGCAAGACCAGGCAAGTCCTTTGATTCTGAAGCCACCAAACAAAACACCCCATCCCTAACGTTGAAGTGCACCGATCACTCTCAAGATCCTACCAAAGCAAGGACCAGGCAAGTCCTCTTGAGTCTGAGTCTGAGGTCATCTTAGGAACTGTATAACCATGCTGTTGCTTGTGGTCCTGAGATGTATGTCTTCCGCCTACATGCTTTTCAGAGGTTGTAAGATAAGCTGTGATCAGCAGCATACTAGCTACAAAGGTGAACTGCACAAAATTTTGAGTCACTGAAGAGCACATCAGTAACCAATAGTTGAAACATCACAAACCGTCAGCTAAAAACACACTATGTCAGCAACTGTATTACAAACATCCAAGCGACCCTTCTGATTACAAGCATCCAAAATATGCATTCCATGGTCAAGTCGAGCCAGCAGAAAGTGAGCCATCTCTTAAATGCAGTAGGGACAGTTGCAGTTGCTTTTGGATCATCTCGGCAACCATCTGCAGCCTTCCTTGGCCTGTCTCTCCAATTGCTGGAGACCCATTCACTGCCTTCACTGCTTTAACAACACTCTGCTTACACCTCTCCCAGTCCTCGTGTTGTAACCAGCAAGCCCTACCACCATGGCTCCCATCCATTGCAAGGTATGCAACATGACTATTGTCCCCAAATGTGTACCTTAATCTCAGAGAAACACAACATGGCAACCAACCGGCTCCACCAGATGTGCCCATATGTGGTGTAAGATTATGGTCAAGCATGAAAGTTACAGTAAAATCTACTGAATTGTTGGCTCTGTCATGCTGAATATTACTCTTGGATGGTAAAGAAGTTTCAGTATAATCGCCTGAAAATGATCTTGAGTGCTTTTCCAAACAAAGCTCAGCACGTGCCCTCTGTACAGTAGCAATGTCCCCATGAGGCTGGGACAAGCTTTTATTCCATGCAATTAGTTTAAGAAATTCTTGTATAACTGGAATGGGCAGAGTAAGCAACATGATAAAAGAAGCAATCCTAGAAGCATCATAAGGTTCACAGGCAACACATCTGCTAAAGTAGTCGCATATCTCATGTATCTCAGATGGTGTTAGCTCTTCCTGAGTACTGCTCTGAGGAGCTTGCTGTTGCTGCTGTTGCTGGAACCTCTTCACATTAACAACTTGAAGAAGCAGTTGAACTCGATGAACACTAACTGCAAAGACATAACCACTGCAGGAAAAATGAGGCAAACCATAATCAGATACAGTAGTCCTTAAGAAATCTACGCACAGTGTCAGTGCAAATTGACAGATGTGATAACAAACTATAAAAAAAGACCAAGGAATGTGATCTTGACATCCGAGCACTTAAAAACTACCCTTTTGATCTACAATTAAAACATGTAGCAGAAGATCATGAACTTGTATCACTGCTCTTAGTTTATTCTGTCAGAATCTAAAATAGCATGGTGGCTGGTACTTTCCAGGCTGGCTAAGATCTAAAGGTATTTCACCTTCTGGGTTCATTATTTGAGATAACATTGCATTGATTATTCAGTTACATGCTATTGTTAGGGATAAGATCTTTTTTCTTTCGTGAAAACGCAAAAAGCATTGCGTTTCGATGCATTGTTATAAAAGAAGGTTTATATATAAAAGAAGTTTTTGTCAAGCGAGATTCTATTTAAGATGTGCCCAATTGTACTTTTGGGCTGTTCTGGATGGGCAAACAAGGATAGCTGAAGGTTGCCTGGTCCTTTCTTCAGAGTCCTCTGACACTTGGTGGCCGACGGCATGGGAGAGGAGCTCCTGGTAGTTTGATCATGGATAAGCACCCTACCTTTGGTCCTTAGACCCTTACCCAACCAGGTCTTAAAGAACTTGCACAGTATATTCAACTGATGTCAAAAGCCTCGAAGATTGTAAAACAAGTTGCGCTATGTGTAAGAAAATATTATGTCCTTCCATATGTACTCAAATAATTTCAAAAAAACATCAACATTCTAATACGGACGATGAGAGCATGGAGAAAACTAAAAGAACAAATGACATGTGCAAAGGATGTTGGATTTCACCATGGATCGATCACATCAAAGAATCATGAACAGACACACGAAGAACTTGTGGCCAAGGGCACCTATCGTGCCCTCTTTTTTTCTTCTTTATTCTCAAACTAATGATACAAATTTGCACAGCCTAACATGTATATATAGTTATATACACGAAGCGAAGACCCACTACAACCTAAACCTACACGCCACTCAAATGCTACAGAGCAACTAGCAGCTAGCTAATTCAACAACTATGATTAACCAATGGATCATGCTACTGACATGAAAGCAGACACGAGCTCAGCTAACACCACTTACGGCACGCAAGCCAATTAGCAAGCATACCAATTAACCTGCGTAGACTTAAACACTAACTCAATACTAACCAGGCTGAACTAGAGGCAAGATAATTTGCAACAGAGAAAACTGTACAGTGCCACTACTCACGCAGAGGAACCAGTCCAGTAGCTTGTGCACACATGGCTTAGGGATTAAAAATTGTTCTTTAGCATCTGGTAATTTAGTGATAAAAACATTCAGTTTTCCCTGCATCATATTAATAACAATATAACATTTATCATGGACCAAACTCTATTTTACAGGATTGGGCAGAATTATTTCTATTCAGAAGAATGGATTTTTCCCACCAAAAGGTCATCTCACCCAAATCTATGGTCTCATCTCTCATCTAAAAGTTCATCCCCCTTCAACCCTTGCCATCTAGCCCTTCTTTTGTACAACATATGAACAAAAAAACCTACAACTCGGAACTAAAGTGGGAAAATGATTAATGTACAGATGTATAAAAAGCACAACTCTGGGAACTTTTCATCTGCAATAGTGTTCCTAATGAACACACATCTAGTCATCAAATTACATCATATTAGGCCATTCACTTATCAGAAAAGCTGGGATATTTTTGGCTTCCTGTGAAGTACAACATGTAAATAAACTGTATCTTACCCCACGAAGAAGCGCAACGCTGGCTGTTCCTGATCCAAATTCAGAAGTGCACCTTCATTATCTTTCAAAACTGACCCCAATATATCTTTCAGAAGATCAGGCAATTGTGCAAACAACCATAGAACTCCAAGGTACTTAAGAATGCTTCGCAGCACCTTCTTAAGAGCAGCATGAGGGACCCAGCCACCACCATAGCCACCATCATCCCCAAGACCAATAAAAGCAGTGTTCAATTCTCCTTTCATATGCCCAGGAAGGTTAGTGCTGGGAGAAAGGTGTGCAGAAGCTCCACCAACCCCTGAAGGAAATCCTGAAGAAGGCAGCATGGCTTTGCCTGCTCTACTCACACTAGGTGCTATCTGACTACCAACACTTGGAGTTAGCTTAACCACCCCAGGAGCACTCAAGGCATTTGGAGTAGAAACTACTTGTAGACTTCCAGATAAAGTATTGGCACTAGCATTCAAATGTGAGCCAGTATGTCTAGAATTCAGAAAGCTCGGCTCCAGAGTATTTAGACCCTGAGCAACATGCTCCATTATGAATGGTCGAAATTGTGGGCAAGGTAAAGATCCACCAACTGAAGGTCCACCTTTTGGAGGGGTTGCTGGCTGCAGCCAGACCTGATCCCCAGCAAAGCAGCGCATGTCAACAGAGAACTTGTTGCGATATATAATGCGTATCCAGTATGGCCCACGAAGAACAACAGAAACATCAAAAGGCATTAAAGAACTAGGAACTACTCCAGGCACAGTCCGTCCTGCAGCAGAGAGCAGAGAGGAAGTCTGAGCATCATGACTGTTTGTATGTACGGTGGTTGATGATGAACCATTTGTCATAAGAACACTTTTTTGCTTTTGTGCAGGACTGCAAACAGCAGGAACAGCAGGCATCTTTGCAGGGCGAATTGCACCACCAAGAGAAAGTAAAGGAGCTGCTGTCAGCCTGATGCACTCCAACAATGATGTTACTTCATTGCAATTCACAAAATCCTCCAAAAACTGCATTATGGGAGAGTGATTAAATGAAAGATTGACAAAATTTCATGCAAATTTTGGATAGAAGTATGTGGATTCTTTTTCAAAATTTGGATTGTCTTAACTAGCAGACTGGAAACTTTGGCACAACATGTAGATTAGCAAAAATATCTGCACTTTATTGGTCAAAAAAGTCTTTTGCTCTCTCTTGCTAGCAACAAGTTATCATGCAAAGAATGATGTTCTATGGTCATGTTTTGGTCAAAATGAGCTGAAGTCAACCATTGATGCATCAAGATTTTGTTCACGAACCAAATGCTTGCCAACTACAGAAAAGGAAACCAAATTTAGACCAACAGTATTTGGCAACAGCAGCTTACAAATAAAATATACCCTGGTCGACTGCTAACACTACAAAATAAGAACATGCACTTAGATCAACAGTTTCCATGTCATACTAAAGAGTAACAGCATTATATCCAAAGAAAAACAGTATGTAAACGTTTAAAGAAGTTGAGTGGCTCAGTTAGATGCAAGTTACTATAAAGTGCATTGAGAACATGTATCGTCCTCAGCTGATGCAAGGGACTATAAAATGCAATGAAAACATGTATATATAGTATAAAAGTAATTTAGATGGATACTGATAACAGAGGATATATCGCACAAGAGACATCGCTGCTACCTATTATACCAGCCTCACCGAGAGATATTCCTACTCTCCATCATACCAGCCTCACTGAGACTCTCAATAACCAGTCTAGTAAATGAGGTGATACATTTTCAGAAATCATACTTCAGTCAATATGTAACCCTAAATGAAGCGTAATCATGTCTCAGCCAAAATGCAATAATGTAATGCGCAGTTGCATGCAGTACCCTTGTATCTCACCTTTGTGTGTGGCCAGAGATGATCTGGTGAAACACGCATTGTGCAACCAACCTTACCGGCCTCCCACTCAACAACAAAGTGAACCATAGGCATGGCACTGGCACCATAACTGAACCACAAGTTCATCAAACCAACAGCGTCAATCCGGAATGATTTAGTCATCTGGTCAGATAACCTGTCCCTGAAACCTTTTTTTGCAGAATGTAACTTCATCTTTGTAGCTAACTGATTCTGACCTAGCTTCTCGTCTACTTTAACACGAACCAATCTCCGCATTCCACAAGCAAACACACGAGCATTTGAAAGGCGCTGTAATTCTGAGACAAGCCGCTGTATACTATCAACCTCAACAGAGTTGTAAGTTAAGATAATCCCGTCATCGTCAAAAGAGATGTGTGAATCCATCTCAGAAGTGTTTGCAATGCGAACACGAGAACCCCATCCTGCAGTAGTGCTACCTCCATGAAGTTTCCACAGTGCACCATAGTATGGATCGTTGATCCTAACATCCCACGACATGCTTCCAGCTTTACCAAGACGCAAGCATATGTGTTTCCAGGAGCCATGTGGAGCGAAAGGTAACCGTAACCAAAGATTAGAGGAGGGTGTCGCCAGACCAACTTCTTCTACATATGGAATGTTAAGAGAATTCATCTGGGTAGTCAGTTGAGCATATTTGATACGAAGTAAGGAATGCTTTATGACTTGAAGAAGCACCGAAGCATAAATATTTTCTGTAATACAACAATTTTCTTCTGCGAGTATAGTTCCATAGGTAAGGATCGTTCCAGATTTCATGCTGCTTGCATCTTCTGGCAGTTTTCTTCTCTTGCTTGGCCCACCACTGAATATTGATGGTTGTAATGATGAGATATTCAACAAGAACTCCGAAAGAGATCTCTTTCCAAATGCAGCTTCAGACCGCAAAGTGGAAAGATTTTCCAAACCTGCCAATTTCCAACCAAAGCATAAAAACAGTAAGAATGATACATCTTTTTCTGAAAATAAAAGATACTTGATTATTTAGAGACTACAAATCCTAACTTGGGTTTATGTATACAGTAGTATAGTTTGGACTATTTGAGAAAACAAGGCAAGGAGATTTATTCCATCCACATAACATGGTTTCTGCAGATCTGAATGAGTTGTAGTCATGATCAGATTTACAAGCTGACAGCTTGGATGGATCACCTGCAGGGACTGAGCCGGATGTCTCTGTACTTTGCGCAGACTTCAAATTACTCAGCACATAACTGTTCAAACTGACACCAGAAGCAACTTTTGTTGCATCCATGTTAGAATGTAGTAAGCCATCATCCAGTTCAGGTGGGCAAGCTCTACCACTAACCCCCACTTTTAGAGAACTCAAATGAGTAGAGGGCGGACTATAAGACAGCCGGTTTTCTTCACTTGGAGAACCTTGATCATATCCTAATACTGTGTTAACAATAGAAGAAAATGAAGGCTTTAGAGGAAGAGAATCGTCAATTCCACTTTGTCTGGGAGACCTATCTTCCATGCTTCTGCGGTTCACTTTGTCTACATTGAGAAGATTTGCACTGCATTCATCTTCACCTATTTGCATCTGGCTAATGTCAATTCTGTTAAACCTTACAGCTTCTTTAACATCACTAGTTGCATCAGCACTAGGCTTGTCTTCTCCATCAGTATGCACCTCGAGCAAATAAAAAACCGGCATGAGGTCGTTATCAAGTTGCATCAGAAGATAATAGGCATTTGCACACCAAGGAAATCCCATAACCATAAAATCTGAACCATACAGTATAGATTTTGGTATCTTCAGAGTAATCTGACACTGAGAGTAAACCTGGAATAACCACCAGTAAAATAGATTTAGTATATAGGTTTTAAGATAGTACTCCCTCCGATCGGAAATAACTGTCAGGACTTAGTACAAACTTTGTACTAAGCTAGTACAAAATTGCTGACACTTATTTCCGATCGGAGGGAGTAAATGTTATAGCGAAATTTTACTATGAATATATTACACATAAAAGGCGAAAAGTTCTAAATGTTCGGGGCCCTGCCAAAAACAAAGCTGAGGCTTTTCCCTGTGTTCCAGTAGGTGATAGTAAGTAAAAATCAAATGCATAGTTCCAATGACATATATTACTAGAATAATGGTGGTACTACCAAAAAGACATCTCTACATATGCGATGCATGAACCTTAGCAAAAATGGCTCATAAACATAGCATTTCAATCTTAATTTAAGCTAATACGTTGCATTTAGGACCCAGGTATATTAACCACAGTTGCAGCTTGCACCAAGTTTTTGAATCATAAACACTTTGGACAAGCGACTAATAGTCTGGTTTATTCCAGGGATGAAAAATAAAGGCCAGGTCAAGTGTCAGTTGACACATCCACGGCAATTTACTCCAGTATCTGCCACCTCACTCTTCAATAATGATCTCGTTACTTGATTTCAAATTAAAAATACTTTAGTTACAGGTAATTGTGTTCATAGATAGGTGACTCCCCAACGTCAATAGTTCATTGAACAAAATATATATATCCACAAGAAACATAGTATGGTGAAGCGGCTACAGCCAGAATCGCCAGCGACAAAGCACAGACGGACTCAGCTTGGAGAAAGATAAAATAGAGAGGCAGTGATGTTTTTTTTTAGGAAAAGCGCAGTGACGTTTCCCTCCTGCAGATGGTGACAGCAGCAGCAGCAGAGCAGCTTGCCCGAGATGGATTCAAGCCGATGTTTTTGAGCTTGGGTGCAAGACCCAAGTATGATCAACTAATTGCATGGAAATTATTTATTCGACTATTTTAATTACCAAGAAAATAATTGTTTTACCCAGTAAGGTTTTGGTTTATGTTCATTCATGAACAAGATGATTTATTGCTGTTTTAAGTTGTATATCTGAAGCTCTAAATTTTCCAGTATTCAACAAGATCTTTGCAAGAACTAAGTTCAAGAGCTGATTACACCACAACAGAAGATAAAGATAGCTACTTGACCAAGTTGATAACCTTTAGGCCCAAAAACCTTCCAGTCGCAGCAAATAAGTGGAGGATGCTTCTGGTCTTTAAGCTCACAAAAACCTCAGGGGGTGTTATGCTCCCTTTGTTTAGAGCTTCCTCAGATTCTAATATTGCAGAAGGTAGCAATATATTTTTTGGTGATTGCAGGAGGAAGCCACCACTCCTATAGTAGAAAAAAATAAAGAATAAAATTAGGAAGTACAGGGGGCTGGCCTGGAACAAATATAGAGATTAGATACAGAGGCATTATCTTACCATTCTGTATGCTTTGTAATGTTGGGGAGCAGAGGTCTTAACATACATATTCTAGGATTTAGTGCAAATTTTAACTAAGCTCCAACAACAGACGCCTATTGAAGGGCAAAATATTAATCATGTCTGACCCTCATTCCTTAGTAGAAGTCATAAAATTGTTTACATGCAGGCCACACAAAAATGATTTCATTACACTTTTTATAAACAACCCTTCCACAATAATACAAATTTGTGACTTCTACTAAAATACTACTCCAAAAGGAAAGATCGACTCGCTTTAAAGGCTGTAAGATGTAGCACCTACATTGCCAGAGATTTTAATGGTGCTAGTTGTTAAAGTACAATGATCATGGAACAAATATTCTATAAGAGAAAATAAGAAAAGGTAACACTAAGTACCGTGTGGATACTGAAGATAAGAAAAGTAAGGATTAAAACATCAACCATGCAAAAGGTAAATGACAACAGACCTGATATTTATTCCGAGGTGAATATAGGATTGTCCATATGCCCTAACCTGAAGCACTTCATTTGTACAACAATTCTCGAAGTCCTTTCTATCCATTCTCTGTGCAATTTATGAACAGAGACAAAGCACCAGAAATCAGAACTAAGCAGCCAAGCAGGCAAACAAAAAAGATGTCCACAGGTGAAAGAACTTCATAAGCGATCATGTACAAAGACTACCTCAAGCAAAGTAAAGTTGCATTTTCAGTAATGAACTAGTATGAAGAAAATTTATGAATCCTGCTTTGGCAAGTGTGAAATTTATGAATCCACTAGAATGTTCTTAGACTTAGTTTTGAATATTACCTTTTGTAGGATGTTCATATGAACTTCTTCCTGTTTCAGAACAACATCCGTTGGTGATCGAGAAATCTGAATATTTTTTTTCAACTCCCTCTGAATTTCCAGAAGACGTGTGTGCCTATTGCAAGCAATTGCTTTGAAAATAAGTGCCTCAACATCAATGCAACTCAGGTCAAGAGAAAGATCAGCTTCTTTATCCGTAAGTGGATCCAATACAAATGAACTGTGCTGACACTTTATCTGCATATCTTGCAGCGCCTCAACTTTAATAAATGGAGATGAATCAGATTCTGCTGACCCACTGTTTCTTTCATCCAGCCAATAATTTACTTTCAAACCAGGTATCCTAAACCCACTTGAATCAAGTTCTCCATCTTGACCTAGCTGCGCTGGAGCATTATTCCCACCTTGTCCTGCACTTGTATGACTATCCGAAATAAGTTCAGATTTTATTGCTTCTTTCCATCTACCTTGTCGTAGAACATTAGTCTGTCTAATTACAGTATCCATAACAAAAGAGATGCATAGCTCATGGAGAATTGTATACAAAATTGTGAAGGGATTGTCAGCCACAGCCATTCTCCGTTCAATGTCATCACCCAAAACATACCTCCTTGTCTCTTCAAGCTTAATAGGCCCAGTCTTCTCACCAACAAGTAACTCCATGTGCAATATCCTCCACAGTGAGAAGTGCCCACGGTAACCTAAAGTAAGGAGGACTTTGAACTCGCCATCTACCTGGACATTGGCTATTCCATCAGTCACTGAAACCTTGGATATTTCTTTAGGAACCACGGTTTCAAGTAATTTAGCCCGCACAAGGGTGCTTAATTTCTTCAACGTAGGCTTTCGCTCATCTTGAAAAAGTGTATTCTGAGTACCTATTTCCTCTACACATTTTGGCACTCTCCTATAGCTCCCTGTATGTATGACTTCTATAGCAGATGGAACATCAAAAATGGGAGCACGGGCTTGCTGCAATCCTTCATGCATAAAGAAGAGTGAGTCGCCCGTTTGGGTGAAGCATGTTTCATGGCTGGAGAGGGTTGACGCAAGTTGCTGGCAGTAATGAACTAAGGGAACCTGCAAAAGATCAAAAGCAATCAATCTTCTCAATCACAAAATTCTGGAAATACATATTTTGATGGCCTGGATATTGATAATAAAGGAAAATTTTACTTTTGGTTTAGTACTGAGTCTGTCGAACCACGGTATACACATGCATTCACAAGCCAGACCAATAGACCTTTGAATGTCAATTTAACAAGGCTTGCTGATTTTTTTTTCAACATGTTTCCAAGGCTTCCATAGGGGGGGGGGGGGGGGGGGGGGAGAGAGATTTTCCTACAAAAGGCTAAACCGAGGGGTATACCATATCCACATTCAAAACAAGATAAACCTCTTAAACAATTTTTTGATATTTCTGTGGTCAGTTCTTCTTTCCATCCGACAATTTGCATGCCTGTTGTACACATCTATCATATGTACTGTTTCACGTGAGTTGTTACTTCTATCATATTAAGCTGTCTGCATACATCATCAGGGACCCACATTTCTAAGCAATACATGTGCCAACGTTTGCAGCTTATCACAATTTTGCAGTACCCAAAGCCAA
Organism: Dactylis glomerata; assembly: GCA_007115705.1. Classification (NCBI taxonomy): domain Eukaryota; kingdom Viridiplantae; phylum Streptophyta; class Magnoliopsida; order Poales; family Poaceae; genus Dactylis; species Dactylis glomerata. The sequence continues at coordinate 1,288,257 of QXEO01000436.1, read as the reverse complement.
ATACTGAGATGGGTTGCTCCTGAACAACAGACACGTCCAAGAAACTATCATTATTGATATAAAAAAATAGTTCAAATGTGACAGAACTATAATTCTTATTCAAATGCTGAGTTCTGAAGTATTGGGTACTTTGAGTATGGACATGCAATGATAAGAAAATGAATAAACATTAACATTGGCAAGGACCCTAGAAGCATGAACTCAACGGCATATAGCAAAGTGCATTTTCACAAGTAGTTGTACCCCTCTGTCCTACATCTCTACCGTCATTTTTCTTTCATATCCGTACCAGGTCACTTTGCATCAAATTACCTTCCACTAGTACACTTCAGTGACCTCTATACACTGCCATGTTCAACCTCATCTGAACTATCCCTCACCCATTGTCAATCTTTCTTCGCTCACACACAGAAAATCCTCAGCAGATCTTCTGCCCCTATGCTGCCAACCTCTGTATGTGTGCCTTCGCCCATGCATGCTGCCTCTTCTCTGTGCGGCCGTCCGCGCACTAAAAGCCGCCGATATCCAAAGCCCCGCAACCGCGCGCCACCAAGCAGTCTGTCCAACCCATGCCCTTGCCAGTTGCCACGTCCGACACACAACATGAGACAGCCACAAGCTGAAGCTGAGGTGGCCCAATGTCATTCAGATGGAGCTTCTGATAGCTCCATATCCGTTTGCTCTTTGGGTTAGCTCAGCTTCATGAGAGAGAAAGAGGGAGCAGATTTTTCTTTCATGAAACACTCGTTGGCTACCACTACGTACTCATCTTAACCTATGCTATTACCTTTAAAAGGACACAGACCTCTCCATTTCCCTTTTTCTTGTACTAGCTCGGTTTTATTAGAGTTCTAGTGACGGAGAGAGCAGCTTTTTCTTATGTTTTTGGTCTGATACATATCTTCATGCATCTTGGCGCAAAAATCAGTACATATGGTTCTGAATGATGTCTTGGTCATGTATTTTGGTGAAAAATCAGTACAGAGAGTGTGTTGTCATGATTTAACATGTCCAATGTGAATAAACAGGGGGTGAGTTTTGTAAATTAGAGGAACAACATGAAGATAAATATAGGAAGTTGGGAGTGTTCTTTGCAAAAAAAAAAATGACGCAGAGGATGGGATAAGACCATTACGTCCTACTACTTGTGAACTTGCATTTTCCTGGTCTCTAATCAAGAAATTTAAGCAGATAAACTAGAAGGTTAATACAAGTGTTTGATGTACACCCTCTTCGATGCACTCACTGGCATCTTGGAGATTATAAAGTACTAGTAGTATGGAATTTATGCAAGGATACTTAAAATACTTATAGTCCCAACAACAATGAATTCCTATTACAGTATATACTGCTTTTCATAACGCAACAAAATCCCAATACGGTTTTCCCCGCATCCCACAGGCAGCCAACACCGTGAAAGGCTAGAACAATCAGGGTCTGATCCAATAGAACACTTAGACTTCAGGACATAAATTGCGTTTCTGGTTGAGCGGTGAAAAAGTTAAGACTACTCTTATACTAGGTGGAAGCGAAAAATTGAGAGTTACGGACCTGTTGGCACCACTTGGCGAGGACATGGAGGCGGAGCATGCGCTGGCGGGTGCGGTCGATGAATTTAAGCAGCTCGATCTTCTTCTCGGTGTCCGATCTCTGCTGCCCTCCCTCCCCCTCGGTGTCCGTCGCCCGCGACTTCTCCACGAGGTCCCGCAGCGCCAGGTACGACTCCTCTGCCGCCTGCCTCACCACCGTCCCCAGCTCCACTGTCTGCTGACCCAGCTCCCCGGCCATCTCCGACCACCCGAGAGCGAAGAGTCTAGGGTTTCGCGCACGCTTCTAGAATGCACGAACATAGCCCGCCAGGTGACTGCGCGTCGCCATAGCCACCGCCAGCTGCTCAGCTTGTAGGGTTTCCGGATTAGCAGATGTAAGGAGGGGGGCCGTGGCGGAGTTCAGGAGTTAGTCCCCAGCAGAGCCACCAGCGGCCTCCAATTGGGGATCCGAAAGCTTCCGTAGAGAGGGTTCTGCCTGGTGTGAACGTGAAGTTGGAGAAGTTTCTGGAGGCGGGCGGCGCCGGAAACGCGAGGCGGCGGCCGGCAGGAAGAAAGGAAGGAGATGGGCGAGCTGGGGTGTGGACGGTGGTAAAGGTCGTCCTTTGTTTCGTTGGTATAAACACACGTGGTCTCATCTATAAGAGCATCGCCCCGGGAGTTGTGTTTTAGCTCCTCGGAGCATGCTCTCTTTATTTTGAAAAATACATGATAAATTTTAAAATGTTAAAAAATTGAAATAAAAAACCACGTACATCTTTTTCATATGATATATGCCCACAAAATAGTTTTAAGATAAATCGATGTGTCGTATTGCGTGTGTAAAAAGACAAATTTTAGTGCTAAAAATAAGGCATTTTATATGATAATTTTTGTCTTTTTACCTAGACTATAAAAAGGAGTATTGGTTTTCAGCGGAACTTTACAAACGCATTTAGATTGTGGATATGTAAATGCAAAAAATATGATTTTTTTTGGATATTCCAAAATATATTTTTTGGATAGAGGGAGCATATGCACTCAGGAGCCGAATTGAATTTCCGCCCCATACTATAAAACGGTACCGCAAAATGTATTTGCTTTACCCCAAACCTATTTTGCGGTATCGATTTATCGTGACATAGCATATCCTACCGGTACCGGAAAACATTATGATGACGGTATGGGGGATTTGTTCTTTCTAGACAACATCTATACCGCAAATGAGGATTTCCATATTTAAGGGTTTAAAATCGATGCATCAATAGTTCTCAAACTATAAACCTAGAGAATGCAAACTTACAATAATGTTTGGTTCAAAAGCAGATTTTAGAAGAGGTAATAATCAATTCCACATAAGTTCGGATGAAAATAAGTCAAATCAGGCATTACATATGTCGTTGCACCACCTCTAACTGAACCACTAAACACCATCACCGACACCACTAGCCAAAGCAACCTCGTCGTTGTTGTTAGACTATTACTTGTACCCTAAGTTAGGGTTAGCCGGCTAGGGTCAGTTCTCTCCCTGGACTATATAAAGCCTTGTACTCCATTATCAATAATATGAGAAATATCAAAACTCTTCATGGTATCAGAGTAGATTATCGATCCTAGGGCATGGTTGCGCCCCAACCCGTCGTCGCCTCCTCCTCCTGGATACTTCTTCAAGAAAAAGGTTGCAGCCGCCACCGCCAACAACTCCTCCATCGATAAACCTTCCTCCTCCTCCATTGTTCCAATCCCCCTGCACCATGGCTTCTCCCATCTCTTTTGCTGACACCATTGTCAACGTCAGCCCCTTTATTCCCATTATCCTAGACCTCCCCTCCCACAACTACTACCATTGGCGCCATCTCTTTGATGTTCATCTCGGTCGCTACAATCTTCATCACCATGTCGCCGCCAACTCAGTTCCTCGCCTCGATGATCCTCGCTGGGTCAAGGATGACCTCACCATTATGATGGGAATATGCCCTAGAGGCAATAATAAAATTGTATTGTTCAATATTCCTTTTGTTCATAATTAATTTTTATGTTTCATGCTATAACTGTATATTGGTTCCAAATATGAGATTTGGAGGAAAACCTAATTACATGTGTGGAATAATAAACAACAAATAGTTCCCTAATCTTGCCTCTAAGATTAGTTCGCATATAATCCGACGGTCTTATTTTCCTGACTATGGGCATAAGTAACTTGTTACGAGGTTGCCATAATAAGTGAGAGCATATTGTTCGGGGAGAACAATGTGTTGGACAAGACCCCATTGATATACCACGAAACTAACTCATCAATATGCTGTTGGTATTTAATCATGTTGAGCATTATCGTTTACACGCTTCGGTAGACCATGAGAGAAATAGACGTGGGTACCGAAAGATTGCTTTCGCTATACTTAATGTTACGTAAAAGGGTGATTACTAAAGTGATAGTGGAGTACTCGGGAAGTACGCTATAGTTATATTGTCTCGAGATTGGGATTTACTACTCCGACGATGGAGAGATATTCTATGGGCCCGCTCAGTGTTATGATGTTCGTCATTGTCTGGCCGGACACCTGACTAAGTTTTTAGTCGCAAAGAACATCGACAACATGGATAGAGTAAAGTGAGGATACCGAGTAACGAGATACAACATAACAGTTTCATCTCGGGTGATGCAAAGTATCGCTAAGTAAACTGAAACCCTAACAGACATTGTAACGGTTCACACGATATAGATCTTCTGTTATATGTAGGGATCGTTGCAGTGATTTAAGAGCACACATATGATCATTGCCACACAAAATGCGTCTAGGGCATGTCTACATATATCTGAACCCATTGGGTCACACACTTAAGAGTTTCACGTCTATTGAATATGAGTTCGGTCTTTTGATCAAAGAGAGAGGGAGACTCCAAAAGTGGTTCTGGAAGGGTCTGAAACCCTATCGGTGATATAATGGAGGTGTCGGAATGGAAAAAGGTCAAACAATTGTATTTATGGAAAGTCCAGAATACACCAGAGAGAAAAAACCCCGGGGGTGGCGCCATGGGCCATAGTGGGCCCCATGGGGCCCACCCCAACCAGCATACCATGGGAGGGAGACTTTGGAAAGTCTCCCCCCTTAGGTCCGTTTGGAGAAGCAGAATCCACCCCAGACTCCGCTTCCCCCTCTAAGTCGATTTGGGGGGGCGAGTTCGGGTTGAACTCGTGTCCCCCCCCTAGTCGGTTTGGTCAAAAGGGGGCCAGCCGGCCCAGCCACCTATAAGAAGGGGGCGGGGGTGCCCTAGAGCACTCCAAGCTCCCAAGCACCCCGCGCTCGAAACCCTAGCCCAAGCCGCCGGACACCTCCACCACCGCCGCCGCCGCCCGCCAGCCGCTGCCGGCCACCTCCGCTGCTGCCGCTTCATCGCTGTCGATGGTAAAGAAGTTTCAGTATAATCGCCTGAAAATGATCTTGAGTGATTTTCCAAACAAAGCGCAGCACGTGCCCTCTGTACAGTAGCAATGTCCCCATGAGGCTGGGACAAGCTTTTATTCCATGCAATTAGTAGCAATGTCCCCATGAGTGCTTACACCTACTACTGCTCTAGAAGACCTGTTTACTTTACCAATCTCAGCATAAGCACATGACGACCTAGGTGCCATCAATGAAGTTATTCAGATTACTGTTCATACACCGGATACTAGAAGCTTCTATTGGGGTGCCTCAAATTATACCTCAGAAAAATACTACAAATTCATCTTTGATAGCTTACCTGAAGATACCTCTCTGAAATCCATTTGGAAGTCCAAATGCCTACCCAAGTTCCGGGTCTTTGCCTGGCTACTTTTCAGGGATAGACTAAACACCAAAGAGCTCATGCACCGGAAGCATTGGGCTGTAACAGGAGCTGGCAATTGTGTATTGTGCAACACAAATTCAATAGAAACAAGAGACCACCTTTTCTTTTATTGCCTCTATGCTCAAGCATGCTGGGACAAAATTTAGATAAGATGGGACTACAGTCGCCCTATACCTGACAGAGTTGATCATGCCAGATCGAATTTTCAATGTCACTGCTTCATGGAAATCTTCGTTTGCGCGGCTTGGAATATTTGGAAAGATAGAAATGATATCATTTTCATAAACCAAGTAGTTAGAGTTGTGAGGTGGCGAGTGCGTTTCATAACCGACTTGGATATTCACAACTACAGAGTCAAAGCAGATCGTGTGCAGCCGCTGCTAGATTGGATAACTTCATGTCCTCACTGATTTCCCCTTTGTATCTTTTTAGTTCCTTCCACTTCTTCCCGCCCTGATGTAAACCTCCCTTTTATTCCTTTACCACTCCTCTGTAAATATCCATTCATTAATCAAAATTATACCGTAGGGCTTCCCCTACGGTTTTATAGTAAAAAAACGGTGTATAGACATCGTCCGGGCTTCGGTCCAGTAAAGCAGCGGAAGAAGAAGGACTCGGACCGGAAATCCAGCAGCGCGATGGCGTCCGGCACGTGGAGTTTCCTCTAACTCGCGGGCACGGCTCCAAACATGGGAGCTAGGCTAGAGAGGAGAGGAATGGGAAAGAGGGATGAATAAGCCAAGGGGTCCAGGGGGTTTATATAGACGGAGGGGTAGGTGGCCGTCGGCCCCTAGGAAACCGTAGGGCGCCACCCGCCCCCTTTAGCCGGCGCCGGCCCTAGAGGACACCCTAGGCGCCGGGCGCCTAGGCCTGGACGCCGCCCCCCAATAGGCTGCCATCTGGTGGCCCATTAGGGGTTACGTCTTTTTCTTGTTTAATTATTAATTAATTATCTTTTAATATTTAATTACTTCAATTAAATACTAAACACATTAATTAACAATCCCTTGGCATAATTCTTTCACCAGAACCTTTCCGATAAAGTCTGAAACCTTTCCGATGTCTCCGGAACACTTCCAATATTACTCAGAACATTTCCGGTTAACTCCATATAATTTCCATTAATTCTGAATTGATCCATAAGCGTCGTATACCCTTAAGTGTGACCCTATGGGTCGGGGAATACTTCAGATATGATTGAGACACCTCTCCAATCAATGATCAACAATCAGCTCTGGAAAGCCGTGCTGATCCCTGTGCATTCCACAAAACTCTTTGTTGATCCATAAACATCATATCCCATTCCCTTCGTTTAGTGATACTAGATCTTTGTCCGAGGTTAGATCACTGATATCTCCATATCGTGTTCACCCTCATTACCGACAAGTCTGTTTACTCGTTCTCATAGCATTGCATCCTCCGTGACCTAGTCACATGCTTGCAAGCTTCATAGATGCAAATGTCACCGAGTGGGCCTGGAGTATCAATCCATCACGCGGATGGACAAATCCTGCTCTTGGTGCACACGCCTCAACATACACCATTGGCATACCCAAAAGACATCTTTTTAGTCATCCGGTTAAGGTAATGACGGTTGATGCAATCAAAGCAGCCTCCAGATGTAGTGATTAAATGTGACCTCACACTTTACAGATTAGGTTACTTTGTTTCTTAGTTAATTGCAATATTGAAACTTTATAGTGACTGATCTCATTGCAATTCTAGTGTTGGGTGTATATCCATCATGTCCATACATGACCTCATTGTTATTGACGTAATTGCCCATGATCAGGAAACCTTGATCATCAGATGACACATGAGCTAGTTCAAATAAAGGCTACTAGGGACATGTTTGTTATATGCCACACGTGTACTAATGTTTCCGCTTAATACAGTTATAGCATGACATATAATATATTATAAACAAATGAGATACGACAATAAAATACACTTTATTATTTGCCTCTAGGGCATATCTCCTTCAGTCTCCCACTTGCACTGGAGTACAAATAAACTAGTTTACAATTGGTAATGATCTAACACCCATTGAATGTCGGTGCGGATCAAACTTAGCCTATGGAAGAGGCTTCGTCAAAGGGTCCGCTATACTCAGATCCGTGTGTACTTTGCAAACTCTAACTTTACCATCCTTTACATAATCTCTTATGACATGGTAATGTTGTAGTATATGTTTGACTACGGAGTGATCTCTAAGGTCCTTGGTGTTGGCGATGACGGCCGTGTTATCACATAAGATATTTAGAAGGTCGTCGATACTAGGAAACACCCCAAGCTTGATGACGAACTTGTGTTGCCAAACTCCTTCACTTGCCGCTTCAGAGGCGACCATACTCCGAATCCATAGTAGATTGAGCCACGAGCCCTTGCTTGTAGCTTCTCCAGCTCACCACACCCCCATTTGACATAAACACATATCCAGTTTGAGACTTTGAATTGTCTGGGTCAGTGTCAAAGCTAGCATCAACATAACCCTTTACGCCGAGCTCTTCTTTACATCCTCCAAAGACCGAAACCATATCTTTTGTATTCCTAAGATACTTAAGCATACCTTTGACTACATTCCAATGACTCATTCCTGGGTTACTTTGATAATGGCTCGTCAAACTAAGAGCCAATGCTACATCTAGCCAAGTACTTAGCATAGCATACATGATGGAGCCTATGGGAGAGACATAGGGGATGTTTGCCATCTCACTCTTCTCCTTTTCTGTTGCTGGACATTGAGTCACACTCAACGTCACACCTGTCATGATAGGCAAGAATCCTCTCTTGGAATCTTCCATTCTGAACCTCTTCAGAACCTTTATCAAGGTAAGTACTCTGACTTAACGCTAATAGGTGCCTTGATCTATCTCTATAGATCTTAATGCCTAATACATATACAGCTTCACCCATATCTTTCATTGAAAATTTACTATTCAAATATTCTTTCACACTATTCAGCATTTGCACATCATTCCCTATCAGTTATATGTCATCCACATATAGTAATAGGAATGAAACTGAGCTCCCACTAATCTTCTTGTAAATGTAGGACTCTTCGGTATTTTGGACAAATCCAAAACCTTTGATGATTTCATCAAAATGAAGATTCTAGCTCCGAGATGCTTGCTTTAGTCCATAAATGGACCTTTGAAGCTTGCATACTTTAGTAGCATCCTTAGGATCAACAAAACCCTATGGTTGTACCATGTACAATTCCTCCTCAATGTTGCCATTAAGAAAGGCGTTTTTGACGTTCATTAACCATATCTCATAATCAAAATAAGCAGCAATAGCTAACAGAACCCGACTAGACTTTAGCATCGCTACGGGAGAGAATGTCTCATCATAGTCAACTCTTTGAATCTGTCGAAACCCTTTCACGACAAGTCAAGCCTTGTAGACGGTTAAATTATTTTCTGCATCAATCTTTTTCTTATAGATCCATTTATTCTCAACGGCCTTGCGGGCGCTGAGAATATCTACCAAGGTCCACACTTGGTTGTCATACATAGACCTTATTTCGGATTTCATGGCTTCTAGCCATTTCTCAGACTCACGGCCTTCCATCGCTTTCATGTAGGTTGCAGGTTCGTCATGGTCAACTAACATGACAGATAATACATGATTCCCAAACCACTCAGGGGATTTGCAGAGTCGTGGAGACCTGCGTTCAGTTTGCTTAATGAGTTCTCCATGATTTTTATCAGGCGCCCTTCTTCCTCTTTGATAGAGGGTGCATTAGGAACTGCTTCCGTTACGCTACTCGGTATTTCGAGTGAGGGGTCAACGATCTCGTTTAGCTCAAGTTTCCTCCCACTTACACCTTTAGTGAGAAACTCTTTCTCGAGAAAGGTTCCAGCCTTGGCAACAAAAGGTTTGCCTTCGGCCGGATGGTAGAAGGTGTATCCATTGGTTTCCCTTGGATATCCTACAAAGATGCATTTCTCCGACTTAGACTCGAGTTTGTCAGGCTGTAACTTCTTTACATATGCCTCACATCCCCAAATCTTAAGAAACGGCAATGTAGGCTTCTTGCCATACCATAGCTCGTATGGTGTTGTCTCCACATACTTGGATGGCGCCCTATTTAGAATGAATACAACAGTTTCTAACATATAATCCTAGAATGATATTGACAAGTCGGACAGAGACATCATGGACCGCACACTATCGAGCAAAGTGCGGTTACTCAAAGCTGAAATACTCGCCCTCTCGATCAGAACGAAGGTGCTTGACACTATGCCAAAAAGGCCTAGCAGTGATGGTCGTGTTTTCCCGTACACTGACAATCGAGGCGCCCGTCGCCGATTTGCAGCCACTGGTAATGTGTACCGCCGACGGGCAGTCATGTATAAGCACTTGGTGGTGACGCCGGGATAAAATTTGTTCTGTTGGCGGTGAAAGGACACGGATGTCGCCTAGAGGGGGGTGAATAGGAACTTTTACGAGTGGTTTGACAAATACGGAATAAAACTAATGTTTAATTTGCCAAGCATACAAAACCTAGGAAGACTAGGCTCACCTATGTGCACTAACAACTTATTCTAAACAAGATAAGCAACTATGTGATAGCAAGATATATATGACTTCAAGCACGATGGCTATCACAAGGTAAATGGCATAAGTAAAGGAGCTCAGGTATAGAGATAACCGAGGGACGCAGAGACAACGATATATCCCGAAGTTCACACCCTTGCGGGTGCTAATCTCCGTTGGAGCGGTGTGGAGGCACAAGGCTCCCCAAACGCCACGGAGGCTCACCGTAATCTCCTTGAGTCCTCCCACCAAGATGGAAGACCCGGTCCACTATGGGACCCTTGAGGGCGGTCACCGAACCCGCACAAAGCTTGGGGCAACTCCACAACTTAATTGGAGGCTCCCAAATCCACAAAGCCACTAAGATTGGGGCACACTCCACAACTCAATTGGAGGCTCCCAATAATCGCCATGGAGGCACCACAAAGCTTGGAAAGATCTCCACAACCTAATTGGAGCTCCCCAAGAAATCCACTAAGCCGTCTAGGGTTCCAAGAACCCAAGAGGAAATAATCTTCTTGCTTTCACTTCCACAAAATCTTCGAGGATAACTCAAACCGATGCAATGGCAAGAACACAAGTGCTCAAGTCCTTCACACTTAAATCCTACCAAAGCAACTAATGCTATGGAGAGATATGAGAGGAAGAACAAAAGGAGGAAATCACAGAGAACTCCAAGATCTAGATCCAATAGGTTTCCCTCACAAAGAGGAGAAAGTGATTGGTGGAAATGTAGATCTAGATCTCCTCTCTCTTTTCCCTCAAAAGATTCAAGAAGCATGGGAGGAATGGAGGAGGGAGGGCAAGCTTTCAAAGTCAACAATGGAGGAGAGAGAAACCCAAAATGTAGCTGGCTCAAGGAGGAAGAAGGGGTATTTATAGGTGGGTGGAAATTTGACCGTTGGAAGAAGCTCGAATGGGATTTCGGCCATAAGTTCGGCAGGACCAAACTACAGGCCGGACGATTCGAAGCGAGGCCCGACGGGATTGGACTGCAGGCAAAAGTTTTGGCGACCTTCGAATGGTTTGGCCTGGCGCCAATTATCTGCTCTGGAACGTGGTTCGGCACGCCGCTGGATTTTCCGGCCTGGAGCCTAACAGTTCGGCCAGCAAGAATCGTCAACACGAAAACGGTGATAATTTTTGCATCCGGACTCCATTTTTGATGATCTTGGGCTCGTTGGAATCACCAAAACGAGCTCTACAACTTCATTTGTAGAAACATAATAGTACAACAAAGGAGGATGAAACCAAAGGATAAAAGGTTTGACTTAGCTATAACGATAAACCGGTAAAACCTCCAAACACCAAAAACGCAATAAGAGTTTCATGCGAACTCTGTTTTTGATGAGCTAGAGATTGTCATGGAAATAACACAAGATATAGAACCTCACATGGATAAAATAGAAATAGCAACCAAGAAAGATGATGCCAAGTATGCAAAGGTTTGAGCTCACTCCAGACGATACGATTAAGTTACTCACTCGAGAGCCCCTCTTGATAGTACGGCTACTGATCCTATAACCCGGTCTCACAACTGACACCATGAGACCGATAAGAAAGAAACCCTATCAATATCATACCTTTGCCTTGAGCATTCCACTTGAGGAGGATAATGACGAGCTTGATCTTCTCAAGTTGGACCACCTTTCTTGATTGAGCTTGCTCGGTGAAGTCTTGCGGATTGCTCCCCCATACTCTACTATGGGAGAGACTCTCTTTAAGTATATCTTCGCATATCCATGAACACAATAGATGGCAACCTTCAAGCATATGCTATCTTCTCACTACTGCAGAATAGCTTATAGCCTCCACCATATCAGTGACAGGCAAAAGCGTGCACGTCGCTGGTAACATTACCAGTGACGAGCAGAATTATGCCCATCACTGGTAAAGGTTGCAAGGCGGCATCTAAACATGACCAGTGATGGGCGATTATACTTGTCTGTCACTAGTAATACTAGTGATAGGTTTCTATTCTTGCCCGTCGCTGGATGTTCGTATTACCAATGACAGAATTGTTAAAATACCCATCACTGGTAACATCCTACTTCTATATAAGCGACCACAAGAGCCAAACCGTGTAGTCATGAGAAGAGGAAAACTGAGTATCATCAGGGTGAATGGTGTCGTTGATGAAGAGTATTATGAACAAGATATGGATGAAGATGACGAAGCTACGGAAGAGTTCAAACCTAACTAATGATGTAAGATGTTATGAATTTTCCTATAATTTCATAATTTTTCATGTTTTCTCTAAGTTGAATGGATGAAATTTGCATACAGTCATACTACCAGAAACTGGAATATTTCTTTGTGCGTAGAGATTTTTCAATCGGCCGAGCAACAATCCTACGGCGAAATCATTTTACACTGTCAGTGTCAGCCAGCATCTACATACTGCCAGTTTTCTGTGCGCTGCGCTGCCTCATGACCGATGGTAGTATTCAGCTACGCGTCCAACCCACCGCCAAAAGATTTCAGCTATGCGCGTTGTGAAATATCGCGACCCGCCGCTTTAGCTTCTTTTCGCGCCTGTTGTCACACCCAACCATCCAAAAGAAATCCCAAATCTTTAAGCCAAAATAAGAACACCCGTATACAACGGCAAGCCCTAGCTGTAAAATTTCCCCAAATCCTCAACCTTAGTCCCAATCCCTCGCCGCCTCTGAGGCTCTGAGCTCTCGTCTGACCCTGTGCTCTATTTTCCCGGAGACACCGAGCACCGTCCCGCCGCATGCACTTCATCACTCACCGCCTATTCCCCATCCTGGTGCCAGTCCAATCGTAGCCTAAATCGTCCAGGAAATCTGGCTGTGATACCAGGTTTGGGAGATGCAGCCCCGACAATGGAGATGCCACAGATTTGACGGCAAGGAACCTGGCTGCCGCACGCGCAGATCTGGTCGCCCCCATCGGTTCCAAGGTATATTTTGCTACGTCTTTTCTTAGTCTGTCGTATTTTCCTAGTTTGATGCTTTGGAACCTTGAATTTAGATACCTTTAAGCCCCGATTTGAGGCTTTTTTCCTAGATTTAGTTCATCTAGAACAGGAGTAAGATTTAATGTTCAGTATCCATAGTCCATCTATAAGAGAGGTGTAATATCCTGTCCAAGGTACGGTTTAGACTTTTATTTTGCTACCTGTCCCCAAATATATTCCCTGAATAATTCCATTCAATTTTTCTCCTGTATGCCAAGAACATCTGAATCTGCCTATATCGACAATGAAACTATACTAGGAAAATCCTTTAACCAGTAGTTGTTTTGTTATTTCGGTCTGAAGATTAATATTTCACTACTTATTTATTGAAACTAAACTATCCAGTAATCCTAACTATTCGTTCCTATTTATGTATGCCTCCAATTTTAAGCTCGTCTATTCTTCCTTTGCATATGATTTTCGATTTTCTTTTATTTCCTATGTTAGGATTGAAGAAGCATGATGAACTGTAGTGCAAGGACAGAGAATACCGTCAGTACAACAACTCTTGTTATCTCTCAGTTGCAAGAAATAATATCATGTCCTTGTCGGCCTGGATGATTTCCAACCCGAGGTACAGTTTCCTAGTGTCACACTATCAATCAACTCACTGCCTCGGTGATATCTTTTATGTGCAGCAGTGATTCATGTAACTATTTTCTGACTAGGGAACCCCTGAATAATTCAATTATGTTGGTTCTTACTATCATCTCTTGCAGTGCATGACAATGATGACTCGGCAACCAGTTATTTTTAGTAAAGGCATTAACTTAACTCCCTGTTTTTTCTGTTTTGCAATGAGCAATAATCCCTGCATCATTTGCCCTTAATAGAGTGAAATATAAATAATTTGGTGTTATGCATATTAGCTAGGTCAACTATGTGCTTATCTCATAGCATTATTCCGTCTCCATTGATTATTTTTCCATTCGAATTTTGTCCTATATATATTCTTAGGATTGAGAAAACAATGAGCAATTATAGCGCAAGGAGCCAAGGATAGAGAATACAGCTAGTACAACTTCGGTTATCTGTCAATGGCAAGAAACAGTATCATGTCCCTGTAAGTTGAAGACGTACAATTTCCTAGTGTCGAACAATCAATTAGCTCATGGCCTCAGTGATATCCTATTATATTTTATAATTTAATATGCAGAAGTGATTCATATAACTTCTATCTCAGAGGACATTATTCATAAGTTTGTTGTTAACTTTTATCTCATAGCGTCATTCTGTCCCAATTGATTATTTGTTGATCGTGTTAGCCAATCTGTAAATAATGAGTTTTGTTTGTGTTCTTTCATCACAGAACCAACTGGGTTGAAACTGCTATTGATGGATGTCAATTTTTCTGAAACTGATCTGCAGATCATCTCGAGATTCCATACTACTGTTTAACGAAGGTACATTTCCCCTATGCATCATTGGAGTATTATGCTTTGAGCTTAGCTTGCACATAACCATGTGCTTAGGTCGTCAGCTGTATGGCTTGTATAATATCCGAGAGAGTATCTTGGAATAAAGCATTACATTATTATTTCGAAAAATCTGGTGTCGAGTTGGATAACTCTTCTATGTTGAAAACAAGTTAGGTCTATGTCTAATTTAATTTTAGAAACTGAGATGCAAATCCTTAACAGAAATTACATGAATATGACAAACTTTCATAAAAAAACTAATTTCCATATCAATTACGCTGCTACCAGTATATGCGTGGAAGCAAAATTTCAGACAAATGACTCGTTAGTTCCATAAATGAAATTGTAAATTCTCAATTGTAATTACGTGATGTACATGCTGATCATATTCAGGTTCCGAAGATAAATCTTGCCGAGTGTGGGCCTTTGTGTTTGTTGCCATGACTGACAGTAAGTAAGGCTTTCTATCTATAATTCTTATAAAGCAAAACCCCACTAGAGAGTTATTTAATTTGTCTATCTCCACATGCAGTCTATCCACGTCATCCTATAATTAGGGACGTCCGATCTGCTCATCCATCCTTCCTTTTGTTTTGGTTGTCACGTGCAATCCAAAGTTGTCCCATTATAGACTCCCGTCAGGCGCCTCAGTTCCTCTTCTGATGTTGCTGCGAGTGCGCGACCTCCCGCTCAATGTAACATCCGTGGAGTTACTGTCGTCCACTCCATCTTTCTTTATTAGCAGCCTTTGCATGACTTCCTCCCTAATGCGACTGTCTCCTTCTACCTTTCCTTCATACCCGTCTCAAGCAGTCTCTAATTTCCCATGCACCGATTTTCCCCTAGTTGAGCTGTTGTGGAAGATATGAGAATGGATTCGGTTGTGGATGCCAGTCAGGTGAGAAGCACCACTACCGCCCACGTCACAAGGTGAGCTCCCTTCTGCCTGTTTTGATTCGAATTGATCTGTTGATATGGAGATGATCTGCAAGTCCTTTCTAGTTTTCTGCCACGATGTCCTCTGCCCATGGCGTCCATGTAGATGTGTTCATATATTTTCATTATCTGTTACTGCTTGAACTATGGTGTATGTTTTATCAAGTGGGCAGACGGTTTAAGTTTCACATGGATGATTTGACAATATTGCATCAAAATATCTCCACGTATTCCTCCCTTTCATTTTTATTATTCACTTTTAATCTTATTTCAGTTCTAAGTTGACACCTGCATGCGTTTATGTACCTGCTATGCAGTATACTACACATACTGATTAGGCCCTGCAAGCTTCAGAATGATATTCATTTACTTCATAAATTGATCAGTGCAAAGATTTTTTTTAGCGCAAGTTGCAGGGAAGGCTTCTGTACTGAATGCAACAAACAATACATCGATACTTTGGCTGAAGTGTAAACTGAATTTCAAAGAAGTTGGTAGGAGTAAGACTTACACCTCTTAGGTAATAACTGTTAATTATTTTTAAATTAGTTCCATGATATTCCCTCAGACAACAATATGCTGGGGCATTTGCTCCCATTTCGAAAAAAATATGCATACATTAAAATGCGTTGTTATGGACAAGAAATTAGGCTGGTGTCTTTGTTCTAAGTTTAACCACATTTCTTCACACTATTTGTTTCAAATTTAAGTTCATCTGAAAAGCTGGTACAAGTGAAATTTCATAACCATAAAATAGTACACTTTTAAGAAATTCCCACCGCAAAGCACGAGGTTTTCATCTAGTTCTATATACTTTTAAGGTCTGCAGCGTTCAGGTTATTAAATGCTCACCATGTTTACCTATGTATGATCTAATTTGTGTGCTGGTCTCTGAACTTGATTAATGGGTCTTGATTCTGCTGATTTTGTTTACTTCTCGGCATACACTCCATAGTATCTCTCATGGTATCCCGGCCTACAACAAAATAGTCTGCCAATACCGATGAGGATTATTAACCTCCAATGCTTAATAATAAAATAGTTACTGTGGCTGATATTTTCTTTGAACTAAAAAGATGAATTAAGTTGATGCATGTACGCACCAAAATCCTAAGTTAGTTCACCTGCGAACTATTCTAGTCGATGACCTTCTACCTGCTGTCTAATCATAGCAAGCACATATTTGCGAGTATAAAGCTTGACCACGCTAGAACACCAGAACAGAGTCAGCTGTAGCTAACCTTAACTATTAGGCTTGATTGGAACATAGAACATCTCCAGATCAATAGGCTACTTTCCGGATGTTAATTTTGGTGATGGTTGTGCTTTGGTAATTTTGTTGTATGTACCAAATTAGCATCTCAGTTTTCTCTTATAGTACCCAGACTTTTTGTTATCATACTTGGTAGCAACAAAATAATTTATTACTGAATAAGTGAAACTTTTCTATTTTTCACCCCTTGCAGATGACGGTTGAAAAGTTCAAGTTGGGTGGTGTTGTACGCATGCTGTGATGTGAGCTGATATGATACCAGGGTGCCGCTAAACGCATGCTGCTTTGCCACCTGAATCAGTAGCTACTTGCTCCGTGTCATCTTTTGTTTGGGATGCGATTTTCTAGGTAGCAGCTGGAGCCGATGAGTCTTAGGAAGTAGATGGTGGAAGCTTTGACGTTTCACAAGAGTTGGATAATGTGAATTTGAGGCATTGGTTCTGAAATAGTAGCAAACTTGTTTTGGATATTGTCCATTAATGTTAATTCGACTGTGTAGTACTTATGATTATATTTTGTTATGTATGATTGTCTATGATCATATTTTATTATCGTTCTTCATCAGCTTGGAAAGCATCAATTACTGGGTCTGTCAGCTTCTCTTCATGAATCCATGGAGTGCCACCATCACCATTATTGCATCCCTGGAGCCTGTTGCGAAGAGCTTGCAAAGCTGCCAAGGTTGCCTGAATAGAATAGGAGCTCCGCGTTCTTTACTAGCTATTCGTGCGTATCTGTGAGTAGATACATTGTACCCAGCTTTCTTAGCGACACAAACACATCTTTCAAACGAACCCGCTTTCTTGACTTTCTGCAAGAAATAGGCGCCCTTTCCTTAGATTGTTAGAGAGGAAGAACTGACACTAGTGGAATTGGTGGCTTCGGATTTGGAATCATTTTTGTCTATCTTTTCATCAAGTTCTTGTTTGATCTGCCGCTATTATCACAATATTCCTCCTTTTAGGGTTAATGCTATCAATGGTGAATCGATCATTCGCTATCCTTTTTTTTAGAAGAGCAAGTGCCATATTTTTTATCCCTAAAATATTTATATTTTTTATCCCTAAAATATTTACTAGTGACGTGCAAACTTCACAACTACTAAAGGGTCTGTCGCTGCTAAGATGTACTAATGACGAGCATGAACAAAGTTGCTGCTAAGATGTACTAATAACGAGCATGAACAAATGTCTGTCACTAGTAACTACATTACTAGTGACGGGCACTTGCCCGTCACTAGTAACTTGTTACCAGTGACAACATACTAGTGACGGGCACCTTGCCCGTCACTAATGGGTCTTTTGAGCCTGTCACTGGTAGGCTATTCTGCAGTAGTGTCTAGTTGCTCATCTTAAAATTGCGCTTTGACTTGATCAATCCTCGAGCCAATTCTTCTTCCTCTATAATAACAGTGTCTTGAAGATACACATGAGAGCTCACTCAATCTTATTCTTCAAGACACACTTGTTATAGGCTCAACCCCCTTATGACCAATCTTTGGATCACTCCTTGAATAACACCTTGGTCATCACATGATCTTCTTTATTTCTATCTCCATACAACTTTGAAACCAACAAATGGTTCAAGCACTGTCTATGGACAAGTCCTATAAATATAACTCAATGCAACCATTAGTCCATAGGGATTGTCATTAATTACCAAAACCACACATGGGGGCACATGCTCTTTAAATTTCCCCCATTTTGGTAATTGATGACAATCTATTTGAGAGGGTTTATACAATGAATTTAAAGAACTAAGATGGTTACACTAACATAAATTACTACAAAAGTATGTGATGCTAGTAGAACCATCATATATAGAGTAAACTCCCCCACAATCTATGCACGTGTGAATGAACTTGAATTTCATTGCATATTGACAAGGGTATAGATAATAGAGTCTGTCAGTTGAGTACCCCTGAGGCCCATTAAGCCAGGCCCAATTGTAATGCTAGTCGAAATACGAGTTCATGACGTATGTCGATATTGTAATTTGTATCAGATCCCTCCCGATCCTTGAGACCTGGCCACCTATATATAGGGGCCAGGAGAGGACGGTGAGGGACAGATTGAAAGCAAACCAAGTTTACTCTTACGTTTAATTTCGATACACACCTTGTTTGACTGATTTTACCTTCGAGTTCATCCGACGCCCTACTCCCCCGATCCTAAGTCCTTCATATTGGACATTTGTCGAGTTAACCCTCATCAATTGGCGCCGACCGTGGGAACTCTAGGCGTTGGAATCATGAATTCGACGGCTTTTTCGCCTTTGGCCAACAGCAACCCAGAAGTCGATGAAATCCAGATACCCTTCGGAACCATCGATTTTCAACCTCACCAGTCAAGTTTCACGCAAGTATTCGAGAGCATGGATCAAGATATGGATTTGACGATCGGAAGTTTAAACTTTCGCGTCGGATCACTAGGTTTGATTCGCCTTTCAGATCCGGCAAAACCAAGTCCGTCGGCAAGCGAGTCCAAGACAATAGTAATGTCAGAATCATCAGAAGGCTCTTCCAGTGAGGTAAACTCGCCGGTCAGCTTCACAGAAGCAGAAGAAAGAAAAACCGCAGAAAGCGATGAAACCATGGAGAATTTCGACTTAGAAGTTCAACTTGAAGATCTCATGATCTAAAGGAAATATGCCCTAGAGGCAATAATAATAATATTGTTATTATCATATTTCTTGTTCATGATAATGTTTATACTCCATGCTAGAATTGTATTAAGCGGAAACATTAATACTTGTGTGGTTTATAAACAACACTATGTCCCTAGTATGCCTCTACTAGACTAGCTCATTGATTAATGATGGTTAAGGTTTCCTAACCATAGACATGAGTTGTCGATTAATAATGAGGTCATGTCATTAGAAGAATGATGTGATGGACAGACCCAATATATGCAAAGCAATTAGGTCGTGTCATTGTGTTCACAATTGCGTAGCTTTTCCTATGTCAGTATCCTATTCCTTAGACCATGAGATAATGCCACTCCCTGGTACCGGAAGAGAGCTTTGAGGTCATCAAACGTCACTCTATGAGAGAGTGATCATAAAGGTGTCTCTCAGGTAATCGGAAAGTACTTGTTGGGTTGCATGTATCGAGATGGGATTTGTCCCTCCCATGTCGGAGAGATATACTCCGGGCCCACTCGGTAATCAATATCATACACCGTTTGCAAACACGTGATTAATGAGTTTAATCACAAGGTGATATTGGATTACGGAACGAGTAAAGAGTACTTGCTGCGAACGAGATTGAACTAGGTATGGCGATACCGACGATCGAATCTCGGGCGAGTAAAATATCGCGAGACAAAGGAATTTGTATACGGGATTATTTGAATCCTGACATCGTGGTTCACCGATAATGATCTTCGTTGAATATGTGGGAGTCAATATGGATTTCCAGATCCCGCTATTGATTATTGATGGTGATCATGTCTGCACATTCTCGAACCCGTAGGGTCACACACTTAACGCTCATCGACGCTAGGGTAGTTTTGGGATTTTTGGAAACTATTTCAGAGAGTAACGGAATTGTTCCGGGAAAAGGATTAATGATTTATTAATTAATTGAATTAATAAATGTTAATACATATATTTATTTAGTAGAAATAAATAAGGGCTAAAAGTTAGTCCATAGAAAGTTTTTACTAATGGACTAGTTCAATAGCCCATTTAGACAAACTGCTAAAAAGAAAAAGGAAAAAGAAAAAGAAAAAAAGGGAGCGGGGGGGGCACATGGGCCGGCCGGCTGGGCCGGCCGCTGCACCACAGCCCCGCGCCAGGCTCCCGCTGGCTGGGCTGGCAGGCCGACCAGCCCCGCGCCCTGCGCGGCTTGCACTGGCGGCTGCTCACCAGGCCGGCTGGGCCGTTTGGCCGCGCCAGGCAAGGCCTCCGCGCCCAGGCCGCAGCGTTCGGCCGCTCGTGGCCTCAGCCGATCGATAGGATCGATCGATCGCTGAGCGTGAGCGCGAGGAGCCAGCTCCTGTGTGACGTGCGGAACGGTTTTTGGAAATCGTAACTTGCTTTTGAAGGCATCGGTTCGACTGACTTGCAAATCAAGTTTTTGTCCTCGCGACCGTCTATAAAAAGAGGAGGACGGCCGGCTAAGGTTTGACCTAATACCGAAAATTGTTTCAGCCGGCTCCGTCTCTGTCTTTTGTAGTATTTTCTAGCTCTAGTTTGACTAGATCTTTAGTCTTTCTTCTTCCACCTCGCGCGCGTAGGCGAAGCCCTGCCCGCAGATACTCTCCACCATAAGCACCACGCCGTCGTGCTGCTGATCCCATCTACCATTCCACCGTGCCTTGCTGGATCGAGGAGGAGGAGTCGTCGCTGCGCTGTACATGTGCAACGCTCGGAGGCGCCGCCCGTTGTGGCGCTTGGATCGGATCGGATCGCGAAGAGGAGATGCTAGTACGACTACGCCGACCACGTTCATACGAACGTTTCCGCTGTGCGATCTACAAGGGTATGTAGATCTAATCTCTCCCGCTCGTTGTTTTGCATCTCGTAGATCAGATCTTGGCTGTTCCTTTTCGTTATCGTAGGAAAATTTTTGTTTTCTATGCTGCGGAACCCTTCAGTGGTATCAGAGCGAGATCTATGCGTAGATGTTTTACACGAGTAAAACGCAACCATGTTGTTGCGGGCGTTGATGTTTTCTGTTGCAAACCTCTATGCTGTGTATTTCTTATGGCGCGGCATAGTGAGATCGAAGCGGTCCAGGCCAACTTTACGCGACCTCGTTCGCGAGACCGGCTCCGCACTTGACGTGTGGCTTGTTCCACACATGCGGCTGGTGGATGCCAGTTTCTCTCACTATAGTAGTCATGGGATCTACAACGGATGTTGGCAACCATAATATCACCGTTGTGGCTTTGCGTAGGTAAGAACCGTTCTTATGCGTAGCTCCCATAAGCCACGTAAAACATGCAATCAACAAATTAGAGGCGTCTAACTTGTTTTTGCAGGGAGTGTTTGTGATATGGTATTGCCACAAGATATGATGTGTATGATATATGTGATGTATGCGATGATCATGTTTTGTAATGTTTCACGACTTGCATGTCGATGAGTTCACAACCGGCAGGAGCCATATGGTTGTCTTTATAATTTTGTATGACCTGCGTGTCAACTTCTTATACGCCATGTAATAGCTTTACTTTATCGCTAAGTAGTTAGCAATAGTTGTAGTTGCTATTCGTGGTGGAGACAATCATGGTGGAGTGATGGAGATCATGCCAGCACGCACGAGATGGAGATCAATGCGCGAAGATTGGCTATACCATGTCACATATTGTATATGCATGTGATGTTTATTCTTTATGTATGCATCTTATTCTGCTTTGATCGTGACGGTAGCATTATAAGATGATCCCTCACACTTAATTTCAAGATAAAATGTGTTCTCCCCTCGTATGCACCGTTGTGAAAGATCGTCGTTTTGAAGCATCACGTGATGATCGGGTGCTATAAACTCTACGTTCACATACAACGGGTGTATGCCAGATTTACACATGCAAAAATACTTGGGTTAAACTTGACGAGCCTAGCATGTACAGACATGGCCTCGGAACACACGGACCGAAAGGTCAAGCATGGGTCATATGGATGATATGATCAACATGTTGATGTTCACCATTAAAGCTACATCATCTCATGTGATGATCGGTCTTGGTGTAGTGAATTTGGATCATGCTTCACTAAACAACTTCGAGGGATGTTGAATTTAGTGGGAGTTCATTAGTAATTCGATTAACTTGAACTAATTATCATGAACTAAATCTTAGTGTATTTGCATAAGTCATTGTAGTCTTTGGCAACCATTTTCCACCGACACTTAGTTTTAATTGAGTTAAAAGAACTATAGAATTTTGGATAATTACTTTTCGGACTAGTGCAGTTTAGTTAAAATGTCAAGCTCAAAGATTAAGTCCTATTGCAAACTTTAGCAAACCTCGCTTGCTCCATACGATTTAATAAGTTGTATTAATCAAAGAGCAACAATTCAAGTTTATTTTCGAAAGATCATACATTTGCCTTCATGAGAAATTGATCTTCAAAATTGTTTGAGAATCAAAGTGATCTTGGAGCTGAAAGAATTGTTTCAGAAACAAACAAGAGTTAAAAGATATTTGATGTCTAAAACTTTGATTGTTTGCAAAATGATTAAGTATAATTTAGTAAAAGAACATATGCTCATATTGTATGAATATATGCAAAGATTGAAGACGCTTGGCGTCCCGATCACCCAAAAGTTTGGGAACTAATATTATACTTGCATTCATCCTTATGAGCTATAGTAGTTTCATCATGAAGTTGTCATGATAAGATGGATGAAAAGGTATCGGCTAAGTTGTTTTGCCATACCAAAAGAATGCTAAAGAATGGAATCTAGAAGAACGCCAATTATATGATGATGGCGATCCACCTCAAAGTGTAAAATCTAAAGCTATTAGTATTTGACTAACACGCTTTGGACTATATGTCAAATGATTGACGCCACTATTGATGTTGATAAAGTCTTCTAATAGAGAGGAAATGCTAAATAGGATCTGCAAAATTTTTGGTACAAAAGGAAAAGACTGGAATTGTCCAGCTCGGGTATATAAATGATATACACGTTATAGATGTATTCTTTGCTTGTTAACAATGTAATTCTTGGGTATTCGATACTGATTTGTTGGTATGAAATGTCATACAAAGCAACACAATGCAAGAACTACAATGGCCTAAATAACTTGCAAAAGAATGTGGTGACAATGCACATCGAGAAACAAATAAAAGTGTTATTGTGTTTCCGTCGGCATCAAACCTAACCTTGAAGATTTATTATGAACTAAATAATTATTATCTTGTTCTGTTATTATGAGAACAATTGTTGTTCATGTTATTACCGTCTTCCATAATCGATGGATAGATTATTATAAATCCTTTTGGTAAAATAGACATCTATAACACTGATGCTAAAGGTCGCAAGACAAAATGAATTTCACTTAAATTTGAAGCACCGCTGTTTAAGTCATAATGAAAAAAAAACATGAAAGAAATTCCATGTTGATGGATTTTTGAGTCATCTAATTTTTGAATTGATTGACGCTTGTGAGATTTTTCCTAAAGATGATTAAACTCTGTTCATGGGCCATGGACAGAACAAGCGACTAACTAAATGGAGATCATACATGTTGATGTATGTAGTCCATGATGTGAAGTCGATCACGGTGTATTTTCTATTTCATCAATGAATCGAATAGATGTATGGTATATCTACTTGATGAGATAGAAGTATGAAATGATTGAAATTGTTCAATTTATGAAGTGAAAAATTATTGTAACAAGAAAATTCAAGTATTTATGATTGGATCATAATAGAGCGTATTTGAGTTACAAGTTTAGCAAACATCTAAGAGTTAGGGGAATTGTTCCACAAACTTGCATCGTTATAAACACCATATGAGTATGGAGTTTTCGATGGATGTAATCAAACCTTGTTTGACATGGTTAGATCAATGATGAAATAAACTGCCAATATAATTTGTGGATTATGCTTTAGAGACTACCGCTTTTCACTGAATAGAGTGCCATCATAATCCACTGAAATGACACTATACGAGTTATAATTGTCTTTTCTTAAATTTTGGTATGCAAGGCATATGTGTAAAATGTTTACAACCAAAATCGGATTAGTAAGTCTTTGTAGGTTATCCCAAAGAATGTTGATGGGCATTCCTTCTACTATGAACCCAAGCACAAAGTGATTGACGCTAAAAGGTGAACTTCTTATGAAGGAGTTTTTCGCAAAAGGTTTAAGTGGAAGGAAAATAGAACTTGATGAGGTTATTGAACCTAAGAAAGATGATCAGAGTAGCTCAGCACCAGAAAATGTTCTGGAAGCGGCAACTGCATTCATGGATCACGCGTCTACAATGTGTTGTAGGTACGGCATCGAAGTTCCTATTTAACCAAGTTGGTCGTAATCAAATAGAATGATTTGAGGACGAGATATTATTGGATAAGAGTAACCGACAATATACAAAGAAGTGGTGATGGGCCCTGACTTCGTCATATAGATCATTCTAGCAACAATTACATATTGAGATGTGATAGTTGAATAAATAAAACAACATTCCTCTACCGGAATGCACACCAAGGACGTGTACCTGACACGACCCAATGGGTTTTGTTGATTCAAAGGTTGCTAGATATGTATGCAAATTTCTATGGTAGAAGTAAGCATAGCGAAGTTGGAATCTTCAATGATGAAAATGTTAAAGAGTTTAATTTCATCAAGATATTTGAAGATGCTTGTATTACAAGAAAGTCAGTGGGAGCGCTCAGACATATTTCTAATACTTTATGTGGACGACATATCGTTTATTAGAAATA
The DNA here is from genome assembly GCA_007115705.1 of Dactylis glomerata. Classification (NCBI taxonomy): domain Eukaryota; kingdom Viridiplantae; phylum Streptophyta; class Magnoliopsida; order Poales; family Poaceae; genus Dactylis; species Dactylis glomerata. The sequence continues at coordinate 1,263,348 of QXEO01000436.1, read as the reverse complement.
ATGTGTTTTTCCTTGATATGTTAAGTTTTCATTAAAATTAGATTTTTTTTATGAAAGACTTAGGCAAAACTAGAGTATTGAGCATCAATGTCTATACAGATAGATTGAGGCACTAATATAGTTTTGCCAGAGTACATAGATGAAATATTGAATTTGTTCAATATGGAAACAATAAGAACGGTTCTTGTTGCATGGAAGAGGTTGGAGCAAGAATCAACTGTTTTGACACTTGATGACTGAAACCACAAGAATGATCTTGTCAATCTTGTACACCATGATATGTAGATCCAGATATGTCCGATGCTCTAAAAGGTTACGAGCATTCATATGATGATCGTTGGACAATAGTAAAAATATTCTTATGTACTTTTGAAGAAGTAAGAATATGTTCTGTATGCAGAAGTGACAAATAGCTCATTGCAATGTGTTACATTGGCTTTGTCACATATACAGGTAAAATTTAATCTCAATTTTAGGCTATTTGTTTTGAGTTATAAGGTGGCACAATAAGATGGAAGAAAGTTCCATGATAACTTGGATGAGTTTCAAAGTTAGACATTGTGACGGATACTTCAACGAAGGCTTAGTATAATTGCTCGAGAAGCAGCAAGAGAACTAAGTGTAGTTCCAAGTGTGCTAGTACCATGTAGTTCTATTGTATGACAATAGTGACAACATAGTCTCGGCCAAGAAACAAAAGGTCTCACCAGAAGACCAAGTTTATACGATGCCATCTCATACAAGATGAGCAATGCGTGCTGACGCAAAAGAATTTGCAAATACAAACGGACCTGAAAGTGTCAGACCCGTAGATAAGGTTTACCACGTGCAACGCGCATGAACAACACCGGAATGCCATAGGTGTTAAAGGCGCAAGTATGACTAGATTATTGACTCTAGTGCAAGTGGGAGACTGAAGGAAATATGCCCTAGAGGCAATAATAATAATATTGTTATTATCATATTTCTTGTTCATGATAATGTTTATACTCCATGCTAGAATTGTATTAAGCGGAAACATTAATACTTGTGTGGTTTATAAACAACACTATGTCCCTAGTACGCCTCTACTAGACTAGCTCATTGATTAATGATGGTTAAGGTTTCCTAACCATAGACATGAGTTGTCGATTAATAATGAGGTCATGTCATTAGAAGAATGATGTGATGGACATACCCAATATATGCAAAGCAATTAGGTCGTGTCATTGTGTTCACAATTGCGTAGCTTTTCCTATGTCAGTATCCTATTCCTTAGACCATGAGATAATGCCACTCCCTGGTACCGGAAGAGAGCTTTGAGGTCATCAAACGTCACTCTATGAGAGAGTGATCATAAAGGTGTCTCTCAGGTAATCGGAAAGTACTTGTTGGGTTGCATGTATCGAGATGGGATTTGTCCCTCCCATGTCGGAGAGATATACTCTGGGCCCACTCGGTAATCAATATCATACACCGTTTGCAAACACGTGATTAATGAGTTTAATCACAGGGTGATATTGGATTACGGAACGAGTAAAGAGTACTTGCTGCGAACGAGATTGAACTAGGTATGGCGATACCGACGATCGAATCTCGGGCGAGTAAAATATCGCGAGACAAAGGAATTTGTATACGGGATTATTTGAATCCTGACATCGTGGTTCACCGATAATGATCTTCGTTGAATATGTGGGAGTCAATATGGATTTCTAGATCCCGCTATTGATTATTGATGGTGATCATGTCTGCACATTCTCGAACCCGTAGGGTCACACACTTAACGCTCATCGACGCTAGGGTAGTTTTGGGATTTTTGGAAACTGTTTCAGAGAGTAACGGAATTGTTCCGGGAAAAGGATTAATGATTTATTAATTAATTGAATTAATAAATGTTAATACATATATTTATTTAGTAGAAATAAATAAGGGCTAAAAGTTAGTCCATAGAAAGTTTTTACTAATGGACTAGTTCAATAGCCCATTTAGACAAACTGCTAAAAAGAAAAAGGAAAAAGAAAAAGAAAAAAAAGGGAGCGGGGGGGGGGGGCACATGGGCCGGCCGGCTGGGCCGGCCGCTGCACCACAGCCCCGCGCTAGGCTCCCGCTGGCTGGGCCGGCAGGCCGACCAGCCCCGCGCCCTGCGCGGCTTGCACTGGCGGCTGCTCACCAGGCCGGCTGGGCCGTTTGGCCGCGCCAGGCAAGGCCTCCGTGCCCAGGCCGCAGCGTTCGGCCGCTCGTGGCCTCAGCCGATCGATAGGATCGATCGATCGCTGAGCGTGAGCGCGAGGAGCCAGCTCTTGTGTGACGTGCGGAACGGGTTTTGGAAATCGTAACTTGCTTTTGAAGGCATCGGTTTGACTGACTTGCAAATCAAGTTTTTGTCCTCGCGACCGTCTATAAAAAGAGGAGGACGGCCGGCTAAGGTTTGACCTAATACCGAAAATTGTTTCAGCCGGCTCCGTCTCTGTCTTTTGTAGTATTTTCTAGCTCTAGTTTGACTAGATCTTTAGTCTTTCTTCTTCCACCTCGCGCGCGTAGGCGAAGCCCTGCCCGCAGATACTCTCCACCATAAGCACCACGCCGTCGTGCTGCTGATCCCATCTACCACTCCACCGTGCCTTGCTAGATCGAGGAGGAGGAGTCGTCGCTGCGCTGTACGTGTGCAACGCTCGGAGGCGCCGCCCGTTGTGGCGCTTGGATCGGATCGGATCGCGAAGAGGAGATGCTAGTACGACTACGCCGACCACGTTCATACGAACGTTTCCGCTGTGCGATCTACAAGGGTATGTAGATCTAATCTCTCCCGCTCGTTGTTTTGCATCTCGTAGATCAGATCTTGGCTGTTCCTTTTCGTTATCGTAGGAAATTTTTTGTTTTCTATGCTGCGGAACCCTTCATGATCTGCCATGACAATACTTCAGACAAATCAACAGACACCTGGAAGACAGGGTTAGAGCTTCATGAGGATGACAGTTCAGTCTTCTCAAGCTTCAACAGTAAGTTCGACAATCACTACCAAGTACTCGCCATTATAGGAGACAACTCAGAAGAGCTCGACGAAAACAACAATCCAGTGATCAACCCAGCAAACGTAAATAGAGGAGCGAATTATTTAGCAGAAGGAGAAACTACAGATTCCCTCGCAACTAGGGAGAAAGTTCGACTATCAGTCGACGAGTGGAGAACAATCAAGACAGCCGTGGAGCACGGCATGCCAATACCAACAAACGCCAGCAAGAATATGCTTTTGGGGTACCACTACGCCTTAAGACAGCAATCGAAGCAACTAGCAAAGGAGAGGATTGAAATACAGAAGAGAAAAGACTCAGCCATTGCAGCAAGCGATGCTGCTCGCAGAGCACATAGCGATGCATCATACACAAACAACAAAAGGCATCATCGACATGGATCAAGGTTCGAAAACCTCAATTACTCAGAAAGGCAAAGCCTCTCCAAAAACCTCGACTCGTCTTTCTTATCAGTCGACGAGCAAGGGAACATTATACCAAAAACACCCAAAGCAGCACTAGTGGCAGCTCAAGCGTACCTGCACACAACACGACCAAATCCAGGAGACCCAAGGGAACATATGCATCGAGCAGCACTACAAGGATTGAAGATGGTAGGCAACAAATTATCTGCAAAAGAAGAGAAGGCATATCACAACAAAGGAACCCATAAACCAAGATCACCACGCCGTCACAATAGTCCTCGGCACAAAAGCGACAGTCGACGATCTAGAACACCATCACCAAGGCGACACAGAAGCCCGAATTATGGAGGAACCCAAAGATCCAGGACTCTAAACAAAACATACGATTACGAAGATGACAAAAAAGAGATGGGGGCATCGTGCTTTTATTCACAGAGTTCGCACCATGCCAGTACCCAAGGGTTTCAAACTACCCCATGATCAGCAAAAATACGACGGATCTCAGGAGCCACAGTCATGGCTCTCGGATTATTTGCAAGCAGTAAAAATATTGGGAGGAATCAAGAAACAGCTATGCAAAGTTTGCAATTACACCTCACCGGCGCGACAAGGTCATGGTTGAGCAAATTAGAAAAAGAAACAATTGGAAGTTGGGAGGAGCTCACAAAGCAATTTACGAGCAACTTCAAGTCGACATATAAGCGGCCAGCGTCCATAGAAGAAGTCAAAGCTTGCGTACAACAACACAATGAGACATTAAGGGCATATATCCAAAGATGGAGCATCATCAAAAATTCAGCAGTCGAAGTCTCAGACGAAAGAGCAATAGATGCATTCATACTCGGATTGAGGCAAGGAGACCTAGTCGAAGAGATGGGCAGAATCTAGCCGAAAACAGTATCAGATTTAATGGATATAGCAAACAGATTTGCAGATGGAGAAGATGCGTGCAACAACAAACGGACACGATCGCCAGAGGATGATAGAGGAAACAGATATGGATGCCAAAGGAGGAGATCCCGCAATAACTACGGCTCTCACAGCCAAGTAGCCGCAGGGTACAAGGATAATAGCTACCAAGGGAACGACCGTAGAAGCTCGGGATATCGTAGCTACGGAAAAGAAGACTACAAAAAGCTTCAGACAAGAGAATCCAGAGAGTACAACCCATCACCAGAAGATATGCTAAACGGACCATGTCACATACACTCCGCGTTTGTTGATGGGAAACGAGTATCCAGGCACGCGATGAAAGATTGCACAATGTTCTTAAAACTACAGGAAGCAGCACTAAACAAGCAAGCCGAAGCAAAACGGCAAGAATACGAAGGAAATACAAGCAACGCACCTGCAAGTCAACAAGAAAACAATGGAGTTCCTCAAGGTCAAGACCAGCCGAACCAGGGACGCGATGACGACGGAGGATATGTTCCATCCAAAGGGCACATCACAACAATGATACAGCCTGTGCCAAAGTCGAACAAAGAGGAAAAAAGCATAACTCGCCAAGTTAACCTAGCAGTAACCTCGCCTCCAGCAACAACGGAATATCTACACTGGTCAGAGCAACCCATAGAATTCAGCAGAGATGATCACCCCATAACAGTACCTCGGCCAGGAAACACGCCTTTGGTACTCAAAGCCCAAATTGGGACATACGATGTCGACAAAGTATTCATGGATGCAGGAAGCGGCATAAATCTTATATATGCGAAGACCCTACGAGCAATGCACATTTCATTGGAGTTCCTGAAACCAACTGACTGTTCCTTTCACAGAATTGTCCCAGAGAGCGCTAACTATCCACTTGGTCGAATAACACTCAACGTTTGCTTTGGAAATCGGCAAAACTACAGAAGAGAGAAGCTCGACTTCGAAGTCATGGACTGGCCATCACAATATCACGCGATCCTCGGGCGACCCGCATTTTCGCGATTCATGGCAGTACCTCACTATACGTACCTGGTACTCAAAATGCCAGGGCCCAACGGAATCATCACAGTGAAAGGAAGCTTCGAACTCTCAGATTTATGCGACAAGGAATTTCACAAGATGGCACAAAACTTCGGCATGATGGCAAACTACGGAGAATCCAAAGACAAGGCAAAAAGCGCGACTACGGAAGCCACACAACAACTTGAAGGGAACCCAGTAGAGCCAGAGGTGAAAAAACCGTGGGTACAGCCTTTAGACCAAGACAAACCCACAAGAGAAGACCTCGATGGCATAGGCGAAAAAGTAGGCCAACAAGTAGAATAGAAAAATAAGGCTGTAAAAGCCACGAGTTATTCCAGGGCAATGCCCTCTAGATCCAAAACACAGGTCATTGGCCGGATCTCTTGGGACACCTCATGTATCTTACATTATAAGCATAAATAAAGACAAAGTTCCTCCTATTCGAGTTTACGTGTCTTCAAATAAAAATTGCGTCAAACGCACCAAAACTCACAATATAAAACGCTCTGAGAATAAAAATTTCTGACAAAAGAAGTTAGAAAATAGAAACTCTCGCGTTCTATACACAAAGTACACACGCAACATGAGCATCATAACATTGGGTTATCAGAATCGTCTACTCCCAGGGGGTTTAAGTAATAATGCTCGCAGAAAAATGCGGCATCCTCTCGAAGCAACCTAGCTATGATCCTTCTCGCTGGTTGAAGGGTAGCATCCATATGGACTTGCAACCTAGCTCCCCTGGAGGAAAACTCAGTGACATAGAACTATAATTGAGCCTTGGATGCTACTTACGTGTCCACCCAAGAGCAAAATTGGCACCAGGCACTAAGTTAAGCTCTATCAGCCGATGAATCCACTGACTAGACCTAAAAACGTTGAGTAGCTGTGGAAAGCTTCCAAGCAGAGGATTGCGAGGGAGCATGACAGAATACATGGTCGTCAAAGATTTTGACAATGATCAACTGCTTCTCCAATGTGTTGAGCACGATCTTGAAGAAGCACAATGGCACGATGGCGCCGGGGATCAGACCACAAACTGTCGACTCCCTCTGATGCTTTCTCAAGAGCCTCAGTTCGTTCAGAAACCTGATGTGTCTCAGCAACAAAGTCCAGGCAAGTACCTGAGATAACAAAAAGGTATTAGCCAACAATAGTGGAATAAAAAGAAAAAAGAGAAAGGCTGCAAGGAACCTTACATCGCAACATCTCACAGACGGACTCGACGATACCAATAAGAAAGGAGTCGCATTCTTCAAGATGCACGATTTTGGCCATCAGACCCGACACCTTATCCTCAAGTATGGATATCTGTTTCATAAAGCCGCAAGATTTGCTGGCCTTGTCCAAAGCAAGCTTCGCCTGGCGTTTCATCAAGGATAAATGGCCTTCAAGGTCCGAAATCCTTAACGAATAATCAGTACATCGACAAGAAGGACGAGGAGGCGAAGGAGCTCTAGAGTCGAACATATTGGCGGGAGACGAAGCCCGATCACGACCCGACGATCCACCAGCATGCACAGGCTGGAATCCAACAAAAAGAAAAGGACAACATCTCAGAAACTCAATCCAAGCGCGACATTTCATAAAAGAAACGTATTTACAACGAGTACAAATCCCCTGATTGACTCTCGGGCAAAATATAAATAAAGTTTACTACATCAAAAGAAATGAAGGCTACGAAGGGATACTAAAGTCTACGCCACCTCAGCATCAGGCTCCATGGCAGAAGTAGGCGCAGAAGAGGTAGCACCAGTGTTGGGAGGAGGCATCGATCCACTTGTCGCTGATTGCTATTGATGGTGCGGTGAAATGACCGGCCAGTTGGGAACCCCAAGAGGAAGGTATAATGAATATAGCAGCAAGTTTTTCCCTCAGTAAGAAACCAAGGTTATCAATCCAGTAGGAAAAAGCCAAACTTGAGAAGGTGATGCTTGCTAGCTTCGCGACAGCTCCGGACAATTTATAGGGCGCCTCGTCTAGTGCTTTGCTTTGCCAGCTGCAACACAGAACCTGCACACAACACAACCAAATACTTTGTTCCCAACTTACGATGAGGTTGTCAATCTCACCGGTTTGCTTGAAACAAAGGGTATGAGCGTATCAAGTGGACAACAATAGTAGTATGCGAGTAAAGTAAACAGTGTGAGTAAAGTAAACAGGTGATAGCAATATAATGGAAATAAGACCGGGGTCCATAGTTCACTAGTGGTGTCTCTCCATAAGATAAAATAACACATGCTGGGTAAACAAATTACAGTTGGGCAATTGATAGAATAAAGACAACGTGCATATGTCGAGAGGATCACTATGAGATTTACTCTGGGCATTACAACAAGATACATAGACCGCCATCCAACTGCATCTATGACTAATAATCCACTTGTGGCGAATCAATCCGAGAACTCCACAAGTATTAAGTTGCAAACAACAGATAACTGCATTAAGCAATGTGTGTAATGTAAACAAAGCATATGCCCTTGAGCATATGAATGTTGTTTTCTCCCTAGTGGCAACAACACATCTACAACCTTAGAGGTTTCTGTCACTCCCCCAGATTAAATAGAGGCATGAACCCAACTATCGAGCACAAATACCCCCTCTTGGAGTCACTAGCAACTACTCGGCCAAGATAGCTACTAACAACAGAGAGCATGCAAGATCTTAAACAACATAGAGATAACATAAGATAATATTCAGAACATCAACTCAATCATAACACCAATATTCATCGGATCCCAACAAACACAACATGTAGAATTACATAACGGTGATCTCGATCATGTAAGACAGCTCACGAGATCTAAACATAAAGCACATGGTGGAGAAGACAACCATCTAGCTACTGCTATGGACCCATAGTCCAAGGTAGACTACTCACTCATCACGCCGAAGGCAAGCATGGCGATGAAGAAGACCTTCGGTGGCGATTCCCCTCTCCGGCAGGGTGCCGGGAAGAGCTTCTGGACCCTCCCGATCTTGGGTCGACGACGGCGGCGGATCGCGATGTGTTTCTGGAAAAGTGATTGGGTGTTTAGGTTTTTCCCGTCGGGGGATCTTTATAGGCGAAGGGGCATCGTCAGAAGTGGACCGAGGCGGCCACACACATAGGGGGCGCGGCCTAGCCCTGGGCCACGCTGCCCTATTATGTGGGCCCCTCATGGCCCCACGCCGTCTCCTCTTCGGTTCTCTGGAAGCTTCGGTGAATTTCTGGATGTTTGGCTTTTGTTTCGTCCAATTCCAAGAATATTTCCTGTGTAACTTTTCTGAAACACAAAAACAGCAGAAAACAGGAACTGACACTATGGCATCTTGTTAATAGGTTAGTTCCGGAAAATGCATAAAAATGCCACGAAGTGTAACGAAACACTAAGCAAATGGTGTAAAAACAAGCATGAAGCATCAAAAATTATAGATACGTTTGAGACGTATCAGCATCCCCAAGCTTAACTCCTGCTCGTCCTCGAGTAGGTAAGTGATAACAAAAGAAATAATTTTTGAGGTGACATGCACCTACACAATCTTGATCATCTATGTAAGCGTTGTGCGCTGGGATCAAAAGAACTTAAAACATGGCCATGAAAGATATAATCTTGATAGAAGAAACTTAGCAACCATGTTATAACATGAAAAAGAACACTAATGAAAGATCATGAAAATGAAACAATGAAAGTCAAACGTGTGTTCAAATCATATGGAAAAACATACAAATGGATTTTAGCTTGTCCTTCATGAGAGAGCAAAACATAAATGCATAGGACACCTTTAAGTTTAAGAGGGCGACTAGATACAAATAATTTAAGAACAAGTGAAACCAAAATCATGAATCAATCAATGAAAACTTTGGGACAATGCACATTATACTCAGAATGACAACTATGCTATCTTAGACGGTTCATAAAGGTAGAAGGTGGTGACTCAACATAAAAGTAAAAGAAATGCCCTTCGCGGAGGGAAGCAGTGATTAAACATGTGCTAGAGCTTTTCATTTGTAAAACAGAGATAAAAATTGGGTTTTGAGATGTGGTTGTTTCATGTCAACGACTGGCAGTGGGGTCTTACTATCTTCCATAACAAACAAGTGAGAGCGGTTCCGAGTTCTTTGAAAATTTGGCACATTGGTGCTCTTTTATAAAGCTTTGGCACTCCTCCCCACCTTTTTTCCTTTCTCAAACCATGGCTAACCGATTCCATCGGGTGCCCACCAACATTCACATACCATGGAGGAGTGCCTCTTTTTTTTTAGAATTAGATTGCAATGGTCTGACCAGCTCTCATGCAAAATTAATGACGAGCAGATGAAGCTGCCTAGTCGAGGGGTACTTAATTTAATATAGAAGATAGCAATTCCGACCACTACGTCCCCATGAGCTAAAAACAGTGACACAAAACGAGAAGTAGTTGAAAGTTTTGAAAGGTAGCACATGAAAATTTACTTGGAATGGCTTGCAAATACCATGCATAGGAATTTATAGTGGACACAATGGCAAACTTGGTTTTTATGAGTTGGATGCACGAGTAGAGCTTATACTCAGTATAAAATGAGGGCTAGCAAAAGACTAGGAGCGACCAACTAAGAGAGCAATAACGGCCATAATCATGCAGAGCGACAAAGCAACATTAAAAGAAGCATAAGATGGCATCAAAAGTCAAAAACTAAATGATCATAGAGGCAATGGCGACTTTGTATGAGTCTAACATGTGTGAGCATGCGCCAAGTCAACCCAAATAAAGCATCAAGGAGAAAACCAAAATAATGCTTCCAAATAATTAAAAACAACGCATGATTTTTTCAAAGGCTCATTAAGCAATCTCAGTCATTTGAGACAAGTCATGCTACAGCAAAACCACTAAGCATACTATCAAAAAGACATCAAGCACGACATGCAAAAGCCTAGGCCACAGTCTACACAAGCTCCTTCTTGTACCACTTTTTTGCATAAAGCTTTTCCTCTTTTCCAACACCATTCAAACTTTTTTGAAACAACTCTTTTGATGAAAACCAACATGGACCAGAGGTCAAAATGCACCTTGATGAAAAGATATCACAAGATCTGAACAAAAATCAAGTCGAAAAACAAAAGCTAAACGCAGTTCTAGAAAAAGAGACTCGTTGAAACGATAAGAGTGAAAAACTGAGTGTTCTTGGCAAATGAAAAGCAAGGCAACTTCTCCAAAAGAAATTTGTTGGGGTCCAACCATTTATTGCAGCAAACAAAACTAAACAAAACTGAAAACTATAAACAACTGACGCTCCAAGAAAAATGCATAATGCATAAAGCAATAAAAATATAGTGTGTTGAAAGGTGACCTGATTTTTGCCGATGAAGAAGGGGTGCCTCGGGGGCATCCCCAAACTTTGACGCTTGTACTTCTTGGATATTTCTTGGGGTGACATGGACATCCCAAGCTTGAGCTTTTTTCCATTCTTCAACTCATCTCATCATTCTCCAATCCCTACACTTGAAAACTTCCTTCATACAAAACTAAACACAATTCTATTAGCAACATTAGTGTAAGCATAGCAATGAACCAACCCTTTTTGCTTCAGGTTTCAACTCAAAACCACCACATATAAAGCATATACTACTGTAGCAACTTCCCCAAAAGTTCCGTGATCAAAAGAACTCAAAAAGAAAGCGATCAAGCGGCAAACACAAATATTGGCAGAAATCTGTCAAAACAGAATAGCTGACAAAGGTCGAATTTTTAGAGGGTTTTCTGTTGCTCAAATCAAAAAGTGTATTACTAATGAAAGGTTGTATGTAACCTGGGGCATATTCACAAGAAATCGCAGGTACAAAAGATATTCTGTGAATTTTCACGAATTTTTACGGTGCAGCACCGAAAACTGTTTCAGGACAGCAACATCCCCAAATCTTACCTCACTCAAATTAGAGGCTTCTCTTGGCACAAAAACGAAATAAAAAGGATAAGGTGAGGTTATTACAGTAGTAATAACTTCCAAGACTCAAATAAAAGAAAAAGAACAGAAAGTAAAAACATTGGGTTATCTCCCAAGAGTGATTTTCTTTAACGCCTTTGAGCTAGGCGCAGAAAGTGCGAATCAAGTAATATCAAGTGATGAAGCATCAAGTTCATAATTTGCTCTAAGAATGGAGTCAAAAAGTAATTTATTTCTCTTTCTAGGGAAGTGTTCCATACCTTTCTTGAGTGGGAATTGATGTTTGATGGTGCCTTCCCTCATATCAATGATGGCACCTACAGTTCGAAGAAAAGGTCTTCCCAAAATAATAGGACATGAAGCATTGCATTCAACATCCATGACAAGAAAATCAACGGGAACAAAGTTATTGTTAACCATAATAAGAACATCATTAATCCTTCCCAAAGGTTTCTTCTTAGCAACATCAGCAATAGGAACATCATAATAACACTTTTCAAGTGGTGGTAAATCAAGCATGTCATAAATCTTTCTAGGCATGATAGAAATAGTAGCACCTAGATCACATAAAGCATGGCAATCAAAACCATTAACATGCATATCAATGATGGGTTCCCAACCATCTTCTAACTTCTTGGGAATAGAAACTTTTTGCTTCAATTTTTCATCCCTAATTTTCATAAGAGCATTGATAATATGCTTAGTAAAAGCAACATTTAAAGAACTAGCATTGGGAGTCAAAGCAAGCTTTTGCAAGAATAAAATAACTTCAGATATATTACAGCCATCAACATCAAAAACATTAAAGGAAATAGAGCTATCATCTCCCACACTCCGAAAAATTTTAGCACTCTTTTGAGAAAAAGTTTTTGCTATTTTAGGCTTTTTAACACTAGGAGTTGGAGTTTTCTCTACACCAATCAAAGTAAGAGGATTGCTAGCATTTGGAATAACATCATTAGAGGTAGTAATGGTACATACCTTCATCTTCCTAGCAATCTCATCTTCTCTTTCCCACCTGGCATGCAATTCTGCTAGCATCCTAACATTTTCATCAATTCTAACTTGGATAGCATTAGCAGTGGTAAAAGGATTGTTCTCCTTCACATCATTAGGCAACACTTTTAATTTCAGAAGTTTAACATCATGAGCAAGACTATCAACTTTAGAAGCAAGAATATCAATTTTGCCTAACTTTTCCTCAACAGACTTGTTAAAAGCATTTTGCTTACCGATAAAGTCCTTGAGCATTACCTCAAGCTCGGAGGGCGCGGCCCTAGTGTTGTTGGAGGAATTACCATAAGAGTTACCATACCCATTACCATTGGTAGAAGGATACGGCCTTTAATTGTTACTAGCAAAATTGTTCCTATAAGCATTATTGTTAAAATTATTATTTCTAATGAAGTTTACATCAACATGCTCTCCTTGAGCAACCAAAGAGGCTAAAGGAATATTATTAGGATCAACATGAGTCCTATCATTAGAAATCATAAGCATAATAGCATCAATCTTATCACTCAAGGAAGAGGTTTCCTCAACAGAATTTACCTTCTTACCTTGTGGAGCTCTCTCGGTGTGCCATTCAGAGTAATTTACCATCATATTGTCGAGAAGCTTCATTGCGGCGCCCAAGGTAAGGAACATAAAAGTGCCTCCAGCAGCTGAATCCAATAGGTTCCTTGATGAAAAATTCAGTCCCGCATAAAAAGTTTGGACAATCATCCAAGTAGTTAGTCCATGAGTGGGACAATTCTTTATCATAGATTTCATTCTTTCCCAAGCTTGAGCAACATGTTCATTATCAAACTGACTAAACTTCATAATATTGCTATTTAAATCTATAATCTTAGCAGGAGGATAGTATCTACCAATAAAAGCATCCTTACACTTAGCCCATGAGTCAATACTATTTTTAGGCAAAGACAACAACCAATCCTTAGCTTTTCCTCTCAAAGAAAAAGGAAACAACTTGAGCTTAATAATATCACTCTCTACATCCTTATATTTCTGCATCTCACATAGCTCAACAAAATTGTTGAGATGATCTGCAGCATCATCAGTACTAGCACTAGACAATTGCTCTTTCATAACAAGGTTCAACAAAGCAGGTTTAATCTCATAAAAATTAGCAGCAGGATCAGATGGCGCAATAGGAGTGCAGATAAAATCACTATTATTAGTGCTAGTAAAATCACACAACTTGGTGTTCTCATGAGTAGCCATTCTAGCAAAGCTAAAAGCAGACAAGTAAAAACAACTATAAGGAAACTAATTTTTTTGTATTTTTGATAAAACGAAGCAAGTAAAAATAAAGTAAAAGCAAAACTTAAAACAAAGTAAAGGATGTGTGTGCGAAACTCCTCTTGCAGAAGTCTTCTTTTTCCCCGGCAACGGCGCCAGAAAATGTCTTGATTGCTATTGATGGTGTGGTGAAATGACCGGCCAGTTGGGAACCCCAAGAGGAAGGTATGATGAATATAGCAGCAAGTTTTTCCCTCAGTAAGAAACCAAGGTTATCAATCCAGTAGGAAAAAGCCAAACTCGAGAAGGTGATGCTTGCTAGCTTCACAACAGCTCTAGACAATTTATAGGGCGCCTCGTCCAGTGCTTTGCTTTGACAGCTGCAACGCGGAACCTGCACACAACACAACCAAATACTTTGTTCCCAACTTACGATGAGGTTGTCAATCTCACCGGTTTGCTTGAAACAAAGGGTATGAGTGTATCGAGTGGAAAGCAATAGTAGTATGCGAGTAAAGTAAACAGTGTGAGTAAAGTAAACAGGTGATAGCAATATAATGGAAATAGGACCATGGTCCACAGTTCACTAGTGGTGTCTCTCCATAAGATAAAATAACACATGATGGGTAAACAAATTACAGTTGGGCAATTGATAGAATAAAGACAACGTGCATATGTCGAGAGGATCACTATGAGATTTACTCTGGGCATTACAACAAGATACATAGACCGCCATCCAACTGCATCTATGACTAATAATCCACTTGTGGCGAATCAATCCGAGAACTCCACAAGTATTAAGTTGCGAACAACAGATAACTGCATTAAGCAAAGTGTGTAATGTAAATAAAGCATATGCCCTTGAGCATATGAATGTTGTTTTCTCCCTAGTGGCAACAACACATCTACAACCTTAGAGGTTTCTGTCACTCCCCCAGATTAAATAGAGGCATGAACCCAACTATCGAGCATAAATACCCCCTCTTGGAGTCACTAGCAACTACTCGGCCAAGATAGCTACAAACAACGGAGAGCATGCAAGATCATAAACAACATAGAGATAACATAAGATAATATTCAGAACATCAACTCAATCATAACATCAATATTCATCAGATCCCAATAAACACAACATGTAGAATTACATAATGGTGATCTCGATCATGCAAGGCAGCTCACGAGATCTAAACATGAAGCACATGGTGGAGAAGACAACCATCTAGCTAATGCTATAGACCCATAGTCCAAGGTAGACTACTCACTCATCACGCTGAAGGCAAGCATGGCGATGAAGAAGACCTCCGGTGGCGATTCCCCTCTCTGGCAGGGTGCCGGGAAGAGCTTCTAGACCCTCCCGATCTCGGGTCGACGACGGCGGTGGATTGCGATGTGTTTCTGGAAAAGTGATCGGGTGTTTAGGTTTTTCCCATCGGGGGGTCTTTATAGGCAAAGGGGCATCGGCAGAAGTGGACCGAGGCGGCCACACACATAGAGGGCGCAGGCTAGCCCTGGGCCGCGCCGCCCTGTTGTGTGGGCCCCTCATGGCCCCACTCCGTCTCCTCTTCGGTTCTCTGGAAGCTTCGGTGAATTTCTGGATGTTTGGCTTTTGTTTTGTCCAATTCCGAGAATATTTCCTGTGTAACTTTTCTGAAACACAAAAACAGCAGAAAACAGGGAACTGGCACTGTGGCATCTTATTAATAGGTTAGTTCCGGAAAATGCATAAAAATGCCACGAAGTGTAACGAAACACTAAGCAAATGGTGTAAAAACAAGCATGGAGCATCAAAAATTATAGATACGTTTGAGACATATCAGTAGCCGGAGTCGAAGAAACCGGTGTAGCAGAGGTCGAAGAAGCCGCTGAAGGAGAAATAATCGACATGATGCCTAGCGCGTACTTCTTCGCCTTCTCGAAGAAACCCCACAGCTCCAAAAGAGGTCGACCGCGGGAAGAGCTCACCTTCTCCCAGTTAACCTCCTCGCCATGCGCATAAGTAAGCGCAATGGCCCCCTCCGCACCTTGCTTCATGGAGCGGCCCTTCATCAGAAGTATAGGATCTTCGAGGGTGTCAAACGTCGTTGCAAGCTTCTTCAGATTAGCAGCTGGCACGTCCGCTTTTTGCTTGGGCCACAACCCAACGAAAATCCGCTTTAACACGCGACTAGCCAGCTCAAAGATCTCCTGGATAGATATCCAGTTCGACTCCAGCAAGTTAACCGCGGCCAGTAGAGGATCATCGTCCGGCTGCAAGGGCGCCAAAGACACCCCAGTATGTTCTAAAGAACAAAGGGGACAAAGACAAAAAATAAGAAAGCATATTTCAGTAAGTATGAGAATGGGCAAACCAACGAATAAGGGAAAAGCATGGTATTTACCTCCAGCAAGAGCCGAAATTTTATTAAGGCGTTCAGTTACGGCTTGCTCCCTCTGGATACGACCCTAATTAGCATCAGCAAGTGCTTTCTCCGCTTTCTTTGCCCTAGCCAATGCAGACTTAGTGGATTTCTTAGCAGTGGTTTTGGCAGCGGCGGCAGCATCAAAAGCTTTTCTGGAAGCTTCAAGTTTAGCTTCTAGAGACGATATGCGAGCATTAGCCACCGACAAAGCATCTGCAGCACAAGAAGGGAAAAGAAATTCAAATAAAGAAATAGAGAAAGGCACTCGAGACAGGCAAAACACAGGAAATAAGGTTACCCTGAGAAGCTCTAGTAGCTTTCAAATATTCGACACATTCAGTGCCCAAAGAGACGAACTTCCTCATCAAGATCTGTCCAGAAAAAGACATGAGTAGGAAGTTCACGCAAGGAACAAAGCAAAAAACCAGGATCAATACGCACATCGTCAGAAGAGCTCGTGGACCGCTGGGTGTTGAGAGAGGCACTGGCATCTGTCGACTTCTTCAAATGCTTGGAACCACGAGTAGAGGAGACCCTCTTAACAGGAGCTTTTGGAGACTTCACCACTGGAGCAGCTTCTTGCAAAGAAGGTTCATCGGTAGTCGTAGCCTCAACAGAAGGAGTAGTGGCAGCATCTTTCTTCGGGTTCTTGTTGTCACTGTGAAAGAAACAAAAGGCAGAGACCTCACATAAGTCAAAAGAAAGGGAGCAAGTAAAAGATAAAATTTCGAGTCAGCAAAAACTCACGAGTCCAAGGCGTCGAAAAGCTCTTCTTCATCCTCTAGAGTAGAGGCCTCCTCGGTCAGATTCTTGTGAGCGGAGGCACTCGAAGAAGCGAGCTCCTCGACACGTTTTCTCTTCTTGTCGAAGCCAAGATCTTTGGAAAGTGCAAGCGGAGGCGACGTAGTCGAGCTGGTTCTTTCCAGCGAATCTTCGGCTTCATCTTCATCTTGGCTGTCCTCAGCCTTGGGGGCTTCAGACGCAGCAGATACAGGAACATTCTGAATAGGTCCTCCCTCTGGAAGAGGAGGACGAGAAACAAGGGATTGGTGTTCCTGGAAGGAAAACAAGTTGAAAGTTATAAGAAAAACAGTGATAAGATAAAAGAAAGCGAACAAATGAAGACAACGCATATACCACAGGCAAGGGACGCTCGGAGTCGAAGAAACTAGCGGCCAAAGCTGGAATTTCATGATCTTTCGTGAGAGTAGTGAGGGCTCTCACTCGCTTGTCGAGATCCTTCTTCTCTATAAGATCATCACATACTCGAGAAGAATCTCCCAAGCCAGAGAACGACCAAAGTCTGGAAATACGATGCTGAAGAGGCTGAACTCGCCATTGCAGAAAAAACGCCATGAGTTGAGTCCCTGACAGCGCACTCCGCTACCACTCTTTAGAGCCTGGATACGAGCTAGCAGTGGCTTGATATCCTCCATCTCAGCTTCCATGGGAGGAGAATCCCACGAGGCCAATTTCTTCAGGTCTTTAGCGGCATCAAAGGGGGCAATGCCATACTGGTCAGAGGAAGAGATTTTCTAGTCTTTGATGCAAAACCACTTCTTCCTCCAACCTTGTACTGAGGCAGCCATAGAAAATTCTAAGTACCGAGACTCTGCGCAGACAGAAACGACAGCCCCGCCTAGTTCAGGCCTTTTTGATAAAGCAACACTGGGGCGGAGGCAAAAGAGATATTTCCAGAGAAGAAAATGGGGTTCGATCCCCAAGAACGACTCGCAAAGAGTAACGAAACAGGCAATATGTAGAATCGAGTTTGGTGTGAGCTGGTGAAGCTGCACACCATACACAAAGAGAAGCCCACGAGGGAACTCGTGGGCAGGGAAAGAGAGACCACGTAAAAGAAAGGCAAGAAACATCACCCGGAAGCCGCTCGGGGGCTTGGGGATGCGCTCGGTGCTAGGGAAGATGACCTGGTCGCCGTCGACGATGAGACCATCAGCTTGGGCCTTGGTGAGATCCGTTTGTTTGAACTCAGAGGGCACCCAATTGATTGATGCATTGGTAGTATTGCTCTTCCCCATCTTGTTCTTTTGCGCGTGGGTCTTGAAGCGCATCTACGAACTGCGCGCAGGGGCTATGCAGGAGCTCATAAGTGCGCGAGGTTTGCAACAATGGTGGCGGCGGCAGAAGCGAGGAACTGGTAAATAGTAAAATCCCCACTATCCCCCTTATGAAGGAACGTGGGCTGAGACGTGGCGCAAGGAGCGGAAATGGCAGCCCACTAACGGGCAGGAAAATTACAAAATTACCACGCTGCCCACGAGCAACGGTCAGCGCCCAGTCAAATCATTTAAAAGATTGACTCTGTTAATGACGTCACAAGAATTCGAGTAACAGGGAAATCAGAATATGATAAGTGGTGGACACTGATAGGGGAAAATTCAGCAAAAGTATGATATGACATATCTGCGTATTGATGATGACCAAGGAAGTCGATGAAAAACTGACATAAAAGGTGCAGAGGAATCAAGGAAGAAAAACTCATTCTTTGAGTCTATACCCTAAAATATTCGACTATAGCCTCGGGGGCTACTACCATCGGGAGCGCTGAGCACGCACCCGACTATATTATCAAATAAAGCTACGATCTGGTGAGTAAAAGTAGGCACAATATATTTGAGCCTATACTCAAAATAAGATTTTTCGACTATAGCCTTGGGGGCCACTCCCATCGGGAGCGCTGGGCGCACACCCGACGAAGTTTTTTCATGAATAATGGAGCAAAGAAGGCGAAAAGAAGATTTGGAAAGCATCATTACTCCCATCGGGAGGGAGTTTATATCAATCAAGGTTGAATAACCCGAATATTTTTAGAATTGAAACAGTCAAACAAGGCTGCAACATACGATTCTCGAGTTGCGTCATCGCGACAAAACTTGAATGCCGTGGTTGAAATATATCATGAAGGTAAGACCCCAGGATCCGTCCTGTGTGGTCCGGTATACGCACATGGATGCGCTCTGCTGGTACTTATCCATGTCTACGACGCGAAGAAAATCCTGGTGGACGCACTGGGTACCCTGAGAACCACTCGGATTCATTCTTTGTAAGTCCTAAATGCGGCAAAAGAATGGGTTTGACCGGTTTCCCGAATTCAAGTCCAAGGGGATTGAATTTGAAGTGGGTGACAAGTATCTGTTCTGGCAGTTAACTGGCCTCTTGATTCGTCAGAGTTGTCAGGCTTGATCATCAAAACCCCCTTGCGAGACATTATAATAAAAAGATATGTTGAAAGACCAAGTCAAAGATTTGGAGATATGAAGAAGTCAAGTGTTGATCAAGTCGAAGATTTGAAGATCTGAGATTCAACCCGAATCTGCAATTCTGGTAGAATCTCGGGGGCTACTGACAAGGGTATAGATAATAGAGCCTGTCAGTTGAGTACCCCTGAGGCCCATTAAGCCAGGCCCAATTGTAATGCTAGTCAAAATACGAGTTCATGTCGTATGTCAATATTGTAATCTGTATCGGATCCCTCCCGATCCTTGAGACCTAGCCACCTATATATAGGGGCCAGGAGAGGACGGTGAGGGACAAATTGAAAGCAAACCAAGTTTACTCTTACATTTAATTTCGATACACACCTTGTTTGACTAATTTTACCTTCAAGTTCATCCGACGCCCTACTCCCCCGATCCTAAGTCCTTCATATTGGACATTTGTCGAGTTAACCCTCGTCACATATATTGCCAACCAATATTGTTGGTGGAGTTTCCACTATATATAGTCAACCATGCAAAGCATGCAAGGCAAATGCTTAAGAACAAAACCAAAGCATGAAGCCCAATTCCCTTCAAACCCTTGAAACTTCTCCCCCATTGGCATCCATTGCCAAAATGGGCGGAAAGGCTTAGAAGGCCAATATAGTGAGAGTTCCTCCTCAAGGTCTGCATGGCCCAAAAAAAAGTGAAAACACATGCACAAATCCAAAGACAAAAATTTGGAGGAAATCTAACTATATTGAGGATCAAAGATCGCAAACAAAATAGGATGGCATGGTGGTTAAACTTCTAACAAATGAAGATAGCAATCAAAAGATCCAAATAGCGAATCAAATTAAGATATTATGAGAAGACCAAAACAATGCTCTAAATAATATGGAGAAGCTCCCCAAGGTTTGTGCACAACATACTCCATTTGAATTAAAGTATAAGGTGTACAAACATGGATTCATCACTCCCTCGATATTATTCAAAACAAAATGATACCAAGTGACATTAAATACTATGATAACCGCAAAATGGTGCTTTAAAATGAAATGAGGAAGCTCCCCAAGGTACGTGCGCAAGACAGAATATTTGCATTTGAATACAATTTGCACAACATGGAATCCTCACTCCCTCAATACCATTTAAAAAGCAACCATTAGAAAGAGATAATAAAAAAGACATTAAGCTTATCACTTGCTTCAAAGAAATGGTTGAGCAACAAGTAAGGAACCAACATATTAAACGGCTCAACCAAAGGAATGTGAGATAGGAATGACAAAACATATTATAAGACTAGTACAAGGATGAACATAGAGTATCCACATAGTCCTCAATAAATGATATTGCTTAGCATTCCATCCCAACACAAGGTTTAAATAAGATATCAAATAAGGAGATATCATCTCTCATGTGTATAAGTTTCTAAGTAGACAACATCACAAAGATAATTATCACAAAGAAACATGTACACATAAAATAGATACAAAGAATAGAACATGATATCTAAACAAGTTTATGCAATATACCAATGAGATTTTTCCTTTTAAAGCATGGCCAAAGGCTCAATTTTTCTTATTGCATATTGAAGAATTTCAACCACAAACATGTCAAAGACATCACAAATATCAACAAGGGAAAGAAGATAGTTGGGATGTTTTGAGAAAAGCAATAAGTATCACGAATAAGTATACCAAAAGAAAGAACTAAATTTGCACTTTCATCAATATTGCACATGTGAGTAACTTGAGGAATTGATATGCAATAAAATTGATAGATAGACATATTTGGGAAGGGTGAATCATGAGCATGATTTTATATATTCCCCAAAATATGCACTCATCTCAAATTACTCATATTTTCAATAAATAGGTTTCATTAAGATCTTTACAAATAACTCATCTCAAATTACTCACATTTTCAATAAAGAGGTTTCATTAAGATATTTGCAAATAAAGATTTTCACGCCATGAAATGACCCACACAAGGTTAGATGCTAGAAAAGTATGCATAAATAAGATACTTATTACCGAGATATCATTGGAAGGATGTAGCAGATAGGAGTTCTTCAATAATCCTAGCTTGCCACAAATTATCAACTAGTCACCGCTTCATCCTTATTATTGAGACAAGCACCAATATATATCTCCCATGTACTTAAAACATATTCAAGTACAATATGGTCCCCAAACTCATTAGGTCCAAAGTAGTTAGAGACACTACAATATATAGAACAAGCTCCACATAAATATGTGCATATAGATATGAACTTCAATTTCATGCACATCTTAGCTGATTTAGGATTTATTGGAGTTTACCCTATATATTGGATCAAAGAAAGCAAAGCATGCCATATAATATGTAGTAAGTAAATATGCATGCTAAATACTTTCAAGAGCCAAAAGGAGATACAATTTGGACAAAACACCAAGAAGATCAAAGAGTCACACAAAGCTGTGAAAACCCAAAAGTTGTCCAAATTATATCAAATAATCAATTCAGCACAAGATTGACTCCAAAGTCCACCAAGTGAACAAAGCATAAAGGATCACTAAAACACACATGCCCAATGACTTATCTCATTTTGAGAATATAGAGAAAAATAAAAAAAAGATAGCCATTCTCCCAAGGAGAGCAAGGTTCCAACAAACAAACCAAACTCTCCACTCTTTTTATGATGGCACACTAAGTACCAAAAATAAAAGATTTGTCTTCCAACAATAATAAATACCAATTGAAATAAGCCACAAGAGTATGTTATAGCAAATATAGGAGAGCTCCCCCAAGATTAGTGCATTATTTTATGATATTGCATTTGAATACAAAGTGCACACAAATGGGATCATCATCTCTACCTACATTAAGAATAACACAAAACAAGTTCAACAAAATCAAATGGAATCACAAGAGTCAAGGAAGACAATGAGAATTAAAACAAATACATTTCTTGGCAAGAGATAAGGTATTTAGAAGCAATAGCCAATGTAAAGATGATCAATATATATATACCACATGATAAAGGACCAATTGTCCAAGGATATTTGGAGTTATTGATTTCTCGATGGTATTTTACACAAAAATCCAAGATCATCTTCACAACAAATGAAGAATATGAAAAGGATAACAATTAAACACCATGCTAAAGAAGATATTCTTGATAGACTCAAATAGTTAAACAATCACGCAAATAAATGATTAGGATAACTTGAAGCAAATGGTTTTCCAACTTTGATGTAGAATTCCACATTTTAGGAAAACCCTACCAAGAATGTATCTCACAAACAAGATCCAAAACAAGAGCAATAAAATAATTTGGCAAATTGAAACTTGTTTGAGCAAACATGTCACATAGAAGAAAGATAAATTACAATATCAACACTATGTGAAACAACCTCAAAAATACACATTTTATTGGTTTGTACTATGCACAAAGCATATTACTCCCCCATAATGTGATAAAGCATTTATTTTCACAAGAGGTAAATAAAATTCAATAAGAGAAAATTAATGGACATTATAGAATTTGAATTTCTCATGAGCATGACATACCACATAGAGACTATATAAATTCAAATATCAACACTAAGTAGTATTCCTCATGTGCACACAATGTAGGATTGTGAAGTGCCAAAGCATATCACTCCCCCAAGATGGGATAGTCTATTAGTCTCTAAAAAGAGCCAAATAATATAAAACAAGATGCAACATAGGCTCAAACACAAATACACATACATGGTGTGCAAACCCACAAGTACATACTTGATTACTCAAAATAAACAAGTAGGTAGGATAACATATACCAACACATGTAATGGAACAAAACCAACACATGCAAAGGGGCGAGTAATTTTCAATGTAGATAAGTTGAGTACATGTTACCGCAAGGAGGAACAATGGATATATAATGGACACATGATGATCCAAATGACTTGGCTTGACAAGAAACAAATAATGAAAATCCATTAATTCTTCATGAGATAGCCAAGTCTCCAATGCCCTCCAACAAACACCTATTGATCAAGTTTTGGCTTGTTGGTCGCCAACCAAGTTGGGTCCTAAGAGGTTAGTCACAATAGGCTTGGCAACCCAAATGGTTCTTTTCTTGACACCACTTTGAGTGCCAACATATTTGGCAAACACATTGTCAATCTCATCCATACAAAGTGAGTAAGCATCATCAATTATGATAGGGTTGGATGAGTTACCCATAGTGCATGAAGAAGATAGGTGGCCCTTCTCACGGCATGTGTAGCAAGTTCTTTTCTTCACCTTCTTCTCACTTCATTTTCTCCACAATAGGAGCATTAGCTTGATTCTTCTTGGAAAGTGACATTTCGACAACTCGAGGTTGAGCATGGCCTTGAACTTGAGGACGCTTCCCTTATTGCTTCTCAACTAGTACCTTCTTATTCAAAGGGCAAGATCTAACATGGTGCCCTTAAATTTTGCACTTGAAGCAAACAATCTTGGTCGGATATTTTACTTGTTCTTGGCCCTTTTTTTCTTGTTAATCTTGGACTTCTTCTTGTTGTTGGAGATAACCCAAGTCCACTCTTGTCATTGGGGGATTTTTGCACACTCAACATATTGTCGAGTTTGGATTTCCCTTCATGACTCTTTACCAAGTCTTTCTTCAATGAAGTGACTTGGGCCTTGAGCTCTTTGATTTCCTCTACATGGTTAGTAACAACACAAAAACTAGAGGAAGTAGAAGCTTCATTGTTAGAGCAACAAGGCAAGGAAAGTAATTCATCATAAGATGTAGCAATATTATGAGTGGATGAATTACTAGGACAAGCATATGGCAATATGGCATTTTGAGAAGAAGTGCAAATGTCCACATGAGGCTCACTAGATGTTGCCTTTGACATAATAGCCTCATGAGCTAACTTTAGCCTATCATGGGAAGCTAGGAGATCCTCATTGTAACAACCCAATTTTCTTTCCAAATTTTGGAATATTTTTTTAATTGAATGAATTGTTTGTGTTGATTGGTTATTCACAAGGAATTAAAACTTCTAGGTTTATTTAAAAGCTTTTCCCTAAATTTCAAAACCCAACTTATTTTGCTTCCAAAGTTTTACAAAATGATTTATATTAAATAAAGTTTGCATTACTAAAAATGTGTTTGAAAATAATTTTCAAATATTATTTTTATAGATTTTATTTTATGAATTTAAAAGAATGATTTTTGAACCCTATTTTTTATTTATGAAAATATGCAAAGAACCCCTATGGGACAAATGCATATATTATTATTGAAAATTAGTTATATCATGAAAAATTATTTCTTGTTGATTTTTATTGTTGTGTTGAATTTTATAAAAATTTAGAAATTGGTTTGACCTGATCTGGAGTTCATATGCAAAAGATATGAAAGAAATAAGAAAACAGAAAAAAAATAGAAAGAAGAAAAAAAAAGGGTTTCGGCCAACCGGACCGGACGGCCTGGTCCGGCCCAGCCGACCAGTCCGTGCGCTGCAGTCGCTGCTGCCTAGCAAGCAGGCCGAGCCGGCCCAAGTAAGCCAGCAGCCCAGCCGCACCCGTCTCCATTTCTTTTTTTCCTGATGTCGGACCCCCATGTCAGGCTGTCCTCAACCTCTGTCCAGAATCCTGCGCGCATACGTTTTCAAAACCGATCCGATCTGCCCCAAAAATCGCCCGATTTTGTTGCCCTTTTTCCACGAATTTTTTTCCTATAAATATCCACAGACCCCCTCTAGCCTTTCCCCTCCCGAAACCCTAAATAGCGCTGCCAGGATGCGCCGATTGCTCGCCTAAGTCCGAGGTCGCCGCTGCCATTGGAGCTCAGGTCTGAGCTCAATCCGGAGATTCCATCTGCCCCGACCTCCCCTTGTCCTTCTATCCTCTTCACCTCGTAGTACCGCAACTTGTTGACCCTTTTTCCCCGAGTAAAATACATCAATAGTACTCGAACTTGTTAGCCATGATCACTTTGGTCACTGTACTTTAAAAATACCATTTTACGGTAACTGAATACGATTTTGGGGCTCATCTACGGTCATTGGTGCGGATGGTGCCCTGTATTTGTAGACGTGGCACTAGATGAACCCCACCTGTCATCCCCAAAATGTCCAGAGGAACAATTTGAGAATAATAAATAATAGCAGGGCTAATTGAAAAAAGGCAAAAGATAAGGTTGTCGTCCCCAGACCGCTTCCTTTGCTGCGCGGTGGTGCCTGGCCTCCCCTTCCTCCGCCTGGCCCCTGCCCGCCACCGCCGGTCCGCCGCGGCGAGCTCGCCAGGCCCAGAGCCGCCGTCTCCCATCCGCGGGCGTAAAACTACGCGGCCACGCTCTGTGAGTTGGCCTCTTCAGCTCCGTTGGCCCACGCTCGGACGGTCGTACCTGGAGATGCTCGGGCAGGTGGCCATGGTTGTGGCCGGAGGTGACAAACGGACGGGAAGATGGGTGGTGAGCCGGAAGGAGCAGCGGTGGGCAGCGCGCTGGGAAGATGGGCGACGCGCCAATGGAGGGGATCGACGCGGCGGCGACCACCTCCTCAAGATGCGCCACGGCGGAGGCCTGGTCGAGCTCAGCCCGCACTCCTGGCGCGGATCCCGGTGGCGGCAACAAGGCCCGCATAGCAGAGCTGGGGTGGCCGGCGTGGGGTGGCCTGCCCCAGTGCACGGAGGAGCTCGGCGCCGTCGATTATTTTTGTGTGTGGAGAATTTAGGGGCACTGTTGTATGGGAAGGAGAACAAGACTAGGGCTTTTTTTGCAAATTGTAACACAAACAGATTCATGACAGATTGGGTCCACGCAGTGCCACATGGGCAAATACGACGCCCAAATGTCACCGGTGACCGTACATGAACCTGAAGTCGTATTTAGGTACCATAAAATGGTATTTCTAAAGTACAGTGACCAAAGTGATCCTCATCGACAAGTTTGAGTATGGTTGATGTATTTTACTCCTTTTTCCCCTTCCATAGAGCACCAAGACGTCTGTAATTGCTCGCCCTCTTTCTTGTGGCAACGAGCGTCGCGCCCGAAAGGATCTGCACTTCCGGTGCGGGCCCGTGCCGTTCTGATTGATGACGCGCGGCGGCGCCGTGGCTCTTCTCGTGGTGATGCAAGGTGACGACCACAACACCCGCCTTTGCTGGCGCGGGTATTTCCGTCGTCAGGGCAGGCCGCCCCCGCGCCACAACAGGCGTTGCTGGCCGTGGCGGCGCGGCGGTAGGTTGGGCGGGGCTGGCCAGGGCGAGCCCCGCGGCAGCCCTATGCGCCGTGGCATTGGCAGCCCCACCGCCGGGCGCGACCACTACCCCAGCCTCTCGGACGAGAGGAGAGGAGCCGCGCTGCTCCGGGGCGGGATATCGCTGCACATAGCCAGACAACTCCTGAAGACACGCTTCCCAAAGCTTGTACACAGGAGCCCCCGGCATCGGAAGGAAAGAGGCGAGGGAGCAAATGGCGACCAAGGCTTCCCCAGGGTTGTTCACGCCTTGGGGAGCCAGGTCCGGACGACGGGTCGCCACTATTCCGCCACTTGCCCCTCCCTTCTCCCTTGTCGAGCTGACGCCGGTACTCACAGTGCACGGAGCCTTGAGCTGGATGGGCGGAGAAGCGCGCGTCCCTCTAGCATCCTCGCGGCCAGTAGCGCCTCCCTCGCCCTTGAGAGGCTCCGCTGTGGCGGAGTCCTCGCCACCCTTGCATTGGGGCGAGGCAGTGTCCGGCTTAGGAGACGACGTGTCTACGACACCCGCGGGGGGCGAAGCAGAAGCATTCCTCATCGCCTCCTGAGCCTGCTGCCTTGCCAAAGCAACGGAGCGGGGCACCTGCCACCCCTCGTTGGGCGAGGTGGCCGGGCAGGCCGCACCGTCTCCTCCCTCAGGCATGGCCAAAGGGAATGGAGAGATGGAGTTGTCGACGAAGCAAAGGTCGAAGGAGCCGACAAAGACGAATACCATGCCCCTACCTGGTGCGCTAGATGTCACGAGTGCATTCGCGGACACCGGGGGTGACACCCCCTAGATTGTTTGGTAAGTGCGTGGGTAAGACGTCCTCATCGCTTCCACAGAGCAAACCCAAGAACACACGACGATTTACCCTGGTTCAGGCCGCGAGAAGGGATCTCGCGTAAAACCCTACGTCCAGCATGTTTGAGATCATTGAAGAAGATGTCGTCGGTGGGTGTACAAGGGGGGGTCAGAGGAGGAACCTGAGGGCATCCATCCTCTGATGAAAGCTCTCTACTCCTATTCTACTCAATCTCTCAAGGACTGAGAGACCGATCTCAAGGTCTGGGAGATGAACTCTCTCAGATTTTCTCTACGAGGCTCACAAGATGTAGATCTTGTAGGTCTCCACGCTCTTCTCCTTGAAGGCTAGCTTCTCTGCTGTTCTACTGCCTATCTACTCTTTTGAGGACTTGGCTCCTCTCTTCTCCCTTTGGTGCCTTGGTGCTTTCCCTTCTCCAGGCTCTCCTCTCTACAGTGGCATGGCCCTCCTTTTATACTTAAGGGGATACCACAGTGGCCAATCCGCATGTGTGACAGATGTCACACGGCTCTGAGTGGTGGCATAGCCCTGTAGGGCTAGGCTTCAAGCTGTCCTCTCGCTCCATCTGGCGCGCTGCACCGATGGGACTTGACCAGCCAGTCTAGTCCATCATTACCGCCTCTGGCGCGGTAATGATGTCTTCTACAAGTCCACCACAAAGGGCTTCCGCCGCGCATCTCCCATGCGCGTCTCCGGGGGGTGACAAGAAGATCCTGGCAGGATCCTCTTGCCATGCGCCCTGAGGCCTTGTCCCGCGGGACAGGTCACAAGTCTTCTCCAGTACGCCACTTTCTCCCGGCTAGGAGAGAAACCTTCTCTTGAAAGCTTCCCTCCCTGCAAGGGGGAGAGGCCTTCACTTCCTTCTCCCTACAAAGGGAAAAGGCTACGCCTGGTGCCCGACAACACCTTGCCGGGGGCACAGCTTGCCGGGGGTCCCATCGCAGGCATCATCCCTAGACTCCTTCCAGGAAATGGCTAAGGGCGAAGAGGTTCCTCCATGGAAGAGCTTCTGAAGATGCCGGTCAAGGATCTCTCACGACATATTCGAGAAGCTCTGTCGCAGGAGCAACTCTTGCCTTTGCCATGCTATTGGCGCCCCGACTCAATGTGGTTCTCCACTGGCTTTCTCCCACCTCCCGTGAGAGAGGAGTGCCACGGCCCGGGCTATTTGTAGCCCGGACAGTGGCTGTCTTCGTCTTCTTCCCACAAGTGGGCTTGCGGATGGCTCTTCGCTGCAGGGAAGCGGTGGCCGACCGGCCGGCAGTGCCTTGGCCCGGCTGCTGCTCAGCGAGTCCTTATCTTTTCCCCACGTGGAGCAGGCTGAGCGACAGGTGCTGGGACCCCCCAGTCCCAGAGCACCGACACTCCTGGCTAGGGGAGATGTCTTCGTTTGCAAGCTTCCCTCCCTACAAGGGTGAGAGGCCTTCTCTCCTCCCTACCCAGT
Organism: Dactylis glomerata; assembly: GCA_007115705.1. Classification (NCBI taxonomy): domain Eukaryota; kingdom Viridiplantae; phylum Streptophyta; class Magnoliopsida; order Poales; family Poaceae; genus Dactylis; species Dactylis glomerata. The sequence goes on along the minus strand of QXEO01000436.1, from coordinate 1,234,735 downwards.
AAAGGGAAAGGCCTTGCCTGGTGCCCGACAACGCCTTTCCGGGCTGACCGTCCAGGGCAGAGCTTCCGAAGATGCCGGTCGAGGAGTTCTCACAACATCTTTGATAAGCTCTGCTGCAGGAGCAGCCCTCGCCTTCACCATGCCCTTGGTGCCTCTAGCTCTGTGCTGCTTCAGCTGGTTCTCTCCCACCTCCTGTGGGGGATGAGCAGCACGGCCCAGGCTATATATAGCCTAGACAACGGCAGCCTTCATCTTCTTCCTGCAAGTGGGCTTGCGGACTGCTCTTTGCCACTGGGAAGCGGTGGCCGATCGTCCGACAGTGCCTTTGTCCGGCCGCCGGGTGGTGAGTCCTTATTTTCTGCCTTTGTGGAGCGGGCCAAGCGGCCGACGTTGGGACCCCTCAGTCCAGAGCAACGATAGTAGCCCTCGGCCATGCCCCGACAACGCTTCCACTTGTTGCCAGGGTACGACCAAACAATGGAGCGAGGGCCCTGCGACACGACCGGTCACACTTGACGTGACTAGTCACGTTGCCAGGCCTGGCACGACACCAGAAAAGAGACACTCGAGTGCTCTATAGACCCAAAGGATCGTGCATTAACTCTGGTGCTCTCCCACGACACCTCAATTCCCGCGCGGGGTGAAAACCACTCGATGTAGTGGGGCAGTTGCCACATAGTACACGCGTGGGAAGGAGCGAGGGGTTAATCCGGGAGTGAAACGGATGGTGGGCCCGTGCCTGTGCCCTATAAAGGGGTTTGGGCAACGTCCTTAATCCTTTCGCTGCCAACGCATCTCTCCTCTAGCCTCCTTATCCGCCGCACTTCTCCTGCGACTCTTGTGCCTCGCCCGTCTCTGCGCCATGGCTCCCAAGAACTCCGGGTCCAAGAAGGCGGTCGCGCAAGGCTCCCAATCTCGAGACCCCTTTCTTCCTTTTGAGACTCATGGCGAAGGGCAAGGGCTCGAGCAACTCACTGGATACGTGGCAGATGCATCGTACAAGCATGGTCCGACCATCCTAGCGCATGCTAGTGAAGTCGTCGATCGTGGGGCGAGGGATGCAAGGGTCTTCTTCTGCTTCCTAGTGGCGGGGATGGTCCCGCCAATGTTGCTCTTTCTCTAGGGTGTGCTGTCCACCTACGGCGTGGTGCTGGCGCACCTCCACCCCAACGCCCTCCTCGTGTCGGCCTTCTTCCAACACCTTTTCTAGGTGTATGTTGGGGTGCACCCTTCGATGGCTCTCTTTCGTGTCTTCTTCAAGGCGCGCCTCGACGCCAGCGGCGCCATCTCCGGCTGCCTCACCTTCCGCCTCCGCTCGAGCATGGTGATGCGCTTAATCCCCTTGCTGAAAAGAGACTGGGAGGAATGGCAGGCGAACTAGTGCTTCGTGAGGTTCGCGGAGGAAGACGACCCCGTGGTTACATCGAGCCGATGGGTGCCCCAGAAGCTCTCCCCATCTAGACCTCACCGGTGAGCACGACCGGTCTAGTTGATGCAGTGGGGAGGATTCACAACCTCCGAGGCCTCCACCTTGCCACCCACCACGTGGTGAACTCGTACGTTCGCCACAACATTGCACCGGTGAAGCAACGCTCCTGTCCTCATTGGGAGGTGCTCTCTCGGAATCACCCGACGAGGTTGCACCAGGAAAGCCCCTCCGAGGACGAGATCATGATGATCTCCAAGTTTCTAACTGGCAGCAGCCAGACGGAACTGCTAAGGCCTCAATGGGTTCACACGCTCATCCGGCTGAGCACTGCAGAACATGAGGCCATTCTAGCGTCCATGCCTCTCCACGACAAATAGGGTCCCACTGCTGCTCCAGCGGCACCAGAGGTTGCCGTCAGAGGGGCAGATGAGGACCCCACCATGGCGCAGAGAAGCCGCCTGATCAGTCGCCTTCTCGTGACCCAAGAGGCTGTTGAGGAGGACGAAGGACCAGATGCCCTGGTACGCCTCCCTCGGTGGCGCCTGAGGCCGTCACACCTGGTCAGCCCCCGGGCCTCAGCACCTGAAGCGAGCTTTTCTGCGGGTGCCAGCACTTCACGCGCCGCTCCCGTGGATAGCCCGCTCCCACGTACTACAGGTTGGGATGACCTAGAGTGGGGCCGCCTCCTGGAGCCGCCTCGGTGAGCTTCCCGGGCTTGCTTGCACATCTTCCTATTTATTGGGTCTTTTGAATTCATGATGCTTCTTTGCCTTTATGCAGTAGGGATCTTTTCCCGGAACCCTCAGTCAAGCGGTCCCGGGAAGATGCCCCTGTGCAAAGTGAGCCCACCAGCAAGACGCTTCACGGAGCCCCCGGTGAGGAGCTGCGACTCCCTGCAACGGGTAACTCACTTCCCACTTTGTCTGTTTCCCACATCCCTTGCCGGGATTGCCCTTCCTGGGCTAACGCTTTCCGTCTCTTTTGAGTATAGATGTCGGGGCCAGCATGGTTGCCGGAGGCCTTCCGAGAAGGCTCCCTGCAACCAGTACCACCGCGCCGATAGGTGCGCTCTTTTCGCCAACTTTTTGCCAGTTTCCCTTCTCATTGCCCTTCAAGGCTATTGACTTCTCCTTCTCTTGGGTCTGCAGCTGCCGCGTCCTTCCCGGAGGGTAGGGCAACAGAGCTGGTGGGCATGGCTAGCTAGGAGAGTGGTATGGGAGCAACTGGTGCTCCAGACTCCTCTGCTCTAGCGCCCCTACCCACGCTACAACTTCTACCGCAGCCCCACAGGACTTCATCCCACTGCTGCGACAAAGTGCACCAATGGAGCCCGCAGGGGGGAGCGGACAAGAGGGGGTCCTTAGACAGGCTATCGCCATAGTCCCTAGCACCCCCACTCCGGCAACCCCCAGCCGCACACCTTCTCCTGCCGTGGATCCCGTAGAAATCAGTTCGGGGATACCACAACAGGAGCCTGACGTTACACATTTGGGCTCGGATGCGCATCAAGTCCCGCGGGCAGAGCTCGGCAATGAGGTGGCGGACCCTGAGGCCACCATGGTCGAGCTGGAGCAGGAGCATCGGGACTGGGAGAGTGATATCTTAGCCCAGATCTCCGACCTGGATGACAGGGCTCGGAAGTACAAAGAGCGCCTCGATGAGCTGACCTCGACCAATGCCAGGCTGCACGAGGCACTACACAACCAGGAGTCGGGAGTCGAAGCCCAAGTCGACGCTGTTGCCCGAGGCGAGCCTAAACATTCATATCACCTCGCTACAAGGCGAACTGTGCGTCGCTGTCGCGGTGGTGGAGTCGCATGCGGCAGTCATGGCCGATCGTGATGTAAGCATTGCGTTCATCACGATGCAGCTGGAGAGGGATCTCAAGGACGAGACAGCGGCCTCCCTTGCCTTGGCTCAAGCCAGAACCGCGACGGCCGACACCGTCCGAGCATTCTGAGGCCTCGTGATTCAAGTGAGGCCAATGCTGGCAGCGCTCGTCCTCGAGCTGCCACTGATTCTGTCCGAGCTGGAGGGAAGCATCGCCCTCTAGTTCGTGGACGTCATTGAGCGGATCGGTTATCTCTCGGAGAGGTTGAGGCAAGTGTTGCAAACGGAAGGAGAGCGCGTTGTCAACTTCGTTGGCAACCTCATCCTTATGCGTGTGCATCGCTTCGCCTGCAACTTCCCTTTTGACCAAATCTTCGAGAGATTCAGAGATGATGCTGCCAAGAGGGCAGCTGAGGAGACTGATCAGGCCGCTGTGGCCGGGGTAGTCGCCCAACTTCTACAGTGCGTTAACCACCGCATGCCCTGAGCCCCCGGGCCTTTTTACCAGCTGAGGAGACTGCTGAGGCCGCTATGGCCGGGGTAGTCACCCAACTTCTATAGCGGGTTAACCATCGCGTGCCCTGAGCCCCCGGGCCTTTTTACCATGTTTTCCTGTTCCTGCACTTAGTTCTCAAAAGACATTGCACATTTATATATATATATATATCATTTTGATGATGCAGTTATGTTCTATTTGCCATGCTGATGTTGTATGCCATGTATGCGACCTGAGTATGCACGAAATGGGTGCGAACCACGATGCATTACTATGCTTGCAGTAGGTAAGAGTAATGACAATGGGAACTTATATGTCTCCACACACTCTTATTCCTTCTTTTCCTGAGGGAAGGTTAGGCCAAATATCACTTCCGGTTGATATTCTCCGATCAAGCCGTATTCGAGCTGCAATCCCTGCAGGGTTTCTTTTTCGAGAGGATTTTTGAAAACGGCTTTAGGAAAACTTCTCCTTTACTGTGAGGCGAGCTTTTTTGAAAATCATTTTCATAAAATTCCTGCATCAAAGGTTTTCGCAAATCTTCTCAAAGAGGTTTTCGGAAAGCTTTTTTTGAGAGACCTTTCACAAAAGCATTTTCAAGAAATCTTTAGTAGTCCGATCTAGCCGCTTTTCCTCGGACTCGGAGATATCTAGACCTCGACCACGAGCAGTGCCTACCATCGCTACAGGAGGCATGATCAAGATCTACATACGCCGCTACTTTCCCGAATGTGTGCACTGATTTTGAGTCAATTCTCCCACTTGAAGTCAAGAAAAAATATCAACTAGTCTTAAGGTTGCGTGTCAAGACGACGCCTCAATAAGGCCCAGGGTTGCCCCAACCCCAGCTTCATTGATTATGGCGGAGTGACATGAACATCTATCCTCCGGATTACAAATGCAGGGGCCAAGCTACTCTCGCATCCCCACGTCTTTTGGGCAACGGTTTACAAGCGGGCGTCCCCAAAACCACACTGGTCGACGTTTATTCTGCGTGCGCATCCATAGCCATGCTTTAGTCTAAGGCCAGACGCGAGTGGGCACTTTTAGGATTGAAGGTTAGGATGAACTCAATGTTCCACGAGCCACTCACTGGTTATCAACCCTTGTCCTCATGGTCCGGCATTGCCCTGCCGGAGGACATGCAACACTCTGCATGGGCCATCCCACTTTCGGGGGAGAGATCCTACGCTCTTCGGGCTTAAGGTCCTGTCAAACATGGTTTCCCCGTTAGAACTCCCTGGTCGGCCACGCCCACCATGCTGGCTGCGAGAACCTTTACAAATAGCGGATGAACCGCACATTCGCCTGGCTATGAATCCTCTCAAGGAAGTTGGCGACACCGAAGTCCCTTTTCTAAAAAGGCTTGGCGCTGCCATAGCAGGTATCCGAGAGAATCCGCAATTAAGCCCCATGATGGACGCGGTTCTTCCCCTGCTTCTAAGGGGTGTCGTCGGTGGTTTCGGTGCTGCCACCCTTTCGGGCTCACAGTGCCCATCTCCGCTCGAGTAGACATTACTTCTCAGCTGGTCTAGCAAGTTGGAGCGGGTAGGATGCACCGCTCGCTTGCCGGGCCAACCGTGCCCTCTTGTTGCTCTACGGGTGGGGGATCCCCCTACTCGGATACTGATGGGACTCCAAGATCTTCGTCTTTAGGAATAGCGGATGGATGGGACAACTTCTCAATAATAGCTCCTGCAGGGATTGGCAATCCTTTTGCGGCTATCCGAGATAACTCCTTCACTGCAGCATCCTGTCCGTGGGGAACGTTCTCGAGCTTTGGGTGTTGAAGTGGCAGTCAAGCTTCCGCACTTCGTGAGCGTATTCCTTCATCAACGGGCTCAACTTGACCCCCTCTGCTTGGCCGGCCCTGAGCTAGGAATCACCGCGGATGAAGAGATGAGAGATCCCCCAGCCCTGCGACGATCCTTAGGATGGCAAGCAGGCCTTCACATTCTGCCGTGCTGGTGGCGCAACCTTCCCAGGGGAAGGCGCGCTGAATGACGTACTTGTGGTGCTGGCCCGTGGGCGAGACCAAGAGCATGCCAGCCCCAGACCTTCACAGGACTGAGCGCCGTCAAAGTAGGCAGCCCAGTTGCTGACGGCTTCCTCTTCCGGCTCTGACCTTCAGACTGACACCTGGCCTGGGGCGGGTAGCTTGGGAGAGCTCCCGACCACTAGCCCTTCGAGGTTCAGCGGCGCCACGCGAGCCTGCACAACCCTTGAGTAGCTTGAGTTGGCGATGCAGGGCGCAGCCCACACGGCGTGTAGTGCTTGGTGAGTCTCCGTGAACACTCGGCGAACCTCTTCTTCTGCGGCGTCGAGGTCCCAGTGGCCAGGGTGAGAAGGTTCCGAGAAGGAACGCTTCTTTTCCCAGCGCTGGTCTTGGGCCGCGACACCCAGCGGGGCTAGACGGAGTTCAGACCCCGCGGGCTCCCTGGGAGAGTGCCCGAGCACACCAGTGCAGGGAGGCAACACATCCCCACCATAGGTTGTCGCAACATCCCCCAGGTGCTCTCTAGCTCCTCTTCCTGGGCTGCACCGTGCCCTGGCCGAGCTCCCACCAGGCCTTCTCCCCGTCTACCCGGTCCGCCTGAGAAAGGGACCTTGCTAGGGCAGCTGTGTGACCAGTGGCCAGGCTGGCCACACTCGTAACAGCCGTGAATCGCCCCCATAGCTGCACGCTTTGCAAGGCGCTCCTTGCGGATCTCCACCAAGTGACAGATGTGGTGACCAGCTGTGATATCGTGGAGGCTTGTTTCATGCAGAGGGCACCACTTCGAGGGGGTCGGCTCTGTGATGGCGCCCGCAGGATTGCCGACCCCAGCCTTTCTCCCTGCCGTAGCGGCGAGTCCTAGCTCAGCAGCCAGGGGCTTCTCCGGGGCGTTCCTGTGCGCCCTCTTCTTCACGGCGGTGGGCACCGGGCTAGGAGGAGCTAGCGCCTCCCGGGCCGGGGCTTGCCATTCTTGTCGACGACACACGGCGGCACCGCGGCTCTCCTCACAGCGAAGGAAGGTGATGACCACGACCCCCTCCTTCGTAGGCGTGGGGACTCTCGTCACTAGGGCTGACCGCCCCAGTGCCGTAGCAGGTACCGCTGGCTGGGATGGTGCGGCGATAGGTTGCGCGGGGTAAACCGTGGCAAGCCTCGTCGCACCCTTGCGTGCCACAGCACGAGCAGCTCCGCCATCGGGCGCAGCCGCCGCTCTAGCCTCTCGAGCGAGAGGAGGGGAACTGCGCGATTCCGCGACGGGGTAACACTGCACGTACTCAGACAGCTCCTGGAGACGTGCTTCCCAAGGTTTATACGCTAGAGCCCCCGACATTGGAGGAAAAGAGGCAAGAGAGCAAATGGCGGGAAGAGCCTCTCCGAGGTTGTTTACGCCTCGTGGGACCTGGTCGAGGTAACAGGTGATGGCGCGGTATTGATGGTGCTACAAAACTTGATTGCGTTTGTTGATGAAGTAAAATGACCGGCCAGTTGGAAACCCCAAGAGAAGGTTTGATGAATATAGCAGCAAGTTTTCCCTCAGTTATGAAACCAAGGTTATCAATCCAGTAGGAAAAAGCCAAATGACGGAAGGTGATGCTTGCTAGCCTAATGACACTCCAACAAGGGCGCCGTTAACGATATCTTGTTAGCGCGTCTTCAACTAGTAGCAACGTGGAACCTGCACACAACACAACCAAATACTTTGTTCCCAACTTACGATGAGGTTGAAAATCTCACCGGTTTGCTTGAAACAAAGGGTATGAGCGTATCGAGTGGAAAACAATAGTAGTATGCGAGTAACTAAACAGCGCGAGTAAAGTAAACATGTGATAGCAATATAAAGGAAATAGGACCGGGGTCCACAGTTCACTAGTGGTGTCTCTCCATAAGATAAAATAACACATGCTGGGTAAACAAATTACAGTTGAGCAATTGATAGAATAAAGACAACGTGCATATGTCGAGAGGATCACTATGAGATTTACTCTGGGCATTACAACAAGATACATAGACCGCCATCCAACTGCATCTATGACTAATAATCCACTTGTGGCGAATCAATCCGAGAACTCCACAAGTATTAAGTTGTGAACAACAGATAACTGCATTAAGCAAAGTGTGTAATGTAAACAAAGCATATGCCCTTGAGCATATGAATGTTGTTTTCCCCCTAGTGGCAACAGCACATCTACAACCTTAGAGGTTTCTGTCACTCCCCCAGATTAAATAGAGGCATGAACCCACTATCAAGCATAAATACCCCCTCTTGGAGTTACTAGCAACTACTCGGCCAAGATAGCTAGTAACAACGAAGAGCATGCAAGATCATAAACAACATAGAGATAACATAAGATAAAATTCAGTACATCAACTCAATCATAACACCAATATTCATCGGATCCCAACAAACACAACATGTAGAATTACATAACGGTGATCTCGATCATGTAAGGCAGCTCACGAGATCTAAACATGAAGCACATGGTGGAGAAGACAACCATCTAGCTACTGTTATGGACCCATAGTCCAAGGTAGACTACTCACTCATCGTGCCGGAGGCAAGCATGGCGATGAAGAAGACCTCCGGTGGCGATTCTCCTCTCTGGCAGGGTGCCGGGAAGAGCTTCTGGATTGTAACAACTCAGAAATTGTAATCCACTTCTTATTAAATAAAGTGCCAAATTTTGGACCCAGATAAAACTTTTTATCTATTATTTCATGCATACATGTATTTTCTATTATATGTCTTTTATGATTTCATGTGTGTTATTTTTGGTTGTGCATTGGTTAGTTAATTCTAAGTGAACCAACAGAAGTAATTGAGAAGAATTATAGGAACCAAAGAAACCAGAAATAAAAATGTTAAAGAAAAAGGGAAGAATAAGATGATCTAGGAAATCTGTTTGACTACCCTACTTTGAGCCCTTGGATTAAGAAATCTGTAACCCACCTCCATGTTTGGCCAGCTAGTTGAGCTTCACCAAGTCACACACAAACTCAACCAAGAAGTTGCTACCCAAAATTCAAACCAGAGCTTGACTCAAACATCAATCAAACTTTGAATCTGAAACAGAGACTATAACAAAATTTGAAATAAGATTTCTGCAAAACTCATCCTTTCTTCAGAACAAAAATATGACTGGAAACCTTGGCTCATATGCTGATCACCCAAAGTGGAAAATTTCAAAAATTCAAATTTCAAACTCTTGCGGGCATTTCGTCGAACACTGGCAGACACAAATCAAAGCAAATCGGTTGCACTGTGGGCTGCACTGTTCTGGCTCGCTCGAGGACTGTAGCCATACTCCTGGACGATGCCACGGTCGAGCTCAGTGCCCCCTGCCCCGACCTGAGCCGTGAGAAGGGGAGGAACAGAGAGAAATGCGCCCAGGGCCCCCTCCCAGTCTTCTTCTTCCTGCGCGTTGCCGACCGCCCTAGATGCGCCAGAGCCGACCCACAGCCCACCGCAGCCGAGCCGACACCCTCCCAGCACACCCCCGAGGCCGCCGTGCCCGGAGCGAGCTCCAAATGCCGCCAGGACCCCCGCACTGCCCACCTTTCGGTCGCCTTGCCCCCGGACTCCCGAGGCTATAAAAACCCCCCGTCGACGCTCCCAGAAGACGCACACCATCACCGCAGCCGATTCCCACTCCCCTCTCTTCCTCTCTCCCTCGGAAACGTCCAATCTCTGCACGGGAGCGCCGCCGCGTTCTGGAAGATTCCGACCACCATTGGAGCTGCTGCTGGTGCGAGGTGGAGGAGTTGAGCAACCGCGGCCGATCTGCATCACCGCCGTCAAGTTCTTCTTCCTCTCCGTCACGCCCTCGTCGTCGAACACTCGTCTTTGCACACGCCGGTGAGCTTCCGCCCGAGCTGAGGTAGACGATGCACCAGAGCCGTTCGATCTTGATCCAGCGATAGCATACCGGTTCGGCGATTCTAATTAGATCTGACGCGTGGACCCCATCTGTCAGGTTTAGTTTTTATTCTTTCCCGCCGGAGCGAAGCGGTATGGGCCGGCCCGTTCGGGATTCTTTTGGAAACGGCCCGGTTCAGTTTAGTTTCGGTCCGAATCGATTTTTATTTATTCTCCCGCCTTTTCGAATTAATTCAAATTTGTTTCAGATATGATTTTCAAACTTAAATTCCAAGAGTTTTACAAATCCATTTGTAGCAAATAAATATGCGTTGGAAAGCATATAAAATACTCTACACAGTAGAACTGGTTAGAATTCAAAATAAGTTAGGAATTTAATTAGATATGAATAGTGTGACCATAGCTTGATTAATCATAGAAGATTTCTAGAAAATTATTTAAGCCTCCTAAAATCATGAAAATTAAATTGTGAACTCACCAATGACATACCTTACTGTTAGTCAACCCTAATCAACTCCAAACCCTATTAGTGTTATCAATTAGACCCTAACCCAACTCTAGTTAGTAACATAAAATGATAGATTCCTATTGCACCCTTAGAATTAATTTGCCCTCTTACCAATTCACTTAGTTGATCCCTCCCATTTGAACTAGTATTAGTACCCCTAAACCAATACCAATGCTTAGAAAGTGAACAACATATGACACTTAGTAGAGAATCTAACTTGCACACTTGAAGAAAACTTAGAAGAAAAACTTGCAATCCAACTTCATAAGATGCAACATGAATGCTAGTGTTAGCAAACAAACATATATGCTTGGTGTGTTGTTAGCTTGGTGTAGTGATTGTGTGTTTTATGTTGATTTCGTTATTAGACGCTAGTGTTGCTGAGGAGGATATTGAGGGGGGATATTATCAAGAAGAAGAAGAAGAATACCCCGGACACTTGGCCAACCAAGGCAAGCCATCTTTTGATTCATACTCCCAATGCCTAGTTTTAATATTGCATTCTACTTGTTTTAAGTAAATTGCATGATTGAATTGCTAGAGTAGAATGATAGAAGTATAGTGATGTCTTGTTTAGCAAGAGCATCAAGCTGAGTTTATCCAACTCCATTTAGTAGTCATCACCCTTGTAGTTGCTTAGTCGCTAATAATATTGAGGTCATCCATAAGGGGAACCTTATTTGAAAAGTGGTGACCTGAACTTGAAACTTGAATTGGAGATTGCTCCTACATGATGGCTTTATGAAAGAAATTAATCTTGACTAAGAACTATGAAATGTATTTCCCAATGACAACGGGTGATGTACTATGTGAGCCAACCATACCGTACGACCACATTACCCCTGAATGGGAAGGGGCTTATTCCTAGCTTGTTTATTCTAGTATGGGAGGCCTTGTTTCATCCTTTATAGAAGTATTCCATGCGTGGTTACTTCCGAACCAAGTGGTCATTGGAAATTTTCCTTCCTGAAGATTTCCATCCGTCCGGCATCCCGGAGTGGGCAAAACTAGAGGCGCCGGAACGGGGAAATCCGTGTCTCGGGCTCTAGGGAAGGATCCTATACTAGAGTAGACAAGTGAAAGAGTTTGTTTGATTATCTGAACCCCGCATACTTGTGTATGACGATCCGTGGATTTCTCCCGGCAGATGTATCGAATCTTATGGGTAAAGTGTACCCCTCTGCAGAGGTTTTCAAACTATTCGAATAGCCGAGCCCGCGGTTATGGACAGTTGGCAAGCTCTACTTGACTTTTGTCAAAGATAAAAATAACAATGGGGAGATTGGTGAAGGATCTGAATTGAAGTGACTTGACTTGAACTTGATGTTGACACCCTTGAAGTTCCTCTTTAGATTGAACTTAGAGAACTAAACTTCTTTTCTACCACTGAACATCCTTGGGAAATAAAACTAGCTTTTGCAAAAGAAACTTAGTGCTTATTCCACTATACCAAACTTGCATACCTACTTTATCATTTCATTTATAAGATGGTTTGCAAGTGCATCCAATGTACTCATGGCTGTGTCCCTGGCTATCAACTTGGCCAGACTATGGGGAAGAATACCAGGAAGAAGGGTATGAAGAAGAGTACCAGAACTAAGCTCGTCTCCATGAGTCGCCATTACCTGTAGGGTGAAGGCATGGACCCGAAGACGTTATTTCCGCTGCTATATTGTGTTGTAATATGAACTTGGTCTCTATGACCATTGTATTTGAACCATCGTATTGTAATGTCTATGGAACTGGTTACCAACTACGTTATGTATATCGCAACAATGGTTCTGGGATTGCGGTGGAATACATAACGGGCACTTCGAATTTGTATCAAATTTGAGGTTGTCACATGGACCCTCCCGATCTCGGGTCGACGACGGCAGTGGATCGCGATATGTTTCTGGAAAAGTGATCGGATGTTTAGGTTTTTCCCGTCGGGGGGTCTTTATAGGCAAAGGGGCATCGTCAGAAGTGGACCGAGGTGGCCACACACATAGGGGGCGCGGCCTAGCCCTGGGCCACGCCACCCTATTTTGTGGGCGGCATGTGGCCCCACTCTGTCTCCTCTTCGGTTCTCTGGAAGCTTCGGTGAATTTCTAGATGTTTGGCTTTTGTTTCGTCCAATTCCGAGAAGATTTCCTGTGTAACTTTTCTGAAACACAAAAACAGCAGAAAACAGGGAACTGGCACTGTGGCATCTCGTTAATAGGTTAGTTCTGGAAAATGCATAAAAATGCCACGAAGTGTAACAAAACACTAAGCAAATAGTGTAAAAACAAGCATGGATCATAAAAAATTATGGATACGTTAGAGACGTATCAACAGGGCACCATCACTCCGCCGTTCGCTCCTTCCTCTACCCTTAGCGAGCCAACACAGGGGCTCACAATGCACAGAGCATTGAGCGGGGTGAGCAGCGGAACACACATTCCCCCAGCGTCCCTGTCGCCAGTGGCGCCTCCCTCGCCTCTGTGAGGCTCTGCTGCGGTAGTGCCTCCCGTTCCTTTGCCTTGGGGCAAGGCAACGCCGGGCTCAGGAGACGACGCCTCTGCGCTAGCCACCAGGGGCAGAGCAGGGGCATGCCTCACCGCCCCCTGAGCGTGCTACCTCGCCAATGCGATAGGGAGGGGCACCCATCGCCCCTCGTCAGGCAAGGTGGCCGGGCAGGCCGCACTGTCTCCTCCCCCAGGCATGGCAAAGGGACAGGAGAGATGGAGTCATTGAAGATGCCGAGCTTGAAGTCGAGGAAGATGACGAAGATGAATACCGCGCCTGACAAGGGTATAGCTAATAAGGCCCATTATCTTGGTACCCCCGGGGCCCGTTAGGGAGTCCTAAGCATAGATGTAGTCGAAATACAATATGACATCGTATACAGACATTGTAATTTGTATTGAACCCGACCGGATCCTTGAGACCTGGCCACCTATATATAGGGGCCAGGAGAGGCCGGCCAGGGACAGATTGAGATTGAGCCAATTGAGTACCACATTTATTCTCAACACGCATGAAACCTTGCCTTGTTTGACTAATCTTTACCTTCGAGTTCATCCGACGCCCTCTGCCCCCGATCCTAAGTCCTTCATTTGGGACATTTGCCGAGTTAAACCTCGTCAATTGGCACCGACCATGGGGACTTTGGGCGTTGGAATCATGAATTCGACGGATTTTTCGGTTCCAGCCAACAACAACTCAAAAGTCGACGGAAACCATATATCCTTTGGGATCATAGATTTTCAACCTCACCCACTAACCCTTACTCCGGTCTTTGCAAGCTTAGATTAGGAGATGGACCGGACGATTGGAAGTATGAGCTTTCGCGTCGGCTCCTTGGGGTCGATTCGCCTTTCAGATCCTATGAAATCGGATCCATTGGCATGCAACACCGCGACAATGGCAATATCAGAATCATCGGTAGGCTCTTCCAGCGAGGTAAACTCACCGGTCAGCTTCGCAACAACGGAAAATATAGAAGACAAAATCGAAGAACTTGACAAAATCATGGGAAACCTCGACTTAGGAGAATCAATGGGTCACTCAGATTTCAGCCAAAATTTTAGCAAAGCTACAGCAGCGGACTTCACCACCCGAAATGGCGGTGTCTCCAGCAACATACACCATGTATGCATCATCATCACTGAAGCAGCAGAAGACAACGATGTCATGGATAACACCATAGTCAACACACAAGGCAACAACCCAAGGAGTAACAGCAGGAAAGAGAAAGAGAAAATATATGTCTCCGCCGGAGAGTGGAGAATAATCATGTTAGCAATCAATCACGGTACATGAGTACCTACAGATTCAAGGAGAGAAGTTTTAATGGGATATCAGTACGCCTTACACCAGCACAAAAAGAAGCTACGACAAGAAAAGAGTGAGCTAAGGAGAAGCCAAGAGAACAATAGTGCATCAAGCAGATCATATTGGTATGAACACAGTGAAATGTCTGGAGAAGGACAACACAACCTAGGAAAGAGGACCGTGCAAGGAGCATCAATACACCGTTATCAGAGGAAGAGGAAGACTTCATACAAGAAATGCCAGAAGCAGCTCTAGTGGCAGCACAAGCATATCTATTAACCACGCAGCCGGAACCCGGAGACCTGCGGGATCACATGCACCAAGCGGCCATAAAGAGCCTCGGGCTAGTGGGATATGAGCTAAAACAAAAATCCTTAGGAAAGAAGTCAATATACCACGAGTATACAAGAAGAAGAAGCCAAAGATCCCAATCTCCACCAAGCCAAAGAACCAATTCGCCTGGCAAAACAGACAATGAGGCACGAATGGAGGACGCACAGAATATTATCACGCATGCCAGGGTGAACAAGGCACGTTATGCAGGGGAAGAGGAAAACTACGAGGACAAAGAGAAGGAAATGGGCGCGCTATGCTTTACCCAAAGGGTTCACAGAACGCGGGTACCCAAAGGATTTAAGCTACCACACGACCAGCAGAAATATGATGGGTCGCAAGAACCCAAATTATGGTTGTCAGACTACCTTCAAGCAGTACAGATACTTGGAGGATCAAGAGCAACGACAATGCAAAGCTTGCAGCTACACCTCACCGGCGCAGCACGGTCTTGGTTAAACATGCTACCCGACGATTCTATCGGAAGCTGGGGCGAGTAAGAAAATCAATTCACGAGAAATTTCCGTTCAACGTACAAACGACCAACATCAATAGAAGAAGTCAAATCCTGTATGCAGAGAAAGGGCGAAGCATTATGTTCATACATACAAGGATGGAGTATAATAAAAAAACTTGGTAGAAGACGTCTCCAACGAGCGAGCAGTAGATGCCTTTGCATCTGGTCTTCGCCGTTCGGATCTCATTGAAGAACTGGAAAGAACAAAGCCTAAAATGATGTCGGAATTGATGGAAATAGCAAATAGATTCGCAGATGGAGAAGATGCTTGTCATAGAAAAAGGGCACGCTCACCCGAATACGATAGGCAACACAACCAGAGGTGCCGATCTCGCAACAAGGACAGCCGCACCAGGCGTAACCAAATCGCTGCAGGATACGAGAGAAAAGACAAAGAAGGCGATGAGAATGAAGAGTATCACCAAAAAAACAACCACAGACAAGAAAGGCCGAAGTACTCTGACCCATCGGCGGAGGACATCCTTCATGGACCTTGCCGCATCCACTATGCATATCTAGATGGCAAAAGGGTTTCCAATCACCTGATGAGAGATTGCAGAACATTCTTAAGACTGCAAGAAGCCATGGAACTAAGCCAAGGAGCACAACAAGAAGAAACGACACATGACAGGGCGACCACAGATCAAGGATATCAAATACAGAGCGGCACAAACCATCCCCAAGAAAAGGTGTACGTATCTGCAATGATCCAGCCTGTCCCAAAATCTAAAAAAGAGCAGAAAAGTATATCAAGGCAAGTAAATTTAGCAATATTGTCACCACCAGCCACTACAGAGTACCTGCGGTGGTCAGACCAAACAGTTAGGTTCAGCAGGGAAGACCACCCGAGGAAAGTACCCAGGACAGGGCACGCGCCGATGGTGTTGAAGGCACAAATTGGAGGATACGACGTAGGTCGAGTATTCATGGATGCTGGCAGTGGTATACACCTGATATATGCAAGAACCTTAAAGGCTATGAATATATCGCTGGAATGGTTACAACCAACAAACTGCTCTTTTCACGGGATAGTACTAGGAAGTGCAAACCACCCCCTAGGGAAAATCGAACTCGACATTTGCTTTGGCGACAGCGGCAAGTTCTGAAGAGAAAAGCTAGAATTTGAAGTCATGGACTAGCCCTCACAGTATCACGCAATCCTAGGGTGGCCAGTATTCACACGGTTCATGGCAGTTCCTCATTACGCGTATCTTGCGCTCAAGATCCCAGGACCCAAAGGAGTCATCATAGTGAAGGGAAGTTTCAAAGTATCAGACACTTGCGACAAGGAATTTAACAGAATGTCACAAACTTTCGGTATGACAGGAGAATATGAAAGGATCAAAGGAGAAACTGACCACACTGTATTACCCAATGTTGGTCGATCCCTGCCAGATCAGGCTTTCAATGCAACCCAAGACTCTAAGAAAGTCCGGATTCATCCCATGGACCCAGGAAAAACAACCTCCATTGCTGTAAACCTGGATCCCGCATAGTAAAGTGCGCTCGTCGAGTTCCTCCGTGAGCACTGGGAATTCTTCGCCTGGTGTCCTTCAGACATGACAGGGGTTCCCAGGGAACTCGTCGAGCATGCACTAAATATGGATCCAAAAGCAAGGCCGGTCAAGCAACCTCTCCGACGGTTTGACAAACCCAAAAGAAAAGCAATAGCAGCTGGGCTGCATAGATTGGAAAACACAGGTTTCATCAGAGAAATCAAAACATCAACTTTGGTGTCTAACCCAATGATTGTTCCAAAGAAAAACACAGACGTGCATCGCGTATGTGTCGATTACACGCCCCTCAACAAACACTGTCTTAAGGATCCCTTCCCGCTACCTCGCATAGATCAAATATTTGACTCAACGGCGGGGTGCGCAAGACTTTCCTTCCTAGACGCATATTCGGGATACAATCAGATCAAGTTGAAGAAAGAAGATGAGGAAAATACATCCTTTATCACACCATACGGCGTCTTTTGTTATCAAGTCATGCCTTTCGGCCTCAAGAACACCGGAGCAACATACCAAAGGATGATGCAAAATTTCCTCAGAAGCCAAATAGGTCGAAACATCCAAGTCTACATCGATGACGTGGTCATCTGCACGAGAAGAGAGGAGTCCCTAATCAATGATTTGAAGGAAACCTTCGACAACCTCGACAGGTACAAGATAAAGCTAAACCCAACAAAATGTTCTTTTGGTGTTTCAGCAGGACAACTTCTAGGATTCCTAGTATCGGCAAGAGGAATCGAAGCAAACCTAGAGAAAATCCAGGCAATCTTAACAATGGGAAAGCCAGTAAAACTACACGAGGTGCAGCAACTTGCAGGACGCGTAGCAGCACTAAGTCGGTTCGTTGCACGACTAGGAGAAAAGGCTCTCCCATTCTACACACTCATGAAAAAGTCAGATAAAAAGTTTGAATGGACAGAAGAAGCAGATGCAGCATTCTCGCAGCTGAAAAAGTGCTTTCCACACCACCAGTGTTGGTCGTACCAAAAGAAAGGGAGCCACTACTATTGTACATCGCCGCTACACACAGGTGGTGAGCACGGTGCTAGTGATCGAACAAAGTGAGGAAGGGAAGGCACACGGAGTCCAATGACCAGTATATTTCCTTAGTGAAGTTTTATCACCATCAAAACAGCGCTATCCACATTACCAAAAACTTGCGTACAGTGTGTTCACAACAACATGGAAGTTACGTCACTACTTTGCAGTGCACCCAATCATAGTGGTTAATGAAGCTCCATGTAACAACTCAAATTTTTTTAATCCTTTTCTATTAATTAAAGTGCCAAATTTTGGGACCAAATAAAACTTTTTTCATTCATATTTCATGTATGCATATATCTTCTATTATATGTCTTCTATGATTTCATGTGTATTATTCTTTGTTGTGCAATAGTTAGTTAGTTCTAACTTAACTAACAGAATCATTAGAGAAGAATTATAAGAACCAAAGAAACCAGAAACAAAAGAAAGAAAGAAAAAGAGAAGAAAAAGTTGATCTTGAAATTATTATTGACTACCCTACTTTGGACACTTAGAATAAGAAATCTGTAACTCAAGCAAAGGTATGGTCAGTTAGTTGAGCTTGACCAAGTCACCTACTAACTCAACCAAGAAGTTTCTCACCAAAATTCAAATCAGAACTTCACTCAAACCTCAGCCAAAGTTTGAATCTGAAACAGTGGCAATACCCAAAATTTGAAATATGATATCTGCAAAACATCCTCTTTCTTGGTAACAAAAATATCCCTGGAACCCTTGTCCAATATGTTGACGAACCACAGTGGCCGTTTTCAAAAATTTGAAATTCAAATTCTTGCGGGCATTTGATCGAACACGTGGTGAGCAAAAATCTGAGAAAAATCGTTTACTGTGAGCATCACTGCTCCCGTTCGTCTTGACCCTGTAGCCACGCTCGTGGACGTCTCCGCGGTCGAGCCCAGCCCCCTCTGCCCCGACCCGAGCCGTGAGAAAGGGAGGAGAAGAGGAAGAACGCACCCAGGACCCCCTCTCTTCTTTCTCTGCTCGCTGCACGCCACCGACCGCCGTGACCTCGCCAGAGCCGACCCACAGCACCCCGTCGCCGAGACCAAACCCCTCCAGCATGCTCGCAAGGCCGCCGTGCCCGGTGTTGCTCGTCGCACGTCGCCAGGGCCCCCGCACCGGCGAGCTACTGGACGCCATCGCCCTCGACTCCCTGGCCTATAAAAACCCCCGCCGATCAAACGAATGAACGCACACCACTCCCAGCTATCTCCCAGACAACCTCTCTTCTCCCCGCTCGCTCTTGTTCGACGTCGCCAGCCCCGCCGGCGAGGTACTAGACGCAGGCAGCGCCGCCGCGTTGGGCCGCCGCTGGACGAGCCGACGCCGGGAATTGGAGGAGGAGTACTCCCGGAGCCTTTTTCGCCCGTCGCCGTCGAGCCCTGCTTCCTCTACGCGCCTCGCCGTCGCCGTCGTCTTCCTCGCCGTGCGCAGGTGAGCTCCACCCTCGCCGTCGAACACGAAGCAGAGGCGCCGTTGGATTAGAATCCAACGGCAGCGTACCGGTTCGGGTGACTTAAGTCACCTGACGAGTAGGCCCCACCTGTCAGTCCCGTTTTAAACATTTCCCGCCCGGAGCGAAGCGTTATCGGGCCGGCCCATTCGGGTTCTGTAGGAAATCGGCCCAGCTCATTCGAATTCGGTCCGAATCGTTTTATTTAATTTCCCGCTCGTTTTGAATTAATTCAAATATGTTTCAGATTTGATTTTCAAACTTTAATTCCAAGAGATTTAGAAATCCATTTTTAGCAAATGAATATGCGTTGGAAAGCTTAGGAAATTGTCTAGCCTCTGAAACTAGTTAGAATTCAATTTGAGTTAGTGATTTAAATAAATAAGAATACCTTGACCATAGCTTTATTAATCATAGGAAAATTCTAGAAAATTGTTTAAGCCTCCTAAAATTATGAAACTTGGTTTGTGAACTCACTAATTAACTTCCCTACTATTTAGTTCAACCTTAATCAACTCAAACCTTGTTAGTGGTACCAATTAGACCCTAATCCAATCCTAGTTGGTAGCATAAAATGATAGATCTCTATTATACACTTAGTCTAATTTCTCCTTCTTTACCAATTCACTTAATTAATCCCTCCCCACTTGAACTAGTCCAAATACCCTGAGTTGAATACCAATGCTTAGAAAGTAAACCACTAATGGCACATGGTAGAAAAGTCTAACTTACACACTTGATGAACACTTGGAAGAAACTTTGCAACCCAACTCAATAAAATCCAACAGGAAAGTTATTGTTTGAAAACAAGTATGTGTGCTTGGTGTGTTGTAGCATTGTGTAGTGATTGTGTGCCTTGTGTTTATTCGTTATTAGACGCTAGTGTTGCCGAGGAGGATATTGAGGGGGAATTTTATCAAGAAGAAGAAGACTACCCCGGACACTTTGCCAACCAAGGCAAGCCATCTTTTGAATCATACTCCATATGCCTAGTTTTACTATTGCATTCTACTTGTTTTAAGTAAATTGCATGATTGAATTGCTAGAGTAGAATGATAGATGTGTAGTGATATCTTGCTTACCAAGAGCATCAAGCTGAGTTTATCCAACCCTACTTTAGTGGTATCATTACTCAATGTAGTTGCTTAGTCGCTAATAAAATTGAGGCCATCTCTAAGTGGAACCCCATTTGAACTTGGTGACTTGAACTTGAAAACTTGAAATGGAGATTCTCCTACATGATGGTTTTATGAAGGAAAAATAATCTTGACTAAGGACTATGGAACATATTTGCTAAATGATAATAAGTGATGTACCATGTGAGCCAACCATTACCGTATGACCACACTACCCCTAAATGGGAAGGGGCTTAGTCCGTAGCTTGTTTACCCTAGTATGGGAGGCCTTGTATCATCCTTTATAGAAGTGCACCGTGCGCGGGTACTTCTGAACCGAGTGGAAATTCCATTCATCCAGCATCCTGGAGCGGGCAAAACTAGAGACGCCGGAACGGAGATGTCTGTGTCTCGGGCTCTAGGAAAGGATCCTATACTAGAGTGAGCAAGTGAAAGAGTTTGTTTGATTATCTGAACCTCGCATACTTTGTGTATGACGATCCGTGGATTTCTCCCGGCAGATGTATCGAATCTTGTGGGTAAAGTGTACCCCTCTGCAGAGGTTTCAAAACTATTCGAATAGCCGCGTCCTCGGTCATGGACAGTTGGCAAGCTGTACTTGACTTTTGTCAAGAATATAAACAACTTATGATGAACTTGGTGAATGACATGACTTGACTTGACATTGATATTGACACAATTGAAGTTCCTCTTTAGATTGAACTTAGAGAATTAAACGCTTCTTCTCTACTAATGAGCATTCTTGGGAAATAAAACTAGCTTTTGCAAATAAACTTAGAGCTTAGTCCACCATATCAAACTTGCATGTCTACTTCATCATTTCCTTTATAAGATGGTTTGCGAGTGCATCCAATGTACTCATGGCTGTGTCCCTGGCTATCAACTTGGCCAGACTATGGGGACGAGTATCCAGAGGAAGGTTATGAAGAAGAGTATCAGAACTAAGATCTTCTACTGAGTCGCCATTGCCTATAGGGTGAAGGCATGGACCCAAAGACGTTATTTCCGCTGCTATCTTGTGCTGTAATATGAACTTGGTCACTATGACCATTGTATTTGAACCATCGTATTGTAATGTCTATGGAACTGGTTACCAACTATGTTATGTGTATCACAACAATGATTCTGGGATTGTGGTGGAATGCATAACGGGCACTTCGAATTTGTGATAAATTCGGGGGTGTCACACTCCACTATTGAATATACTGAACAACCCTAAAGCAACAGGACGTGTCTCCTTATGGGGAATCAAACTCTCCCCTCTGGAGTCTGGACATCACGTATGAGAAGAGGAAGGCCATCAAATCCCAGGTTTTGCCAGATTTCACAGCAGAGTGGCTAGAATTACAGAACATAGGACCACCCGACCTGTCGAGCTTCTGGACAATGTATTTCGACGGGTCCAAAAGGATACAAGGACCCAGAGCAGGGGTAGTGTTAATATCACCACAAGGAGATAAGCTAAAATATGTGTTAAGGATGAGTTTCCCGCAAGCTTCTAACAATGAAGCCGAGTATGAGGCTTTGCTGCATGGAATGAAGATGGCTAAGGCATGTGGTGCAACTCGATTAAAAATATTTGGAGACTCGAATCTTGTGGTCCAACAAGTGATGAATCATTGCGATGCTATCAGTGACAACATGACTGCTTATCGAAACCTATACTGCTATTTAGAAGAAACCTTCGATGGATGCGAAGTTTCACATATCAGCAGGGCAAGTAACGAGGAAGCCGATAAATTGGCAAACATCGGGTCCCAATGTCTGCTCGTACCACCAGGAGTTTTTTGGGAGGAAATTATCGAGAGGCCAATAAAGGAAAGCAAAAATTCGAGTTTCAGAAAACCAGGCTAGCATACAATAGCAGGCTCGGGGGCTAGCAAGCCAGGAGCAGAAAGTATGACCGAGCCAGAGGAGGTCATGATGGTTGAAGTAACCTAGATGCAGCCATACTTAGCATATATGGTTAACAAAACACTACCCAAATATGTGGTCGAAGCACGAAGAATAGTACGACGATTCAAAGCTTTCGTCGTACTGCAAGGGAAGCTGTAGAAGAAAAGTATAATAGGTGTCTTGCAACGATGCGTCACCCCTCAAGAAGGGCAAATTATACTAAAGGATATCCATGCATGTCGTGGTATTTTGAGGACAGTAGCCATAGAGATGGCTTATCGGAGGGGCTTGTTGGAGAACAGCGACGGGTCCGGCTCGAGACTGGGCAAGTGACGGCACAACACTTACCCATGTTCAGGGCCCTCCTTGCCAAAGGTAAAACCCCTACGTCATGCCTTAGTCTTTATTATCAACACACGGTGGCTTATAGTCCTCCTTGAGCTGTGTTGTCTAGAGGAAGAAGAAGAAGGGTTCGATCCCCCTACTCTAAGGGTCCAGGCCCCCTTATATAGGCAGGGGCCTGGTTATAGTATGTCGTCCGGCTGCCAGCTCCCCCGTGGCTGCGGCCTTGGCATGGGTCCCACTTTCCTCCGTCCCTCTGCCTGGGCGTAGGCTACTTTATAAAGTGCCTTTTCCCCTGGACCGGCATATCTGGGGTATATGCCTGTGGTGAACCAGCATACCACTGCATGTGTAGTATGCAAGTCGTTGACATAACACCAATGAAGAACAGTCTCACTAGTATTACATCCATCAGAGTGGTACAACAGAAACATCGCAGGTCCATGGTATGTCCATAGGATTACAATAATCAGCATACAGAAGATCTTCAGAACCTCCTCAACAGGTAGAGGTTTAGTCCTGGCGACTACAAATGAGAAAGAATCAAGGAAGTTTAAACTAAACTACAACTAATGCATTTGGCTTGCTACTCAAATATAGAGTTTCTCTAACTACTTAGGTTCCAGGCTTAGGAAACTGGTTCCTTTCTAACCCTATTCTAGTTCTTCTCCAAGCTTCATACAATTGTAGGCTCCGCTGATAATCACGACGTTGGTAGAATGCTTCATCTTCATCTTCAATGTCTTGAGGTTGTCTCCTTGGGTTGCCTTCAATCTAATTCTTCATAGTCTAGCAAGGGTTTAAGAGATTGGGGTGAGTAACGAGCGTTACCCAGCAAGTTTCTTTAGAAAGAAGTTGTGTGATATGCACTAACTAAAGCCATGGACCCAAAAGAGTCATAGGCTAATGCAATGTTTTATCAAAGTTTCTTGAAAGATTGCTTTTACTTATGAAAACTATGCCCAACAGCCAACACAGGGTATTAGTGCCTTGAGAGCACCTTTCCTGCCGCGTTTGCAGCTCCTTCCCGGAACAAGGGGTAACATGTCACATCCTTTTACACTCTGCAGAGGTGTGTCCTTCCAAAAGAGATCAAAGCCTTGCTGCACAACCGGGCGAATCTTTCTCGTCCACACTTCCTTGGTGTGGGGCCCAGTCATTGATCCAAGCCAATCACTGCCTCCTCCGCACAACGCATGCCCATCCAATTCACGCATAGCAGGTTATGCCCCTGATATTCACCCCCAACGATGAAGTACCTAGGCGCCTCTGGCGGACCATCATAGACACCAGTGCCGTGAGAACTTAGGTGTCCCACCCATATGCAAGTAGTCCCGCAAGACCTACTGCGACCGGCATCTGGCTGCCCGTTGACATGCGAACGAGAGAAGATTCAGCTGACTTTCCCGTCCCATTCCAAGTCTCTTGGATGACACGGTTTTTACGGCACAAGAATAACTGTGGCATTGGTAGTTAATCCTAGGTTTACTTTCCCGTGCAAGTGGAACCTCCACCACCACAATCTTACCGTGGTTCCACCTGCCAGCCCTCCTAGATTATCACCACTGGTCGATAACCACTAGTCATATTACTTATGAAAATAGGTTTTCCACCCTTTTTGAAATGTTAGAGTTTGAAATCAACACTTTGCAAGAAGTTTCAAAATCAGTGCATCCAAAAGATATGAGCAAGATAAACTTGCCTTTTTGCCTGCAAGATTATGCAAGTCAAGGTCTTCGATACGTAGGAAATCCAAATTCTGAAATAGCTCCATCATCTGGTAAAGATGATGTTAAAAGAACTGCAGCATGATATGCAAGTCATATGCTATGCATCGCTCTAAGCGTAACCTAACCCCGATGGTTTATTATACAAGGTTGTGATGGTTTCTTTATAATGAGTTGCACTTTTAGATTCACTCCACAATAAGGTTGTTAAGGATTTTAGATTGACTGACAAACTTTTAAAGTAAAAGAATAAAGCTTAATACAAGAGGTATTGCAAAAAACTAGTATAGCAATAAGTGAAAACTTGAAAGTAACACTTTTAAGTGGTATCATATTTTTAGCAAACACGTAGTTGGTTAGGGACAAGCAAAGTTGAAGTAATTCTAATTTGATAGGAATACCCCGTTAGTATTCGGGTTGACAACAATCTTAACACCAAATAGAGTTATATGAGTTCAAGCTTAATGGAATAGTTGGTTACTTA
This sequence comes from Dactylis glomerata, assembly GCA_007115705.1. Lineage (NCBI taxonomy): Eukaryota > Viridiplantae > Streptophyta > Magnoliopsida > Poales > Poaceae > Dactylis > Dactylis glomerata. The sequence continues at coordinate 1,210,358 of QXEO01000436.1, read as the reverse complement.
CTTTCAATGTCTCTTGAAAGAATAACATTTGAAGAACATGTTTTTTATTGATTAGAAGCACTACACCTAAGGTTTAGTGATCTAGGGTTTAGCATAGCTCTATCATAATTAAAGAGTAGTTATTAGGTGGAGCATAATAAAGAAACAAGTTAAAGTTTGTTCAACATTGGAAGAGTTTTAGTGAAGCATGTTTATGGTTCACACTCAATTAGTAAGTCATGAACAAGTAGTGTTGAAGGAAACAAATCATAGTTGATTCTAGAGTTGTTAATATTCTTAACATGCATAGATCATTGCTAGATTTAGGGTATAGAAATTGGTGTGATGCTTATCTGGTATGTTCTTAAAAGAATTACTTTTGAAGAACACAATCCTAAATGGATATTTTTATTACTTAAAGAAATGGTGATTAAGTGATGTTAGAAAGATAATAGTTTTTAAGTTGCAACAAGGGTGTTGAAAATGGTTAGTTGACTAAGGTATACCATAAATAATTTAGAAAGCCTAGTATTTCTGTTCCTAGATTTTCAGGGTGGAATCCAAATTTTAAGTAATTAAAGATTTTTAAATGGGTTTTAGATTTTCTCTTAATGAAGCAATTGTTGAAAAAGCAATATTAGAGTTAGGGAATAATTTTTATTCAAGTTTATGATTTCCCCCAAATTTTACTATTCTAGATTTATTTAGGAAAAATCATTTTAGGGTTTGAAATCCTAATGGTAAAGTTTTAGGATTAGTAATTAATAATAACAAAATATTAATGGGAATAATATTATTTAAGTTGTCAAATTTTTATTTGCTATTTGAAAGTTTTATTTGAATTATTAAAGTTGGGTTTAGATTCGAAATTCAAATAGTACTTAAACAATTTTTCAAATTTGATTCAAAATAATTTAACACAAGTATGCATTATTATGAAGTAAACAGATAGGTTATGTTTTTGTGATCATTTTGGTATATTATTTATATTTTTCTGGTTTAAAATGAATTAGATATTAATTTTCTAAAATTCAAACTTTTTCTGGAATTCCTAATAACACGCAACACTTTTCTTACCGGGGCAAAACCTACCCCGAGCTACTGACTAGTGGGGACCTTGACTGGGTCCACCGCCACGCCAATAGAAGACCAAGTCAAACTCTTTTTACACCGATGCTAATCCTAGCTAAAGTCACTGACCAGTGGGACCCTTGACTAAGTCAAAAGCTACGCAGGCAAAGACTAGTCAACGGTGTTCTGGGGCCCATCTGCCATGTCGACCTCGCCGGAGCTCCTCCGGCGATCATCGTTGATGATGATCCAGACCACCAGAAGACACGAAAAATAACTCCTCCGAACCCCCACTCGATGCTAGACCCGATTGTGGCAACGACCCCTCGAAATAGTCACCGCAGAGGGCTCTGGTGAGCTTTACTGCGGCGGCGCATGGCGGTCAAACAACAACAACATGCTACAGACCACGCTAAGATGCGATTAAGGGCTTCAAAGGTTTGCAGGCTCACCCTAGGGCTTATGGGTTGCACGGCGAGGTTGATTGTCGACGGAGGCAAGTGCAGGACCGCGATTTCCGGCGACGCACTGCAGAAAAGGAACGGCAAAATTAGCCCGACTCCAAGTTCCCCTGGACGTTGGACTCCTCCTAGACAACGAAGAACGCAGGAAGCTTCTCCCCAGCCATTCTACGGGCTCCGGGGTGGTCTCCATCAACGGCAGCGTGAAGAGCTCCGGTGAGTCCGTTCGGTGGTCTGCGGAAGGTAGAGAGGAATGGAGGGCTTGGAGGTGTTCTGGGGCGAACTAGGGTTTCACAGCGAATTCTCTGGGTGGTTTTATACCCCCGATATGGGGTCGAGTTTGTAACTTCCCCGGCGACGACAGTCCAGATGCGGCGGCGACATGTTCTTTTGTTTCGGCACGAATCGCTTCGCAAAAAGTCTTGATGGACGCGGGGAAGATAAGATTGAGGATGTGGTAGTCAACGGTGTCTACTGTCGGTCGTGAAGGGTGGCCGAGACGTGGCCATCGCCGGCGTCGTGTCAGGCAGGCGAGGAAGCGAGGAAGAAGACGGCTTCCTCCTTCCGTAACAGGATAGGATCGAAGCGATACGTGGCTGGGCGGGCCTGGGCCGACTTGGTGGGCTTCGGTCTGGTAAGCTCCTCTCCCTATTTTTTTTTGTTATGTTTTCTTTCCTTTTTATTTTTCTTCTATTTTCTGTTTTCAACTTTGAATTCCAATTAGAATTCACTAATTTGTTCTGCAGGTTTTTAACTTGGAAATTCTTGGAACATGGTATTGTTCAATAGAAATTTTATGTGTATTAACACAATAAAATAACCTTGGTATTATTAGGGTTTCAATATGCATTCAAATAGAGATGATTTGAATATCTCTTTTGTTGCTTACAACCTATTGAGATAGGTTGGAATCAATTTTTTATTTAGATGTAGGAATATTACTTTGTATTTTTTTAAGAACATATCTACATAGTTTAATGGTTGTTTTTCATTCTATTAGAGAATGAGTTTCTTGATCCTTTATTTGAAAACACTAGATACCTCTCTCTCACAAGGAAAGATTTATTTATTTGAGACACAAACAAGGTACACATTAGTGTATAAAGTCTGGGTGATATTTAGAAGATGCTTGGACACAACTCTTGGTCTGAGAAGATATTGACCATCCCTAAGATATGAGTAGTGTGGCATCTATAGGTTCTAAGTTAAGCTAGAACTTAGGGTATAGATTCTTGATCTCCTCCACCTATATCAAGTTTCCAAGCCTAATGGAAACATACATATATACCAAGTTTCTCCCATTTGACTCCCATAAGGTTACCTCCCTCTTAAACAAGATATATTTAATTAGCTCTCATACTCTCACATTCTGAAGGATGATATCTGCTTATTAGATTAGGTTTCAGGGATAGCCTACTAACTTTATCCAACAAGTATAATCATGTACTATACATGATCCTCTTATTTCCTTCATCCACTCCCATAAGGAATCTCTTTTATTTCCTTCATCAACTCCCATAATGGATTTCTTTTATTTCCTTCATCAACTCTCTCCTAAATCCATGTTTTGAGCTTGACACTAAAGCTCTTACATAACCTTATTAGGTATAACCTTTATATCATTACTACTCTTAGGGTTATTCAACTCACTCCCTTTGAGTGCTTAACTAAACATCCTTCTTACTCCTTCTCAAAGTATTGAGATCAATACTACTACCAATACTCCTCTTTGATATCTAGTGGTTCATATAGGATCTACTGCACTTCATAACTTCATAAGTCTAGGTATTGGTCACTTCCTAAGTATGGTTCTAGTATAGACCAAATTAGGGTTTATGATATGATCACCCTTATATCAAATGACTTGTCCTAATTAGAATTTGAGTAATGTAAAAAGTCTCCTAGTTAGCCTTTATAGGAATGGCTCTAATGTTCTTAATCTCACCTAGAGTTAAGGCAAATCTTATAGTCAAGCTGGCATTGAGTTAACTTCTCCTCTTCTCATATTTGGACTCACTAGACTAGGTCATAAGAATACAGAATAGATCATGTTTTAAGAATAAGACTTGTTTTGACTTCTTTAGCATGAAAGAAGTAGGTTTAAAGAATACCATGATAATCTTGGTGTGAATAAATATTTGATTCTAAAATGGTGTGTCAAGCATTTTAGTTTTACCTCACTTCATTCTCTTTTAGTTGGTGTAACTATCACTACCCAAAACAAGGATTTTATCAAAGGTCATATTGAAGTTTATCGCGCTTCAATTGATGAGCTACTTCAATTCCATCAACTCAAGTGAAACTCCAATCACTTTGACATATTTTATTTAATTGCGCGAAAATTACCCGGATTTTCTATGCATGAGATGCAATGCACACATCTGTTGTCTCTATTTTATAACCTCTAATCCTGGGATATTACAGTCTCCCCTCCTTAAACTAAACTTCGTCCCGAAGTTTTTGCTCTCGTACGTTATTGGATGAACTTGTTGTTGGTATCATGTGTCTTGATGTTACTTCACCAACTAATTGGGATATAGATGGTTTCCTTTGTCCAGAGTGATCCTCGAATCTTCTGTTGTCTCACTCCGAACACAAGTCACTTGAATTCCATCCATCATGGTCTCTTCTTGGTCATTCTCATGGATTATCCATGTTTGCAACACTTTCTATAACTTGTAGCGTCCTACTAATTGTTCCAACGAATCTACCTAATTGGGATCTTGGTTTTATCACCTAAGAACGGATTAAACACATGTAGTGTGTCCATTCAAGCTTTCTGATCCATCTTTATAGATCTTATTTGGTCTTCTAGGTTCAAGATTATGGTTAACTCTAATCTCAATCTTCACCAGCGGCGGTTCATGATACCCACTACGGTTCATACTTGGTGTGTATTAGGGTCAAAATCATCCCACTCCTTGGCCGAACTCCACAAGGTTACGACAAATCTTGGAAATAATTTACTACCGACATACTTCATCCAACTTTCAACATTTTTAAGTTTCCTGGACTTCCCCCGTAGACTTTTGTAATGGCCTTTGAACATATTATCTTCTAACCATTTGAACTCCATGGTTAAACTATAAATCTTGGTCGGTCTTTCAACTATGTCTTTCTAATGGTTTCTCGAAGACATCTATGGTGTATCCACACAATTGTGGATATCCGGTACAAATTCTTCGATTAAGCATTTAGGTAGGGTGTTCTATTCCACTTCTGGATGTTTGTACTTACCCAAAGGTTCTAAAGATTGATGAGAATTGGGTTTTCCCATCGTTATTTATCCTAATTCAAATGGTAGGTTAGATACAAAGCCACGGGAGAAATCCGGCAGAGTTTCTTTTGAACCGGAGGACATCCACGACAGGCAATTGTATAAGTTGAATGATATACAAAGTAACAGAGCCATAAACAAACCAATGGTCTCAATGGATCATTGTTGACACGAATCCTCACAAGTCTTAGTCCGTAGACAAAGACTACAACTCTAGGATAAGGAAAGGCATTGCTAACGTCTTAACCACCAATCAACAATTCAAGATTCTGGGACTAGGGACTAATGTTATACAGAAATGTTATGTGTCTTAGTCACGCTAGCAACGAGGGTTACTGGGGTTACCACTCCCAGGCTGAATAAAGTAGCGGGCAATACCGGAATGGATCATCGGTACTACAACACCTCAATCAACTCGTGATGTACTAAGCATAACCAAGGCTGCATAACAACGAGCTCAGGTACCTTAAACTCAACTGCGGTTAACTAATTAGTGGTTCTACTCAATAACCTAGAGTTACCTCTAGTGTTTTAAGACCTAGAGTACTACTACTAAATTTCAATACTTCATCTTACTACCATTTCATGATGCTTCCATGAAGATCAGTTGATAGCTCCCTTCTTTTGGCTTCCATTATCTGGTGATTCTTTATCTTCTAACTTGCTTGCCTTTAGAATTCGTCTCTCCCTCACATGAATCCTTTAACCCTCTAGAACTATAACATCAAGTAAGAACTCAATGATGCAACATGCATTTGCACATCAAAGTCCAACTTTATGCATAGATCTAGTCACACAATAAAATCCAAGAAAATCCAAATTTGTGCAGGCAACCTACATCATCATAAGCCCGTGAGATAGTTACGAGTAAAACATCTCAAGATTTCAGGCTTAGATGTGTACCTTATGGCACCATATAATATAGGTTTATATTGTGCTATATGCACTTAGTGGTGGACTACTACTCTTTGTCTCAAAACTTACCTCAATTGCCCAGTTGCAATCGAATAAATTTGAGCAAAGGGATTTGGAAACCATTCTAATGGATTTAGATTCCTTTAAGACTTCTACTTCTAGCTTACCTTCCGTCCTATTGAAGTCGAATCTCACTTGATCACTCAAAACTTCTTGTACTCCTATACATTGTACTACTTCACTAAACATGGTTCCCATAACTCCATGACTTTTATAAGGCTTCTCCATTGTGCTTCGAAGAATATTCTCCGACTAGGACTATGATTTTGGTACACTTGACCTAGTTACCATAATTTGGAACACTTCATTCACCAATCTTCTTGAGCATCTACCTCCTCAGCTTGAAATTGCTGGTCTACTACAAAGTTCTACTCCTTCATGTGAAGATTCTCAAGTGAATCCAACATGATTAAGATTTTTATACTGCCAATACATCTTACTTGTATATGGCATTCTTGAGTATCCATATACAGGACTAAAACCTGAGGCCTACTACCTCCTATAGTCTCACTTCATCACTTAACATCATCCTACTACAATTTCAGATGACTTAACTTTAACAAATTGCCCTTGGTATACTTCTTCCAATAGGATAGTTCCCATTCCGGTTGTATCCTCTCTTTGGACTACCATGTATTGTATACCAAATATAATCCACTTCCATCCTTTATGTAAGACTCTAATGATGTCATACAACTAGGTATGGAACAAGATGTCTAACTTCACTTAGGAAAAACAGGTAAGAATTTTGACTCGAGTGTGTCAGGATTATTCTTTTGTTGAATATACATCCCAAGTCATAAGAAGAGTTGGTTTAGATAAGATGGCTTCCTATAGTCTCTACCAAACCTACAGGTCTCCTATTAAAGGGTTTTAATCCTAGGGTCAAAGCGTTTGCTCTGATACCAGCTGTGGTGAACCAGCATACCACTGCATGTGTAGTATGCAAGTCGTTGACATAACACCAATGAAACACCGTCTCACTAGTATTACATCCATCAGAGTGGTACAACAGAAACATCGCAGGTCCACGGTATGTCCATAGGATTACAATAATCAGCATACAGAAGATCTTCAGAACCTCCTCAACAGGTAGAGGTTTAGTCCTGGCGACTACAAACGAGAAAGAATCAAGGAAGTTTAAACTAAACTACAACTAATGCATTTGGCTTGCTACTCAAATATAGAGTTTCTCTAACTACTTAGGTTCTAGGCTTAGGAAACTGGTTCCTTTCTAACCCTATTCTAGTTCTTCTCCAAGCTTCATACAATTGCAGGCTCCGCTGATAATCACGACGTTGGTAGAATGCTTCATCTTCATCTTCAATGTCTTGAGGTTGTCTCCTTGGGTTGCCTTCAATCTAATTCTTCATAGTCTAGCAAGGGTTAAGAGATTGGGGTGAGTAACGAGCGTTACCCAACAAGTTTCTTTAGAAAGAAGTTGTGTTATATGCACTAACTAAAGCCATGGACCCAAAAGAGTCGTAGGCCAATGCAAGGTTTTATCAAAGTTTCTTGAAAGATTGCTTTTACTTATGAAAACTATGCCCAACAGCCAACACAGGGTATTAGTGCCTTGAGAGCACCTTTCTTGCCGCGTTCGCAGCTCCTTCCCGGAACAAGGGGTAACATGTCACATCCTTTTACACTCTGCAGAGGTGTGTCCTTCCAAAAGAGATCAAAGCCTTGCTGCACAACCGGGCGAATCTTTCCCGTCCACACTTCCTTAGTGTGGGGCCCAGTCATTGATCCAAGCCAATCACTACCTTCTCCGCACAATGCATGCCCACCCAATTCACGCATAGCAGGTTATGCCCCTGATATTCACCCCCAACGATGAAGTACCTAGGCGCCTCTGGCGGACCATCATAGACACCAGTGCCGTGAGAACTTAGGTGTCCCACCCATATGCAAGTAGTCCCGCAAGACCTACTGCGACCGGCATCTGGGGCTACCCGTTGATATGCGAACGAGAGAAGATTCAGCTGACTTTCCCGTCCCATTCCAAGTCTCTTGGATGACACGGTTTTTACGGCACAAGAATAACTGTGGCATTGGTAGTTAATCCTAGGTTTACTTTCCCGTGCAAGTGGAACCTCCACCACCACAATCTTACCGTGGTTCCACCTGCCAGCCCTCCTAGATTATCACTACTAGTCGATAACCACTAGTCATATTACTTATGAAAATAGGTTTTCCACCCTTTTTGAAATGTTAGAGTTTGAAGTCAACACTTTGCAAGAAGTTTCAAAATCAGTGCATCCAAAAGATATGAGCAAGATAAACTTGCCTTTTTGCCTGCAAGATTATGCAAGTCAAGGTCTTCGATACGTAGGAAATCCAAATTCTGAAATAGCTCCATCATCTGGTAAAGATGATGTTAAAAGAACTGCAGCATGATATGCAAGTCATATGCTATGCATCGCTCTAAGCGTAACCTAACCCCGATGGTTTATTATACAAGGTTGTGATGGTTTCTTTATAATGAGTTGCACTTTTAGATTCACTCCACAATAAGGTTGTTAAGGATTTTAGATTGACTGACAAACTTTTAAAGTAAAAGAATAAAGCTTAATACAAGAGGTATTGCAAAAAACTAGTATAGCAATAAGTGAAAACTTGAAAGTAACACTTTTAAGTGGTATCATATTTTTAGCAAATACGTAGTTGGTTAGGGACAAGCAAAGTTGAAGTAATTCTAATTTGATAGGAATACCCCGTTAGTATTCGGGTTGACAACAATCTTAACACCAAATAGAGTTATATGAGTTCAAGCTTAATGGAATAGTTGGTTACTTACTTTCAATGTCTCTTGAAAGAATAACATTTGAAGAACATGTTTTTTATTGATTAGAAGCACTACACCTAAGGTTTAGTGATCTAGGGTTTAGCATAGCTCTATCATAATTAAAGAGTAGTTATTAGGTGGAGCATAATAAAGAAACAAGTTAAAGTTTGTTCAACATTGGAAGAGTTTTAGTGAAGCATGTTTATGGTTCACACTCAATTAGTAAGTCATGAACAAGTAGTGTTGAAGGAAACAAATCATAGTTGATTCTAGAGTTGTTAATATTCTTAACATGCATAGATCATTGCTAGATTTAGGGTATAGAAATTGGTGTGATGCTTATCTGGTATGTTCTTAAAAGAATTACTTTTGAAGAACACAATCCTAAATGGATATTTTTATTACTTAAAGAAATGGTGATTAAGTGATGTTAGAAAGATAATAGTTTTTAAGTTGCAACAAGGGTGTTGCAAATGGTTAGTTGACTAAGGTATACCATAAATAATTTAGAAAGCCTAGTATTTCTGTTCCTAGATTTTCAGGGTGGAATCCAAATTTTAAGTAATTAAAGATTTTTAAATGGGTTTTAGATTTTCTCTTAATGAAGCAATTGTTGAAAAAGCAATATTAGAGTTAGGGAATAATTTTTATTCAAGTTTATGATTTCCCCCAAATTTTACTATTCTAGATTTATTTAGGAAAAATCATTTTAGGGTTTGAAATCCTAATGGTAAAGTTTTAGGATTAGTAATTAATAATAACAAAATATTAATTGGAATAATATTATTTAAGTTGTCAAATTTTTATTTGCTATTTGAAAGTTTTATTTGAATTATTAAAGTTCGGTTTAGATTCGAAATTCAAATAGTACTTAAACAAGTTTTCAAATTTGATTCAAAATAATTTAACACAAGTATGCAGTATTATGAAGTAAACAGATAGGTTATGTTTTTGTGATCATTTTGGTATATTAGTTATATTTTTCTGGTTTAAAATGAATTAGATATTAATTTTCTAAAATTCAAACTTTTTCTGGAATTCCTAATAACACGCAACACTTTTCTTACCGGGGCAAAACCTACCCCGAGCTACTGACTAGTGGGGACCTTGACTGGGTCCACCGCCACGCCAACAGAAGACCAAGTCAAACTCGTTTTACACCGATGCTAATCCTAGCTAAAGTCACTGACCAGTGGGACCCTTGACTAAGTCAAAAGCTACGCAGGCAAAGACTAGTCAACGATGTTCTGGGGCCCATCTGCCATGTCGACCTCGCCGGAGCTCCTCCGGCGATCATCGTCGACGATGATCCAGACCACCAGAAGACACAAAAAATAACTTCTCCGAACCCCCACTCGATGCTAGACCCGATTGTGGCAACGACCCCTCGAAATAGTCACCGGAGAGGGCTCCGGTGAGCTTTACTGCGGTGGCGCACGGCGGTCGAACAACAACAACACGCTACAGACCACGCTAAGATGCGATTAAGGGCTTCAAAGGTTCGCAGGCTCACCCTGGGGCTTATGGGTTGCACGGTGAGGTTGATTGTCGACGGAGGCAAGTGCAGGACCGCGATTTCCGGCGACGCACTGCAGAAAAGGAACGGCCAAATTAGCCCGACTCCAAGTTCCCCTGGACGTTGGACTCCTCCTAGACAACGAAGAACGCGGGAAGCTTCTCCCCAGCCATTCTACGGGCTCTGGGGTGGTCTCCATCAACGGCAGCGTGAAGAGCTCCGGTGAGTCCGTTCGGTGGTCTGCGGAAGGTAGAGAGGAATGGAGGGCTTGGAGGTGTTCTGGGGTGAACT